>CAWUFW010003530.1:0-1200000 GCA_963921515.1 Calotriton arnoldi | reverse complement strand
GCCTAGAGTTCAGTTCTTGAGTGTGTGGCTTCATTTGCTGACTGAGTGTGTACAACAAATGCTTTACACTGTCCTCTGATACTGCCTTACTGCTCGACCAAGCTACCACTTTGGAGAGTAAGGTTATATCTAACTTTAGCCTCTGTCAACCCTCTGGGGACTGTGGACTCTGTACACCCTGAACCTTACTTGGGTACAGTATATACAGAGCCACTTTCCTACACCTTCCTGCTGCATAATCTAGTTTGCCTCGAAGGAATTTACGTTGTTTACGTTCTATTACATCTTTTTCATGGGCCTTGAGGCGTTCCTCAATTGGTTTCAGTATTTTCTTAACTACTTCTTGGTCCGTTTCTTTTTCAAAGTCATCCATTATGCTTTTGATTTGGATTGTTAGTTCAGTGTGTTCAATCCATGCATTCTTGATCAAGAATCTTAGCATGGTAGTCGAGCATGCATTAGTATTCTCTGTCCAATCCTTTAGTAGCTCAGGTCTGGGATTTGCCAACATGGGGATTATGAATATCCTCAGGCCTCTCGGTATCATGTTTACATCTAGGTAATTTTGTAGCGATGTGGCTTCCCACCATCAACTTATTTCCTTTTTCTTCAGTTTTTCAAGTGTTATTGCTCGTTGTTTTAAGTTGCCGGTTGTGGCATCAGCATTAGTTGCATCGGCAGCGCCTCCACTCACAGCTGACTTCGATTTGAATATGTGAAGAACCGATGCTTCGCGCTCCTTTAACATTTCGCTTGCCATTAATATTGCCGTATTCCGCGTCGAGTAAGTGAAATACCTAACGCACCTTAGTCACTGCGGGTTTGATCCCTTTATCAGGTTGCCGGTCCCCCGTGTTCGAGGCAGTATGCGCAAAGAAGAAAAAACAAATCTTCTTACCCGGTCTTGCTGAGCCGTCACTTGTCCAGTTCTAGGTTCAGTCCAGGGCACGGTTATTGGTCCGGAAAGATCCCTGATGCTTCGGTTTCTTTTCTTTGTTCTTGGTGTGACCGGCGGCTTCCTTTTAAATACCAGACTGATAAATCAATGATGCCGCGTTTAGTCGGAGCCTCGCCTCTCAGGTTGGGGCTGTTTCAGCGGTCGCCACCGCCAACATATTTCACATGGATTCCTCACGCCTTACACTCCAGAGGAAACAGCCACACCAACGCGGGAATGGTTTACGGATATTTGTTTATTCAAACAAACGAAACTGACGCCTTACGATCTTTGTCACATAACCCGATTTCCACCATGTTACTTGTATTTGTAGAACGTGAAAACAAACGTGAAAAAAGTGTCAAAGTAAACAAACAAAATACTTCACATTTTGTGATTTCTCCTCCCTTGTCAACAAAAACTTTATCAATGTATACCAAAGGTTGTAATTGTATAAATCAAATTTCACCAATCGGTAATGTATCTATCACAGTTATATGACTCTGTTTGATACGGTTGTGAGATATATTGTTCATCTGATAATAAAAACTTTTTCTGAGGGTCTAGTGCCCTTTCAAACAGACAATTTGTCAATGCTGTATATATATATTTGTGTGTATATATGTATATATAATTTTTATGTGTATATAATGTTACCTACTGGCGGTCAGGGTTACAGTTTGGACGGAGTTTTTATCAAAAAGGTGATTTTCAGTTGCCTATATCTTTGGCCCCAGTTGATGAATCGATGAAATTTTCAAAAACAATTTGCCCGGTACATCTGATGGTGTCTGGAAAGTTTCGAGATGTTTCGTGTAGCAGGGGCCGAGAAAAAGGAGAGAAGTCCCCAAAATGTGTTTTCCCCATGTTCATTCCCGTAAGACTTTTAGACACTAGTACAGCCCGAACCCCTGGACGGAATTACACCTATTTGGCAGGAAGCTAGATCTTAGTACACAGATTGTGCTTTTTGTGATTTGGTGTAAATCCGGTCAGTAGTTTGGGAGATATTAACTGGAAAACAAATTTGTACATATACGAATGAGGATCTGACCGCGGGTAATCCGCAGATTCACGCACACTAGCAAACTCCTGATTGGCTGGCTGCACTTTCCGAGAAAAGTTGCATCCACCATTTTGTTTGCCGGTGAACAGTTGTCGGCGTTGAAAACTACAGTGAATATTAAGTGAAGGGATCAGGTGAGAGCAGGATTTAAAAAATCATTAAAATGTTACTAGACATGCAGGTTGAGTAACTTCAAAAATCTACTTGACCTAACTGTAATGTACTTGGCCCATAAACTGGTCTCAGATTGTGTTATCATTGGCAAATATTTTAGTCACCTTTTTCTTCAGTCTGCCATATGATTCACCTTAAAAAAAAGTGAGCTCAGCATTTCTGATGTGCAAAACAAAACTCTATTGTTTGATTAAATAGACTAAACGTTTGTTCCATGTTTAATAAGAATCTAGCCCACATATTGCGTACACATGATCCCCGACTTGCCTCTCAGTTTACTAATAGCATTGCCATCAGGGCAGGGGCAGGAATGTTTCTCAGTACATGTTTAAGCACGCAACTTTAATAAATCTATTTCTAAGGCATGATGATGCAGCGCACTGTCATTTACAGACAGTAAATTTCCAAGAAATTTGCCAAAAACCTTCACACTACCTTGCAGCTTTACTGATAAACTATATAGTGTATCAACAATAATCTGTGAAATCTGGGTTTCATAAGACATTTATCATTTGCACATCACCAAGTAAAGTGTTCTGATTTGTTTTTCATCCTGTTAAAATATTTTTTTCATTACACAAATACTAGAAATGGGCTTTCACAACTACTGAAATATATTTTGAAATGTTTGTCCACTTGGCTATTTAAATGTGTTAGCAAAAACAGCATTTCATTTCACACTTCGTACAGCAGGTCACTTTACAAAATCCTGGAACTCTGCAGTCAGAGAAGGAAAAGTAATTGTAAGCCGACTTCTGGCCTCTGAACACAGAGCAAATGTGAGAAGATAAAAACAAGATTTAAAGGCATCTTTATTGCTCCTTCACTGTCTGACTGACACCTGTTTGTCAACTCGCCAGAACTGGCGAGTGTGAGAAAGTGCCCTCTTTCTGCATGGTTGCCCCCACTTTTTGCTGAACTGCTGATGTGCTTTGACTGAGTGTGCCCTGGGCTCCTGCCAATCAGGTACCCAGGGCATATGTTCTTTTCCCTAAAACTGCATTGGAGACCAAACCCAATTGGCACACTGGCCACAGGTCAGTCCCTGGTAAATGGTACCACAGGTACCTAGGGCCCTGTGACCAGGTAAGGCCTCTAAGGGCTGCAGCACTTAATGTGCCACCCTTAGAGGCCCTGCACTTTTACACTCAATCACTGCCTTTGCAGGCTGCGTGTCTTGGTGCAGAACAAAGTGAAGAGTCGACATGGCACACATCCCTATGTGCCATGCCTACAACCCACTGCCTTGGCATAGAACAGTCACCCCTCTAGCTGGGTGCACTATACCAGTGGTGAGGGTACAGGTGCATGAGCCCTGTACCCCTACAGTGTCTGTCAATTCTTAGACATTGCAAGTGCAGTGCTGCCATTAAGAGTATAGGCTACTGGCAGTTTGTCATTACGAACTCCACAGTACCATAATGGCAAACTTCTCAACACATTAAACCCACACTGATGCCAGTGTGGGATTTATTGAGAAAATAAACACAGAGGGCATCTTAGAGATGCGCCCTGAAAAACAACCTAACACTAGTGTCCAGGCTGAGTGGCTGCTTTCAGCTGCCACCACCAGACATGTTTCTGGACTCCTGGGTCGAGAGCCTGCTGCTCTCGGGGTTCTGAAACAATGCACATCCTGGGACGAGGTGCCAAGCCTCCTCCCCCAGGATGGGCAGGGTCCACGAAGGGGAAGCTTCAAAGGCTTGCCGCCTTTGTGAGGTTCCCCAGGCTTGTTGCTGCTCTCGGGAACTAGCCCCCACCGGTTCTGATCCCCACTTTGGGCGGGGGAATTGGCAGGAAAAACAAGTGAGGAAGAGAGGTGTGCCCACCTTTGCCAACCCCACTCCCTCTGGTGGGGGAGGCGAGGTGAAGCACAACTCTCAAGCCCAGCCATCTTGCAGATCGGGGGACCCAGCCAACCAGGGTGAGGCTTATGCCCCTCCTCCCACTGGAGGGTGGCATAATAGGGGGTGTAACCACCCCAGGGAAGGGACCCATTGGTCCCAACCTTTTACCTACCTGTAACGCCCTAAATCTAGTATTTAGGGGCACCCCTGAACCTTGCTTCCTCAGACAAGAAACCACAAGAAAAGAAGGACCGAACAGCCGTGCTGAAGCTAAGAAGAGGACGCCCACTGACTTGGTCCCAGCCCTACCGGCCTGTCCCCAACTCGAACCTGCAGAAGCAAAACTCCGTTGTGTCCTTGTAGGAAGCTGGCTCTGTATATACTATACCAAAGTGAGGGATAGTGTGCACAGAGTGCAGTGGTAGGCAGAGGTAAAGTAGATAGCACCTCACTCTCTGTTTGTGGTAGTGTGGTCGAGCAGTAAGGCTTTATCAGAGGACAGTGTTAAGCATTTGTTGTACACACTCAGTCAGCAAATGAATTCACACACTCAAAGACTGAACTTCAGACCAATTGTTTTTGTATAAAAATATTCTTTATTTTATTTTCTAGAACCAAGCAAGCCTGGCACAGGCAAGCAATAAATACTTTACAGTAGTAATGCAGTTTGTAAACAGTTTGAATTGAAATGGTATATGCACTTTGTTTTGACTTAGAGGATGGTTGCAGAGAAATGCAATACTTTGTAAATACAGTATCTGAAAGAAACACGTTAGTTATAGATTCCTTACCTTAGAATTACCCCCAGGCGTCAGACTGGATCTGGAAAGTTTTTTCGTCAGCAGTACCCCTGCACGTCGGTAGGCGTCGTCGGTCGACTCCGCGTCCGTCGGCGTTGTGGTCGCCGTGATGACGTCGCGGAAGATACCTAGACGCCGCCCTCGTGCCTGACGTCAGTTCTTTCTCTTTCCGCGCCAGCAAGCGCAGATCCGGGAAGAGCTGTACCCCCAGTCATTTTTTGACTGAGTTTTTTGAGACTTTTGTCGACATCTTTTCGAGTCATTCGGCTCCTGGTAGCACGAGGGATCCCCGGGTTTAAGTCCTGCGGTTCCAGTTCCCGCATGATGTTGGTGACGGATCCGCACCGCGTGTGTCTCTTCTGCTTGGAGCGCGACCACGACCCCAAGTTGTGCTCCGACTGCCGAACCATGGCCCCGAAGTCTTTGCGGGAGCGGTCCCAAAAGCTCCTTGAGGCCCGGCAGTCCGCTCCGCGTCGCACAAGGTCCTGGTCGCGAGGGAGGTCCAGGGATTGATCGCGGAGCCATCATCACTCCTCTTCAACGAAGTCTTCGCACTCGGGGTCGGGTAAGTCGAAGCATAAGAAGAAGTCGAAGAAGCGTCGTCGCTCTTCGACTTCCCCTCGTCCGTCGGCCGACACGACGCTGGGTGCGGGTGGTGCCACTGCCGCGGCTCTGCGTGCAGAGCCTTCAGAGTAGACTCCGGCATTCCCACCCTTTCCGGGACCGGCAGCGACTCCTGCCCAGCTTTGTCAGTTTTACGAAGCCATACACGCTATATTTGGGCAGCCCGACTCCGCTGGCACGCCTTCGGGCCCCGCGGACTCTGCTGGGGGCCCTAGGCCTTCGACGCCAGCGGCTTCGGCCTCGGCACCGCAGGGCCCCCTTGGATCCAGGCCTGGATCCGGATCGGCGCCGGTCAACCTCGTGACACCTCCACCGGCACCGCCTCCACCGGCACCACGCCCCCGCAGACGACCCCGGCTGGACCCCCAGCTGACGTCGACCCCGGCTTCCCCCTCCATGTGGAAACTGAGTCGGACCGGCGTCGGCCGATGCCGGATCCGACGCCGATGGGTACTCTTGTGCCTACTTTCCACTCTGGCCATTTTCAGCCAGTTTGGCAGCCAGAGGAGTGTGAGGAAGACTGGGAGGTGTCTGAGGACCCTCTCACATAGAATACGACCAGGACTGGAGAGAGGACCTGGGGGATGCCAGGGTTTGGATAACTCGCCAGACCTTGGCATGTTGTTTCCTCCTACCGTGGCTACGGAGGAGGGAGCGTCTTACGCAGTGGTGTTGCGTAGGGCGGCCGAGGCTCTCAACCTCGAGCTTCCTACGGTGGCAGTCAAGACTAGCCTCCTGACAGAGGTGCTTCAGCCGGCAGCGAGCTCTTCAGAGCCCCTGCTGCCCTTTAATGAGGCCATAACAGACATCCTTTTGGGCACCTGGTCCAGGCCCACCACAGGGGCTCCTGTGGATAGTATGGTTGCCCGACGCCACCGCCCGGCTACGGGCGACCCCACTTTCCTCTCCCAACACCCCTCCCCCGAGAGCTTGGTCGTCCAAGCCTCAACATCCCAGAGCGCATTCCCTACCGCACCACCGGACAGGGAATTCAAGAAACTGGATCAACTTGGGAAGAAGTTGTTTTCTTCCTCCAGTTTAAGGCTGCGGTCGGTGAACACCGCATGCCTCTTGGGCCGTTATTCCCACTCCGTGTGGGATACGGTTGCGCAGGTGCTGCCTCAGTGCCCGGAGGAGGCCCGTGCCGTGCTCTCCCGTGCTGTTGCCGAAGGGAGAGACGCAGCAAAGTTCGCCATACGTTGTGGATTGGCCACTGCCGACTCACTGGGTAGGACTCTTTTAACATCAGTGGCGCTTCGCCGCCACGCCTGGTTGAGGACGACTGGCTTTTCAGGGGATGTCCAGAACACCTTGATGAACATGCCCTTGGATGGCCGTCGCCTGTTCGGCAACAAAGCAGACAGTGCGCTAGAGCGTTTCAAGGACTCTCGGGCTACGGCCAAGTTCTTGGGCCTCTCCACCATGCGCCCTGCACGGTCTGCTTTTCGCCCCTTTCGTGGCCACGGAAGGGGTGCCCCAACACGTTCATTCCAGGGCCACAGGCCAGCGCAAGCTGTTCCTCAGCGCGGCCAGAGACGTGGAAACCAGCAACGTGGTTCTGGGGGCCAGCGGGCAGGCCAATCCACCTCCGCCGCAACCTCCAAACCCTCCTAGTCCGACCTTTCAGGCCCATCAAACGCCAGTGGGCGGCAGGATTCACCGTCACCTCCCCCACTGGCGCACCATCACGTCGGACAGGTGGGTTTTGCAAATAGTCCGAAGGGGCTACTCCCTCCCCTTCGAGACTACCCCTTCACCCATGCCGCCTCAGTACCATCGCATGTCGGAGGATCATCTGACCCTTCTCCAACAGGAAGTTACGGCTCTCTTGGCCAAGGGAGCCATCGAGCGCGTTCCTGTCACAGAAGTAGGTTGTGGTTGCTATTCCCACTACTTTCTGGTGCCCAAGAAGGACAATGGCCTGCGTCCTATCTTGGATCTCAGGGACGTCAACCGCTTCCTCCGGAAGGAGAAGTACAAGATGTTGACTCTGGCTCGGGTCCTGTATGCTCTCGACCCAGGAGACTGGATGGTAGCGTTAGACTTGCAGGACGCTTATTTTCACATCCCCGTCCTGCCGGCGTTATCTGCGGTTCACGGTAGGCCACGAGCACTTTCAGTTTACCGTGCTCCCCTTTGGCCTTACCAGCGCCCCTCGGGTGTTCACGAAAGTGATGGCGGTGGTCGCAGCTCAACTGCGCAGATCAGGGGTTCCAGTCTTCCCCTATCTCGACGACTGGTTGTTGAAGGCGGGCTCGTCCCAAGCAGTCGTCTCCCACCTCCAGACTACGGCCGACCTCCTGCATTCGCTGGGGTTCTCCATCAATGTGCCAAAGTCACACCTGATTCCCTCTCAGAAGCTCCTTTTCATTGGAGCGGTTCTGGACACGACACAGTTTCGGGTCTATCCTCCCGAACAGCGAGTCCGGGATATTCAGTCTATGATTCCGATCTTTCAGTCTCTATCCTGGGTTTCGGTCAGAATGACCCTGAGGCTGCTGGGCCTCCTGCATCCTGCTGGTCGATCATGCCAGGTGTCATATGTGGGCTCTGCAGTGGGACCTGAAGTTCCAGTGGGCGCAGCATCAGGGGAATCTGTCCGATTGTGTCCAGATCTCGGAGGGCACTGCACCCCAATTGCAGTGGTGGCTAACGAACCAGGATTGGGTCAACCTACTGCAGATCCCTCACCCTTCCCGAACCTGAACATACAGTGGTGACGGACGCATCCCTTCTGGGATGGGGCGGCCACATGTGGTACTGCAACAAACAAGGCGGGGTGGGATCGTGGACCCTATGTCAGGAGGCCCTCCGCCTCTGGACTTGGCTGGAACATCAGGGCATTTCTCTGGTGGTTCAACACCTGGCAGGTTCCTTGAACGCCACGGCGGATGAACTCAGCCGCAGGTGCATGATGGATCACGAATGGCGTCTTCACTCGGAGGTGGTGCAAGGTCTCTTTCAGCAGAGGGGAGAGCCTTGGTTAGATCTATTCGCCACCGAAGAGAACGCGCAATGTCAGCAGTTCTGCGCGTTAGAATTTCCAAGGCGGCACTCGCTCGGCGACGGTTTTTGCCGCGTTTGGAGTTGCGGTCTTCTATACGCCTTTCCACCTATACCACTTCTGCCCAGAGTGCTGAAGATCATGCGCGACTGGGCCCAAGTCATTCTTGTGGCCCCGGATTGGACACGGAGAGTCTGGTATCCCGAGCTGCTCCACATGGCCATCGATCCTCCAATCAGACTGCCTCTTTGGGAGGATCTTCTGTTGCAGGAGCAGGGGATGGTCCTCCACCCGAACCTGTCCAGTCTCCACCTCCTTGCGTGGAGATTGAGTGGCGACAGTTGACAGCTTTCTACATTCCTCCCAAAGTCTGTAATGTTATCTTGGCAGCCAGGCGTCCCTCCACTAAAACGTTATACGGCTGTAGATGGAACACATTTTTGGCATAGTGTGCAGCAAAGGCTGTGGATACCCTTTTTGCCCCCCTTTCAGAAGTTCTCCTCTTCATTCTTTCTTTGGCCCAGCAGGGCTCTGCTTTGGGCACTCTCAAAGGCTATCTTTCAGCCATTTCGGCCTTCCTTCGGCTGCCTGACCAGCCTTCTAATTTCAAGTCCCCTATTATAAATCTCTTCATTAAGGGCATTACTCATTTGTTTCCTCCAACTCCTTTCGTGATGCCCCAGTGGGACTTGAACCTGTTTCTTACTTATCTGATGTGTGCTCCTTTCGAGCTGCTACATAACTGTCCTCTCAGACTCTTAACCCTTAAAACTGCCTTTCTGGTTGCCCTGTCCTCTGCTTGCAGGGTGAGTGAGCTTCAGGCCCTTTCTTCTAAGCCTCCTTTCCTGGCTGTTCCTCCGGACAAGGTTGTCCTCCGCACTAGGCCTTCTTTCCTTCCCAAAGTGGTTACCTCTTTCCATATAGGTCAGACCATCACTTTGCCCACCTTCTTTCCGCCTCCGCATCCTTCTAAAGAGGCAGAGAAGCTCCACCGTCTGGATCCAATATGTGCGCCTTCATTCTATCTGGATCGCACAAAACAATTCCGGGTGGATGACCAGCTTTGTCGGTTATGTAGGCGCCAAGAAAGGTCGGGCCGTGCAAAAACAAACCATCTCCCGATGGGTCGTTCTTTGCATTAAAATCTGCTATTCCTTAGCGAAAAAGGAACCTCCAGTTGGGTTGCCTGCCCATTCCACCAGGGCGACAGCAGCCACTACTGCTTTGGGATGTGGAGTCCCCCCTTCTTGACATCTGCCAGGCAGCTACTTGGGCTTCACTGCACACGTTTACCAAACACTACTGCCTGGACAGCCTAGTCCAGAGAGACGGCTTCTTCGGCCGTTCGATTCTCCAGGACTTTCTGGTGTGAACTTGGTTCGCAGACCCACCACCAAGGTTGGTATTGCTGGGGTATCTATTCTAAGGTGAGGAATCCATAACTTTCAGATGAACAAGTTACTTACCTTCGGTAACAATATATCTGTAAGAGACATAGATTAGTTATCGATTCCTCACCATCCCACCCATCTTCCCCGTTCTGCGAACTGACTTCTAGGGTAAGGGACTCCCTTTCAGGGCCCTAGTTTTCGTGCACCAGTGGTCAGTGTCTTGCATGGATCTGCGCTTCTGGCGTGGAATGTCGTGTAAAGAACTGATGTCAGCGCGCGAACGCGGCGTTTAAGTAGATACCGCGACGTCATTCCGGCGACCACAACGACGAATGAGAAGTCCACCGACGCCACCTATCGACGCGCAGAGGTACTGCTGAGGAAAACATTCTCCGGATCCAGTCTGACGCCTGGGGGTAATTCTAAGGTGAGGAATCCATAACTAATCTATGTCTCTTACAGATATATCGTTACCGAAGGTAAGTAACTTGTTCTTCAAGGGCTCCCCTGAACCTTGTTCCTCAGATTCGACGACCTAAGAAGGAACAAAGAGACGTGCATCAGTGGAGAAGGCATCAACTGACTTTGCCCCAGCCCTACCGGCCTTTCTCCTCCTCCAGCAACCCTGCTTCAAGAAATCGGCTCAGCCCTCAGAACCCCGGAGGACCTGTCCTGTCTTCGACTAAGACTCTTGTCGCCTGTGAACACCGGATTTGTCCAGCAAAGAAACCAACTCCAAGCCTCTGTATTCAGACGGATCAGCGACACTTGTACCACTCTGCACACGACGCCCACGGCCTGAGTCCAGGTGGCCCACAGAGTGAAGTCTCCCCAGCGATCCTGACCTGGGATCCAGCGTTGGAAGACCTCCCCCTCAACGCCTGCAGCCTCAACTTGAAGGGGTCTGCCCGACTGGTACCGTATCTGGTGAGAAAACATGACATCGGAAGACCCCTGCACCCGCAAACCCCGGCCGACGGTGTCCTGGCATCCCCCCCACTATCCAACTTACCTTTCCAGTCGTGGGATTCCTTCATCCAACCTTCGGAAGCAAGCCTGCAGCCCTTGTGCCCGACCAAGGATCTCCATTGGTTTCAACAGGGCTCCCGACGCCTCCTTTGCACCCGGCAGCCCCTGTGCCGCTGGTAGTGCAGTCTCAGTGCTCTTTGGTGTCCCCTCCAGTGCTGAGCCTCACCACCAGGGCCTGTGTCCCTGACCCGCAGGTACTTACCTGTAACCGGTGCCTCTTCAAGGTGGCCCCATCATCCGTAAGATAACATTGGGCTCAGTGACCTCTGC
This sequence comes from Calotriton arnoldi, assembly GCA_963921515.1. Classification (NCBI taxonomy): domain Eukaryota; kingdom Metazoa; phylum Chordata; class Amphibia; order Caudata; family Salamandridae; genus Calotriton; species Calotriton arnoldi. The sequence continues at coordinate 1,188,858 of CAWUFW010003530.1, read as the reverse complement.
ACCCAGCCGCCCCAGTTCAGCTGGTGGTGCATTACCTACTTTGGTTAGACCCTGGCCCAGTGGTGACCCAAACCCCCGGAGACTGAGCTTGAGAACTGCTTACTTACCTGTAAGTTGCTCACCTGTCTTTTTCCCATAGGATTGCATTGGTCTGTCACTGTATTGTACTAAGTGTGATCCTGCATACAATGCAAAGTATTTTTTTTGTATTGAAAAGCATTTCATGCACATGCAAAGTATTGTTTGATACCATACAAAACCTATTGACAATAATTGAAAGTATTGCATAAAAGTCTACTTACCTGTAACTGAGTTAAACTTGGTGCCTAGAAATAAAAGTAACAAACTAATATTTTCCTACAAACATTGTCCTGGAGTGTGTGTTCTGCTTTGTATGAGTCTGTACACCCAATGCATTCACACTACCCTCTGATAAGCCTAACTGCTCAGCCCAGTTACCACTAAATTGAGAGTAAGGTACCTACTTTAACCTCTGCCATACCTTTGTGGACTCACTGGACTCTTTGCACACTGTACCTCTTTTTGGTATAGTATAAAAATAGTTAGCTCCCTAAAGTACATGTGTGAGAGGCTGTATGAATTAGTGACTGTGTGTACGGCTGTGTCAGTGAGTGAGTCCATATGTCTGTGGTATATGGATGTGTAACTGGGTATGTGAAAGGCAGTATAGGTGAGTGATGGGGTATGTGAGTGATGGGTGAGTGAGTGAATTTGTGAGAGTGGTTGTATGGGTGAGGGTGTGCTTGTGTCAGTGACTGTATAGGTGAGTGAGTATGTGTTCGTATCTGTATGAGTAAGCAAGTGTGTGTAACTGTATGGGTGAGTAAGTGGCTGTGTGATAGATGTATCGGTGAGAGTAGGTGAGTGAGTAGCTCTATAGGTGACTGACTGACTCAGTGTGTGAGTGGCTGTATGGGTGAATGACTGAATATGTCTGGCTGTATTAGTGAGTGGGTGTATTAGTGGCTGTATTGGTGAGTGGATGTGTGTGTTCAATGAATCAGTGTGTGACTAAGTACTGGTATGGGTGTGTGAGTGGGTTTGAGGATTGTAGTGTGGAAGTTGGAGTGGGTATATGAAAGGTTATATGGGGGTGTGAGTTGGTGCATCTGATTCTGTGGATGTCATCAGTCATGTCATTTGAGACGCCATCAGTCATGTCACTGACCATGTCGTGAGTGATGTAATATGTGAGGTTATAAGCAGTACATTGCGGGGGCGCGAGTTCTAGTTAGCTCGCTAACTATAATGGCGGAGTTTCACTGGTTTTGTACGAGTAAAAACTGAGCCTAACTATTACGTCCCTGTAACCTTTGGTTTTTTCAATGAATTTCTAAGGTTTTTTAAATGCTAATTCTTAACTATAGAACGTCCCTGTAATCTTCGTTTTTTCCAATACATTTCTATAGTTTTTAAGTAGTGGTCTTGTTTGCAGAATTGCGTAGAAAGGGAGTGGGGCCTCCGACCACCTCTCATGAATATCGCAGTGTTGGACTTACTGGAGGTAACAGAAGATGTAGTTGGCCCCCAAGTGCGTCCTTTGGGGCCAACTACCCCTCCTGTTACCGCCAGCAGGATTGGTGAGAGGTTGTCGGAGGCCACACCCCTTTTCTCCATCACTCTGCAAATGCGGCTCCTGGCGGACTACTGGTTTTAGGGGAAGAAGTCCTCGTTAGTCCTGAGGCCCCCAGGAGTAAAGTGGAATTCATTCCCCAACCAGTAGTGCCCCAAGAGGCGCGTTTGCAGAGTGGGCCCCCAGGGCATTCATGGAGCCGGACCTGGGGGGTGGCGGTCCCCAGGGCTATCTATGGCCCCATGAGGGGGTCCGGGTGCCCCCCCCCCTTCAAGTATTTAGCCCCAGGGAGGTGGTGGTCTCCAGGGTCCACAATGGACACCCTTAATTATACTATTTGTGCCCTAGGGAGGTGGCAGTCCCCGGGGCTGCGGGGAAGGCCGTAGGTCCTACCCTGCATTCTTTTTAAAATGTATGTGCCCCAGGGAGGTGGCGGTCCCTGGGGCAGCGTGGGAGTTGCTCAGCTCCCCCGCATTTAATTACTGCTCTGGGGAGGTGGCGGTCCCCGGGGCTGCGGGTGGGGCTGTAGGGCCTCCCCCGCTGTGTGCCCTGGTGATGTGGCGGTCCCGGGGGCAGCGGGGGAGGCGCGTGGCTCCCCCGCCAGTAATTTATATTTACTGCCCTGGGCAGGTGGCGGTGCATGTGTCTGCAGGAGGGCCAAGCACGTAGATAAAAACTGCGAGGCCTGTGCATCGTTCAGGTCGAAGAAAACGATCCGTGATCGTCTGGCTCGATGTCACGAAATGTCTCGCAGAAGCCGCTCCATTCCGGACATCTTTGGAGCAGACCCTAATCTCCAGCCGGAACAATCGGACGACGAGGGAGATGTCTACGTCTCCGAGGCCGACAACTCCGACGCCGAAGAGGTCACCTCGGCTCAGCGGTCCGTGAGTACCGAAACCCCTCTCCCCAAAAACAAACCGAAGGCCCCGGTAACACCCTCGCCCTCCGGCTCGGGTTGACACCGGCAACATATTTCAGACGCCCCGCCCTCGGGCCTGGCTATGAAACCCGAACTAAGCCTTCCGACTCGGGCTCGAGTCAACCCCATTCCGGCGCCGGATAGTCCTCGTCGGCACCGAAGCAACAAGTCGAAAAGTCTTCGCCGCCAAAGACAGCCTTAACGTCGAAGCCTTCGGTGTCGAAGCATAGTGAGGACAAACACTCGGAACCGAAGAAATTTTCGGAGCCGAAAAAGGCTTCTGACTCCTAAAAATCGTCGGAGCCGAAAAAAGTTTTAGAACTGCAAAAACCTAAAGAGTCTAAGACCCCACAGAAAGCCTCACAGACTCCGTCCAAACAAGGTTCGGACCCAAAATCTTCGGCACCGAACAAGGACATTTTGGCCACGCAGCCTAAACTTGATTTTGAAGATCCAAAACAAAAAACTTTGTTTATTGATCCAAACACAGGCAAATTAGTCGCCAAGCCTCCAAAAAAGAGAAAACTGGACACTGCAGAAGAACCTGCATTACCTCTAAAAAGACAGGACATGGACACTAACACTTCCCCACCTCCTTCTCCTCCTCCAGTTAATCCACATTTGTTGATTTCTCCACCACACTCCCCACAATGTCAAACATCAGATACTGACGATGACACGGGTGGGGATATAGATCCACAGGGGGATGATGATGATTCACATACCATCCCACATAACATAGACCCAGGGGGTGACTACAATACAGATCCCGACACGCATAATGACCCGGATCTCTATCCATCCAAGCCGTCACCACCAGATGACAACACTGGGTTCGCGCAACTAATCAACAGGGCTGCTCAATATCACGGGGTCCCCTTACATTCCGACCCCTTGGAGGAAGATTTTTTGCTAGAAACCTTCGCACCCTCCCAAAAGTCAACATGCACCCTGCTAATGTTAAAAGGCTTGCTAAAACGTGCCCCAGAAGTTTTTAAAGACCCAGTCAGAGCCAGGGTTCTCAACCCCAGGGTGGATAAAAAATACAAAGCGGCTCCCAATGACCCAATTTATATTAAAGGTCAGATTCCCTTGGATTCCCTGGTGGTAACTAATGCACGCAAGCGGGCAAACGTACAGGCGACACCCCCTCCTGATAAGGAATCCAAATTAATTGACGCATCGGGGAAACTTATTTCGTCGCAGGCTGCAAACCATTGGCGGATCACCAATGCCCAAGCTTAATTGGCCAGGTACGACAGGGCTCACTACGACGAGCTTGAAAAGCTCATGGAACACCTTCCTGACCAATATAAAGAAAAAGCCAACGACCTTTTCCAAGAGGTCAAATTGATTACAAACACCTCTATAAAATGTGCGTTCGATACCGCATCTCGCGCAATTAACACTAGCGTCTTGTTGCGCAGACACGCTTGGCTCCAGGTTTCCGGATTCAAGCAGGAGGTTCAAACTGCTATTTTAAATCAACCATTTGATCAGGAACATCTTTTCGGACCCGCAGTTGACATATCCCTAGAAAACATGAATGATACCGAGACTGCTACATCTATGGGGGCCTTACAGTTTCCTTCCCCTAGAGGCTCTTTTCGCCGCTCCTTCTACAGAGCCGGCTCCAAAACCGTGGGTTCAGAACATCCCTCTTCCTCCTACAAAAGCCCCACTCAAACATCCTCCAAAGGATACTTTCGCGGAGGCTACAGAGGCAACAATAATGAGGGAAGAGGTTGTGGCAACAATAGCCGCACCTCCCCTACCACTAAACACTGACTACCCTGCACTTCCCCCCTATCATCCCACTCCTGTCGGGGGACGTCTCTCACAGTTCCTACCTGTCTGGAATTCCATCACAACAGACAAGTGGGTAAGACAAATTATCCAGTATGGTTACTGCCTGGAACTCCCCTCTACTCCCCCAAATATTCCTCCCAGACAACGTCCAATGTCCTTGGAACATCTGACACTTCTCAAACAAGAGGTTCTCTCTCTATTACAAAAGCATGCAATAGAACCAGTCCCCTTACCTCATCAAGGCACAGGGGTTGACTCCCTCTATTTCCTAATTCCAAAAAAGGACGGCTCTCTCAGGCCCATACTGGACCTCAGACCGCTAAACCTCTACATTCAGTCAGACCACTTCCACATGGTCACTCTCCAACAGGTGCTCCCACTACTTCAACAGGGCGACTTTCTCTCCACCCTGGATCTAAAGGACGCCTACTTCCATATTCCCATTCACCCCGCTCACAGGAAATATCTCAGGTTTGTGGTAGATGGTCAACACTACCAATTCAAAGTCCTCCCGTTCGGGGTCACTACAGCGCCCAGAGTTTTCACCAAGTGCCTCGCAGTAGTTGCAGCCCACTTAAGGAGACAGCACATTCATGTCTTCCCTTATCTGGACGACTGGCTCATAAAAGCCAAGTCACACAGCAGCTGTGTGCAACACACACACAACACAATTCAACTGCTTCACAGCTTGGGATTCACAGTAAACCTAGCAAAATCCCATCTCCAACCGTCCAGCATACAACAATACCTAGGGGCTACAATAGACACTTCAAAAGCTCTAGCATATCCTAATCCAGTCAGGATAAGCGCCATACAGACTCTAATCCAAAACTTCAGCCTCAACACTCACTACCAGCTCGAGTGTTCATGCAGCTAATCGGGATGATGGCCTCCTGCATTCTCCTCGTCCCTTATGGAAGACTCCAGATGCGTCCCTTACAGGAATGTTTGGCATGTCAGTGGAGCCAGGCTCAAGGTCAGCTGACAGATCTGGTGTTGGTGGATGACCGCACCCATCGCTCTCTGCAGTGGTGGAATACACAAAACCTTGCCAAAGGGCGGCCGTTCCTCGACCCGGTTCCACAGACCGTGCTAACAGCAGACGCATCGCTCACCGGCTGGGGAGCTCATCTTCAAACCCATACCATACAGGGCATATAGACCCCCCCCAACAAAGACAATTCCACATAAACTACCTGGAATTGTTAGCAATCTTCCTAGCGTTAAAATCTTTTCAACTCCACCTCCTAGACAAAGCTGTCCTAGTCCGTACATGCAACATGACAGCAATGTACTACATACAGAAACAGGGGGGAACACACTCTGCAGCTTTCACACCTAGCTCAGAGCATATGGAGATGGGCCATTCCGCAAAAAATATATCTCCTTGCAGAACACCTCCCAGGGGTACACAATCAAATCGCAGATCTGCTCAGTCGTCAAACACAGCAGATCCACGAATGGGAACTTCATCCTCAAGTTCTTCTTCCATTCTTTCATATGTGGGGCCACCCAGAAATAGATCTGTTGGCACACACCAGAACGCAAAATGCCCAACCTTCGCGTCCAGGTATCCACACCCATTGTCCACAGGCAATGCGCTATGGATGAACTGGTCAGACAAATTTGCTTACCCTTTTCCGCCTCTCCCACTCATTCCGTTAGTGGTTCGGAAACTCAAACAGCATTCCCTCACAATGATCCTCCTTGCTCCAACATGGGCCCGACAACCCATGGTTCACAACCCTATTGGAACTATCAGTAGTACCTCATCAAAAGCTACGCCTCTCACCCAAGATTCTCACTCAGAACCATGGAGAGATCAGACATCCAGATCCCAATCAACTCAACCTTGCGATTTGGCACCTGAGGTCTTGGAGTTTGGCTACCTCAATCTCCCGCCAGACTGTATGAACGTCATTAAAGAAGCTAGACATCCTACCACCAGGGCATGCTGTGCAGCAAAATGGAAACGATTTGTCATTTATTGCACAAACAAAATAAATCCACTAGATGCTTCTATTTAGAACATTATCTGCTATCTCTTGCATCTACAACAATGTAACCTAGCATATACATCTATTAGGCTACATCTAGCTGTCATAGCAGCCTATCTCCAAAACAAAGCGATACAAAAGGGGATGATGGACGGAGCGCTTGAGCAAATCAAACACTCACCCCCAGTCAACTGATCTGGGTTTAATCCATCATTCTTTAGCTCACTCCACCACCCCAGTTCAGACATGGCCATATGCAAATCAGTCTGACCCTGTGCCTCATGGGAACAGTCCAGCCCGAACTGCCAAGCCATGTCTTCCCTGGACCAGAAACAAGCATCCTGGGACCGGTTTCTGGCTATTCAGCCGTCATCAGCCAGGCTAGCTTGAATCCAGTGGCAAAGTGAGCAAGGGACCCACGTCTGAGGATACCCTGCCAACTTAATGCGAACAAAGCGATACCAAAGGGGATGATGGACGGAGCGCTTGAGCAAATCAAACACTCACCCCCAGTCAACTGATCTGGGTTTAATCCATCATTCTTTAGCTCACTCCACCACCCCAGTTCAGACATGGCCATATGCAAATCAGTCTGACCCTGTGCCTCATGGGAACAGTCCAGCCCGAACTGCCAAGCCATGTCTTCCCTGGACCGGAAACAAGCATCCTGGGACCGGTTTCTGGCTATTCAGCCGTCATCAGCCAGGCTAGCTTGAATCCAGTGGCAAAGTGAGCAAGGGACCCACGTCTGGGGATACCCTGCCAACTTAGGGCGAACAAAGCGATACCAAAGGGGATGGTATCGCGATCTCCAAAACAGACAACACTTGTCTTTGTTTCAAGTGCCTGCTATCAAAGCTTTTATGGAAGGACTTAAGAGAATAATTCCACCCAGAGTTCCGCCCTCTCCAGTGTGGAACCTAAACGTGGTCCTTACCAGACTCATGGGTCCCCCTTTTGAACCTCTCCACAAATGCGAACTACAGTTCCTCACTTGGAAAGTAGCTTTTCTGGTCGCTATCACATCTCTCAGAACAGTTAGTGAACTCCAGGCATTAACCATACAAGAACCATTTTTACAAATCCATCATAACAAAGTGGTTCTTAGGACTAATCCTACATTTTTACCCAAAGTCGTATCTGCCTTCCATCTCAACCAGTCTGTTGAACTCCCAGTTTTTTTTCCCTCAACCAGACTCGGTGGCAGAACGAGCTCTTCACATGTTAGACATTAAAAGAGCATTACTTTACTATATTGAAAGGACAAAATCCTTTAGAAAGACCAAACAACTCTTTGTGGCTTTCTCCCCACCTTACAAAGGCAATCCCATCTCAAAAACAGGAATTGCAAGGTGGATTGTCAAATGCACCCAAATATGCTATATCAAAGCCAAACGCACATTAACCATTCCCCCTAGAGCTCATTCCACACGCAAACTAGGGGCTTCTATGGCATTCTTAGGGATCATTCCCTAGATGACATCTGCAAAGCAGCAACTTGGGCTACACCACACACCTTCACAAAACACTATTGTGTAGATGTGCAGGCAAAACAACAAGCTAGTGTGGGCCAGGCTGTATTAAGAACACTTTTTCAAACCACTGCAACAGATGCAACTAGCCACCGCTAAGGAGGTAACTACTGTATAGTCTATGCAAAAGTATGTGATCTGCAGCTCATATGCCTCGAACGGAAAATGCTACTTACCAGTATGCATCTGTTCTTGGCATCTCTTTCTACTTCTTACTACTACATCGTAACCCTTCGTGGCAAAAACAATCTAAGGATGGAGTCGATGCCCATGCGCACTATCATCCTAGGGAGGAGTCACCTACCTCGTGACTACAAAGACTTCTTCCAAGACAAAAACAAAGTGCAAACATCCGAGCCCCACACCAGATGGCGATCTATGCAAAAGTATACAAATCTGCAGTTCTACATGCCAAGAACAGATGCATACTGGTAAGTAGTATTTTCCTTTTTAAACTTCAATATCTCTGAAAACTACTGAACGGATTTACACCAAATCACAAATCAGGCTTTATGGACCAACATCTAGCTTTCTGCCAAATTTGGTGTAATACCGTTATGCGGTTCGTGCTGCAGTTGTGTTCAAAAAATGAAAAATCCCCATAGACCTAACATGGGAAAAACATCGGGCCCCGCTTGACGGATCACCCCAAAACTTTCAACACAGTAGCTGAACCAACAAGCATTTGCAATGCAATAGGTCTCGCATTCATGCGAGTTTGAGCTATTGCCATTGTAAATGACAATGCCTTTTATTTGTTTTGGCTTTTAAAACATAAATAAAAGGCAGTCATTTACAATACTAATAGCTTAAACACTCGCAAATGCGAGACCTATTGCATTGCAATAAAGGGCCTTCTCGACCGCTTGTTAGATTGTAAATATCAGAGGAAGAGACCGGCCTGCGACGTCTTCAAAGTAGTGAAAATAGTGCAGTGAAGATGTACAAGTGTTGTAAATTACACAGACACAAAGTGTGAAGTGAGAGTTACATATGATCCGAGCTATAAACACTAACAAAGCGCTCCAACACCTTTCGCACTGTGATTACACTGTTGCGGCTCAGGAGGAAGAGCGGGAGGGTGGGCTTTTTCCTGCCCTCTCTGTGATTTGAGTGTGCAGTGTGGCATTGCGTAAAGTTATTGCTATTGTTGGCCTAATAAACACTCCAGCTGTAGTAGGACCCTGGCTTCACCTCCTGGTGGTACTGGTGGTGGTGGTACTGGTGGTGGTGGTGGTGGTGGTGGTGCTACCTGGAATTCACATGACTTAATTCACTAATCCTTTCTAATTCCATTTTACTTGAGGGAGGGGGGGGTGAAAAAGACACGAGATAATGCCGGGTTAAAGTGATTGAAAGCAGGCGCCCGTGTTACGGGGCTGCCGTGCCTCTTAAAAAAACACAAGTATTTGCAATGCAATAGGTCTCGCATTTACGTGAGTTTCAGCTATTGGCATTGTAAATTACAATGCCTTTTATTTATGTTTTAAAAACAAAAATAAAACTCATTATTTTGCAATGTCAATAGCTGAAACTCGCTTAAATGCGAGACCTATTGCATTGCAAATGCTTGTGAGATTAGTGAGTAGAAACGCTCCCTTTCGGCCCGCACCGCAAATTAATTAAATAAACCAGCGCGGCTGCTAAAGTGAAAGTGGACCGCGCTGCAAATAAAAAAAAAATTAGGTGCTTACCGACTTATGAAGGAGACCGTGTAACGCCACAAATAAAAGATCCAGTCCTCATGGGAGGTAACAAATGGAGAAAGGGCGGTAACAAGGAGGGACTAACCAGCCTCATTATCAATCGGAAACCAGAATTTACCAAGGACAATGACACCAGGCAATCAAAAATATGGGTGGAGAGAAGGCGAGGTTCCACAGTATACTCGACTACTGCATGCCTCACAGAGCGAGCCGCTAGGCTCGACCTAAAATGGGGCACTTTTTAGAAAATTTCATGAAGATTAGTCAAGCGGCATCAGTTATTGGCAAAACAAAAAACGCTTTTCCTATCGAAACTTTGGTCCTAACTGTAACTACCTACAGGCAAACGCCAGTAATGTGTGTGTGTGTGTGTGTGTGTGTGTGTGTGTGTATATGTGTGTGTATATGTGTGTGTGTGTATATATGTGTGTATACGTGTGTGTGTGTGTGTGTGTGTATATTAATGTGTGTGTGTGTGTGTGTATATTAATGTGTGTGTGTATATGTATATATGTACATAGATAGATATTCTATTATTGGGTGAAGCTAGCATACCTTGAAGTTGAATGAATGAATCTTTTCCCATACTTTATTCCAAGAGGAACTGGGTACAGATGTGGTAAGATTAGTTTCCCATAGTGTCTCGTTTGCAGATTATTGGGTTCAGACATGTTTTAAAATTTATATGACGGAAAAGTTTGGTTTTAGCATTGGCACATCTGGATTGGACTGCGCATTTGAAGTTGCTCCCATGAATTTGGTTAAGGCTTTTTTAATGAACCAAATGAGCTTTTAGGAAGCTTATATCTGTAGTGGAGATATACGAAAGATTCTCTTATTTTCTTTCAAGAGATGCAAAACCACGAGTATTCCTTTTGTTAACCATTTTTAGGTCTCGCCTACGCAGCGCATAGGAGGGCCTTTAGCCGTCGCTCTGCTCATTTTCAATCACACACTCGTGCTTGTGGCGGCATCCACCTTGCGGGAGCGAGCAGGGGCGCGCCACAAGCACGAGTGCAGTGCTTGAAAATGAGCAGACTGCTCTCCCAAGCGCGCACGCCTCTCTCCTCGCCCCCACGTCCCGGCCACTCACTCGCTCCGCCCTCTCCGTCTCCTTTTTGCTCGCGCTTCTTGTTTTGTCTTTTTTCTCATTCTAAATCCTTTTTCCCTTCTCTGACCACTTCCCTCGATTTCACCTCCCATCTCTTTGTCCTCGAGTTTCTGACCCACCCATTCCTAGAATGGACAAATAGATGCGGATGAACTGCAAAGATGCCTGACTCAGTCCGGCATTGCTGGCGCCTACAAACGTGAGTGCAAGTGTATTCTGCGCGCCCTTTGTTCATGTTCATTAATTTATTTTTGTTTTTCCGTGTGGAATTAGTAGTGTACCTCCGATATTGCTTTATCAGATGAACGCAGCGTTGTTTTTTCTTCAAACCTTTGTGATTGGGATTTTTAGTTTAACCCTAGAGTCTTATTTGTGAAGAGGGACTGGTTTTTCCTGTTGCTCAAGTACATTAGTGAAATCTGAGCGTCGAGTTACTTCAGAAGCATTCCAGGAACTCCGCGGTTGCTTTGAATGGGTGTGAATTTGCACTGTACTTCGAGGCTTGACGGCAAATGGCTTACAACCCCTGGGCGAGGCAGCCCATTAGACATGACTGAAAAAACCCTGCAAGAACCGTTTCGGCGTTGGCGTAGCGTCATGTTACTTTGTGTGTCTTGCTCTTAGAATCTCGCAGCTAACTGCTGTGAAGTTGTTGCTTGGAAGAAAAAAACGAGCAAGCAAAGGTCACAATTACGTTCTTTTCTCAAGGCTAAGACCTTTCTGTACAATAAACGTTATCAGTCCTCATGCCTTATTAACGAGAGATTGCAGGCGGATTACTGCTGTGTGCAAAGTCGACTGTCTTACCCTGAAGTACAGGAGTGCAGTTCTTTGGCAGAGTTGTTCAGACTTTCGCCTTGCTAGCCTGTATAATAAGCCTCCCTGCCTCTGTGTGAGGAGCACACGCCCACACACTCTCGCTCCGCCTTTTATGCCATGCAAGCGAGCAGAAACGTGGCCATATTTTCTTCAGTGAAAAAATACAGCTATTGAGTATGCCTGCTAGTTCGACATCCGTCTCGGTGACTGTTGAAAAGTGACCCACTGAAAAGCGCTCCAATGCCCTCGGGCCATGCTTGGGCTATGGGACATCACCAAAAATCAAAAGATTAAAACAAGCATTGGCATAGCCAATAGGTCTCGCCTTTGGGACCTTATAAGTATTTAGCTATGCAGCACAATATCCTTGGTGCAACAACATCTACTGTTGCATGGCTAAACACTTATAAGGTCCCAAAGGCGAGACCTATTGGCTATGCCAATGCTTGTTTTACTGAAGAGATGCTTTGCCATTTATTTTATCCATTTGTTAGGCCAGCTGAATCTATTTACCTATTGATTAACCTATTGAATGCAAATATTCAAATAAAGAAAAGTTTAGGAATTAACTGGTCAGAAAACTGGGGGTAAAATTCCGCTTTAAATCCTTATTGCCGAGGTGCTTTCCCTCGAGGTACTTTCCCTTTTGGTAATTTTTCATTAGCAAGCTTGAACTCTTTTCTATTAATATTTTTCTCCTAACATTTGCAGGTTGTATGCTTGGTTATTAAAGCCAACACATGTTTTGCACACGTTTTGTTTTTTCAAGTCTAGAGAATCTCACTACCATGCTAGATAAACATATGTATCATTTTCACACACTCCTTAAAAGTCAATGTAACTTGCCACATGCCCTTGATTGGCATAGCACACAAACAAACTACAGCATAGGAATCTGACATAGACAGGCAGAAACATGATCTTATTCCAAAAAGTTAAACCATCTCCCTGAAATTCTCTTCCCTTGAAAAGCAGCATGTTTGCGAAACATGTTTGCCGTAAAAGGCAAGAAGACAAACAGCAAATGTTTGGATTAATTACAAGAATTTAAAATGAATTGATTTATTGACACCGATTAATTTTCCAGTTTCAGAAGACTTGTGCCCTTTGAATTCATTAAATTCACCTCCTGAGTTTTAAGAGTTGTGTTATGCATGTAATGGCGTCGAAGAGTAACTGGTGTATGAGAGGTAGTGTAGTACTGGGCAGTTTTCTCATTTGCCCTTTTTGTAAATGATTTTACCGAACAGAAAATTATGATGGCTCAGCAGCATCTCAGATGATAAAGCGTCCCAAAACGCAGTATTCATTTGGTGAGTCATACACCTTTAAAATGCATAATGCCAAATTATCAATTTTAAATCTAACAAAAGCCCACCCCCTTCCATGTCACATTCATGGGAAAATTCGAGATATTTCAACAGCCTTAAGAAATAACATGGCTTCCCCTTTCTTGTTTTCATACACAGAATAGAGAAACGCCTCACCACCCCATTGCTTTTAAGGCTTACAGATGTCTTCAGAAGACAAATGACTTTCCTACAATGTAACGGTTTGTCCCTTTATTCTGGCTAAATGTGCCAAAACTTTCTTTTGAAAGGATTCTTCATTCCTTTAACATTCCATGAAATAATACGTAACTTAGACATGTCATCTTTCTCAAATTTTGTAAAAATGTGGTAAAGAAATAAAAATAGAAAGAAACAATAAAAGGAATCTGGAAAGAAAAGCGAACCACAAAAGATCAGAAAAAGAATAGGGATATTTCCAGAAAAATTATTTAAAGTTTTACAAGACAAGGGGAACAAAATCCTAGTCGCAGTTAAATACAAAGCTAGCAATAATTCCTTAATGGAAAATGGGCAAATAGGCTCTCAACTAGCTTAAAAAATAGATGGAACAGATTGCATACAATGTAAAGAGAATAGGGTTAATCATGAAATATGAAGACTATAAATTCAACATGAAAAATTAAATTTATGATGGACTCCATAAAAAGAGTACATGGGGGTGTGGCCTAGCAGGGAATGGAGTAGGACATCTCACCAGCTCTCTGGTCCCTCGTGGCTTCTCGAGCGCCATCCATGGCACCGGGCCCTTAGCTGTTTGCTGCAAATGGTGACGGAGCATTAGTAAACCCTCTCTGCTTCCCGGGGGTCCAGGGCTTTTTGCTCTGCTGCGGCATCCCCAGCAACATGGAAACATGCTGTGGTCTACCTAACACATGGCCTCCATCTTGGATCGAGTCACACCGCGGTCTGTAGCTACCGCAGTGAACTCCAGCGACTACCTTGCAGGGGCCTAGAAGGCTAAATAGGAAACAGGGAGGCCCCCTGGTGGGGGAGGCCAGAAGCTGTGGCTCCTGCTTCCTGCTTCTCGACCATAGGCCTCCCGTGAGCAGTGTCTGAGTGACCTGCACCAGCCCTGCCGCCAGCCAGCACACACTTAGGAGAGGCGTGGCCTGGGGTGGCAGCAGCCTGGTGCGCCGACAGCTGAACTGTGAACTGCACCCTGGGTCGGGGGCTAGTGAGTCTCGCCCATGGGGAGTGAAGCCTGGTCAGGGCCATGGAACACGGAGCAATTGTGGCATGGGGCACTGCGGATCTACACCCAGACCCCTCCGGCTCTCAGCACAGTGCATGTGGCAGGCTGTGCGGGCTGGGGTGGCCCTCGCGCACCAGCGGCGTACAAGCTCCATGCGCTCGCTGTGCACCTGTAGGGTGTTAGGCCTGGCACCCGGCGGCATCTATAGAACTGCAGACCTGTAGCCCGGTCCTCCTTTGTGCCGCAACTACCACCCTGCAGGTGAACATTCAATTAGACCTCGGCAGCAGTGAGACATCGTGATGGGGCAGCCGAGTGCCCTGCTTCCAGTGGCCTACCATAGAGCTGATGCACTTCCATAGGCCCCACCAGCCTATCTCAGGCATATCCCGGACTTGCAGCAGCCCTTCCTACGGTGAATGTGAACTTACTGAGGAACTCTGATGCTGGGGTGACTTGACTCCTGCTCCCTGACTGCTGCATTTGAAAGACTCTGGAGGCCAGCGCTGCTCTAGGCCCCCAATAGCCCTGGCACCTGCACTGGAGAAGCTCTTCCTTTGGTGCGCGGGAAGCGGCTCCCTAACTGTTATGCATTGGAGGGAGGCCTGAAGAAATTGCTCATTTACACCCATGCCTCCCGGACGCTTGCTTACTTTTGACTGTCTGCCAGAGGGTGGGTGTACTGCATAACCCTGCAGTGCAACTGCGGACACCTTCTCTCCAGAAGTTGCTCATGTTGATCTTCTTGCGAAGCCGCTTTGACACTGCCTCCTTGGCCCCATAGCCGCCAGAAAGGAAGATGGCTCTCCCTTCACCTACTTGACCTAGGCATTTGTGCCTCCCATTTAGCCCTATACATACCACAAACTACCTCATGCCTTCACACCGGCAGAGGTTCCCAAGTATCTCACCTCTCTCCTATCATCACTCATCAGTGCTTGCACGGGGAGAGGAGCGGCGACAGGTGGGACCCTGCTTTTGATTTAAGGGCGTGCTGTTCGGAACGGAGGCTGGAGTCTCTACCCCTGGAGGGCCGTGAGCTCAGCCACTTGTGGGGCCCAGTGTTGAGCCCTGCCTTCCAGTGTTGAGCCTGTGTTGGCTTGCACAACCTGACCCCCTGTTGGGCCTTCACCCCTAGTGTGTGCCTTCCTGACACAGGCTTTGACTCTCCTGTGTCCATAACACATCCTAGCTGCCGAACTCCCCCCTGGTGGGGTACGTCCACCTTCTCCTTTCCTGCTGCTCCGACTGGGCTACATTGAAGGACTTGTCGTATCCTCAGACAACTGGCTGACCCTTTGACCTGTGGAGGGGTGAGGTGCTACACAAATCTGATTTCTTCGTACCTGACCAGCACTCTCAGCAACTATGCCGCACCCTAAATCTGCAAAGAACCCAGTGACCTCCCTATGGTACAATCCTTTGGCGCGCTGTGAGATGTTGGACCCCTCCCAAACACTAGTGATGGGGAAACTTGCCCTCTGTTCCTATCTCGCAGGATTATATGGACCATTTCTTGCAAGAAATTCGCTCCGAGATGGGATCGCTCAAAGTGGACTTCAAAACTTGTTTTTATGACATCAAGCGACCCTTGACCCTGACTTCAGGTAGGCCGCTCCCCACGCTGCACAGCACCACCTGTGTGTCCGTGCCCCAAGCCCAGCTGCTGGCAGTTCGAGGCCCGTGAGCTCTCTGCGCTCGTTTCTGCCTGACCGTATTTTGCCTCTGCCCCGGTTTGTATGTAATTGTATTTCGCCTTCTGTTCTGTTTTTCTGGTATGCACTGTGATATTGTTGCTTTTGTCCCCTTTGCCTTCTGTATCCCGCTCTTCCCTCCGTTCCCGCCGCTGCGTCCCCTGCGGCCCCGCCCCCCTGCTTGCCCATTCGCCGCCCCGCTCCCAGCTGCTCCTCCCTCCCACCTCCCCTTATATGGCGGCCGCGCCACTGGCGCGCCTAAGGCAAGCCTGTCTGCGCCTGTCCGCGCCCAGCGCCAGAACCCCTGGCCCCCGTGTACGCCACGACACCCATCTCCGCTACGACGCCAACACCCTCCACGCACTCAACACCGGATGAGCGCACACCTGCTTCCTGGCCGCCCCAAAGCGCACCAAAGGACCCTTCTCCTGCTGCAGCTTCACCAGTCTCCGAGCCGCCAACCCGCCCACCAGGACAGGGCGCAACCACCTCAAATGCATTCTACTGAACACCCGCTCCGCACGCAAACACGCCGTCGAACTCTGGGACCTGCTCGACACATCCTCCCCGGACGTCGCCTTCCTGACAGAGACCTGGATGAACGACTCCTCTGCACCGGACATCGCCATAGCCATCCCGGACGGCTACAAGATCACCCGCAGAGACCGTACCAACGGAGTAGGAGGTGGAATCGCCATCATCCACAAGTCCACCCTCAAGGTCGCGACCAACTCCGACGACACCCTCAGCACCGCCGAACACCTGCACTTCCAGATCCACACTGATCCCAACACCCTCCTCAGAGGAACTCTGATCTACAGACCCCCCGGACCTCGGCCTCAGTTCAGCGACTCCATCGCCGACTTCGTCAGCACGCACGCCCTCGCCTCCACGGACTACATCCTCCTCGGAGACCTGAACTTCCACCTCGAGAACAACAACGACACCAACTCCACCACCCTGATCGACAACCTCGCCAACCTCGGACTCAGCTCGTCACAACGCCCACCCACTCCGCCGGCCACACGCTTGATCCCATCTTCTCCGCAAGCTCCCACGTCTCCTTCAGCCACACCACCGAACTCCACTGGACAGACCATCGCTGCATCCACTTCACCTTCCAGAAACCCACCACGCACCACCGCACCCAACAGATCCCCCGCCACTGCTGGAGCAAAATCACCGAAGACCAGCTAAACACCACCCTCGCCCGAAGCCCACCAGCCGACCCCCGACGCCAGCAACCTCAGGCGTTGGATCAACGACTGCGCCAACACCCTCGCCCCGATCAAGAAACCCTCCAACAGACGCACCAACAAGAATGCCAGCTGGTTCTCCGCGGACCTCCAGACCTCCAAACAAACCTGCCGAAGACTAGAGAAGAAATGGCACCGCGAACAGACACCGGAGAACCACGCAGCCCACAAGAACGCCATGCGCCAACACCATCACCTCATCAGATCCGCCAAAAGGACCTCCTTCAAGGACCGCCTCGACAGCAACGCACACAACAGCAAAGAGCTTTTCAACATCGTGAAGGAACTCTCCAACCCCAGCTCCAACACCAACGACATCCCACCATCGCAAGACCTGTGCAACTCCCTGGCCACCTTCTTCCATCGCAAGATCAGACATCCACGACAGCTTCGACAACCAGACCACCACGACAGCCAACGACACCTCAGACCCCACGACCACCACCCACAACGACCCCCTGCTCACCTGGACTCACATCAACGACGACACCATCAAAATCATGAACACCATCCACTCCGGCTCCCCGTCAGACCCGTGCCCACACCACATCTTCAACAAAGCCAGCGCCACCATCGCACCCCATCTCCGCAAGGCCATCAACATCTCCTTCGAGACCGCGACCTTCCCGGAGAGCTGGAAGCACGCCGAGATCAACGCCTTGCTCAAGAAACCCAAGGCAGATCCGAGGGACCTCAAGAACTTCCGGCCCATCTCCCTGCTCCCGTTCCCGGCGAAGGTCATTGAGAAAACCGTCAACAAACAGCTGACCCGCTACCTCGAGGAGAACAACATCCTGGACCCGTCCCAGTCCGGGTTCCGCAGCAACCACAGCACCGAAACTGCCCTCATCGCCGCCACCGATGACATCAGGGCCCTGCTGGACAATGGTGAAACCGCGGCCCTCATCCTACTGGACCTATCAGCCGCCTTCGACACGGTCTGCCACCGCACCCTACGCACACGCCTCCACAACGCAGGGATCCGAGACAAGGCTCTGGAATGGACCACCTCCTTCCTCTCTGGCAGAACCCAGAGCGTCTGCCTCCCCCCTTTCCGTTCCGAAGCCTCCAAGATCATCTGCGGCGTACCCCAAGGATCATCCCTCAGCCCGACATTGTTTAACATCTACATGGCCCCGCTCGCCCACGTCGCCAGACTGCACGACCTCAACATCATCTCCTACGCCGACGACACACAGCTGATCCTCTCCCTCACCAAGGACCCCCTCACCGCCAAAACCAACCTCCACGAAGGAATGAAAGCCGTCGCAGAATGGATGAACAGCCGTCTGAAGCTGAACTCGGACAAGACGGAGGTCCTCATCCTCGGCTCCACCCCCTCAGCCTGGGACGACTCCTGGTGGCCGACCGCCCTGGGAGCAGCACCAATGCCCACCGACCACGCACGCAACCTGGGGTTCGTCCTCGACTCAACTCTCTCCATGACCAAGCAAGTCAACGCCGTCTCATCCTCCTGCTTCAACACCCTCCGTCTGACCTTCTACACTCCCACCCGCCAGCTACGATCGACCAACCACGCCCTCGCCGCCGTCCCCCGCATCCGAAGAGCCACAACGGGAGGAAGATCCTTCTCCTACCTGGCTGCCAAGACGTGGAACTCCCTACCCATCCACCTCCGCCTTACCCAAGACCACCTCTCCTTCAGGAAGCAACTCAAGACCTGGCTGTTCGAACAGTAGCGGACCCCCCTCCCCCAAGCGCCTTGAGACCCTCCGGGTGAGTAGCGCGCTATACAAATGCTTGATTGATTGATTGATGCTCCGCAAGATCTACAGGTGGATCCCCACTGACACAAGAAGAACGGTCACCCAGGCCCTCGTCAGCAGCAGGCTGGACTACGGAAACGCCCTCTATGCGGGAGCCCCGGCCAAACTGCTGAAACGACTGCAACGCATACAGAATGCCTCTGCCCGCCTGATCCTCGACATCCCTCGACACAGCCACATCACACCCCACCTGAGAGACCTGCACTGGCTGCCCGTCAACAAGAGGATCACCTTCAAGCTCCTCACCCTCGCACACAAAGCACTCCACGACACCGGACCAGCATACCTCAACAGAGGACTCACCTTCTACACCCCGAACCGACAGCTCCGCTCTGCTCCGCTCCGCCGACCGCGCCCTTGCTACCATCCCCCGCATCCGAAGAGCGACCTCCGGCGGCAGATCGTTCTCCTACCTCGCCGCCAAGACCTGGAACACCCTCCCCATCCTCCTACGGCAGACCCAAGACCTACTAACCTTCAGGAGGCTACTCAAGACCTGGCTATTCGAGCAGTAGCAGCGCCCCCCCCCCCTCCACCCCAGCGCCTTGAGACCCTCACGGGTGAGTAGTGCGCTCTACAAATTTCCTGATTGATTGATTGAAGATAGAGGTCTCTGACATGGGGGGTGCTTGGATAATTTAGAACACTGTGGCTGCCCGGTCCGAAGATCAGGAGATGTGTTGGCACCTAGCAGCACATGAAGACCAACAAATTGAGCTCCAAACCAAGCAGGAGGACTTGGAAAACAGAAACCGCCAAAACAATATCTGGATCAGAGGTGTGTCTAGGGGTGCTGAGGACAGTGACATTATGGCTTTTACGACCGACTGAATTCCTTCAGACTATTAGAGGTGATGAATTCCCCCCCCCCCCCCAAAAAAAGAACTGGTCCTAAATAGGGCCCAAGTGGTTTTCGGCGCTCACATGCTGTGCTGGACATTTTGGCAAGGGTCTACTTCTTTACAAAGAAGAGGCCGTCCTGTGGGCTTCTAGGGGCAAAGTAGATCTGGAGTTTTGGAGCCACACCATTCAGCTCTACTAGAACCTCTCCCCTTTTACTCTGCGCTGGTGGCAAGACTTTAAGCCGGTTACCAACAAGTTATGAGAGATGGAAATTCGATGCCAATGGTGCCACCCCTTTGCCCTCTTGTTCACCTGGGAGGGCAAACAACACTGAGGCAAAACTGCTGAGGATCTCCACTGACCCTCAATCTGGGGACGCCTCCCCTGGGACCTCCAGAGACGATCTGTGGCCTGCCTGGCACACAGTGAAACCTCATCAGCCTGACATGCACCAAACTGCGCCATCAACACTAGAGACTAAAAGTGATATCCAACACCTCCGTAACTTGGGTATGTCCACCTATCCAGCTCCCTCCACCACCGGCTCTCTGTAACAGTATCTCGACCAAGTTTTGATACGCCTGTCTGCCCACTGTGGAATTGCTAAGCCCTCTGCTCTTCAAGGCTGTAGAGGTGTGGGACCATGGGGGACCCGGGAGACGCCCCTCCTAAATTTCCTGTGCTTGACATGGAACTACACCTGATGGTCAGCCCCTCATGATTCGCACCTCAGGAGGTTGACTCCTCCAGCTGGACATGGGCATGTTGGTGCCGGTCTCTGTGGGATGCGGATAAAAATGTTTGGCCTTTGGTCCGTCTTTTTTTTGTTAGGTTTCCCTTGTTTCTTCTATTCAGGTCACCTCACATCAGTGGATGCTGTAACAACCCTCACAGGGTACTCAACACCTTCTTGGCTTCGGTGGGTGCCATAGGCTGTGCCTGCCTCTTTTGTTAGCCCTTTTGAATTCCCTGTCCTATGGGATCTGCCCACTACCTCTTCTTGTTGAGCCACCCTGGGAGGGCTGGGTGGTGCGGGTTCCCCCTCTCTTCCTTGGGTCGTTTCTCATCGGTTTTGCCATTGCTCTTCCACTGCACTGCTACCACTCACCCTTTTAACTCATGGCACTAGCAGGGGGCACTAAATTGTTCTCCCTCAATGTACAGGGCACCAACACTCCAAACAAGCGTAGACCGGTATGGAGGTACATACTACAACATGGTCCAGATGTTGTCCTCTTGCAGGAGACGCTTCTTCTGGTGGCAGACGGACATTGTATGGTCCATCCAAAATACCCAACAACCTACTGGGCATACACTAACACGCTTGTGGTGGATATTCTTTGCAAGGCAGGCTACAGTTCCTCTATCGCTAAGGTTGGAAGAGACGGGGAGGGCCGATTCTTGACATTGCACATATACTAGGGGCAGCGGAAAATCATGCTTAACATCTGTGCCCCAAACACCATGCAAGACTCATACTTTCGCCACATTTTGCAAGACCCTGTTACCGGCCTTTCTACTTTGCTGCCTAGTTCGTTGTTGCCTAACTTGGAGGGATGCACCCTTTACACCACACCACATCACAACGCTGACTCTGCACTTCTCTGTACCACGGAAGACTGACCTGTAGTTGATATCTTTATTTTAACTGTTTTATGTTCTCTTCATTATATACTGCGACATGCTACCCTAAGGATGACCTTGGATTGGTTTCTTCACTAATTCTGTAAAACCCTGGCTGGCTCTAACCTGGTGCTTGACCCCTGCACCATGTACCTCCTGATCTCCTGTCACTCTAGCATGTATATTGAGGCTTTGTCGCACTTTGTTTTGCGGCCTTGAAATTTCAATAGAGATTTTGAGGTAAAAAAAATTTAAATAGAGAGCGTAAATTCATCCATGACAAGGGAAAAGCTATTACTAAACTTGCAAAATGCCATACATTTTACTTAAAAGCTATAATATGGAGAATACAGGAGGGTAGAGAGTAGGACATAAGGATGAACGTCTTCAGATGTATAAGCATGAAGGAGCAATGAGTATCGACATAGGAATCCACATGGGGAGGCATAGGAATCCACAATGGAGAAGGAGGATCTATTAATACGGGCAGATAATTACTATAAGATAACAAACAAAAGGATAGTTAACAACAAACATTAGCAGCGCAAAAGAGTGAACATTAATAGGTGGAAGACCGTTCACAGATTCCTATTTCTTCTGATCTCCATGTCTTCTCTTTTAGGAAGCTTATTCAACTCTTTAAGCTTTCAGTGATCTTCAAAGGTAACAGTTTAATTTGTAAGAAATCTAGAAGAAGCAGGGGTGGAAAGGTGATCTCTAGCATTCATGTCTTTAAGCAAGTACACAAAGTAAGAATTTCCTTCCTTCCATTGGTACTTGTTCTGTAAACGTCTTGAGAAAGGAAAACTCTGTAGGCTGATCTTTGAAGTTGTTTTTTAACACTTGCTACAGAAAAGATTACTATCAGATATGTAAACTTTAAGAAAATTTTTATAATACCTCTGTTTAAAGGTTGATGAAGAAGGTTTAAGACCAATACGGTGAGCTCTGTGTAGATGTGTTAAACCTTGGCAATAATATAGGATTAATGATTTTCTGCAGGAAAGAAATAACTGTTCCCTCTGTTTACCATGTACCCTAAGATTGTTGCTCCTATTTCTGTTTTTCAACTCCTCTTCATTTGATTTAAGAAGGTCAACTTCTTTAAATATGAAAACAACTTTTATCAGCAACTTCTTTTCCCTCACTAACGCTTTGTTCTATATCATGTTTGATTAGGTTAATGACATACCTAGTGATTAATCCCCATTCCTCTTGTGTTAGGACTTGCATTGTTGTATATAGTCGGGCTAGATGGAACCTGGCTATAAAGGCATTCACGTCTGTTTTTTTTTTTTTAAATATGGCAGGGCTTTTGATGTTGTGAATGTTCTTTGAGTCAACTTTCACATGCATCTTTTGAAGCAGCAGCTGATATAAATGGCCATTTCAGGCAGACAAGGAATCCTGTTGCACGGACCTCAAATTAATATGCTGCCTGCTTGGCCTACAATATTGAAGATGGTATTCCCTAGTATGAATATTTAAACCTGCCTTTGATGTGACAAGTGATTGGGAATAGCTGTGCCATCCATAAATCTAAAACCTCTTCTGCCTGAAATTTTGTGCCATAGAGTAACACAAAAATATTGTTAAGCATATGATAAGTTTCCCAAGCTTAGTTTTAACTTCCAGACCGGTCTCTTCAGTAAAATATCATATTGTCATTCGGTGTTGAATAGCTTCACATGCATGTCTTGAGCTGATCAAAACTGTAATTGTTTTTTTTAGATTTGAGGCTCATTAAGATGTTCATTTGACCTTTTTTTTTGTCTTATTAAAAGAAATGTGAGCGCCTCCTGCTTTACCTTTACTGCCATGAGTTAAGCATTGAATTCCAGGAACCAGTCCCAGCTTCGGTAAGTGTTTTTGTTCCCCTGCCTACTTTGATTCCAAGCATAGCACACTTGCTTGTTTACCATGAATAAGTTAATAGTAACACTTTTTTCAAACTCTTGGTCTTGGAATACATGTTGTAGAGTACTTGTCACCAGAAAGTTAATATGCAATTTACAGATTTAAAATTATGTTGCAGATGAACATTCTTGGAAAGTATCATCTTAAGGAAAAATTAACATCCTGACCAAGAGCACATGGGCCCTTCAAACTCCTCGTCAATTAAAGCAAGATCTTTCGGCTCCTGTCTATTATTTGATGACCTCCCTCTTGCTATTTTAATAGTGCAGTGTTGCTCCCTCCCTCAAAGTTGCTGTTGGAGAAAGGTGGCTATTTGGATTTAGTGCTGGAAATTGCTCATTAGGTTTGAAGCAACTTTAAATCAGTGTACTTCATGCATAATGGGTACAGTTCTGACCTGTTAAAACCGGTCGTAGGTGATAAACGGGTGCTTACAACATCTTAAATGTGTATCTGGCAACAGAGGCTGCTGCCCATGCATCACTATGCTGTGCATGCAAACCACTTCAGCTGGCATAACCACCAGCTGCATAAAAACATACCATCATAAGTAGGCATGAACATGGAAATGGGCTTAAAGTTTTATCCACATCCGGGCAATACTTCCTTCACAGCACGGTTAATCTGCTTGGGACTCACCCATAATTTCTCATGAACATAGACAATTTGAGTTTCTAAGTTTGTGTACTATATGTGAGAAGGAACTTATTGAAGTGTATATGGCAAAGCATGGAAAATATCACAATACACAAATATGAAAATGAGACTAATCGGGGATTGGAGGGGTCCAACCACAAAATTAATTTTCGTTTCAGAGATAATGATTAATTTTATTAAATATTCACTTATTTTTCCCCAAGTTTACTTAAATTTGGTAATTGATTCTCGCATTCTAGCTGTCTGGCACTTATGTTCATATGCTTGTATAGTTTCCCTCCACCATTCTTAATATGTGGGCGGATCTCTGATTTCCATTTTATTGCAGTCATCAGCCTGACGGTTAATGCATTTAAAAGTTGTATATGTTATTTTCTTTGATATCAAGGTCCTGAATTCGTTAAGACTGAAACAGATAACAAATGTATTTGGTCGGCCCCTCAGTTTAACAACGTGAGCATTGGTAGGCAGTTTTATACAATCTACAGAGTTTAATTGGCAGGGGTAGGGGGGGGTAATAAAGTCAAATAGGGTACGATACACTTGGCCCCATAGTCTGGTAGCCTTAATATTACAGAAATGGGCAAGAATATTGGCTAGCTCTTGTTCCATAGTTATCTTCCATCGAATGGCTGACCATTTACTTGCCCATATTGCTAGATCGTCCCTATGTTGATGCATTAGACAAGAGAGTCTATCGGAAATAGTGGACCTGTTAGGACAGGAGCAGGCAGGGCTTGGCGCCAAGTCCACAGCTAGTCCACAGTTGTTACGTTCAGCTTTGCCCTCCTTTAGTCAGATGGGGTGGCAGGCATGGATTCCAATAATTCAGAGGGGGGTCCCCGGGTTCCAGTAATGATTAAGTGGGGGTCCCCAGAAGTCAAAAGTTAGCAAACTACTGCCCTATATGACCACTTCCTGTGGGTAGTGGGCATAACCCTGTCCCAGAGTTCCCAATTCCACCAAAAGCAAGATGGTGGAATTCTTCTTTCGTGGAGCACATCAGGCAGCCCACCTTAGGGGTGAGACTAGCCTGGTGGTGTAACACTCCTACTTGCATAGCTAATTTCCCGCCTGTCCTGGTGCCAAATGGGCTTCAGCACAGGGGTTGCCATCTCCCAGGTCTGGGGAAGCTGGCGTCTCATATCAAAGGCGGCAGGGGCTTTGTAGCCTCTGGCCTTGATATGTGAAATCACTAGCCCTCCTGTTGAAGGAGGAGTGAATATCTTCCTCTGGAGCAGGCATTGTTTCTGGCCTCAGAGCGTGGGTTCTCACATGCAGGGGGTGGTCAGAAACTTGTCTGTGGTGGCAGGCTGGACGGTACCAGTCAGCCAGCACACTAGACACTGGTAGGTTTTTCAGGGGGGCACCTTTAAGGTGCCTTCTGGGTGCATTTCTTCATAGATCCACTGCAGGCATCAGTATGGATTTATTAAGACAAGGTGTTTGATAAACACCATAGGTTTCAGTAACGCCATCATGTAGCTGGGGAACTCGTAATGACCAGTGCCTAGTGCATATACTTAAGATGGCTTCCCTGTTCACTTGTACCATCTAGTGATTGAGCTAGAGAGCACAGGGGCAGATCTACTCAGGCAGATGACCTCGCATGTGATATAATGCACCCTACCATAGGGCTATAAGGCCTGCTGTAGGGGTGATGTACATATATTGCATGCAGTGTCTGTGGGCATGGCACTCAGGGTGTGTGCTATGTTGTATTTTCTCACTTGTTTGCACCATTTCACGCAGCCAGCAATGGCAGTCTGCATGAGTTTGGTGGTGGGTCCCTTAGATTGGCACAATACATGCTGCAGCCCTGAGGGACTCTCTTTAGTACCCATGACCTAGGTACCACGGGTACCATTTAACAGGGACTGACAGAGCTGCTAAAGATCTTGCCAGTTGGGGTACAACTGAGCAGTTACCTTGTTTTAGGGAAAGAGCACTGACACTGGGGACCTGATTACCAGGAAGCCAGTGCACTTGATTTAAAATTGCATCAAGTACCAGGCAAAAAGTGGGGGAGGACCATATCAAACAGGGGCACTTTCCTACAAAGACCCCCTCCTCTTTTCCCGGTAAACTGATATATTTGACTGCCACCCGATTAACATTAATGCACCAGACCCACAGGCTCCCAGCAGATGTGATTCCAAGCATTGTGTCTCAGATGCAATGTTACCAAAGAAAGGCTCTCCCTCCTTTATTGTTCTTATATTTTCAGTGTGAAATGTTAGGTATGGAACTGGCAATATTCTTATTATATTTGTACTACTTTGGTTTTGAGGGGCTGGCAGGAGAGAATCCATGGACGTGTGAGGTTCATATAAACACACTGAACATTGGTGGAAGTATGATAGTTATGGGGAGGTGGGAATGTGTGATCTCTGCCTTTAAGTTTTGATTGTAGTATGGTACACCAGCACTGATATGTGATCTTTAGGTTGAAGCCTGCCAGACAGGGCAGCTGTCTGGTTGTGAAAAGACATGTTGTAGAGATTCTGAAGCCTTTCCTTGGAATGCATTCCTCCCATTGCTTTCCATTGACTTTGCGGTTTGGAACTCATGTTTTCTGGCTTTCTATTTGCTGGCTTTATTTGTTTTAGGCTGTCCAGCATGTTTTCATCAGTACAGTGGAGCGAACCTTGTTCACCATCGCTCCTTGTATTCGTCCACGAGTCCTCGCTTTCTGTAAACGGAGCTTTACATTTTGTTATCTTGTCACATTTGCTGTGCATTTAAAGACAGAGGTCAAATGTTAGGCTCTGCCTTCCATGGGAGCTTGGTTTTTATTTTTATTTCTCTGACCTCAAAGTGAGAGGATTTATGTGACAATCCTAATGGGTACTGGGCACAAGTTTTTTTTCTAGAACAATGAAGTTTAAATGCCTGTAAATAAACTGCAAATATTTCAGAATATATTAGAATAATAAAAGCACAAATGAAGCACTTTTTATTGTAAATACGATCGAAACAAATCAGTACACTAGGTCATGCAATTTCCACACATTATCGTTTGTGCACTGTATAGTTTTATCAGTATAACTGCAAGTGTAAATGTAATTGTAATTCCAATTGAAAATGCGATGTCTAAGCCATGCGCCAGCCCACCCTGCTCCACCCCACCCCACCCTCCACAACACTCCGCTGCGGCGGTGGGTTGTCCGCAGGTCCTGGCCGGCAGCAAACCCCCCACAGGCAGCCAACCCCACCCTGTGCACGGCCTTTGGCTGTGCACAGAAGAGGGTTGGCAACGGGGCCTTGCCTGCAGCCAGCTCTGTGGCCAAACCACCCGGAGCCAACACTGTTGCATACTACTAACATGGAAGGAGCAGGACCAAACAGGAGGAACTTGTAGGTGATTTGGCGCCTTTCAATACTCTGCAGCAATTAAAAGGGCGAACTGCGGACTCTGCCCCAGACCAGGTGATGACAAGAAAGAACCTACTTTCCTTGGACAGTCACTACAGAAGAGATTGCACTCCAATAAATCAACAATGCATTGACCTCATCAAGGATTTTAGGTCGTTCTTCAATGTGCAATTGTAGAGAAAACACACTGACCATCAGTCTGGAAAAGGGCAGGAACACCGTTGTATACTAATAATGTAGTGGACTCACCACTGAGGAGTACAGGATTCAATTCAGGGCGGCTCACAAAAGCTCAAGTCAGTCCTAGGTTGATTTTGTTGGCTTTTCAGCCAATACACTAGGTGGTTGGTTAAAAGGAAGTAAGGTGCAAGACTATGATGGGCTTTATACTTTTCTTATGAAAGAGCATCTGTTAAGTAACTGTAAAAAGGGGTTGATAATCCACAGTTTCCCCCCCACCCCCATGGAAAGATGTGGGGCAGTCTAAAGAAAAGGTAGTCTTCTAGAGGCCCCCCCAAATCCTGCTCAAGACGGTATGCCCAGAGACACTTCACAATCAAAGAGTTGATACCAGGTTAAAAACTGGTATCCCAAAAAGGCTCATGTTTCAATTGTAAGGCCAATGAACAATGACCTGGGGACTCTTCCTGTCCCACAAGGCTTCCACTAATGCATCTCCAGTTACTGCTGGGGTGGTGAGTCTCCAGATGGGATCGTTGGTGTGCCCTGACCAGGTCAGAGAGCACACTGAAACTACCTTAATCTCAGAGGGTGGGGTGGATGTAGCTGCCCTGGCTGTCTTCCAGAGTAACCTGGAGAAATAACGACAACAGCCACCTATTAATGGGGTTGGGGTAGAAGCATTGAGGGATACAAGTGCAAGTGTCACCATGGTGACTGAAAAACCGATATGCCCTGAGCAGTACTTGTAGGAAGCTGGCTCTGTATATACTATACCAAAGTAAGGTATAGTGTGCACAGAGTCCAGTGGATCCCCAAAAGTAGGCAGAGGCTAAAGTAGATAATACCTTACTCTCTATTTGTGGTAGTGTGGGCGAGCAGTAAGGCTTTATCAAATGGTAGTGTTAAGCATTTATTGTACACACACAGGCAAGAAATGATTTCACACACTCAGACTGAACTCTGACCAATTTGTTTTGTATAAAAATATGATTTTAAAATATTTTTATAATATAATTTTATTTTTATTTTATAATATATTTTTAAAATATTATTATAAAATGTTATTTCTAGAACCAAACCAGGCCTGGTACAGGTAAGTGTAATAGTACTTTACAAGAATAATGCAGTTAAATACAGTTAGAATGCAATTGGATGGTTACAGGTAAGTCACTTGTTCATAAACAGTTTGTGAGAAAGTGCCATCTTTCTTGCATGGTATGCCCCCACTTTTTTCTGAATTGCTGATGTGCTTTGACTGAGTGTGCCCTGGGCTCCTGCCAACCAGGTACCCAGGGCCTGTGTTCCTTCCCTAAAACTGCCTTGATACCTACACCCAATTGGCATCCCTGGCCACAGGTCAGCCCCTGGTAAATAGTACCATGGGTACCCAGGGCTCTGTGACCAAGGAAGGCCCCTAAGGGCTGCAGCACTTGTTGTGCCACCCTTAGGGACCATGTACCTTTACACACACACACTGCCTTTGCAGGCTGCGTGTCTTGGTGCAGAACAAAAGTGAAGAGTCGACATGGCACACATCCCTGTGTGCCATGCCTACAAGCCACTGCCCAGGCCTAGGTCAGCCACCCCTCTAGCTGGGTGCACTATGCCAGTGGTGAGGGCATAGAGGCATGAGCCCTGTGCCCCTACAGTGCCCAAGTCCATTCTTGGGCATTGTAAGTGCAGTGCTGCCATTAAGAGTATATGGTGCTGGGAGTCTGTCATTACGAACTCCACAGCACCATAATGGCCCCACTGAAAACTAAGAAGTTTGGTATCAAACTTCTCAGCACATTAAACCCCCACTGATGCCAGTGTGGGATTTAATGTAAAACGCACTCCAGAGGGCATCTTAGAGATGCCCCCTGAAACCAACCCGACCTCCAGTGTCCGGACTGAGTGGCTGCCCAGGCTGCCACCACCAGACATGTTTCTGGACCCCTGGGTCGAGAGCCTCTGCTCTCAGGGGCCTGAAACAATGCGCATCCTGGGGCGAGGTGCCAAAGCCTCCTCCCCCAGGATGGGCAGGGGGAGCTTCAAAGGCCTGCCGCCTTTTGAGCTTCCCCAGACCATTTGCTGCTTCCAGCAAAGTGGTCCCCACTGGTTCTACCCCCCACTTCTGGCGGGAGAACCGGCGGGAAAACCAGAGGCAGGAAATGGGTTGTGCCCACCTCTGCCAACTCCACCCCTAAGGTGGGGGAGGCGAGGTGAAGCACAAACTCGAGTCCCCGCCATCTTGAGGATGGGGGGACCCAGCCAACCAGGGACAGGCTCCTGCCCCCCCTCCCACTGGAGAGGAGCAGAATAGGGGTGTACCCACCCCAGGGAAGGGACCCATTGGTCCCTGCCCTTACCTACCTGTAACCACCCCTAAATTTAGTATTTAGGGGCTCCCTGAACCTTCCTTCCTCAGTTCCCGAATCCGAAAACAAGAAGAGAAGACGAAGCAAGAAGACCAGCCGTGCAGCTGCTAACAAGGAGGCGACGACAACTGACTTGGCCCCAGCCCTACCGGCCTGTCGACCTCTGAACCTGCTCCTGCGGAACCCCGGCCTCAGCAACCTCAAAACCCCGGAGGACCTGACTTCTGTGCCACAGCCTTCAACCCAGGGACTCCCACGAGCAGTGGTACTGCTCAAAAGAACAAACTACAAAAGACCCAGCCCTGGCACGGAACCGCGAAACCTGCAGCCTCTGCACCCGCCGAGCCCGGCCTGTGCCTGAGTGAACCAAGACTCTGAGGACGTCCCCCCGGCGATTCTGACCTGGAATCCAGTGCCCAAGGACCCTCCTCGACGACCCAGACGACGCCTGCAGCCTCAGGACAAGGGACCCCTCCAACCGCGACCAGCAGGGGGTAAGATTTCCCGACCTCAAAAGACACCCCTGCACCCGGCGCCCCACGGCCCCCTGTGCCCAACTCCTGGGTGTCTACCTATCCTCCAAGACCCCAACTTACCTCCCGAAGTGTTGGTCGCCCCCGAAGAGTCCCCGTCCCCGAGCCTGCAGCCTTTTTTCACCGTCCAAGATCTCCATTGGTTAACATTGAGCGCCCGACGGCTCGAAAGCACCCTGCACCCAGCCGCCCGAGTGCCCCTGGAAGTGCAACCTCTACTCTAACCTACTTCCCCATTTGCCCTGAGCAAGTGACCAGGAGCCCAGCTCCCACAGCCGCGTGGTCTGCTTGCCAGCAGCCACCAACCCGAGGCCCCTGCCTGCCATAGGATAACATTGGGCCTACTCACTCTGCACCCGGCCGCCCCTGTGCCGCTGAGGGTGTAACAACTGTACTTACCTGATACTGGGGGACCCCTGAGTCTATGCCCAGAACCTTAACTCTGCCAGTCGAGTACTTACCCAAAGACCGATAACTCACTTTTCTTCCATAGGGTAACACTGACTGGCTCCCACCTGGAATTTCTTCTAAGTGTGGAGATTTGAAACTTTAAAATATTCACCTAAAATCAACCGAGTCACGAAAATACTCACCTGATATTAGAAGAGGCCCCAGTGCCGGACCGGGGTGCCCAACACTGGCCCTAAAAAGTAATCACAACGTTACTTACCGCTAACTCCATTTCCTTCCATAGGGATCCATTGACTGGTTTTCTGTGAAATTTCTTCTAAGTGTCTACTTTTGAAATACTAAAATATTGTTTAAAAATCACAACAGTAACGAATTCCGAACTACTCACCTGCTATCAGGAGAGACGTCAGTACTGCCTCTTTTAGTCAAGTACCAACCATGAAAAGTAATTTTTACCGTACTTACCAGTAACTCGAAATTCCTCTCATAGGATATCATTGCCTGCTTTTGTTGAAAAAGTTTCTAAGTGTCGATTTCTGCATTTTACAAATATTCTTTAAAAACCGTGCCAACGATACAAACGTAATTACTTGCCTGTTTTAGATAGATACCCCAGTGCTGAACCATAGAGCCCAGCACTGGATTACAAAAGTAACGTAAACCCACTTTGCTTACAAACTGCATTTCCTTCCATAGGATAACATTGGTAGTTTTACCCAGAAAAGTTTCTAAGTGTCAACTTTTGAAATACAGTAATATTTCTCAAAAATCACTACATTAACCAAAACGCTTTTTCTTACCTGTTTACAGGAAGTGTCCCAGTACTGAATCCAGGATCCAGTCCTGTGGTTAGAAAAGTAATCTACAAAGTAATTAATTGTAATTAATCATAATTTTCCATTAAGCTCAATGTTGCATTGTATTTGACCCTGTGTTGCCTCTTGCACCAACTGTGATTATTACCATCAAAAAGTCTATTGCCTATTTGTAAGGTGGTTAACCAAAGCATCTCATACTGAGAAAGTATATTTTTATCCTATTGTTGGTTCTAAAATAAAACAAGCATATATTTTTTTATATATACAAACCATTGGCCTAGAGTTCAGTCCTTGAGTGTGTGGCTTCATTTGCTGACTGAGTGTGTACAACAAATGCTTTACACTGTCCTCTGATACTGCCTTACTGCTCGACCAAGCTACCACTTTAGAGAGTAAGGTTATATCTAACTTTAGCCTCTGCCAAACCTCTGGGGACTCTGTGCACACTGAACCTTACTTTGGTGCAGTATATACAGAGCCACTTTCCTACACAGTTGGAATTACTTTGCAGTTACTTTGTAATTACTACATGATTACTTTTTAGATTACTTTTCAGATTACTTTTTCTGCTCAGTGTGATATGCCTAGATATCACACTGTAACATTTCCTAGATAAAAGGTAAGCAAAACAGTTTTTCTCAAAACCGTTTCTTAAGTTTCCATACAAAACACCCTCCACACTTTAATGCAATCCTATGGAGGAAAATGGGGTTATCCTTTTGCAGGTAAGTAAACGCTCTTGAGGGGTGAGTTTCTGGGGTTAGAACAAGGGTTCCCACAGGGTCAAGGATGCCTTCAAAAAGCACCCTCAGCGGCACTAGGGCGGCCGGGTACAGAGTGCCGAGGCCCAATGTTATCCAGTGGGGAATAGGGTGCCTCCGGTTGGTTGCTGCTCACGGGCACGCCGCTCGAATGTGGGAGTAAAGCTCCTAGGGTTTAGCTCAGGGCAAAGGGGGATCCACGTTAGCTCAAAAGGTGCACCCACAGGGGCGGCCAGGTGCAGATTTGGCGTCTGGTGCCCTGTTTTCAACTGGAGTTGCCGATTTTGGCTGCAGGCTCTGTCCATGAAGTCTTCCGGGACGAACCAACAGCTGGGCAGTTAAGTTGGAGGGCTCGGGGACGTAGGTTCACCTCAGGTCCTCTTCTCCAGGGCGGATGGATGCAGGGGTGCCTTTTGAGGTCGGATTTCACCTTACCGGCTCATTCGCGGGGAGGGTTGGCAGGGTGGGGTGTCTCGGTGCAGAGGCTGCAGGTAACGTCGGGGAGTCCTGGAGGGGTCAACCCATGGTGGACTAGGACTCTGGAGCGTTGGGGGACCTAGCTGGGAACCGTAGGCCACTCGGGCCGTAGGCATCGGGTGCAGTGGTGGTTCCAGGCGTCAGGTTTTTTTTCCTCAGAAGGCTCGGAGTCTTTCTTTGGTGATTCTTTTGAACAGAGCTGATGTTCACAGGAGATCCTGTCTTTGTTGAAGGCAAGATGGCAGGCACTGAAGAGTGGGATTCACCTCGCCTCCCCCACCTGAGGGGTGAGGTTGGCAGAGGTGGGCACACCTTCTGGGCTGGCTAATTTTT
Organism: Calotriton arnoldi; assembly: GCA_963921515.1. Taxonomy (NCBI): domain Eukaryota; kingdom Metazoa; phylum Chordata; class Amphibia; order Caudata; family Salamandridae; genus Calotriton; species Calotriton arnoldi. Next base: position 1,155,796 of record CAWUFW010003530.1, on the reverse strand, counting down.
TCCTGCTGAAAAGGAGGGGATACAGGAAGGTGGCCTGCTCCTGATAGCAGGAGAGGCTGGAGGTCGCGTTACAGAGGTGGCAAGGCCTTTGAAGCTCCCCTGCCACAGATGGCTTTTCCTGACCTGGGGGAGGTGTGACTGTGAGAAGTTGGCCTGGTATATCTGAAAGAGACACGTTAGTGACAGATTCCTTACCTTAGAATATCCCCAGGCGTCAGGCTGGATCCGGAAAGTTTTTTGCGTAGCAGTACCCTTGCGCGTCGGTAGGCGGCGTCGTGCGGCTCCGCGTCCGTCGTGATCGCCGGGATGACGTCGCGGGCAGTACTTAGGCGCCGCCCTGCGCGCTGACGTCAGTTCTTCTTTTTCCGCGCCAGTAAGCGCAGATCCGGGAAGAGCAGTGCCCTAGTCACTTTTTTACTATCTTTTTGGTGAATTTTTTCACTGTTTCTTCAACGAGTCTTCACGACTCCTAAGGTGTCGTAGGGATGCCCGGCTTTAAGCCCTGCGAGGAATGTGGTCGCATGATGTCGATCACGGACCCGCACCTCGAGTGTCTCTTTTGTCTCGGCCGAGACCACGACACGAAGTCGTGTCCTGACTGCCGGAAACTTCATCCTAAGGCTTTGCGAGAGCGGTCTCGAAAGCTCCTTGAAGTCCGGCATTCGGCCGCCGCACCAAGCCCCGGTCCCGGGAGAGGTCGAGGGGCCGGACGCGGAGTCCCCGCCGTTCGTCGGATTCAAAGTCTTCGCGCTCCTCCGGTAAGTCGAAGCACAAGAAGTCTAAGCGGCGTCATCGCTCTAAGACTTCGCCTCGCCGGGCTCGCGACTCGGCTGAGGTCCCTGTCGGCACCGTCCCCGCGGCCCCGGACGTGCCTGTCGAGTTACCCCCGCAGTACCCGCCCTACCCGGGCTCGGGGGCGACTCAGGCCGATATACAGGAATTCCTGTCGGCCATGGCCCGCCTCTTCGGGCCTCAAGGTCCCTCCGGGCCCCGCGGGCCCTGATGGGGTTGCTCCGGCGTCGCCGTCGACTCCGGTCCCGGCGTCGCCTGTCCCACCAGCCTTCGTCCCGGCCTCGGCTCCGGTCCCGGCCTCGACCCCGGCTCCGGTGGGGCCGCAACCCCCATCGACGCCGGTTGACCTAACCACGCCTCCGCCGACGCCGATGTCCCCGGTGCCGTTTCCGACGCCGTCCGGGGCTCCGGGCGGCGTCGTCCCCAGGTTCTCTCCGGGTCCGGACATGGAGCCGGAACGGCGTCGCCCGACGCCATATCCGGCGCCGATGAGACCTTGGGTCCCTGATGTCCCTCCTCCTCCATATTTTCAACCTGAGGAGGACCAGGAGAGCTGGGAGGGGTCTGACGACCCTCTCACACAACAGTGCGAGTTTGACCCGGACTGGGTTGAGGAACTTGGGGATGCCAGTGGTCTGGATACCTCCCCTGACTCTGGCATGCTGTCTCCTCCCGTGGCAACGGAGGAGGGGGCTAATTTTGCAACGGTGTTGCGTAGAGCTGCTGGAGCCTTGAATCTCCAGTTGCCTACAGTGGTCGTCAGGTCTAACATCCTGACTGAAGTGCTTCAGCCGGCGGCCTCCTCTTCGGAGACTGTGCTGCCGTTCAACGAGGCACTGACTGACGTTCTTTTGGGTGCCTGGTCCAAACCCACCACAGGGGCTCCTGTGGATAGGAATGTGGCCCGACGCCATCGCCCTGCTCCGGGCGACCCCCTGTTTCTCTCCCAACACCCCACCCCTGAGAGCTTGGTTGTCCAAGCCTCTGCCTCCCAAACCGCCTTCCCTACCGCCCCTCCGGATAGGGAATCCAAGCGCCTGGATCACTTTGGGAAGAAGGCTTTCTCTTCCTCCAGTGCTGGCTTGCGGTCTGTTAATACCGCTTGCCTCTTGGGCCGATACACCCACTCCCTGTGGGATTCGGTGGCAACTGTTTTGCCGCAGTGTTCTGAGGAGGTCCAGACACTGCTTACCCGCGCCATTGCGGAAGGGCGTGATGCGGCTAAATATACCATCCGCTGTGGCCTTGATACCGCCGACTCGCTGGGCAGATCGCTTGCAACGACGGTGGCGCTGCGTCGCCACGCCTGGCTGAGAACCACTGGTTTTTCGGGAGATGTCCAGAATACACTCATGGACATGCCCTTTGATGGTGTCGGTCTTTTTGGTTCGAAGGCAGACCATGCGCTGGAGCGTTTCAAGGACTCTCGGGCTACTGCTAAGTCCCTGGGCCTTGCTGTTGTGCGCCCTCCGCTCACGTCTGCTTTTCGCCCCTTTCGTGGCCACGGAAGGGGCGCCCAGTCACGTCCGCAGCCCGGCCAACGGCCCGCGCAGCAAGCGCCTTCGCGTGGCCGAGGACGTGGATACCGCCGTGGCGGTTCGGGCAACCAGCGTGCGGGTCAGGCCACCACCTCCAACCCGTCCGCGGCCTCCAAGCCCTCCTAGTCCCTCCTTTCAGGTGCACAGTACGCCAGTCGGGGGCAGGGTCCGCCATCACCTTCACCTCTGGCGTCCCATCACCTCGGACAGGTGGGTCTTGGACATTGTCCGAAGGGGCTACTCCCTCCCCTTCGAGACCACCCCCCAGCCATGCCACCTCAATTCCACCGCATGTCAGGGGATCACTTGGCGCTTCTACAGAAGGAAGTCACGGCCCTCTTGGCCAAGAGGGCCATCGAGCATGTTCCGACCCCAGAAGTAGGGCGTGGTTGCTACTCCCACTACTTTCTGGTGCCCAAAAGGACAAGGAGGACATGCGTCCTATCTTGGACCTCCGGAACGCCAATCGCTTCCTCCGGAAGGAGAAGTTCAAGATGCTCACCCTAGCTCAGGTCTTGACTGCCCTCGACCCCGGAGACTGGTTGGTAGCGTTGGACTTGCAGGACGCCTATTTCCACATCCCCGTCCTGCCGGCCCACCGGCGTTACCTTCGGTTCACGGTAGGCCTCGAGCATTTTCAGTTCACCGTGCTCCCCTTTGGCCTTACCAGTGCCCCTCGGGTGTTCACAAAAGTGATGGCGGTGGTCGCAGCGCATCTGCGCCGGGCAGGGGTTTCAGTCTTCCCCTACCTCGACGACTGGCTGCTGAAGGCGGGCTCGTCCCAGGCAGTCGTCTCCCACCTCCAGACTACGGCCGAACTCCTGCACTCGCTGGGGTTCTCCATCAATGTGCCAAAGTCGCATCTGATTCCTTCTCCACAGCTCCTTTTCATCGGAGCAGTTCTGGACACGACGCAGTTTCGGGCCTATCCTCCCGAACGGCGAGTCCGGGATATTCAGGCTATGATTCCGATCTTTCAGCCTTTATCCTGGGTTTCGGCACGGATGACCCTGAGGCTGCTGGGCCTCATGGCCTCCTGCATCCTGCTGGTCACTCATGCCAGATGGCATATGCGGGCTCTGCAGTGGGACCTGAAGTTCCAGTGGGCGCAGCACCAGGGCGACCTGTCCGATCACGTCCAGATCTCGGAGGGGACTGCAAGACAGTTGCAGTGGTGGCTCTCAAACCGGCAATGGGTTATGGGCAGATCCCTCTCCCTTCCCCAGCCAGAGCACACAGTTGTGACGGACGCGTCCCTTCTGGGATGGGGCGGTCACATGGGAGAGGCGGAGATCAGAGGCCTCTGGTCTCCGGCGGAGTCCCGGCTCCATATCAACCTTCTGGAGCTCCGGGCGATCCGACTTGCACTCAAGGCATTCCTTCCCTCTGTCAAAGGGAAGGTAGTGCAGGTGTTCACAGACAACACCACCGCCATGTGGTACTGCAACAAACAAGGCGGGGTGGGGTCGTGGACCCTTTGTCAGGAGGCTCTGCGCCTCTGGACATGGCTGGAACATCAGGGCATGTTCCTGGTGGTTAAACACCTGGCAAGTTCCCTGAACGCCAGGGCGGACGAACTCAGCCGCAGGTGCATGATGGATCACGAATGGCGTCTTCACTCGGAAGTGGCGCAAGGACTCTTTCTACAGTGGGGAGAGCCTTGGTTAGATCTATTCGCCACCGAAGAGAACGCGCAATGTCATCAGTTCTGCGCGTTGGAATTTCCAAGGCGGCACTCGCCGGCGACGCTTTTCGTCACGAGTGGAGTTGCGGTCTATTGTACGCCTTTCCGCCTATACCACTTCTACCCAGAGTGTTGAAGAAGATTCGGCACGACCGGGCCCAAGTCATTCTTGTGGCTCCGGACTGGACTCAAAGAGTTTGGTATCCCGAGCTACTCAATATGAGCGTAGATCCCCGATCCGTCTGCCTCTTCGGGAGGATCTTCTGTCGCAGCAGCAGGGGACGGTCCTCCACCCGAACCTGTCCAGTCTACACCTGCTTGCGTGGAGATTGAGCGGCGGCAGTTGATTCCTTTCGACTTGCCTCCCGAAGTTTGTGATGTGATTCTGGCAGCCAGGCGTCCCTCCACTAAGGTGGTATACGCCTGCAGGTGGAACAAATTTGTGGCATGGTGCACAGCAAAGGCTGTGAATCCCCTTTCTGCCCCTCTTTCTGAGGTCCTTCTGTTCCTTCTCTCTCTGACCCAACAGGGTTCTGCCCTGGGTACCATCAAGGGTTATCTTTGTGCTATCTCGGCCTTCCTCAGGCTCCCTGATCAGCCCCTCCCTTTTCAAGTCCCCTGTTGTTAACAGGTTCTTAAAAGGCATTACTCACCTCTTCCCTCCTGTTCCGTTTGTGATGCCTCAGTGGGACTTGAACTTGGTTCTTACCTTTTAATGTGCGCTCCCTTTGAGCCTCCTACATAACTGTCCTCTTCGTCTTCTGACTCTGAAGACAGCCTTTCTGGTGGCCATCACCTCCGCTCGGCGGGTGAGTGAGCTCCAGGCTCTATCTTGCAAACCTCCCTTTCTGTCTGTTCATCCAGACAAGGTTGTTCTTCGGACGCATCCGTCCTTCTTGCCAAAGGTGGTTACTGCTTTCCACATTGGGCAGACCATCACTTTGCCCACCTTCTTTCCGCCTCCGCATCCTTCCAGAGAGGAAGAGAGGCTCCACCGTCTGGACCCAAAACGTGCGCTCTCTTTCTATATTGACCGCACAAAACACTTCCGGGTGGATGACCAGCTCTTTGTTGGCTACGTGGGCGCCAAAAAGGTCGGGCGGTGCACAAGAGGACCATCTCCCGCTGGGTTACCTTGTGCATCAAGACCTGCTATTCTTTGGCTAAGAAGGAGCCTCCTGTTGGGCTGCGTGCCCATTCCACCAGGGCAACGGCTGCTACCACGGCCTTGGGCCGCGGTGTTCCGCTGCCGGTTATCTGTCAGGCAGCTACGTGGGCCTCGCTGCACACGTTTACAAAGCATTACTGCCTTGACAGTCAGGTCCGGAGGGACGGCTTCTTTGGCCGTTCTGTCCTCCAGGACTTCCTTGTCTGATCTTTGTTCGCAGACCCACCACCGGGGTTGGTATTGCTGGGGTATCTATTCTAAGGTAAGGAATCTGTCACTAACGTGTCTCTTTCAGATGCACAAGTTACTAACTTGTGTAACGATATATCTGTAAGAGACAGTAGTTAGTGACAGATTCCTTACCGCCCCACCCATCCTCCCCGTTCTGCGAACTGATTTCTAGGGTTAAGGACATCCCTTTCAGGGCCCTAGTATTTTTCAGACACCTATGTCCGCTTCTTGCATGGCTCTGCGTTCCTGGCGCGGAAAGTCGTGTACAGAACTGACGTCAGCGCGCAGGGGCGGCGCCTAAGTACTGCCCGCGACGTCATCCCGGCGATCACGACGCCGATGACGGACGCGGAGCCGCACGACGCCGCCTACCGACGCGCAAGGGTACTGCTACGCAAAAAACTTTCCGGATCCAGCCTGACGCCTGGGGATATTCTAAGGTAAGGAATCTGTCACTAACTACTGTCTCTTACAGATATATCGTTACACAAGTTAGTAACTTGTGCATGCTGTCCACTAATTAAAGTGGGCACCTTGCACCAGTCCACCCCACCGTTATGATGTAGGAGGTCAAAGATAACCTTTAGAAAGCTATCCTAGTGGTAGCTGTGGAGAGCAGCCTTCAGGCTTAATCTTGAAGGAATGTAAAGCAGCTTGTTTTACCAGAATATCGCCTCCTATATTGACTAAATGAAAGGAGAACCACACGGTAGTTATATAAAAATATGTATTAATAGAACACTCTCTACTATCCTCTACACGAGGATAGAACACAAAGCACACAATACAAGATCAATAGAACAGTTGTAAGTAGCACAATACACAGTGGGCTCCAGGGGGAGACCAAACCATATACCAAAATAGTGGTATAACAGTCACGACTGAGATCAAGACAAGGTCTGGAGCACGTAGAATCGCTGGGACCCCAAGGAACCACCCAAGGAGAGTAGATAGGGTCCCCACGGAGGACGGGTGCAGTGTGTGAACACGACCGCGGGCTCCGTACAATTCTATGGGGAAGTCGCGGTTATACTTTTTAAGTTTAAGGACCCTTCTAGGAGGACTTCGAGCAAAAACTTTGGTACTTAAGAGTTTGAAGAGCCACCCCACCCGTGGATACCGTAGTACCCGAGTTACCTATCCCAGAGGAGCCGGGTGCATAGGTCTGAAGTGGCATCGGAAACTGCAGTCGCTCTCAATGGAGGGCTGTGAAGAAGTACTGCTGCCGTGAAGGTGAAAAGGATCCGGTGGAATCCAAGCCTGGATTCGGGATGGAAGGAACCTGAAAGCAGAGGGGACAGAGTCTGGGTCACTTCAGAGTGACCAGGGGCTCGGTAGACGAATGCCCACCGATGTCGGTTGCTTCAGGTGCGAAGAAGGGATGCTTGACTCTGCAGCCACGAGGACCAGGAGACATCGAGGACGACCAGGAGCCGGAGGTGAACTGTCCCACGAAGGATGTAGAGTGCTGAGGGGTCGGTGTCTGGCTGGAGCACCAACAAGCCTTGGCAAAAGCATCCAACGAAGGAAGGTCAAACAGGTTTACGGTGTGGACCAGCAAGGGAGTCGGGGCACGTCTGGAGCAACCAGGAAAGCCCAACAGAAATCAAGATGACCCTCAGAGAGAGACAGGCCGAAGGACGAGGAGTCCCGAGGGGACATTGGGCAAGATTGCAAAGTACCAGCCCACGGAGCACTCTGTGCGAGGAGGCCGGAGTTCTTTGGTGCAAATACTGCTCCGGGTCAGGACTACACGGAGTCCAATGCACAAGCTCGAGAATCGCCAACAAGCATATGCAATTGCAAATGGACGCGGTGCACAGGGGTTCGGGTTATGCAGTCCCCACGAGGGATACTGGCCTCAAACTTGCTGAGAGGGCAGATCGACCTCAGGGACCCTCGAAAACCCACCTCCTGTGTTGCTGAAATCTTCGGAGTCCGCAGGAGCTCAGGAGCAGCAGACCAGTCAGTTGAGTTACGGTGCCTGCTAGGGCAGGAGAGTGACTCCTTCACTCCAAGGGAGATTCTTCAGTTGTCCTTAGTGCACCACAGGTCCTACACGGAGCCTGTATGGAGCAAGGGCACAGACAAAGCTTTGGACTGAGTGGGAGGCGAAGTCGGGCCCAGTCGAAGTCCAGAGTGTCCAGACGGTCGAAGGTCAGTGGTTTCTTCTTGTAGAATCTTGTCCACGTAAAATCTATAGTCTTACAGCCAGGTAAGCCCTTTTGTACCCACTTGAAGGGGTTGGACAGATTCGGGGGACCCTCCTAGGGGAGGGTCAGGACAGAGGGGTGGTTACACCCATGTCCTTTGTCCAGTTTCGCGCCAGAGCAGGAGCCAATGGCTCCCAGAACTGGTTTGAGCTGCACTATGCACAGGGACACCGAATGTGCCCCCAGTGCAGACTTTCAGGCACTCTGAGTGCACCCACCCAGCCCCAATACACTAAATCCTGTCTGGGAGGTGGTCACACCTCCCTGTGACAGGATGCCTATTGTGCTGCCTTCCTCTGCTCGAGCTTGGCTCAGCAGCAGGAGGGCAGAAATGTGTCTCTGGTCGGCAGCATCCATTTTGTGCTGTCCGGGTCGAGAAGGCTGGCACCGTATAGACCAGTGACCCCACGAAGCTTGCTTCAGAAGGGTGGAATCATACCTCCCACACCGGTTACCGGTGTGGAGGTATGGTTCCAAGGTGTTTGATACCAAACACGATATGTTTCTATACAGCCGTTTTCGAGATGGCATTTACTGCGAAGTTATAATGCACCTCTACCTATATGTCCGGCTGAGTCACAGACAACTCGGGAGAATGGTCTCTGAAGGCTGCAGAGAGGCTCTGCTCATGCAGGGGCACCCTCTCACTAAAAACCCAGCACCCTGCCTTCAGGATTGTTAAGGCCTGCTATAGGGGTGACTTATAAGTTTTAAGTGTAGTCACCTATAAATATAGTGAACCTATATCTAAAGTAAGTGGTGCAAGCACCATCTTACACAGGCTGCTGTAGTTCCATTGTGTATGGCCTCTCATGGATGGCATAATACATGCTTCAGCCCATGGGAGGCCCTTGGGGTACCTATGCCCTGGGTACATGGGTACCATATGCTAGGGACTTATAAAGGTACCCCAGTATCCAATCTGGAGTGTACCAAAGTACATGTTGCAACCAATTTAGGGAGAAAGCAGATAGACTGGGGTCCTGATTAGCAGGATCCCAGTCAGACTAGTCAAAAACCAGCAAAAAGTAGGGGTAACCATGCAGTCAGATCCTACCTTCCTACAGTGACCACCTCCACCCAGGAAATGCTTTGTTTCTGGGCTTGGTTGTAGGAAGCTGGCTCTGTATATACTATACCAAAGTGAGGTATAGTGTGCACAGAGTCCAGTGGATCCCCAAAGGTAGGCAGAGGTAAAGTTAGATAGCACTTCACTCTCTATTTGTGGTAGTTTTGTCGAGCAGTAAGGCAGTATCAGAGGACAGTGTTAAGCATTGGTTGTACCCACTCAATCAGCAAATGATTTCACTCACTCAAAGCCTGAACTTCAGACCAATTGGTTTTGTATAAAAATATTCTTTTATTTTCTAGAACCAAGCAAGCCTGGCACAGTTAAGTAGATAAATACTGTGCAGTAAATATACAGTTTGAAATGCAATTGTAAATGTACTTTGAAATGGTTACAGTTTGAATTACTGGTAATGCAATACTGTGAAATGCTGTACATATACTTTGTATCGACTTTGCAATGAAAATTACAGGTATGTTACTTTTACGTTACTTTTGAGGTTACTTTTTAGATTATTTTTTCTACTCGGTGTGATATATCTAGATATCACACTGGGACATTTCCTAGAGAAAAGGTAAGTAAAATCAGTTTTGCACAATTGTTAATTTTCAGGTTTCCATACAAATCAACTCCACACTTAAAACATTTTTCAGACAAAAACAGTCAATGGATTCCTATGGAGAGAAATGAAGTTAACGGTTACCAGGTAAGTAATCGGTCTTTGGAGTTGAGCTTCTGGGGTTAGAACAAGGGTTCCCCAAGGGTCAAGGATGCACTCTTGTTACACCCTCAGCGGCACTAGGGCGGCCGGGTGCAGAGTGCTGAGGCCCAGTGTTATCCAATGGGGGATAGGGGGCCTCCGGTTGGTGGCTGCTGGCAAGCAGGCCACTGGTTTGTGGGAGCAAAGCTCCTGGACTTTAGCTCAGGGCAAATGGGGAAACAAATTAGCACCAAAGGTGCACCCTCAGAGGCACTAGGGCGGCCGAGTGCAGGGTGCTGTTTAGACGTCGGGCGCCCTTTTGGTTTCAATGGGGAACCTCCGGTTTGCAAAGGCACTGCAGGCTCGGGGACGAAGGTCTTCTGGGTGCGACCACCACTTCGAGAGGTAAGTTGGGAAGTTAGGGGTTGGTTAGGCACTGTCGGTTTGGGCACACAGGGCCGTGGGGCGTTAGGTGCAGGGCTGCCTTTTGGGGTCGGATCTTCTTACCAACTCCTGGTCTCGGTTAGGGGGGCCTTCTGGATTTAGGCTGCAGGTGTCGGCTTGAGGCAGGTCAGGGGTCGCCGGATCTCGGGTCAGGATCGCCGGGGGGGGGCTCCTCGTGGTGTTTGCCCACTCGAGGTCAGGCCGTGGACGGCGGGTGCAGAGTGGGGCGGATCCGCGGTGTCCGGCCGGAGCCAGAGGTTGCAGATGAACAAATCCGGTGTTCACGGGAGACAAAGTCTTTGTGCTTGAAGGTAGGCAGGTCCTCTGGGTTTTCGAGGTTGCTAGCTGCAGTACACACCGGGATTTCGCAGGAGCAGGTTCGAGGTGGAGACAGGTCGGTAGGGCTGGGGCCAAGTCAGTGGGCGTATTCCTCTTGTTAGCTTCGGCACGGCTGTTCGGTCCTTCTTCTTTTCTTGTTGCAGGTTCTTGTCTGAGGAAGCAAGGTTCAGTGGTGCCCCTAAATACTAGATTTAGGGGCGTTACAGGTAGGTAAAAGGCAGGGACCAACGGGTCCCTTCCCTGGGGTGGGTACACCCCCTATTATGCCACCCTCCAGTGGGTGGGGGGCATGAGCCTGTTCCTTGTTGGCTGAGTCCCCCCATCTGCAAAATGGCGGGGACTGGGTGTTGTGCTTCACCTCGCCTCCCCCACCTGAGGGGTGAAGTTGGCAGAGGTGGGCACACCTCTCTTCCTCACTTGTGTTTCCCGCCGGTTCTTTCGCCCAAAGTGGGGGTCAGAACCAGTGGTCACCAGTGGTGACCAGTTGCTGAAAGCAGCAAGGGGCCTGGGGAAGCTCATAAAGGCGGCAAGCCTTTGAAGCTTCCCCTTCGTAAACCCTGCCCATCCTGGGGGAGGAGGCTTGGCACCTCGTCCCAGGATGTGCATTGTTTCAGGCCCCTGAGAGCAGCAGGCTCTCAACCCAGGGGTCCAGAAACATGTCTGGTGGTGGCAGCTGAAAGTAGCCACTCAGCCTGGACAATAGTGGTGGGTTAGTTTTCAGGGGGCATCTCTAAGATGCCCTCTGTGTGCATTTTTCATTAAATCCCACACTGGTATCAGTGTGGGTTTAATGTGCTGAGAAGTTTGATACCAAACTTCTCAGTTTTCAGTGAAGCCATTATGGTGCTGTGGAGTTCGTAATGACAAACTCCCAGCACCATATACTCTTAATGGCAGCACTGCACTTACAATGTCTAAGAATGGACTTAGACACTGTAGGGGTACAGGGTTCATGCACCTGTACCCTCACCACTGGTATAGTGCACCCAGCTAGAGGGGTGACTGATCTATGCCAAGGCAGTGGGTTGTAGGCATGGCACACATGAATGTGTGCATTGTTGACTCTTCACTTTGTTTTGCACCAAAACACGCAGCCTGCAAAGGCAGTGAGTGTTTGTAAGGGTACAGGACCTCCAAGGGTGGCACACTAAGTACTGCAGCCCTTAGAGGTCTTCCCTGGTCACAGTGCTCTGGGTACCTGTGGTACCATTTACCAGGGGCTGACCTGTGGCCAGAGATGCCAATTGGGTTAGTTTTGGGGAAAGAACACAGGCCCTGGGAACCTGATTGGCAGGGACCCAGGGCACATCAAGTAAAAGTGCATCAGTAGTCTGGCAAAAAGTGGTGGGGTTACTGCAACAGAAACCCACTTTCCTACGTTGGTAAGCTAACGCTCCCACCCCAGGGGTCCAGAAACATGTCTCGTGGTGTCATGCTGGTGTTTACCAGTCAGGAAACCCACCAGACGCTGGTCGTTTTTCAGGGGGCATCTCTAATATGCCCTCTGAGTTCATGGTATAATAAATCCCACACTGGCATCACTGTGGGTTTATTATCCTGAGACGTTTGTTACCAGACTTCCCAGAATTCAGTAAAGCCATTATGGTGCTGTGGAGTTCATAATGACAAATTCCCAGACCATATACTCTTTATGCCTTTACTGCACCTGCAAAGTCTAAGAATGTACTTAGACACTGTAGGGGCGCACTGCTCATGCAACTCTACCCTCACTAGTGGTATAGTGCACCCAGCTAGAGGGGTGTCTTACCTATACCATAGGTAGTGGGTTGCAGGCATGGCACACAGGTATGTGTGCCATGTCAACTCTTTACTATTCTCTGCACCAAAACACGCAGCCTGCAATGGCAGTGTGTGTGTTAAAGTACAGGACCTCTAAGGGTGGCACAATATGTGCTGCAACCCTTAGAGGCCTTCCCTGGTCACAGTGTCCTTGGTACCCATGGTACCTTTTACAAGGGACTTGCATGTGGCCAGAGAGGTGCCAATTGGGGGAGCAAGGGTACAGTTTTGGGAAAGAACACAGGCCCTGAGAACCTGATTGTCAGGAACCCAGTGCACATCAAGTCAAAGTTAATCAGAAATCTGGCAAAAAGTGAGGAGGTTACTGCAACAGAAACCCACTTTCTTGATGGACCCAATAGATGCCAGGCTGCGTGTTTTGGTGCAGAACAAAGTGAAGTCGAAATGGCACACATCCCTGTGTGCCATGCCTACAACCCACTGCCCTGGCATAGATCAGTCACCTCTCTAGCTGGGTGCACTATACCAGTGGTGAGGGTACAGGTGCATGAGCCCTGTACCCCTGCAGTGTCTAAGCCAATTCTTAGACATTGTAAGTGCAGTAATGCCATTAAGAGTATATGGTGCTGGGAGTTTGTCATTACGAACTCCACAGCACCATAATGGCTTTACTGAAAACTGGGAAGTTTGGTATCAAACTTCTCAGCACATTAAACCCACACTGATGCCAGTGTGGGATTTAATGAAAAATACTCTCTGAAAAACAACCAGCCTCTGGTGGGTTCCCTGACTGGTACACAACAGCCTGCCACCACGAGACATGTTTCTGGATCCCTGGGGTGGGAGCCTTTGCTCCCCGAGCCCAGAAACAAAGCGTTCGAGGCATGTGAGCTGTAGATCACATGCTTATGCATCAATCGCCATCTAGTGTTGGGCTCGGATGTTTGCACTTTGTTTTTCTTCGAAGAAGTCTTCCTTGTCACAAGGTAGGTGACTCCTCCTTTCGGTGATAGTGTGCATGGTCATCGACTCCATCTTCAGATTGTTTTCCGCCATCGGGTTCGGATGTGACTCGCTGCGCTCCGGTTCGACGCCGATCCTTCGGTGCGTACAACACTCAACCTCGATGGTATTGTTTTTGATTGCGTTATCCATTCTTCGCAGATCGTGTTCTTACAATAAACTCTTTTCGAATGGAGAGCTCGTGGTAGGCCGTTGGGCCTAGCCCCCGGTTCGACTCGCAGATGATGGAACGAACTCCTTTTAAATTTGTTCCTCGGTGCCACGCAAAATATCCACACACCGATTCACACGAGGTGTGCAACCTGTGTCTGTCACCGGAACACAGTGAATAGGACTGCGACGCGTGCCGAGCTTTCCGCTCCAAAAAGACTCTTCGCGACCGTCGGGCCCGTCGACGCGACATGCAGAGCCAACACACAGGCTCCATTCCGTACCTCTTCGGACCTGAATCGGATGAAGAGGCTGATAACCCTATCGGAGCCGAGGAGGAGCAATAACAGATCTCCCTCTCCGACGATGACTCCGAACAGGATGAAAACATCCCGCAGGGACAACGTACTGTAAGTACAGGCCCTACCTCGCCCCAACTCAACCAAAAAAGAAGGCTCCGTACCAACCCGCGCCCTCGGTCCCCGGTCGGCACCGAGACCACGCTTCCGACGCCCTGCCTCCCGGCTCGGCACCGAAGCCTACCAAAAAGCCTTCCGGCTACAAAAAGCCCCATTCCAAATCGGGCACCGAGCCAAAGCCTTCGGGATCGAAGACCAAGTCCGGCTCCGATCATCACCACTCTGCACCGAAAACTACCTCGGATCCGAAGACACCAGCCCCAAAACCATTGGCGCCGAAACAGACTGATACACCAAAGTCACCTAAGAAGCATAGTTTCAGTGATCCGCTCGAAAAACCGGACCCAAAACAGAAAATTTTGGTCATACATCCAAAAACCGGCCACATTACTACCAAAGTGACTTTAAAAAGAGGGGCTACTACCGAAGAGGAATACCACATTCCATTAAATCAGAGAACTGTTGGGACAAACCCTTCCCCTCCTCCTCCTCCTTCACCACCTTTACCTCAGTCTCTGCCTGTGCCAACTTAACCTGAGCACTCACCACCATATATACCTGACGATCAGGGTGATGGGGACGGGGATGATACTAATGATGATAATCAGCCGAGACCTACAGATGTGTGGGATGACTATAACATTGACTCGCCCACAGACAATGACCCTCCCCTATATCCTACCAGACCCTCTCCACCAGACGACAGCGTAGGATATATTGAATTGCTAGGCAGGGCTGCCAATTACCATGGGGTCCAGCTGCATAAAGAGTCCCTTGAAGAGGATTTCCTCTTTGAAACATTAAGCAGCACACAAAAATCCACACATATGTTGCCCATGCTTAAAGGAATGACCAGACATGTAGACGACATATTTAAGGATCCTGTCAGGGCACGTATCCTTACCCCTAGGGTGGATAAAAAATACAAACCTGCACCATCTGATCCAGTCTACATAAGAGGACAATTCCCCTTAGACTCAGTTGTTTCTAATACACGCAAAAGGGCAAACTCCCAGACTACTGGAGACGCACCACCCCCAGATAAAGAGTCAAAGCTCCTTGATGCTTCAGGGAAAAGAATAGCCTCCCAGGCAGCTATCTTCTGGGGCATATCTAACACACAAGCGCTGCTAGCCAGATATGACCCTGCACATTGGGATGAAATGGAACAACTTAACCAGTTTTTACCCCAAGAACATAAATCTAAAGCGCAAGACCTTGTACGTGTTGGAAAACTAATTTCCAACAATCAAATTAGATGCTCCCTAGATGCGGCTGATACATCTGCCAGAGCGGTGAACACTAGTGTCCTTTTAAGAAGGCATGCCTGGCTACGCATATCGGGGTTCAAACCGGAGGTTCAGACCTCCATATTGAACACACCATTCGATAAAGAACACCTGTTTGGGCCGGTGGTTGATTCTTCACTCGAGAAGATGAAGAAAGATACTGAAGTGGCTAAATCAATGGGAGCCTTTCAGTCTCCACAAGGCCGTGGTTCCTTTCGGCGCTCCTTTTATCGAGCAGTGTCCAAAACCACTTCCTCGGACACTGCATCTACCTACAAGGGCAATAACCAACCCTCAGGTTCCAAAACTAACTTCAGAGGTGGTTATAGAGGAGGCAAGGGCAGAGGTAGAGGTTCCAACACACGTACCTCCCCCTCCAATACAAAACAGTGACTTGCCCATAGTTCACCCCGACCACTTAACACCTGTGGGGGGAAGACTGTCACAATTTCTACCAAAGTGGCAGTCAATAACGGACAAGTGGGTCCTCCAAATTATCAGTTCTGGTTACTGCCTGGAGTTCATCAACACTCCTCCAAACATTCCCCCAAAGTTGCACAAACTTTCACCGGATCACATACACCTTCTCAAACAAGAGGTACAACCCCTGCTTCTAAAACAAGCTATAGAGCCCGTACCACCACAACGTCAGGGGTCGGGCGTATACTCCTTTTACTTCCTAATTCCGAAAAAGGACAGTTCTCTCAGACCAATACTAGATCTCAGAGAACTAAATCTTTACATACAGTCAGACCATTTCCACATGGTAACACTTCAACAAGTTCTACCCCTTTTGCAAAAGTGCGACTTTCTTTCTACTCTAGACTTAAGACGCCTACTTTCATATTCCAATCCATCTGGCTCACCGCAAATTTCTCAGGTTCGTGGTAGCAGGTCAACACTACCAATTCAAAGTACTCCCATTCGGAGTCACCACTGCCCCCAGAGTCTTCACAAAGTGTCTGGCGGTAGTAGCTGCGCATCTAAGAAGACAGAGCATTCATGTCTTCCCCTATCTGGACGACTGGCTCATCAAAGCCAGCACGTACCAACAATGCCGCAAACATACTTCCGTAACCATGCAGTTACTTCACCAGCTAGGGTTTACAGTCAATGTGTTAAAATCACGTCTTCAGCCAAACAAAATTCAGAACTACCTAGGAGCCACTCTGGATACTCAACGGGCTCTAGCATTTCCCAACGCAGCCAGAATTCGAAACATTCAGGCGCTGATTCTCAAATTTCAAGCCACTCAATCACTTCCAGCTCGAGTGTTTATGCAACTGTTGGGAATGATGGCATCTTGCATCATGATCGTTCCCCATGCCAGGCTGCACATGCGTCCACTTCAAGAATGCTTAGCCAGTCAGTGGAACCAGTCACACGGTCTGTTAACTGATCTTAGTGTTGGTAAGCGGCCGTACTCCTCGCTCTCTGCAGTGGTGGAACACCCAAAATCTGTCAAAAGGACGGCCGCTCATAGACCCAGTTCCACAGACCGTATTAACAGCGGACGCGTCCCTAACTGGATGGGGAGCTCATCTTCAACAACTCACAGTGCAAGGCCTGTGGAGCCACCAACAAAAGTTGCTCCACATAAATCATTTAGAGCTGATGGCGGTCTTTCTAGCTCTCAAGGCCTTTCAACATCACCTCTCTGGCAAAACTGTCTTGGTTCGAACCGACAACATAACAGCTATGTATTACATACAGAAACGGGGGGACACACTCTCTCCAACGGTCCCACTTAGCCCAAGACATTTGGAGGTGGGCTATTCACCACAATATCTGTCTCCTAGCGGAACACCTCCCAGAGTCAACAACCAGATTGCGGACCTCCTCAGCAGATCGAGGTATCAGATACACGAATGGGAACTTCACCCTCAAGTTCTCCACCCATACTTCCAAGCTTGGGGAGTCCCTCACATAGATCTGTTTGCAACACCCCAAAACGCAAAATGCCGAAGCTTCGCCTCCAGGTATCCACACCCGTTATCCAAAGGCAATGCTCTATGGATGAATAGGTCGGGGATATTTGCTTAAGCTTTTCCGCCTCTCCCACTCATTCCATCAGTGGTTCGGAAACTCAGACAAACATCCCTCAAACTAATACTAGTAGCTCCAACATGGGCACGTCAACCCTGGTTCACAACCCTGTTGGAACTCTCTCTGTACCGCATCAAAAATTACATTTAACTCCCTGTCTCCTCACACACAGCCATGGAGAAATCAAACACCCAGATCCCAAACAATTGAACCTCGCGATCTGGCTCCTGAAGTCATAGAGTTTGGTTATCTGAACCTTCCACCAGACTGTATGAACCATTATTAAGGCGGCTAGAAAGCCTACCACAACAGCCTGCTACGCAGCCAAATGGAAGCAATTTGTTATCTATTGCAATAACAGTAACTTCAACCCTCTTGATGCTTCCATACAAAACATTATCTGCTACCTGTTACATTTGCAGCAGTCATCATTGGCCTATACATCCATCAGACTGCATCTTGCTGCAATTGCAGCCTATCTTCAGAATAGGCAGCATTTATCGCTCTTTAGAGTGCCTGTAATCAAAGCATTTATGGCAGGACTGAAAAGAGTTATACCACCAATACTTCCACCTGCCCCAGTGTAGAATCTTAATATAGTCCTCACAAGGTTAATGGGCCCACCATTTGAACCTCTGCACAGATGTGAACTACAGTTCCTCACTTGGAAAACATCTTTCCTCATTGCAATCACTTCATTGAGGAGGGTGGGTGAACTTCAGGCACTAACCATAGAAGAACCTTTTTTCCAGCTACACAAAGATAAAGTGGTTCTTTGTACTAATCCTAAATTCCTAGTAAGGTAGTATCTGCATTTCACATAAATCAGTCGGTTGAATTACCTGCTTTTTTCCCTGACTCCGTTGCAGAACGAGCTCTTCACACCTTAGATGTTAGAAGAGCACTGTTGTATTACACTGAAAGAACAAAATCTTTTCATAAGACCAAACAACTCTTTGTCGCTTTTGCACCACCTCACAAGGGCAATCCTATATCCAAATCGGGTATTGCGAGGTGGATTGTTAAATGTATTCAGATTTGTTATGCAAAAGCTAAAAGGACTCTAACGGTACCCCCTAGAGCACATTCCACTTGTAAGCTAGGGGCTACTATGGCTTTCTTAGGGAACATCCCTATTACTGACATCTGCAAAGCTGCAACATGGTCCACACCACACACATTCACCAAACGCTATTGTGTAGATGTGTTAGCCAGACAACAAGCTAATGTGGGCCAAGCAGTACTTAAAACGCTGTTTCAGACAACTCCATCAGTTACAGGATAGCCACCGCTTAGGGGAGACTGCTGTATAGTCTAGGCATAAGCATATGATCTACAGCTCACATGCCTCGAACGGAAAATGCTACTTACCCAGTATGCATCTGTTCTTGGCATGTAGAGCTGTAGAATCTCATGCGCCCACCCACCTCCCCGGGTACCTGTAGCGGCTGTAGTTCTCTTGTTACTATTCATACATACCATGGACATCTCTAGTCTTTACTACTACTCCATTCTCTCACCCTCTGCGGGAAAACAATCTGAAGATGGAGTCGATGAGCATGCGCACTATCACCGAAAGGAGGAGTCACCTACCTCGTGACTAGGAAGACTTCTTCGAAGAAAAACAAAGTGCAAACATCCGAACCCAACACTAGATGGCGATCTATGCATAAGCATGAGATTCTACAGCTCTACATGCCAAGAACAGATGCATACTGGGTAAGTAGCATTTTCCTTTTCCTGGGTTGAGGTGGTCACACCTCCCCCAGGCCAGAAAGAGCCATCTGTGGCAGGGGAGCTTCAAAGGCCTTGCAGCATTTGTAGTGCGACCCCCAGCCTCTCCTGCTATCAGGAGCAGGCCCCCTTCCTGTCTCCCCTCCTTTTCGGCAGAAAGACAGGCGGGAAAAATTAGCCTGCCCAGAAGATGTGCCCACCTCTGCCAACCCCACCCCTCAGGTGGGGGAGGCGAGGTGAAGCCCACTCTTCAGTGCCCAGCATCTTGCAGATGGCAGGCACTCCCCAATCAGGATTAGGGATTGTGCTCACTCCCCCACGTGGGGTGAGCACACCAAGGATGTAGTCACCCTTAGGGCAGTAGCCCATTGGTTACTGACCCCGAGACCCCTAAAACGCCCCCTAAATACAGTATTTAGGGGGCAGCCCTGAACCAAGAAAGCAGACAAACCAGAAGAAAAGAAGGACCGAACAGCCATCCTGAAGCTAACAAGAGGAGGACGCCCACTGACTTGGCCCCAGCCCTACCGGCCTGTCCGTACCTCGAACCGGCAGAAGCGAAACTCCGGTGTGTCCTGCAGCCAGCAGCCTCAAGAACCTAGAGTACCTGCCCTGCCTTCAAAAGAAAAGACTGTCTCCCGTGAACACCGTATTTGTTCACCAACAGACTCCAGGTCCGGCAAAGTCCGCGAGTCTGCACCACTCTTCACCAGACGCCCACGGCCCGAGTTCGAGTGGCCCAACACCAAGAGGAGGTCTCCCCAGTGATCCTGACCCGAGATCCGGCGACCCCTGACCTGCCTCAAGCCTCCAGCCGACGCCTGCAGCCTCAAACTGGAAGGTCCCCCCAACCGCGACCAGGAGCTGGTAAGAAGATCCGAGCCTAAAAGGCACCCCTGCACCTGATGCCCCACGGCCTTGGGTGGCCCAACCGACAGTGCCTAACCAACCCCCAAGATCCCAACTTACCTCTCCAAATGGTGGTTGCACCCGGAAGACCTTCGTCCCCGAGCCTACAGTGCTTTTGCAAACCGGAGACTCTCCATTGAAAGCTACAGGGCTTCCGACGCCAAAACAGCACTCTGCACCCGGCCGCCCCAGTGCCGCTGAGGGTGCAACTTTTGTGCTGGCCTAAACCCCCATTTGCCCTGAGCTTAAGTCCAGGAGCTTTTCTCCCACAACACAGTAGCCTGCTCATCAGCAGCCACCAACCGGAGCCCCCCTATCCCCCATTGGATAACATTGGGCCTCAGCACTCTGCACCCGGCCACCCTACTGCCGCTGAGGGTGTAACAAGAGTGCATCCTTGACCCTGGGGGACCCCTGAGTCTAACCCCAGAACACCAACTCCCACAACAAAGTACTTACCTTTAAACCGATAACACTATTTTCCTCCATAGGATAACGTTGACTGTTTTTCTATGAAAAGTTTGTAGTTGGAAAACCTAAAGAAATTCTTTAAAATTGTACTAACTAACAAAAACGATTTTACTTAACTGTTTACAGGAAATGTCCCAGTGTAGTATCCAGGTATACTACACTGTAAGAAAAGTAATCTGAAAGTAATATACTGGTCATTTTACCAAAAAGCCCATTCAAAGTATATGTACTGTATTTACAAAGCATCGCATTTCTCAGTAACAATACTGTAAGTCAAAACAAAGTTAATATACAATTACAATCTGAACTGTATTACAACTGTATATTTACTGCAAAGTATTTATCACTTACCTGTGCCAGGCTTGCTTGGTTCTAGGAAATAAAATAACAAAGAATATTTTTATACAAAAACAATTGGTCTGAAGTTCAGTCTTTGAGTGTGAATTCATTTGCTGACTCAGTGGGTACAACAAATGCTTAACACTGTCCTCTGATAAAGCCTTACTGCTCAACCACACTACCCCAAATAGAGAGTGAGGTGCTATCTAACTTTACCTCTGCCTACCTTTGGAGATCCACTGGACTCTGTGCACACTATACCTCACTTTGGTATAGTATATACAGAGCCAGATTCCTACACGACTTCCCCATTGACTTCTATTGGACACGCGGCTGTGTTTCCACTCTGCAAACAGCCTCCGTGGGGTTCCTGGGTACTTACCTTGGGTGATTCCTTGTGTTCCCAGCTCCTCTGAGTCTCCTGGTCCAAGTCCCAACTTCGATCACAGTTCGCATTCCACTTCTTTAGTATATGGTTTGGTTTCCCCTAGAGACCACTGTATTTTGTGCTTACTTACCTATTTGCAATTGAAGTATTGTGTATTTGTGTTGATATCTCTTGGAAGTAGTTATACCAATGTGTTAGTGAGTATTGTTTAATAAATACATATTTTTATATATACACTGTGGTTCTATTCCATTGAACCTACACTACATGATTAAACTGGTAAAATAAGCTCTAAGATAATCCTGAAGGCTGCTTTCCACCACCAAAGACCATTAAAATACCTTAAGGGTTGCCTGGATTAGTGCAAGGTGCATAACTTAAACAAGTGTTGCTCTGAAAATGGTCTTCATGCTCATGAGGTCATTTCCAGGTGATGTATCTACCGGTTAGGAAGTTTACCTTTTCACATGCTTCTTTCGAAGCAGTTTGGTATGCAAGTATGCATTACTGTTGACTTGCAGTATTTCTTATATAGACATATTACTTATGCCAAATGTTAGACCTTGTATACGGAGTGTATACTTGCTTTTGCGAATACTCTGTATTTTTTCTTTTAATTTTCGTCTCTGGTTTTGCTAACGCAAACCTTTTAGCTACTTAGCTCATGTGGTGCACGGATTGCTTTTACGTTGGATAATTTTTAGGTTATGATTCCTGGTGAGGGGATCATGCCAGTTTTGATATATGTTGAGTTCTTTACCTACAAATATCAGGGATGGGGTAGTTCCTCCTTCGCCAGAATGGTCACCTAAAGTTGACCCAAGTGGCTGATTAGCCTGTCGCAGGAAGACCTGAAGGTCAGATCTTAGTGCCCTCACACACCTGTTAGGGTGTCATATTTCATTATATGGTGCTCCTCGTCAGGCCGGCTCGACAGAGGATGGAGGCGGGTAGGTGAGACGAGGTCCTGACCGCAAACAAGTGTCCCTCAAATTGACTGGGACCCTCCATCTTTCCTAAGGAGCATAACCATACCTCTCTTGAGGTGGAACCAAAGGCCGGCATACACTCTGGGGTAGGCCGGTGCACATTGTTAGGTCATCCCTTACTAGAAGGGAGACCTGTAGTCCCAGAGTGGGGCATACTTGATTGGTTTTGGTCCTGACGAAGTGCAGCCCAATCTTTGGGCTCTCGAGGCACGAAACATGTTGCCCACTCTTCACTAGAAGCTATCCTGGTATTTTAGACCACACGATGGCGCCACTCTTTTTATGTAGACCTGGTACCCTTACTTTATAAATTTTAGTTTTTAGAATACCAGAGCCTATTTTATCCACCACTCACTCACACCACTAATCACACTGTTAGCTAGCTCCCTTACTTGCACTCATCTACACGGCGACTTCGGATCAAAAGATCTCCGACAAAGAGCCCCCAGGCCTTTCAGACATTGCAGCGCTGGCCTGACGAGGAGTGCCCTATGAAGAAGCATGACACCCTAACAGGTGTGTGAGGGCACTAAGATCTGACCTTCAGGTCTTTCTGCAACAGGCTTATCAGCCACTTGTGTCAACTTTAGGTGACCATTCTGGTGAAGGAGGAACTACCCCAACCCTGATATTTGTTGATCTGTTCCTTGGGAGGAGCTTGGGTGTAGGACCTTGTTTATATATTTTGCTATTCCTTCCCTCTTTTGATTTTGAGAGTTCTCTACCTACACATGGGAATTGTTCCATGGAAGTGTGCTCCTGTTTGCTGGAGGAACTACGTCTGGCACGCTCAGGGTATCTGATGTGTATTCTTCTGAATCCTTAGTCTTTGTTTCTTCTATTTATTGAGGTGATGGTTATTCTTATGTTCAGTGTTGGAACAGGGTTGTCCCGTGAGCTCTGCTTCTAGGATTATCTGAGGTGCAGTGTCTGAATAGTTACCGTAGGGTTGTTTATGGTCATGCCTTACATTGTTGGAAAGATTTCTGTTTTTTTCAGAGAGTATGGTTAGTTTTTGATTCTTCTTCCCTTTAAGGACCCTCTAGATTTTTCCATATCTATTGATTATCATACATTTCCTGTCTGAAGGTTGGATATTCTCGGTCTCTTTGGGGACAGTTCCCTTTCTCTATTAGGCAGTTGTTAATTTCTGTACATTACAGCCTTTTAAGGGATAATAGTGTAAGATTATGATCTGGTGTTTCATTGTTCTTGGAGAACTAATTATGTCTATATGGACCCATGTCTGGCTTACAGTCAGATTAGATTTTGGCTCATATGTCGTGTTTCGTTGGTGGTTCAATATCTCTCTTGATACTATATTGTATGGTATTCTGGTGGGCTGGTTTTTCAGTTCCGTTTATCCATGTGTGCATACAGAGTATATATATGGGTTTACAAATGCAGAGTAATGATTTTGCTAGGTGTAATTAAAAAGTATATTCATTCTTTTAAAAAAAACACATTGTGTGAGATGTGATTTGCATTTCTCTAAGTGTGGATTAGGATCTATATGCATGCATGGAACGCGGTGATGTAGATCTGGACATAATTGTTCAAATTCTATGGCAGATTATTTATCTGTTAATTGCCATCTTTCCTTTTCTACGGGTACTGTACATTATGTGAACCTTCGGTGGTAAAATTAGCTAAAACATGTTCCCTTTTCAAGGATGGACTATGATGTTTATCTACCTTGGTACTTTGATTGTTCATCCCGACCTTGCAATGAATGAGTTATTCATCTTGGTTTTAATGGAAATGGTTCTGGAAGCGTTTCTATTCTGGAGTTATTACGTTAGGTTTCCTTCAGATACTTTACTGATTACATAGTATTCATTGTTGCTTTTGGGCTTCTAGTCCATAAGCTCATTTCACCCTTTAGGGGTCATGTACTATGTACGGTCCTACTGTTGACTCTTGTCTTCTGACAGTGTTATTCAGCTGCCCTTGCGGCACGGTTTTTCTGTGCCGGTAAGGTTGTTTTTCTTTATTTGCATTGCCTATGTTCCTTGCCACAGTTTTTAGAAGGAGCTCGTGCTCTGGTTCTCTCAGAGAACGTTTGTAGGATTAGCTCATAGAGCCTCCTCCAGGTGAGTAAAGTTATGGTATATAATTCACAAGTTAAGGAATCTGCAGCTAGATGTCTCTATCAGATGAACAAGTTACTTACCTTCAGTAACGTATTATCTGGTAGAGAGACAGTCTAGCCGCAGATTCCTTAACACCCTGCCCATCCTCCCCGCTCTGAGAACTATCTGTAGTGTGTTGTACCCCTTTTCAGTACTGGTTTTATATACCAGTGAGCACTTTCAACGGACCATTGGATCTTTCTCCTATGTCTTGACTTGGTATTGCTGTACCTTTTGTTTGTTTACTTCGTTGTCCTTTTGGTCTTTCCTTATGGACCTGATCTGGGTATTGTCATACCATTTATTTCCGTTTTCTGTTTGTTTTTAAAGATATTTTGTTCTATTTTGGCACACTTTTTCCACAGCCAGTTTCTATAGTGGCTCTGCGTTCTGGCTTAGAAGGTTTCAGAGAAGAAACTGACATCTGCCCGGGAGGGGACTTATATAGACTCCATTGATGTCACAACCGGAGTAGAGGTCATCACTGAGTCGTACGGCCATTCGGCGCTGCCCTCCGGCGCACAGAGGTACTGCTGAAAATATTTCCGGATCCGGTCTGACACCTGGGGAGAATTCACAAGTTAAGGAATCTGCGGCTAGACTGTGTCTCTACCTGATAATACATTACCGAAGGTAAGTAACTTGTAAATCGAGGCACTCTATAACAACAAAAAGAAATGGCAGACACAACTGAACTTTGAAAAATGTCAACCAGTTTATGGATCTGAGGAGAACCCTGAATTGTTGGGTTCAAAACACGTCTCAGAATTAGGAAGTGGGTTGAAAGAAATCAGAATTATAAGGGAACCTGCTGAAAACAAAGAATAACTCTGTTCCCTGCTGTTTTTCCAACCCTTAGTTATGGTGTAGGAGTGCAGAAAAAAGTTAAGTGTTTACTCCTTGAACATTTAAATTGAGAATTGCGACATTATAAATTTGTCATCTGTTTTGGGATGGTATATATAGAGATTTTGTGTATTTTCTGATCATTATGTTGTAATGTTTGCTCAAAACGTCTTGTGTATATAAGCATGCTTAAGGTATTGGTGGTTCAAAGTGCTGTTTGAGTTACACAACTGGTATAGGGTTCCGAAGTTTGACATTTTGTTTTAAGAAACCAAAAAAAAAGATTTCGAAACAGATACGTTAAAATAAATGTGTCCACGCTGATTAAGTTTTGTGTCGACCACATTGAATCGTATGAGAATTTAATTTGTCAGTCAAGGTAACTGTGTGTTTGAATTTATAGTGGCCTAACCTTGCTGACAAAAAACAGGCCCAACCCCTTAGTAACCCACTTTTAGAAGGTTGGCATTTCCTTACTTTAACCATTCCGTGCCTCTGCCTGTCTCGGAATGCACGTTTGGGTTGGGTGACAGCTGCGCTAGACAGTCAGACGAAGGGAGAAGGGGTGTGACATTTGCATCCTGAAGGTCCATCACCAGGCTGATGGGCTTTCCTGAGGGAGGCGCCGACACCTGCAACTGAATAGGGCTGTGCCTGTCCACACGCAAAGATCTACATAACCCCCTGTAGTGAGTCTGGAACCAAGACAGGAAAGGCAGGGACCTTGTGATCTTCAAAGGCCTCTTTGAAGTCCCCCCCTCTTCAAAAGCACATTTAGGTGTAAGTATTGGACCCCTGACACCACCAGATCAGAACTTTGCTGGAACCAAGGACAGCCTGGAAGAAGAGCTTGTGTGCTGTAGGAGGGACTTACACTTTGCTACCTGCATTGCTGTTTAGTCCTGCTGATTGCTGTGTGTGTGTGTGTGTGTGTGTGTGTGTGTGTGTGTGTGTGTGTGTGTGTGTGTGTGTGTGGGGGGGGGGTCTGCCACTTTGCTACCTGCTCTGCTGTGTTAGCCTGCTGCTTCTTGTCTGGGAGTGAGAAGGACTGGACCTGTTCACTACATCCTTGAACCCAGGTTTCTCCAAGGGCTTGCTGGCTTGCCACCTGTTCTCTGAAGTCTCAGGGTCACAAAAGAATTCTTCCAACTCTGCTGTTGCTTCTGGACTCTGCCATTTGTGAGTCTTACCCTTGCCTGACATGCCCCCTCCAGTCCTGGGCCTCAGAAGTGGGTTCTGCAGCTGCTTGCTGCAAACATCCACACAGTGACCCCTTTGCACCAACTGGAACTGATGCAGTGACGATTCAACGCAGGTACGACTGCAAGGTTCGACGACTCGGGGCCAATGCAGAGACACCGCTGCAAGGCTGTACTTCGACGCAACGTCGATCCTTCGACAGACTGCGCGACTCAACTCCGACACACCGACCCGACTGCATGAATCTGAACCAACACATGAAGACGACGCTTGCTCCATACAAAGGTACTTTTTTCAGCAAGCCCTGCGTGGGTCCTCCATCACGGTCGACCTGAACTTTGGATTTCATGTCTCAAATTCTGCTTATTTGATTTGTCATTTTGTTCGTGATTTGCTTGGATACATATTCTCTATTTTTCTAAACTGGTGTGGAGTCTTTTTAATGTTTTCACTGTTACTGTAATTAAAGTGTGCAACAGTATGTATACTCTTGCCAACCGGAAACCTCAATTTCTAACACTGTTCAGTTGTACCCCAATTGGCAAGACCTTTGGCACCTCTGCAAGTCCTTTGTAAATGATACCCCTGGTACTTAGGGCATGGGTACTAAAGCGGGTCCCTGTGGACTGCAGCATGTATTGTGCCACCCTAAGGGACTCGCCACCAAACACATGCAGACTGCCATTGCAGGCTACATGAAATGGTGCAAACAAGTGTGAAAACACGACATGGCACACACCCTGTGTGCCATGCCCACAGACACAGCATGCAGTATATGTAAGTCACCCCTGCTGCAGGCCTTATAGCCCTAAGGCAGCGTGCATGATATTACATTTGAGGACATATCTGCATGAGCAGATATGCCCCTGTGCAGTCTAGTTCAATTACTAGATAGTATACAAGTGAACAGGGAAGTCATCTTAAGTGCATGTACTGGGCACTGGTCATTAAGAGTTTCCCAGCTACATGATGGCTTAACTGAAAACTATGGTGTTTGGTATCAAACACCTTGTCTTAATAAATCCCATACTGATGCCAGTACTGGATTTATTAAGACATGCACCCAGAGGACACCTAAGAGGTACCCCCTGAGAAACCTACCACTATCTAGTGTGCTGGCTGACTGGTATCATCCAGCCTGCCACCACAGACCTATTTCTGACCCTTTGCAGGTGAGCCCACGCTCTGAGACCAGGAACAATACCTGCTCCGGAGGAAGGTGCGCACCTCCTCCACGAGGATGGCTAGTGATTTAGCATATCAAGGCCACGTGCTTCAAAGGCCCTGCTGCCTTTGATATGCGACTCCGACTTGCCCCAGACCTGGGGGATGCCACCCCCTGACCTGAGACGCATTTGGCACCAGGACAGGCAGGAAATTAACTGTTGCGTCTAAATGGAATAGTCCTCTGGACAACGTGTATGCAAGCTTCAAACAATTACATAGGTTGCTCATAATCTGGAATCCACCTTAATTCACCTGATCCTGATATAAGCCGCTTACCCGCTTGTGCTGCTAATGGCTGAAACATGTCGACCTGATTCAATCGATGTTGTTAGAAAGAATTACTTTTACACATCGCCTTTCTTTTAGCCTTATCCCCATCCCCTTTTTAATCTTTAAAAAATTCACTTCTTGAGATTGGAGATCATTTTAATGCACCCACACGCCACATCTATCCTAACAAAGACGGTTGACCTCCAGGAAGGAGGATGTTTTTTCACCTGAAGATGGGTCACTCCAGTGAAACAGGACTCTGAAGATGCTAACCACGATATTACCCTAGCGGAGAAAATATACCACATCTGAGGTCGAATATGTGGATGAGGGTCTTTAACTGAGTCCTCCACGATTTTTTTGCACCCAATTGTTTGGTTGGAGGTTCACTTCTTTTGATTATTCATATTTCTGACCCCCTGCAGGTGAGAGGCCACGCTCTTGAGGCCAGGAACAATTCCTGCTCTGGAGGAGGGTGTTCTCAACTCCTCCACCAGGTTGGCTAGTGATTTAGCATATCAAGGCCACGAGCTTCAGAGCCCCTGCCGCCTTTGATACGCGACTCTGGCTTGCCCCAGACCTGGAGGAGGCCATCTCCTGCCCTGAGACCCATTTGGCACCAGGACAGGTGGGAAATTAGCTATGCAAGTAGCGTGTTGCACTACCAGGCTAGTTATACCCGTAAGGTGTGCTGCATGATGTGCTCCATGAAAGAAGGGTTCCACCATCTTGATTTTGGTGGAATTAGGAACTCTGGGACAAGGGTAAGTAGCATGTCCTTCACTCCCGTTAATGCCCCTAAATGCAGTATTTAGGTTGTGCCCTGACACCAGGAACACGGATTTGACTGACTCCAAAAAAAGAGCAGAAGAACGCGAGAACAGAGGTCTAGCTGTGGACTTTGGAGCCAACAATTTTCCAGACCCAACTCGTCCTGCAGCTGAGCATCTTCTAAAAGCCTCAGAAGGCTGCCAACACTTTGTCAACCAGCCAGCATCTCCCTTGCGGTGGAGGAGCCACTTGCCTGCAGCTACCTACTACGATGTGCGGTACATCGATCTGCTGAGCACCGGGTCCCCTGATGCAGCAGTCACCCAGGAAGAGGTCACCATACTCCACGAGGTCAGATCCGTCTCCCCACCAAGTTGAGACGCCAGGAGCCGTCCTACACTAATACCTGAGGTACCGGAGCCTGTTGCAAGCACCAATGCTTGGTTGTGTTCAGTCCAAACACCACCGCCACCAAACCCAACCTGCACTTTGGGTGACTTCACCAGAGGCCAGCTCAATGCAAGAAGCAGTTTTGCTGTTTCTTCCCCTTCTTCTGCAGGTGCACTGAGAACCATGGGAGCCTCAAACTTGATGACCCGCCAGACAAAACACCTATGCGCCGAGCCCCCCCAGTCCATTGAGACAGACGGTGCCTCTGTGGCCCTGAGACCCCCAAGAGTGTAGCGCCCCTTCGAGTTCTGCCAGACTGATTTCCCAGTCCCTCCTTACAGCCTCTTTTCTACAGGTACTTTTCCCATTGATTACAGTGTGTAGTGTTCAAGGCTACCACCGCTGAAAGCACTTCTGCACCCGGACACCACAGGGCAGGTAAAACTGAACTCTTGGTGCTTTCTACGACTTTGGTCCCTACTCACCCTGTGTCTAGAAGATACCACAGAATCAAAGGTGCAGAAAGTAACTGCAAAAGTCCTAGTGCTGGAATCCTCAGTAGCAGATGGCAAAGAAACTACTTTGGAATATTACTAGAGCAAACTGAAGCTGCGTTGACACTGATCTGCTTTGAATCTCAGGTTGAATACGTTGCCGACAAGATATTAAATTCAGGATTCTACTCCGGGGCTGAAAGCAAGATACCAAGATGCAGAGGTTTTTCAAAGCTAAGGTACTCTATGCAATGCCTACCCTGAGTTGAGGTGCAAAAAGTTGATAGTTTCCTACTAAGAGCAATAAGCGGAATAAACAACCAAGAGGTACTGTGGGAAGGAGTGGGGCAACGCACGGGAACAAGAGCTCCGAGAGCAATCAACTGCTATTTTAGAAAAAATAATTGATTTTTCCAGGCTACCAAGAGATGTAGGCGGAAACAGAAACTAACAGAAAAGCTCATCTCCCTGGGTTTCCATTTATTGCTAATGCCTCGACAAAGATGACTGACATTTTAGGGAACAAGCCACGTATTGATACAGATCAAAGCAGCTGATGTGTTCTTGGAGGCAAGAAGGGAGAATTATTCAAGAATGATGAGACATGATGTAGTATAGAAGATGGTGTCTATGCCGTCGCTCGAAAAAGGGTCTGGCATAATGTTTAAGTCAAGATATTTTGGCCGAAGTTGGGGTGGAGCGCTGTGACTGGGGAGCTACTATATGTGCATTGCTCTATTGCTTTTTGTTTTCCTGTGTTTTATTTTTTTGATTTTTGACCTCCTAAAAGACAGTTAAATCTAAACGGGGCCTCTGCAGAGCCTATCGATGTCTTCCACAGGGTAAAAAAAACATCCTCCATGTGCTTTGGGACGCTCCAAGGTGGATTTTCCCCATTCACTCTACTGCAGAGCTGATGGCTTTATTCTTGGTGCCTTCCTCCGATGTTGCTCCTTCTCTACATCCTATCACACCACGTCTGATGTCTAGACAATCCCCAACCTCTGCTTTTGAGCCTATGCCTTCTACAGCTCTGAAGTATACGTTCATGAAATTGTTAAAAATGTTGAATCCAACTGAGTTATTGTCTGAGAAAGCAGAGGCTGTAAATAAGACCACTAGACATGGCAGTCTTATATTGCATGTTACAAGATGAGGTTAGTTCAGACTCTGATGCCATTACCTGTCCTAATCTGCCTCAGTGGGATGGTATTGATAATGAAAAATCTGGCTAGGAAGGTGGGGGGGGTCGTTGTATGCTGCACAATTCAATTCACTAATATCGAACTGCTGTATGTTAACTAGAACACCTCCCCAGAGGCTGAATTTTCACTATGTTGCTCCTTCTAAAGTTGAACAGACACAGTTCATGCTAGTGATAAAAAAAGGCTGCAGATACTAGCAATTCCGCAATATGTAGAACAGTCAAAGGTTTTCCTTTTCTGGAAATATTGGCGACAACTGGCCAATGAATGTCTTCTTGCTCTGTAACGCCTTAACTGTTAGGCCTTTCTCCCCCCCCCCTCACTCCCAGTACGGAGCCCTTTTTTGGCTATTTGGGGTAGTTCACGCTTGGGGCTCCATAACTATCTTTCCATATAAGGTATCCATGCCAAATTTGTGTCCTTTTTTCCCAATATCCTGGAGATTCAAAAATGACCCAGGGTTTGTGTATCCCTCAGGGAACTGAGAAATTAGGCAAAATATAGCTACATTTTGAGTTTTTGGGGCAAAATAGAAAAAAGTACTCCAGATTATTTTTCCATAAAAATGGCATCAACGAATGGTTTGCTGTGCTTAAGTCAACACATTCTCAGTTTTCAGGAACATGTTTAACCACATTTTTTACATTTGTCAAAGAGCAAAGAGGTAACCCATTCTTCCTATTTTTTGTGCTCTCAACCTGCTTCCAGTTTGTGGTGGAAACAAGTGTGAAACACATGGGTGATCTAGGACAGCTATAGACTTGTGGAAAGTAGACACAATTCTGAATTCAGCAAGAGGGTTATATGTATAGATCCCTCAAAGTTTTCCTAAGGAAAATAACTGGTGAAATAAAAAAATATTGAAAATTAGTAGGAAAAAAACGGCCATTTGTGACAACGTTTTCATCTAACTTTTTGTCCGATTGTACCGATTTACAAAAGCAGTATACCATTATGTCCGCTAGACCCTTGTGGTTGTGAGTATATATAGGGTTTGTAGGTTCTCCAAGAACTCGAGGTGTCCAGAGCCGCCAACGGAGCTGTACCGTACAGTGGATTTTCTTTGTGTACCAAGTTTAGACCAATTCATATGGTGAAATATGTATAGTGAAAAATGGGTATCAAGGAAACTTATGGATTGCTGAAATGAGCACAAGATGTGGAGTTTAGGAGCAGTTATTTGTTTATCTCTGAATTTGTGGTTATCCGTAATACCTTATCCTGTAGAGGGTACTTTTCAAAATGTCTTATCTTACACACAAGCATACCATTTGAAGGCATAAATGCAGCGAAATCCAATGGTAATAAACTTTCTGCTATTCTATGCTCCCACATATCTTCCGATAAAATATGGTACCTCTCTTGTGTGGGTAGGCCTAGTGCCTGCGATGGGAAACGGCCCAAAATGTTACATGGATAGATCACTTTTTTTCTCTTAAAACTGACCCTTTTTTGCAAGGTGGGAAGCTGTGGATTTTGGGCCCTAACTCAGCCGGCACCTAAAGATACTTAGCAAACCTGAACATTTTTGCAAACTAGACACCTTGGGAAATTTAGGGTGGGGTGACTTATCTGGCTCCCACCAGTGTTTTTTTTTTTTTTTTTTTACCCATAATCTCTTGCAAACCTCAATCTTTAACTACAAAAACACATTTGCTTCACATTTCTGTGATGGAAAGTTCTGGAATCTGCGGGGAGCCACAGACTGCCTTCCACTCAGTATTCCCAAGTCTCCTGATAAAAATGATATCTCACTTCTGTTGGGTAGGCCTAGTGCCCATGACAGGATATGGCCCAAAACTCAACATGGATACATCTTGTTTTTCTACTCAAAACTGATCCTTATCTTCCATTGTGGATTGCTGTGCATTTTGGGCCCTCGCTCAGACGGAACATAGGACAACCTAGCAAACCTGCACATTTTTGAAAACTAGACAACTACAGGAGGCCAGGGTGATGTGCCTTGCGTGAATCCTATGAGGTTTTCTTACCCACAATGCACTGCAAACCTCAAACTTTGCCTGAAATCATGCTGCATGTTCCTTACATTTCTGTGATGGAAACTTGTGGAAGTCGCAGGAATCCACAAAATTCCTACCATGCCGCGTTTCGCTATTTGTGCCAATAAAATCGGTGTGCCACTTATGAGGCTGGGCCTAGTGTCCGCAACAGGAACCGATCAAACCAAGATCAATAGGAGCCCTTACAAGGAGACTCCCATTTACCTCTGTTTGATCTGTTCTGTCGTGTGCACTAGGCCCAGCCACAAAAGTGGAGCAGCGTTTTTATCGGCGCAAGTGGGGCAATGCTAGGAGATAGGAATTTTGAGAATTCCTGTGTATTCCTGAAGTATCCATCACAGAAATGTAAGGGAAATGCGTGATTTCAGGCAAAATGTCTGTGATTGATAGGTTTCCGTATGTGGCAGCCGAGCACCAAAGCTACCTCTATTGCTGATATCGCCATGTAGCATGTTAGGGCCTTTTGTGTCGGTCTCTTGGCCCCACTCACACTAAACATTTAGCGGTGGACTTGGAAAATGTCTGGTAGTAAATTTGTGGCTTCCTGCAGATTCAGAAGTTGTCCTCACAGAAATGTGAGGATGTGTGTTTTTTGTCAAAGATTGAGCTTTGCAGGGCATTGTGGATAAGAAAATGGTGTGGGATGTATGTGAATCACACCACCTTGGACTCCTCCGGATGTCTAGTTTTCCGAACTGTCTTCATTTGGTAGGTTTTTCCAGGTGGCAGCCTACCCAAGCCCAAAAAGTGCAGCCGTTCACCATTGCAAGTGGGACGATTTTGGGAGCTAGCCTTACTCTCCTGGCTCATATGTAAAAACAACAGCCAAAACAATCAAGTGTCCTCTCGTTTGCCATTGGCATGGGATTATTTAGTCCGCAGGGGAGCAGAGAGGCTGTTTGTTTTAGGGGGAGGGTGGGACCTGTTAGGATGGACAAGACCCACCCCATTATTGTATTTAGAAATATATATTCCTGTCATAAATTGGGGGCACACCTCCTGTCTGCCCTGGGTCTGAGGGAGACCAATTTGTCCCTTTTAAGGTTGGTTGTGGTCAGTGCCAGAATGCAACACCTGCACCACTTTCTTTTGTCCCAAAGGCAAAATGCCTGCTGTCAGGTGGATTTTCTACTCGCGGGGCAAGTTTGGGGCAACCTCCCTAATTGGAACAGGCCCCCTAGCTGCATCCAGGTTGGCAGAAAGACACTATTGATCCCACTGGGGCAGGGGTATGTCTCGATGCCAGGGTAAGCTGCCCCATCCTTATGTTTGTTTTGGCACCCTTTTAAAATCTCTGGCGCTTAGTGGCTTTCACCCTCATCTGCTCCCCAGGTGGAAGCAGAAAGACTGTTGGCCCATTTACTTGGAGTGGGGGCATGGTCAAGCCCGTGCTAGGAAACTCCCACCCCAAAATTTTAAGAAAATGAAAATATTCCCTGGCGTCTAGTCGGCTTTCGCCCCCCCCCTACCCCCCCCAGCAAGGCAGGGGTAATTACCCCCATCTGCCCTGGAGAAGGGCAGAAAGACTGTTGACCCATTTAGTTGGGATGTGGGGGCATAGCCATAACCTGGTTGGCAGCCCCCCACCCCTATTTAAAAACAAATAGGAATGCTCACCTGGTACCAAAGAGACGGATTATTCAGGCTTCTTATGAAATTAATCAAGCTCTCAGACTATCCCTCCAGATAGGAATTCATAAATGATTGATGCGTTGGGTAATACTATCTTTGTTTTAGACGGTTCAATCTTAAAAACCTCTAATGCTCACTGTTTATTAGTGAGATATTCTGATAACTAAATCCGGTATTTGTAAAGTTCATACTACTCACCCCTAAGGGTCTCAAGGCACTGGGGGCCGTCGGGGAGATTAAGTGAGCTATTGCCCAGAATCACATGGTGGTGAGCTCCCGGCGAGGAATGAACCCGTAAGCCCTGCGCTCTGGAGTCAGCCACTCTGCCCGCTGCGCCACACCTCTCCCACATAACTGATGAGAAGTTGCTGCCTTAGCAAACCCCTACACTCTCCAAAGCCTACCAACAGTCATTCCAGTAACCAATTCGGGATGACATTTCAGCTTCTAAATAAGTAGTGCAGGCAAACCTGGCTGTCGTGGTGGTTGTAGCCAAGTCAGTTGGGTTCTAGCTTAATGCCTTAGATACCAGATCTATTTTTTGACACTATTTTCTCGTTCTTTATTTATGAAATGAATATATTGATTTATTTAATCCAATGCCAGTAATGTTCACTTGTATCTTTTAAGCGCCAAGTTGTGAATTATCTATTGTATGTAACCTAAGCACAGACATTTTATTGCCTGCCATTGCTGTTAGTGAAATCTGATGCATTTACTGTAGTCTTTCTGTCTCTATTGACTCATCACACAACAGCACAGTGAGCATTTTTTGCCTGAATGAGGCTCACTATTATTGGCATGTGATACCTAAATGTCTGGTTCTTTCTGCCTCATTCTTCAACATTAGAATGGACATTATTTGTCCAACTAATTTCTGTGTCCATAATGGCCAAATCATAAGGCAATCTAAATCCAAATTTTTTTGTTCGTAAGTACTGTGTGCTTTTTATGCCCCATAAAGAAAATGTGTAAATTGATTAAAAAGAAAATGCATAATTAGTAATAAAAATATCCACATGACAATTTAAAATGGGATACTTTTTCAAGCAATGGTATATCTGTATAATGATTTAAACTAAATTATTTCCATTTGCTTCTTCAGCTTCTTTTGAATAATGCAAAATGTTGTTATTTTAAAACATTTAGAATTACGTTAAGCTTCTATCTCTTGTTTTGCACTCAATAATGACTTCCATCAACCAGTGTTTGGTGGCTTGTTTCTAAAACTACCTGCAGATTAAACAAGAATATCATAAATACCTTTTGAACCTATGTTAATGTCCCTCTCTCAATGCCATGGCTGTGCTGTTAATGTAAATTTTGTTATTTGTCTAATAGTGTTTGAAGGATTGTCTTTAAAATTTTCTGGCCTACTTCCATTGCATTTATTAAAAGCTTGAGTTTTATTTCCCTGGTGTGTAGCTGTCTGAATTTTAGAGTGAGTAACTTGTATTGCTCTTTGGATAAATGTGGATGGTTAAGGCATTTCTATGTTTCACAGTACTATAACAGAGCTAACAAGGGGTATACAGTGTTAACCATTCACATTATTCAGCAGTATTTCAAATAGCCAATGCTTATTTAAGCTATACCTGAATACTGTCTGTAGTAGGCTGGCTCTTTATATAGTGGACCATAATGAGCTACACTCTGTAAAGAGTCCAGGCAACCCTTAATCGTTTACAGAGGCAAAAATGATGACACTAAATGCTCTTTTGTGGTAGTGTCGGCAAGCAGTTAGGCTTATCAGAGGATAGTGTTAAGCATTTATTGTATACACAGAATCCGTAAGTGTGAGACACACTCAATAAAGAAATCGGACACCAATTTATATAAACCAATTTTATAGGAATTTAGACACTAAGATCATAGTAATAGAGTGAGCACTTTTTAAGATAATGATTTTCAATGCACTTGTATTAGTCTTTAAAGCTGTAATGTTATCCTATGGGGGGAAAACATATAAGGTAAGTATGGGGCAAGGTCCAAGGCAGCACCAATGGGTCACCTCAGTCTGCTATGAAGTGTCCGGGTGCTGAAGTGCTTTTCGGCGTTTGTGGCCCCTTTTAAGTCAATGGGAAACGGCCCTGTTGAAAAGAGGCTGCAAGCAGGGACCTGGGGGCAAGTCCGGTAGAACCCACAGAGGGGCTCAAGTTTTGAGGGTCTTGGGCATTCAGGGACACAGTCGGTCCACTTAACTCGGGCGGGGTGCCTTGTGTGCAGTGGGTCTTTGTCCAGCAGGGTCGTGTCGCTGAAAACTCTTGCGGTTCTCAGTTCCTGCAGAAAGAGGCTGCAGGCGGTGACTGGGGGAACGGTCTGGCCAAACCCAGGGCTGGGCTCCGCTCCAGAGGGTCTCGGAACCACGTTGGCAAAGTCGCCTCCCACGGATTCGGGCTGTAGGGTGCGGCTGCAGGGGTGCTTTTGAGGCGTTGGGTCGCGGTAGGTCTGAGACTTACTCCAAGCCTTAGTGACATGGTGAAAAGAAGAAACAGGGCAGCAGTGCCACTCTTTGTGCTGGCCTGGATGATCCTTATGTCCCTCGACGGTAGGTCTTTCTTTGTGCTGTTGGAGTCCAGACTGGACCACTGCTGGAACTGCTCTGTTACCCAGAGTATTGGTGCTGGGTGGCTCATCTCCAAACTCAGTAAGGAGATTGATCTAACTTCCTGGAGCACGAAGACCTTCTCCTGTCGCGCTGCTCCTTCGGTGAGCCTGATGGCTGGCAACACAGTGGACCGGCAGATGATTTGCGGTGCCTGTTAGATGCAGGGGAGCAGCTCCTTTACTCCAAGGGAGATCTTTCCCGGTTGTTGAGGTGCTGGGCAGTCCTCCCAGGGTTTTGGGAGGGTATCCACTGTTTGGCAAAGTCAGTCCAGCGATAGTCGTAGTGCAAGCAGCATGGCAGGAGTTTGTGCCAATCTTTGGTGCAGGTCTTCAGTTCACGCTCTTAGGTCCTTCTTTCTTCCTCGGTTCCCAGTAGTTGAACCTCATTTCCTAGTGTCAAGGGGACCCCTAAATACTCAATCTAAGGGTGTTAAGGGGTGTCAAGGGTAGTAGCCAATGGGCTACTTACCATTGGGGTCACTACACCCCCTAGATGACCACTTCCTTTATAGAGTGGGCATCACCCTGTCCCCGAATTCCTAATTCCACCACACACAAGAAGGTGGAATACCTATCTTTGTGTTCACTTCAGGCTGCCCACTCTAGAGGTGTGTCCAGCCTGGTATTGCCACACGCCTCCAGCTAAGCTAATTTTCCCTCCTATCCTGGTGCCAAATAAGCCTCAGGGTAGGGGGTGGCATCCTCCAGGTTTGGGAGAAGCCACACTTTCATATCAAAGGCAGTGGCCTCTTTGAAGCTCCTTGCCTTGATATGTTAATTTACTAGCCATGCTATCTAGAGGAGGTGTACACACCTCCTGCCAGAGAAAGCATGGTTTCTGACCTCTGATGGCGGGACTCTCACCTCCTAGAGTGTCAGAAAATCATCTCTGGTGGGAGGTTGGACAGGTCATCCAGCACACTAGAGAACTAGTAGTGTTCAGGGGGCACCTCTAAGGCGCCCTCTGGGTGCATGTATTAATAAATCCATCACTTGAATCAGTGTGGGTTTATTATTATGAGGTGTTTGATACCAAACAACATAGGTTTCAGTGAAGCCATGATGTAGCTGGCAAACTCGTTTTGGCCAGTGCCCAGAACATACCTTAAGATGGCTTCCCTGCTCACGTGTAACACCCAGCAATGGAACTAGACATCACAGGGACATATCTGCTCATGCACATGTGCTATAATGCACCCTGCCTTAGAGCTGCTTTAGGGATAAGTTACATATAGCACATGCAGTGTCTTTGGCATAGCACACAGGAGTGTCCCATGTCCTGTTTTCAAATATGGCTTGCACCATGTCACACAGCCTTCAATGGCAGCCTGTGTGTAATTTGTGTGTTTGTCCCTTAGGGTGGCATAAGATATGCTGCAGCCCTTTGAACCCCCGTTAGTACTCCTGCCCTAGGTACCCGGGGTACCATTTACTAGGGACTTGACAGGGATACTAAAGTCTTTTGCCAATTGTAGAACAATCAGCCATTACTTTGTTTTAAGGAAGGAGCACTTGCTTGGAGGTCTGGTTAGGAGGCCTCAGTGTACTACCAGAGTCGAAAATCAGCATCTAGTAGCAGAAAAGGGTGGCAAAGGGTGGGGAGCTACTAAAACAAAAGCCCAGTTTCCTACACTGAGCCACATATATAATTTTAATAGTTGTAACCACTATTCTGATGTACTTTGCTTTAAAAACAAAAAAAGCACTCTTAAATCTGTTCAGGTTCTTTAGTCCTTGTATTTATTGAAACCGCGTGAATATTTAATTAAAACACCTAGATTTGTCAAATTGTTTTTCTTTTAATATGATGAACACAAGCTTACACAATATACCTTTGAAAAGCTAATTATGAATGCTTATGGGTTTTATTTGCTGAATTTCCTTCCAATTTGGTCAACACTTAATTGAAACCAGACTTCCTTACACTCTGCTATTCAAGTTGTCTTTTATGCAAGCACATGAATACAAGCTTAACTCTGGGGCTGGCTCTTTGTGTCTGGGAGACCATTGAAACGAAGTCTAATATTTGTGTCTTATATTGTGTTTCTAGAAATACGTATTCTTTATTTGTTTGCTTTGTGCATATTCCTATTGTGAATTTTATTTTACAGTAGGATTACAAGTTCCATGACGGTGTGAGGTTTGGATTAGAGGGTCTCTTTTTCTAATGACTTGCATACTTAATTTTTTTCAGATACCAAACTACTATAAAATCATAAAGAAACCAATGGATCTCTCGACGGTGAAAAAAACTCCAGAAGAAGCATTCACAACACTATGAAACGCCAGATGACTTTGTTGCTGATGTCCGACTGATTTTTAAGAACTGTGAAAGGTTTAACGAAGTATGTTAACCTTCTCTTTTAAATAATTACATTTCCTTTAATTCTTTAAACCTTTAAAGTTCTCAGTATCATTGAAATCCTTTTCTGTTTTAATACAGAGATTTTGTAGCACAAGCCTCGACTCGCTCACCCAGATTCTTTTTTTTTTTTTTCCACTTATTTTATATTCCTCAGTGACAGTAAAAGTGCAGACCAGTTCAGTTGGTAGGCAGTGCCAAAATGAAGTTGCACTTTTGAATGGCTCTAGCAGTTCTTGTTTAGTGACAACAACTGTTGATTGGCAGAAAATCCCTTATTCAGGTTAATCTGCTCTAACAATCAGATGTAAATATATCTTCTACCTTTCTCCACCCATTTGTATGTCTGACGTCTCGATAGTCCCTTGTAATTGAAAATAAATACATACATACACATAAAGAGGGACTTTGAGTCCGCCTTTTTCATCCATTATTCTGTTCAACTGTCATTCCCCACATCACAACATACAGTATGAGCAGTAGTTCAGCCCACTTCACCCATTCGATCTCTTCTGCTGTGAGTGACAGCATTTTTTCCTGATCACGTGCACATCAACCTAAAAAGAAGTGCATTTCAGTGCCAGTACTTTATTCTTTGCCAATGTTTCATTTTTCCTTTCCATTCTTTAGTCTTATATTTTTTAGTAATTCCTATGTGATTAATATTGGCCTTCCCATTACAGTAATTCAAAGCCAATAGCAACTTTTATTTGCAACAATTGGAATCACATGTTCCCGTCATAAGCATTAAAACTAAAAACGTTTTCGTTCTTCTAAGCACACCTACCTGCTAGGAAATGCCTGTACTGTTCTATTCAAATTATGCCCCAATATGCTATTTCCTTTTTCTTTTAACCATAAAATGTTGATTGTAGATTTCCAGTGTTGTGGTATGGGGTACACTTTGCTGTCCATTGCCAACAATGAGTAAATTGAGAAAGTCCATAACCTTGATGTAGAAATGAACAGCCCAGTTGGCAAAGTAAAGAATGTCAATAGGTAAAGTTCTGTCTTACAGCAAATCGGAGATGCAAGGCCAGTCGGGGTACAGGTAGCAGGAGGGGACAGCTTACCCTCAGTTGTATGAGAAGGGTAGTGGATCAAAGGAGCTTCACGGGTCGGCCAGGTCTAAGAGGGGAAGCAGCCGCTCCCACGCCAACAGGAGATTCGGATCCAGCTCGGTGTTGCTTCCAAAAGGTCGTGGTCTCAGCAGGCGAGTCAAAGACGTGAAATTTGCCTTTGATCTGGATGTGCAGCTGCGCTGGGTTCAACATGGTGTAGCGCACATTAGATTTCTGGAGTGTGCTCTTAATGTGAATACATTTATGCTTCCTGTGCCAGAGGGGTAAAGTCCGGAAAGAAAGCGAGAGTCATGCCCTGATATTGGATAGTCCCCCTGTCACGGGCGAGGCGAAGAGCAGTATCTCGGTCATGGTATTTGAGGAGCTTGGTGATTATTAAACGAGGGGGTGTGCCAGGTGCCAGTCGCAGGCCAGTGACCTATGGGCCGGTTCCACCGCAAATGTCGACGAGAATGCCTCTCTGCCAAAAAGATCCTCAAGCAGACGCTCAAGATAACTGTTCATATGGCCAGTGTTGGTGGAATCCGCTATGCCAGCTATGCGAATATTGTTCCGGCGCGATCGTGCCTCCAAATCCTCGGCTTTGGCGACCTCCGTTTGGAGGAGTTGTTTCTCTTTCAAGTCGCTTAGCAGTTGCGGGGCCAGCGTCCTCTAGATCGGACAATCGCTGCTCTGTGGCACAGTTACCGATCAAGTTGACCATGCATATCTTAAAGGCAAGCGGTTAGCGTGTCAAAGCGTGCGTAGATTGCTCGATTGCCTTAAAGCCCGCTCTCAACTCAGCCATTATAGTTGCAGCACCATTCAGTAGGGGGGCATCCGCACCCGATGGCCTGGGGTGATCACCTCACCACAGGGATCACCCCAGGCACCCTCATCCTTTCCATGTCGAGGGGTTTTAGTGGCGTTGAAGGAAAGTGGGTGCTGTTTGGGATCACTGCTTCCCATCGTGAAAGAAAGAGGCACGGGTCAACAGAGTGAAAATGGAAGCGGGTATGCCAATGTAGGAGGTATCCAGACGCCAGGGCACTCGGGGCAAGCAATACACTTCCATAGGAGGAGAGGTGTTGCAGTGGCAGCCATCAGGGGTAGATTATCTTTGAAGAAGCAGGTACTGCATCAACAGGTTGTGGAGTCGGTTAAGTGAGGCTATGATTCGTTTCAGGGAAGCGGCCTTTCTGCACTCGGGCAGGAAGTAGTAACAGCGGGTATCCACCGACCCACAGCACCATGCAGGTGAGCGCTGCAGTTTAATATGGTAGGGGGCACCCCCACAACAGACCCCAATGGGTGGCACCCGCCAACAGGCCTGCAGTCCAGTGCTGCCCGCAATAGCCATCCAGAGCAAGCAGGATATATTAAATGATCGTCGGGCTGAGGATAAGCGCTGGAAATAAATTTTACGACCCACGACCCGGTGCAAGCATTGACGAGAATCGGGGCATGTTCTGCATCCAACCACGGGGGCCCAATCACTCGCATCACTCTGTGATGCCGGGGAGGGAATCCCCGGCCTCGATTTTGGAGCAGCTGCAGTGCGCGACCGCAGCCCCACCCTCAGGCTCGCCTGTGACCCCTGTCGTCGCCGGGCCTCTGATGGCCGCGTCAGACCGCGTTCGGATCGCTGCATCTCCCCCACAGCGCTCAGCCGGACTGGCTCAGAATCTACGGCGGGACGGGGCACATTGCCCCACTCTGCGTCATCCGCGTAGAGGGACGAGAAGCAGAAAGAGGCTGCATATATGTGATGGCAGCTCCGGAGCTTCAAGGTCAAGCAGCCATCTTGGTCCTCGGCCTGCTTCCCCACCCCCAGTATCATCTCTTTCGAGTTAGACAAAGAGATGGCCTCATTACTAAAATGTCCTGAGAAGTTGTTCAGACTTCTAGACCTTTATGGTTACGTTGAGGTTAAGGAGGGAGAAAAGAGGAATTAATATATGCTCTGGTATTACATTCTAAGGCCATGGCCACGTAGTAAATTCCTCTGATTTGTGGTGGGGAAGTCACTTTTCCAGTATGTAGTGCTTCATTTTACTGAAAACTGCACTTTTGTCCATTTCCAGATGGGTTTCATGGATTGCTGCCTACCTATGTTGCCACAGGGTCATGTATCCATATTTAACTGGCTCATCACAGCTCATAGTCCAGAAAAAAAGCCAGATCTACAGTCCACAGTCTTAATTTTACATCACTTGGATGTGCAAATCAGCTCCATGACATATAAAACTAATCCATTCCAGGCTGCGTCATGCCAAGGAGCAACTGGAGAGAAGATCAGGAAAATTGTTTGGCATGTGTGGCTGTAGATACACATGCTTTGTATACCCCTGCCATCTAGTGTTGGGTCAGGAGTTGTGCAAGTTGTTTTTCTTCTAAGAAGTCTTTCGAGTCCCGAGGTTGAGTGACTCCTCCGCTCGTTGGTAATGCGCCTGGGCATCGACTCCATTGTTAGATTGTTTTCTCTCTGTTGTCTGATTCGGACGTGTGCCCCTCCGCTCTGTTACGATTTCGATTCGACAGTCAGTGCTCTTTTCTATCTCCTTCGGTATTCTCGTTCGTGCTTTCTACATGTGCGCCTCCACAGCAAATTCCTCCTGGTCGACTCCGACCGAAGTCCTTTCGGGGCCCACCTTCGTCATCTGCTTTTCCCAAAAATACTCAACTGGTAATGGAAAGCTCAACTCACCCCACCCCCACGGCGCCTTGAGACCCTCACGGGTAGTAGCGCACTTAAAAGAATCCCTGATTGATTGATTGACGCCTTTTCGGTTTTGTCTGCGTTGCCACGCGAATTACCCTCACACATCATTTGGTGTGCAACTTGTGCCTGTCTCCAGACCACAGAATCCGAGCATCGTGCAAGTCCTTCAGGACGAAGAAAACAGATTGGGACCTCAGAGCTCATCACCTCGAGACGTCTCACAGAGCCACAAACGACACTCCTAACATTTTTGGTGAGGAGCATGCCCAGGAGCAACCAGCTGTTGAAGAAGAGGCGGCCTTCTCTCTCGATGGAAGCTCCGGCTCAAATCTCGAGGTAGACTTGGAGATGCAGGAACTTCCATCTGCTCAACCTGTGAGTACTGCAGCCCGTGCTCTCCAACCCAAGCCAACCAAAAGACCTTCGGCAAACATGGTCGCAGAATCTGAGGTCCCCGGTCCACTACTGCTATCTGACCCTGTTCGGATCTGGAAATCCGTTTTGGATACCCCACCTCTGCGCCGAAAGTACATTCCAATCCAAAACCTTGGGCATTGACCTCTTCGGACCGAGACCAACATACGGTACCGAGTCAACCTTCGGTGCCGGTCTGGTAGTCGACTTCCACTACCTCTATGCCGACAGTGCCTCACAAGTCCAAAGCTTCGGACCCGAAACCCTTGGAGCCGAAAATTTCAAAGATTTCCTTGCCCTCTATTCCACCTGTCAAACCCATTTTGCAAAAACTGGGCATTTGACAAAAGAAAATCCAAATACAGGTGGGCTCTGGCCGCATACTTTGAAAGTCTTTCTCTCTTCCACCACTCAAAAGGAAGCTGACTTTCGAAGAAGCATTGGATGTGCCCCTTCCTCCTCCGAAGAAAACTATGGACAAGGCCACCAGCCCTGCCTTTCTTCCACGTCCCTCCACACAATCACCTCAACCACCTTCACCATTACCTCATTCTCCACCACTATCTGCACCTCAAGACCCCTTAGCCATATCACCTCAGGGGTCACCACATTTAGACACTGGTGGGTACGGGGGATGATCCAGGGGACATGTATGGCACAGATCACCCTGTAGACAATTATACTGACCTTTACCCCACTCACCCTTATCCCCCTGAAGAAGCAACCTTATCTGAAGGTCTTAGCGAGGGCAGCAGCCTTCCACAATGTTACACCGGGAACCATTGAAGGAGGACTTCATTTTTGACACACTGTCCGCCACACACAGGGCCACACAATATCTGCCCATGTTAAAGGGTACGCTGCAACATATTGGAGAGATTTTTAAAGACCCTATGAGGGCTTGGGTCTAACACCAAGTGTGGACAAAAAATATATGCCTGCACCATCTGACTCTATATTCATCAGAGGTCAACTGCCACCAGACTCTCTAGTTGCCACCACGTCACGCAAAATAGCCAACTCCCAAGCTATTGGAGACAAACCGCCTCCGGATAAGGAGAGTAAGTGGATAGACACTGTGGGGAAAAGGGTTGCAGCACAGGCTGCTAGCCACTGGCTTAGAGCCAGTTCCCAGGCTCTCTTGGCACGAGACGATCAAGCCCACTGGGA
This sequence comes from Calotriton arnoldi, assembly GCA_963921515.1. Lineage (NCBI taxonomy): Eukaryota > Metazoa > Chordata > Amphibia > Caudata > Salamandridae > Calotriton > Calotriton arnoldi. The sequence goes on along the minus strand of CAWUFW010003530.1, from coordinate 1,111,576 downwards.
CGTGATGGAGGAGTTACTTCAGACGAGCATAAAAAACAAGGTCAGCAGTTAGTAGCGGAGGGACAAGCAATCACAAACTCTTCCATACGGTGTGTGCTAGATGCAGCAGACACTGCGGCAGGCGGAATAAACACCAGTGTTCTTCTAAGGCATCACGCTTGGCTTAGGATTTCTGGGTTCAAACCTGAAGTTCAACAGGCTGTCTTGAACATGCCTTTTGACAAAGAGCATTTGTTTGGTCCCCAGGTAGACTCTACTTTAGAGAAGATTAAAAAAGATAGACTGCCAAGGCCATGGGAACTTTACAAGCACCTTTTCCCTAGGGGAATTTTCATCGTCCAACCTACCATGGGGCCTACAAATCTACATCTTTAGACGCTTCCACTTGGCAGCAAAAACATTCCCAGGGCTCATATACCAAGAACTACTCCTGTGGCTCATATAGAGGCAATAACACCAAGGGTAGAAGTAAATGTGCCTCCCCTCACGGAGCCACACCCTCCACCAATCAGTGACTACCTTGTTCTACCCCCGATCACACCACACCTGTTGGAGGCAGACTGCAGCATTTCCTTCCAACCTGGCGTTCCATCACCACAGACAAATGAGTATATACCATTATCCAACATGGTTACACCCTCCAATATTCCCCCTCGTGCTCACAAGAACATCTAACATAACTCAAGCAAGAAGTTCAAGCCCTGCTCCTCAAAGGAGCTATATAACCTCTGACTCGTCAACATCAGGTTTCAGGGTTATACTCTTAATACTTCCTAATCCCCAAAAAGGACGGGTCCGTAATGCCATTCTTAGATCTCAGGCCTTTCAACAAAAACATCCTGGCAGAGCAGCACTTCCACACGGTCACCTTACAGGATGTTATTCCACTGCAACAGGGGCGCCTTTATGGCAACACTAGACTTAAAGGTCGGCTATTTTCACTTATCAATTCAACCAGCTCATCACAAATACTTAGTTTGTCATAGCAGGCAAACATTACCAAATCCAAGTTCTCCCATTTGGGGTTACCAACACACCCTGAGTGTTCACCGAATGTTTAGCAGTCAAAGCAGCTCACATACGCAGACAAAATATGCACGTATTCCCTTACCTGGACGGCTGTCTTATCAAAGCCAGCTCTCATCATCAGTGCCAACAGCACACACAGATGACAATGGATCTTCTCCACAGATTAGAGTTTACTATCAACATTCCCAAGTCTCATCTGCAGCCATTACAAGTTCAACCATACTTAGGGGCAATCCTAAACACTCAGGATTAGCCTACCCCAATCCCACAAGGATTCAGAATTTACAGGTAATATTGCCCCAGTTTCAAACGGACCAACACCTCACAGTGCGTCTGGTCATGCTTTTGCTAGGGATGATGGCTTCCTGTATTGCCATAGTTCCCCACGCAAGATTAAACCTGCGTCATTACAGAAATGTCCAGCTCGTCCGTGTTCTCAGTCACAGGGTCAGTTGATTTAGTGTTGAGAGACCGCCACACTCCCCATTCTCTGCAGTGGTGAAACACCACCACCTATTGAAGGGGCGGCCTTTTCTCGACCCTGTTCCCCACATCACTCTTACCACAGACTCATCACAGACTGGGTGCTCACCTACAAGACCTCACTGCAGGCCCAGTCACTCCACATCAACTACCTAGAGCTTCAAGCTGTTCACCTAGCATTGAAAGCATTCCTACCTCACCCAACTCACAAGGTTGTCCTAGTCTGGACGGACAATATGACAGCCATGTGTTACCTACAAAAACAAGGAGGGACAGTCTCCACAACTCTTACAGCTGTCTCAGACCATCTGGAACTGGGCTCTACATCACCACATTCACCTGTTAGCAGAATACCTTCTGGGAACAGACAACTTTGCAGACCTGCTCAGCAGGATGAAGCAACAAGTCCACAAAGGAAAACTCCACACACAATTCCTCCTACCCTACTTCTAAAAGTGGGTGTTCCCTCAAATAGACCTTTTTGCGACAGCAGAAAACGCAAAGTGCCCGAACCTTACCTCCAGGTTCCCACACCCTCTATCCAAGGGCAATGCACTATGAATGAGTTGGTCAGGGATGTTTGTCTACGCTTTTCCGCCTCTCCCTCTCCTTCCATTTCTGGTTCGGGAGCTCAGGCAGACTTCGCTAACATTTACCCTAATAGCTCCCACCTGGGCTCGTCTGCCGTGGTTCATAACATTACTAGACTTTTCTTTAGTTCCACACGAGAAGCTCCCCAACAGACTGGACCTTCTCACTCAAATCACGGATAAATCAGACACCCAGATACCAAAACTGTCAACCTAGCAATCTGGCTCCTGAGGTCATATAGTTTGGTTATCTTAACCTACCAGCAGAATGTATGAACATTCTTAAGCAAGCATGTAGGCCTATCAATAGGGCCTGTTATGCAGCAAAATAGAAAGGTTTTGTTTCCTTGTGCACTCAAACAAATTAACCCTTTCACAGCCACAGTACAAAACATTATCTGTTATCTACTTCACTTACATAAGGCTGGTTTAGCGTTCACTTCTGTATGCGTACATCTTGCTGCTATGACTGCCTATCTACAGATAAGACGACACCTCTCCTCTTCAAAAGTCCAGTCATCAAAGCCTTTATGGACGTACTTAAATGCGTTATTCCACCCTGGATTCCTCCTATTCCTTCATAGAACCTTAATGTAGTACTCGCAAAGACTCATTGGTCCCCCATTTGAATCCCTACACTTATACCCTCTTCAATTATTATCATGGAAGGTGGCATTTTTAGTCACCATAACTTCACTCAGATGTGTTAGTGAGCTCCAGGCTCTAACCTTAGAAGAACCATTCTGCCAAATACACATGGACAAGGTGGTTCTCTGCACCAACCCTAAATTCCTACCTAAGGTAGTCTCTCAATTTCACCTCAACCAATCCATAGTATTGCCAATTTTTTTTCTGTCAACCTGATACTGTTGCGGAAAGAGCTCTTCCTCCATTAGATGTCAAAAAAGCGCTTATGTTCTGCATTAGTAGAACTAAAACTTTCAGAAAGTCTAAGCAACTTTCTCTCTTTTTCGCCACTACACAAAGGCAACCCTATATCCAAATCAAGCATAGTTGGATGGATAGGAAAATGCATTCAGACTTGTTATGCTAAGGCTAAAATACCTTTACCTGTTCCTTCCAGAGCACACTCTACTCACAAAAAGAGAACAACCATGGCCTTTTTAGGAAATATTCCCATAGCTGACATGTACGGCAGCTAGATGGTCCACGCCACACACTTTAACGAAACATTATTGTGTGGATGGTTTAGCACGCCAGCAAGTTAATGTAATACAAGCAGTGCTACACAACCTTTTTCAAAACTCTGCAATACCCACATGTTAGCCCTGCTTCTAAGAAGGGACTGCTTTACAGTCCATGCAGAGCATGTATTCTACAGCCACACAAGCCATTGAACGGAATGTTACTTACCCTATAAGCATCTGTTTGTGACATGTAGTGCTGTAGATTCTCATGTGCCCACTTTCCTCCTCGGACACCTGTGGCCGTTGTGCTTCATGACATTTTCTGGTTTTAACTATGTATACATTTAGCATGGTCATTGCATTACTTACACATACTTTACACTCCATTCTCGCCTGCCTGTGGGAAAACAATCTAACACTGAGAGGAGTTACTCAACCTGGTGGTGACTAACAAATTCTTCAAAGAAAAACAACTTGCACAGCTACGGACCCAACACTAGATGGCAGGAGTATGCAGAGCATGTATTGTAATTGCATTTATATAGCGCTTACTACCCCCGACAAGGCGTCGAATCGTATTTCCGGCGAATAGCACGCTACTCCGGAACCCATAAAGGATTAGTGGTGAATTAGTATAGTGAAATATGAAAGTAATTTGAGTGGTGGATATGTTAGTCAGTTATTTGGATTGAGAAGGATAATGGAGGGATAGAAGAGGGAAAAAGGTTTCCATTTATATAACGCTTGCTACCCCTGATGTGGCGTTGAAGCGCTTTTTCGGCGAGTAGCACGCTACTCCGGAACCCATAAAGTATTAGTGGTAAATAAGTATAGTGAAATATGAAATTAATTTGAGTGGTGGACATGTTGGTCTGCTATTTGGATTGAAAAGGATTGTGGAGGGATAGAGGAAAGGATGTAGAAATCTTTTTTTTTTTTTTTGGAGTTCATAGTAGTAGGAGGAGGCTTGGGATGAGTGAAAGGGAAGGGGAGGGAAGGGTTTATAAAGGCTAGTTTTAGAGGATCTGAATAGTAAAAGAGGTATGAGATGATGCAAGGAGGGGTAGAGTAGGGAAGACTCTAGAAAGGGTTATTTTGTGGATCATAGTAGTGGTATGGGGTTTGGGATGAATGAGAGAGTGGAGGTAGAGGATATATGATAGAGGTATAGGGTGAGAAATAGGGTAGTGCATTAGAAAGAGTAGTAGGAAGAGGTTTGAGATGAGTCTGAGAGTTGGGAGCAGTATAGGGTTGAGAAATAGGGCAGTGCCTTGGATATGCTGAATTTGAGGAAAAGTAATAAATATATAGATCCATAAGTACATGGAAGGTATATAGATGCAAAACGAAGGTAGTATATGTAGATTAAAGAGGTATTAAATAAACTCCGGCTTTCAAGTGTTGTACTTAAATTTAATTTTATTTTGATAGATATTTTTTTTTTGTAGTTGCATAGTGAAGCAGTTGTAAATAAATGGATATGATAAAAGATTTGCTTATTCATGCAGTCACTTGTATACATGTTAAAAACAGAATAATGTATCTATCAGTAATATGTTCATTTTTTAAGCAGAACTAATGAATATCTATTTTTTTTAAAAACATAATTATTCTACACGTTTATACAAAGCAATACACATATATAGGTACATATCTATAGTACAAATAAATGCTTATATTCAGAGGGATATGCTGTATATTTCTGTTTGCGTATGGTTTTTATGTGGGATGAGCCAATTCTTGAGTAGTTTTCTGAAGATATTGATTATTAGTGGATCTTATGTGGGGTGGGCGAGGGGGTAAAGAGTTCCATAGTTTGGCTGCTTGAACAGAGAAGGATGTGCCACCCATGGTTTTTTTCTTGTAACTTGGGATTTTGAGGCGAGGTGCCACTCTAGAGCGTATGTTCCTTTGTTGAATGGACTTGGTGATTTTATTCCTGATCGGTCCTGTTCCATGTATCGTTTTGTGGGTGATACAAAGCAGCTTGAAAGTGGATCTTCTGGCAACCCGTAACCAATGGCGGGCTTTCAAGGCAGGGGAGATGTGGTTTTGTGGTTTTAGATGTAAGAGTAGTCTGGCAGCCGAGTTCTGAATCCGTTGTAGTCTTTTCATGGTCGTTAAAGGTGATCCGTGGTAGAGGCTATTGGCGTAATCGAGTTTGGACAGAACAAGGTAGCTGGGACCTTGGGGGAAATCCCAAATGGGGCAAGATTCGTTGCAGAGTTTTTATTGCAACAAAGCTTGATCTCGCTAGTTTTTCTACTTAGGCATTCATTGATAGCTTAGAGTCCATGGTCATTCGATGTTTTTTACTTCCTTTAAGCGGTGTTCCCAGATCATCAGGCCATGCGACGAGCGGTCATAATGTTTTCAATCGCCACACGTGAGTATTTTCGTTTTGGAAGCATTCAATTTGAGATGGCCCCACGTCATCCATAGATCCCCGGCTCTGAGGCAACTGAAAATTAGCAAGTTTCCAATGTCTTTGGGGGATTCCAGTTAACTGAGTTTTTGAGTGTCATCTGCATAGTTATAGCACTTGAGGTGAAATTGATTGATCTGTGCCGGTAATGACTTCATGTAGATGCTGAAAAGCATGGGGGAGATGATAGAGCCTTGATGGACCCCTGCTTTTGTGAAGTACGGTTTGGACGAGTAAGGGGCGGTATCGATGACATTAGTTCTGTTGCAAAGGTAGGATGTGATCCAGTCTAGAGCAGTCCCCTCTATGCCGGCTTCGTAGAGTCTTTGTATCAGAGTGTCATGGTCAACCGTGTCAAAAGCAGCCAAGAAGTCCAAGAGAAGTAGTGCAGCAACCCCGTTGCGGTCAACTGTATTCTTCAGGTCCTCCCAGATGGCAAGGAGGGCACATTCTGGTCCTCTTCCTGGACGGAATCCCATTTGGAAGTCTGAAAGTATGGCATTATCTTCAATAAATTGTGACATCTGGGCGAATGCTGCTCTTTCTATCGGGTTGCCCAGGAAAGGTCCATTTGTAACCGGTCTGTAGTTGTCAGGCTTCAGCAGGTCCAAGTGTTTTTTCTTCAGTATTGGGTGTATGCATGACTTTTTGAGTTCTTCTGGAAATATTCCGGTAGTTAAGGAGTTGTTGATTCTTCTTACTGGAGTAGCAGCAGACGTCGTTAGAAGAATTGTCTTGATGGTTTGCAGTAGACACGGGTCAGAACGACTGCCGGCAGGCCTGCTTGCTTTGACCAGGTCCATAAATTCATTGTGTGAAATGGAGAGGCTGGGTTAGAGTATTATTGGATTGTTTTGTAAGAGTCAGTGCTGGTGTTTCTAAGTATGAGTTAATGTGTCTGCTTCGGCCGTGTAATAATTGGCCAGTTTGCCGGTGAAATCTTGAGTAACGGGATGAGCTCCTTCTTGGCAATCTAATTTACGAAATTAATTGAGAATTTTATAGAATACTTTATTTGCACATTTCGCATTTTGAATTCTGTCTGAATAGTATCTTTTCGCTTTTTTTGATAGCTGACTTGTATAATTGTTAATTTACTGTATGCGAAGTTTACCTTTATTGGCTTTTGTTTTGAGCCTGGCTCGTTGCAGCTTTCTAATTCTTTGTTTTATCTCTTTTACCTCTATTTCTCCAAGGTGCTTGTTTTCCTGTAGCCACTCGTATAGTTTTTTAACAGAATTTATTGTTTCTAGATCTGTACTGGATGTTAGTTGTGTTTCTAAGTGTTCCAAATTGAGTTTGTTCCACGGTCGATAAGTGGATGCATGTAAGGTGGTTTTAGGTGTGTCGCTTAGTGTTTTATGTTGGAGAGCAAGCAAATTGTGGTCTGACCATGTGACTGGAGTTACTGTTTGAAAGGTAACTAGTTCTGTTTTAGCAAAAATGACATCTAGGATGTCAGTGATGTCTGTGGGTTTGTGGACGATCTGATGCAGGTTCAGTGCATTTAGGCTAGCGATGATTGATTGTTTTCGGATAGGGCATATTGGGTTTGTCAAACCAAGTGTTAAGGTCACCCAGAACGCATAGGTTAGAGTGTAGTGTTATCTGGTTTGAACCTGTGTCGAGAAGTGTATCTGGGAATGTTGCATTGCTAGGTGGAGGAGCAGGAAGTTACAGGAGGAAGACGGTGTAGGATTGCATCTGGTGAAAAGGACCTCACAATCTTTTATGGAGAAGTCGTCAACTTTAGTGATAAGTAATGTTTGCCTGAACACAACAGCTAGACCATCTCCTATTTTGCCTATACGATTTTGGGTGATAGTTTGATAGCCTAGAGGAACAACCACCTAATATCATCGGATACTTGGGTCCAGTGTTTCCCTCCTGCCTCCATACCGTTTCCTGTCCAGTTTAATGAGAACTGGGCTTAGGGACTTCCGGATGATTGTCGCATACTGTGACAATACCGCTAATACCAATACACTGTCTTACATACAGGAGTCACCGGATGCTCCTGATCTACCTACCGGATTGCTGTTGACTTACGAACCTGGCCCATACTTTGACTCTTGCTGGGCTTGCTTACCTGGAGGAACACCCATTTTGCTTAATTTGTTTTTTGCTATTTTGGCTACTGATAAGTCATTACTATTGGCCAATAGGAATATTTCAGCCTAGCACATGTACCTCCTAGGAGATCATACACCCTTGCATCTGTTTGTTCCCTCATGATCTTGCACTAAACGCCTGGCGCTCATTAACTACTGGAATCATATTAATTTCTCCACAGTTGGAGGGGCCTGGCTTAGTCGGCCCTTTTGTCCTCATATCTTGAGGTAGTTACTTCCTTTAAGACTGTGAAAGGTTTGCCTGAACTTCATCCCATATAAAGATGTACTCCTTCTAAAGCTCTACCTCCAAGTAATCACGACCTAAATTCCTGTCTTTTAGTCCGGGATACTCCGGTCGCATGGGTCTTGATATTCCCCAATGAATCAGAGTTCGCGTTGCTAGCTAAATTGATTTTGCTACTCACCCTGACCTCACACCAGGATCATCTCCGTTTTGATTTTACACTGCACTCCATCGACAAATACCCTACCTCTGTCCTAACTCCTGACATACCTTTCGTCCCCTGGGCTGGAGCCAGCTTCCTGACCTGAAGTCGGGCTTACTTACGCTTTCATACGCCTCCTTTGCTGGATACTGTAGTTCATTAACCTTTAGCTCCACATGCTCCTTTATTGCCCTACCACAGCACGACGTCATATTGTATTAAAATTTGTCTTGGGATGTTACTGTTAGCTGAGCTGTTTTAAGACTTTTTATCCTTATTGCACTACATACACTGTTAACTGTCCTGCATCTTGTGATCATCTAAAATATACTATTTGACACTACCCACAGCAAGACAATATGCGTTATAGCACATTGCATGTCCGTCTTTGTGCACTAGGGAATTGGTCGGGCGGGTAGTTTATTTATCTACCATTCTCTCTGCATCTTTATGTTCCCTCCCCCATCGTTTTGTCTTTTTAACAGGTTTAACGCTCCCTCACACCATCTATGACTTCTTACTTGCACAGACCTCTCCGGGTTTACTCTAGTAACTTTCTTCCCGGCCTTTAAAGGAATAACTATGCCCCCCTCATTCACCCCCACACTACACTGGATGAGCCTATCACTAGACACGGCCCAAACTCTTGGACCATCCTTTATCCCCCAACCTCTCCAAAAATGCTAAGAAAACTTTAAACACAAACTACTAATTCGTCATCAAGAAACGCTATTTGTAGATAACTACCGAAGTCTCACCTCGATTGTAAAAACCAACTACATCTTCTACTCCAAGCGCCCCTCTAAATGGAAAAGCACCTTCCTCCTCCACCTCCCTATTACGAAGTCATATAAAATCCCATATGGCTTGAAACTTTCTACCACCCCTTCCCCTACTTTTCTTGGTGAAATAGACATCTCCATTTTCAAATCTGGAAACATCCTCATTCAAGCCTCTGAAAAACATCTCACCATCTTTGAACACCATTTCAGCACCTTATCCTACTCTCGATACCTTACTCTGACCCATCAGCCTCCCAATCACAATCTGACCCTACACCTCCTCTTTCACCTACTCTAGCCCCTCCTCATACAGACAATGAAAACACCTTGGCAGTCTCGCAAGCACAGATTCTCAATCTCTCCCCCGCCTTAACAACTCTCCCTCCTACTGATTCACCAACAACCTACTCATCCACCCAAACTCTCTCTCCTCCTCTTGATGCTCCAACAACTCACATCAGTTCCTCCCTTCTATCTTCTTCTTCATCCCAACCCTCCCAATTTGACCTCACTACGACTCAATCTTTTACTCTAACTTCTTCCCCCAATTATCCTTCCCTCCCTAACCAGGAAACCAACCCTCCCCACTCTCCCCGAGCACCCTTTCCTTCTCCCGACTCGCCTCAGTCCCCAGTGACTGCCCAGTCCCACCTCACCTCCCTCCCTTCGACCATCAACTGGATCTCCCTCTCCTCCCCCCACCTGGGCTCCCTCCCTCCCTCACCCCAGTCCTCTCGTCTTGACTAATGCAGAACATCCTCCTTGTCCCCATGAACTCCCATCCTCCATCCCCTTCTCCCTTATCCCCCAGACGCTTTTTAATATAGAACTCCAACTCGCTAACCTATCGTTTGAACTCGCCTCTCTCAGAAATGATGTCAACTCCCTCTCTTCACTTAACCGCCCAAATCATTCTATTGCCCGGTGTACTGAACTAAACAACACCACATTCCCCCAGCAATGGGATCCTACCCCCCTCGGTAACGATACACCTAGAACATTCTGCACCTCTAACCTCCTCCCCGCCTCTGAACTCCCTGAGCTCTATAATCCTTACCCCCCTGCTCTTTGACTACTGACCCCTGACCCTCAGGTCACCTATCCCCGTGATCCTTGGGACTAGCAGAATTCCACCTTCCCCAGTTTCTCCTAGACTTCCCCGCAATTTACCACTATCCACACCTGCCCCCCCACAACCAACCCTATACCCCTGACTTGCATGCTGGTTAACTGTCGCTCGGCTGTCCAACATGCGACTGAAATTTCGGAAACCATCCTTAGTGAATCCATTGACATTGCCTTTCTTACTGAAACTTGGCTTAAAGATCACTCTTCTTCCATTCTTGATATGCTCTCTCCCCTGGCTACTCCATCCTCAGAAAAGATAGACCTATCAAAATTGGAGGCGGTCTAGCAATAATTTTTAAAACGAACTCCAACTCTCCCCTGTGCCAAACTCTGATCATTCTACTTTTGAGTACCTCGGAGCGGAACTTAAAGTGCAGGGCTCCCCTCCAATTCGACTACACAATATCTATCATCCTCCCGGCGACCCTCTTCCTTTTGTAGAAGAATTGTCTGACCTTCTCACCCAATCCTCTTTCCAACTCCAAAAACCTCTTCCTCTGAGATTTTAACCTTCATTGGAACAAAAAGGACGATCCTATGGTTAACCTCCTCACTGATCTACTTGACATCAATGACCTAAAACAACTATGCCACTCTCCTACACACTCCAAAGGAGCCACTCTGGACGCTATCATTACTAGCAATGAGCTGGCCTCCCTTTCCTCCATCGTTCCCATCGACTGGTCAGACCACCACCTCATCCTTTTCACGATCACTAACACCGTACTACCCCTCTACCCAAAACCACCAATCAGATGAAACTGACCAGGAATCTTCATCTTATCCCCCAGGCGAACTTGAGACCAAAGTCAAAGCTCAACTTCGACTCTCTCCTCCCTCCCAAAATGCCAATGACCTCACCGAACACTTTAATAAATCCATCGTTGAGGTCCTTGCCCAAATTGCCCCAGCCAGACTAAAACGACAGAAAAACTCCTCCTCCAAATCCTGGTTCAATCCTGATCTCAACAATGAGAGACGCACACTTAGATCGACTGAACGCATATGGAGGCAAAACCCTTCCCCTTCAACCTCTCTCTCCTCAGATCCGCTAGATCCAACTATAAAAAACACATCCTCCATGCTAAGACTTCCTTCTTCCGCTCCCAACTCGACCGGGCCAAAAACAGACCTAGGGAACTCTTCAACATTGTTAAAAACCAAACATCCTCTGCACCCCCCAAGGTGACTGCCACCATCGAGAGATGCGAAGAAATTGCCAACTACTTCTCAGAAAAAATCTCAAATTGATCAATCCTTCGCCCTTACTCCCCTCCCTCTTAACCCACTTCCCTCGCTGGACATTTCCTGCAATTCTCCTTCACTCGCTATGCCTCCTCTTGATTCCTCACCGTTCCCCCCTTTCATCCCGATTCCTGAACCCGGCCCCATCTTACTTGAACTAAAAAATAATGCCTCTTGGCTTGACTTCCAACCAGTCACTGAACTTGATGTCCTTAACGTCATCTCTAGACTTAAACCGTCATCTCACACTAAAGACCCTCTCCTTCCAACCTTGTCCAAGATTTAAAACATATCATTGCCCCCTATTGGACCTCTATCATCAACTCCTCCTTTACCTCGGGTTACGTCCCCGCTTCCCTCCAATTGGGACAAATCACTCCCATCCTCAAAAATCCTGCTGGTGACCCTAATGACCTAAATAACCTTCGTCCTATCTCTAACCTTCCTCTTCTCTCAAAAGCCCTTGAAAAATGCGCCCTGCTCCAACTAGATAGACACATTGATTCATTCAATCTTCTTGACTCTTTCCAATCAGGCTTCAGAAAGGGCTGCAGTACAGAAACGGCAATGCTAAACATAATTGATGACATACATCACGCCCTCGACAAAGGCGAATCCTCCCTTCTCATTCTCCTTGATCTCTCCGCTGCTTTCGACACTGTTAACCACTCTACTCTACTTAACACACTTAAAGATCGTTTTGGCCTCAATGGTTCAGTCCTCAAATGGTTCACCTCCTTTTTCCAACACAGAACCCAGCAAATCAAAATCCGTGAATGCCTTTCCAAACCTCTGCCCGTCTCCCTAGGGGTCCCACAGGGCTCTATCCTCTCCCCCTCTCTATTTAATCTCTTCATGGAACCCCTCACCCTTATCCTTAAACAAGCAGGAATCAATTACCACCTATACGCCGATGACACCCAACTTTACTATAAGATTCAATCCCGCTCGGATGTTCTTCACCTCAATGATGCCTTGAGTAAGATCCAATCCTGGTTCCACTACAACCACCTCAAACTCAACCCAAAAAGACCGAAATCATTCTTTTCTCCCCTAAGAACAACTCGCTCCCCATTCTATCCTGGATCTCGGACCTTACCGCACTCAACTGCTCCCTCACTATATCAAACTCAGTTAAATCCCTCGGTTTTAACATTGACCAAAACCTTACTCTTATCCCCCACATAAAAAATTCGGCCAAAAGCGCTCTCTTCACACTCCATCACCTCAAGAAAATAAAACCTTTCATTCCTGCAGACGACTTTAAGTTAATCGTCCAATCGCTGGTCCTGTCAAAAATCGACTATGGTAACGCCATCCTCGCTGGAACCCCTAAAGCCCACCTAGCCCCAATCAAATCTGTTCTGAACCTGGCAGCTAGGCTCATAACTGACCTCAAACGGTTCGATCACATCTCCCCTGCCCTTAAAGCACTGAAGTGGCTTCCCGTTGAAGGTAGAACTTCCTACAAGACAGCCTGCATTACGCACAAAGCCCTGCATCAACGCTCCCCGCAGTACCTCTCAGACAAACTTCACAAAGCTGGCTGCTCTAGATCACTGAGGAGCTCTAACACCCTCGCTCTTGTCCCTCTTCTGCTAAACAAGCAAACCACACAATCTCGCTCCTTTTCCGGTAACGCGCCTAACATCTGGAACTCCCTCCCTAAAGATCTTCGGTGCAACCCCTCTTACGTCAGCTTCAAAAAGACCTCAAACTTCTCCTGCTCAACAAATACTGGGGTCCTTAACCCCTCCCTGGGCACTCATCCCACCCCGACCACCTACTGCTATCCTCCCCTCTCTCATCCTCCTTCGCCCACTAACTCCTCCCACTAACCTTTCCCATAGGACCTGCTTCGTCCCACTTGGTATTGCCTCATCCCCCCCTCCTCAGCCTCTCCCCATTCCCATACCCTTCCCCCTCTTCTCCATCCTTTCCCTCCCACACTAGGCTAATCTCTCTGGACCTGCTATAACCCTTTGCAATACATGTAATTTGATTGTTTAAAACTGGAGTTGTTTTCACTATCTGGATGGTTTTGAGTATTACCTCATTGTAAGCCTGTTACATTACAATGAATTATCCATGTATAGTGGTCTGATATCGCCTTAACCTACCCCCGCCTTAGCCTCTCCCCATTCCTATACCCTACCTCCCCCTTTCCCATTCTTTCCCTCTCACACTAGCCCAATCTCTCAGGATTTGCTGTAGTCCATTACAACTTGTTGTATCTAGATTGTGTAATATCTTAACTGCTTTATACCGTTTGTATTGGTTTCTGAATTCTACCTCATTGTAAATCTTGCTATATTGCATTGAATACCCATGTAAAGCGCTCTGATACCCTCGGGTCCAGCCAGCGCTATATAAAACATTTTTAAATTTAAAAAAAAAAAAAAAAAACTTCATGCAGGACTGGAGCCATATCGTCTCACAACCATGACTCAGTTATGAATAGTATGTTGGGTTTTGTGTCAGTGAGAAGATCATAGATGTGATGTTTATTTTTGGAGAGCGATCAAGCATTTATTAGACTGTTTAGAGAATGTGCTTTGGTGATAGTGTAACTTTGTTTTGTAGAAGAGTGAGCAGTATTTTGTGGGCTTGCAGCAGGTGTGTCTTAGGTGTTGGTATTAGCTGTGATAGGATAGCAATCGTGTAGCTGTTCTGTATCGTGTTCCTTGTCCAGCAGGCTAAGAAGACATTTTGATGGGTCTGCTTGTGTAGGTGGTGGAGACAGTGTTTGAGAGTGAGTTAGTACGCTTTGTTTTTGTGGTGTAACCTTGTGCAGTAGACATGGAGATGCAAAGTTGTGAGGTGTGGCACATTGCTTATTTTGTTTGCGTGTGTTTAGGGCAGAAGGTGTATGGGTTAGGGGTGGTGGTGCAGCATGTGGATCATGTAGTAAGGTTCTAAATTGTCCAGTGGATGAGAGACGATTACAAGATAGGTGTTGTGTTGCTGTATATGTGTTAGGTGTGGTGGAAGAGAGAAAGCTTGGCATTGGAGTTTGTTCATTTGTGTTTGAAAGGTGGGTGTATGTTTGTAGTTTGTGATAAGTATTATGAGGTGTTGCGCTTGCAAGATTTTGTTGTGCTGGTGTTCGTGATATGTTTTGTTTTGGCAGAGTAGTGAAACGAGGAGCTGACGTATGTTTTCTGCGATGGATTTGTTTGTATAGTATTGTGTATGAGTTGAAGTTGTAAGGTGTAAGGTGTGGTGATGTGGTTGTGAGTAGTGTATGTTGTGTGTAAGAGGTGATGAAGTAGAGTTAAGAGTGTTTGTCTTAGACCTGTTTGCTGCACGAGGTAATGTGTGGTGCAGTGGAGTGTAAGTGTTGTGGGGTTGTGTTATTGTGGTAGAAAGAAGAGGAGGGTGTTGATTTGAGAAATGATGGAAGGCTGAGTATAGGTTTGTTAGAGACAAAAAGGGATCTGTTAGGAGTAAGTAGAGCAGGGAGTGTGCATGGATGGGATATAGTTAAATATGTTGTGGATTTTGGTTGTGTTAGTGATGAGTGGATTGGTTAGTGGTATAGGATAGAGGTGTGTACTGTTTGTAGTTGATGGTGAAAATGTGTCGTAGCTGGGATAGAAGGTTGTATAGTGTGGTTTGTGGGGTTTTGTAGTGAGTGTGAGACATTGAACTTTATCTTGGGTTAGTTTGTTGTAAATGAATAGAGTACATGTGCTGTGAGTGTGTTACTCTGGTTGTGGATGTGGGTGGTGTAGGGTGGGTGCTGGTATGTAAAAAAAAATGAGCAGCGTTTGTGGCCCTACTCACAACCAGTCTTGACCAGGCTCACACCCGCAATTACCCTTGTCCTCTCTGCCCTTTGCCTCAACGCCCGGGCTGAGACGCCCTGAACCCTGGCCTTAAATAGCCCTAGTAATCAGGTGACCCCCTTCGGACAATGGTAACCTTAGCCCTAACCCAAACAATCACAACACTAGTCTTAAGCCCTAGAACCAATAGCAGACCAAACCCTTACAGCCAATCACAGCCCTAGTCCCAGCATCCAATCCGGCACGAAAACCTAAGCCCTACGTCCAATAGAAAGCCTAACCCCAGCTCTAGTCCCAACCCTAATCCCAGCAGCCAATCATACAGGAGACCCTAAACCCCATGTCTAATAGAAAGCCTAACTCCATTCCTAGTCCCAACCCTATTCCCATGAGCCAGTCATACAGGAAACCCTACGTCCAATAGAAAGCCTAACTCCAGTCCTAGTCCCAACCCTATTCCCATGAGCCAATCTTACAGGAAACCTTAAATACTTTGTCCAATAGAAAACCCAGCCCCAGGAACCAATCCGAAACCCTAAACCTATCCACCAATCAGATCACTAGCCCTAAGCCCTAAATCAATAGAATCACTGACCCAGGAACCAATCATTACCCTCAAATGCCCAACCAATGAAAACACTAACCCAATAGAAACACCAGATGCAACCACCAATCATTTCACACATGTAGCATTCAGCAGCAGCCTATATAAGATCGCTGCGACCACAGGCAATGTTTGCTGGGCAGGGAGATGGAAGCTGCTTCTCAATTCAGAATCTCCTAGGAGACAGACAGGCTCAATCCACACTTTGGAGTTCTGCAGGTAAGGGCCTAACAAACGTTGCCCTCTAACAATACTGTTTGTACAAAACTTTACTCACTCTCCTAGCCAAAAAACGAACGTACAGTCCCTAAAAAACACAGCTTAAACAGCTAACAGCAGATTACTGCTGTCTCGGAGCACCCTCTGTTTACACTCGGATGTATAATATCTCTGTTGCTAAGGTGGAAGAGGAGTAGTAATCTAGTTTCACTCACTTGCTAACACAAAATGGGAGCTGGGGGTGGACTGCTTAACAGAGGTCTGAGCACAGAGCAAGGGAGAAATTAGGAGGGGTAAACAGGTAGTCACAGGCAATGTGAAAAAACTACACATTTTGGACTGCAAATTTCACAATTCAACAGGTAAGATGAAACCGTGATGGGCAAGTAAAAACCACAAATTTCTAAACAAAACAGGTGAAAAATGATGCAATCACAGGCAGGTAAAAAAATTAAATTTTTAAACTGTAACAACCACAAGCAAAACAGGTGAAAATGATGCAATCAAGGTTAGAGGAAAATCGCTTTTTAAATTTCAGGAAAGAGACAGCACTAGTCTGCCTTCTTACCACAACCTGGTCCTTGATTCACTGCAAACTTGGGCGCACAGAAACTGGAGCTCACAAAATTGAGGTGAATGTTTTAGGGTTCACCCAACAAACCCTTAAGGGGCCTGGGCAGGTGTGAGAGGAGGGCTCAAGGTTGCTTGGGAGCTAGGGAGCCAGTCATAGAACAATGTGCAACATCCTTTGTCTGTTCCATGAGCCAGACAAAACTTTGTGAAATGAAAGAAAATGTGCAGCCTACGAATATTGTTCGTGTGCCTCTATGTCCATGAATGCTGTCACTTAAGTCCCCATGTCCATGAGTGACGACATATAGTCCTGCTCCTATGTCCCCGGTTTTTGTTTTAAATATCTGGTCACCCTAAGCACAGGGGGAGATGAAGCGGCACATGAGTGAGAAAAAACAACATGGTGCACGTGGGGTGAAGTCACTCAAGGAAGACAGCTGGAAAGACATGAACTCTCATGAAGTACTTCGGGGAAAAAGAAGTTCCTTAAAAGTGAGCAGTGGAAGGATAGAAGCCAACCAGTCAAAGAGATGGTAAAGAGAATATGCCCCAGGTGTAGGTCAAACACAAGATGGACAGACTGGGGCAAGGAAAACCACTGATTAAGAAGCAAGCAAATGACAGTGACAAAGCATTAGCGGTTGTTTTAAGCTTCTGAGCCAGTCTGGGAGGCAAGACCTAAAAAGCTATTTACAATTCGTAGGCGTAACATTAAACCTTTCTGAGGTTTACAGAAATCCCTGACTCGCTTCTAAATATCTAGAATTGAGTGACAGTGACCTACTGCTGGATTATATCTAGGGATGAGGCAGAATACTTAACATGCAATCGCTGAGGCGGGAAATGGTGGCGGGGGGGGGGATAATGGACTTGCTGGAAATGGCGGCCAGGGATGAGTTGCGTCCAGCGGGGGCTGGCGGAGTCACGGATCGGTGCCTAGCCGGTAAGCGCAGAGCAGGCCTGCGTCAGGCAGTCTAGTTTGCCGATCTTGGTGAATCTACAGCACTAAATGCCGCAAACAGATGCTTACAGGGTAAGTAACATATTCTTCCTTCAAACGTGAGCGTGTTATCGATTTGGCCTAATAGCATTAACTCATGTCTGTAAAAACAGCTTTCCAGATTTCCTCCTTGCTAGAGTCTATGGATTTGGTGGTAGGACAGTTGGAAAGACAAACTTCACTTATCTGTGTTGACTAAGTTAACCCTCTCCTGCTGATGCTGAGCTACTTATCTTGTCTTGGATTTGCAGTTCCAAATGGAAAACCCTACTCTGCTATTGCCAATTAAAAAGCTTGTCAGTTTGGACTCTAATTGGAGGAGAAAAAGTCTGCATCACATCACCATCCTGGAACTCAACAGTATATCTAGGTCTCAAGGCTTTCCTACTGTCTGACTGCAGGCAAGTTTTATTTCAGGTGAACAATACCGCCACAATACGTTATCTGACCATACAGAGAGACACTAGATCCTGGCCCCTTTCTGTAAATGGTCATGTTATTTGGACATTGCTCTTGGCCAGAAACCTGTCTGTAAAGGCTGGTAACTTTCATGGATACCAGAGTTGGCAAACAGACTTATTCAGGTGGTTCTATGAAGAAAACGAAAATAAGTAAGCAACAATGACTTGCCTCTGCTAGTTTTCTGAGACCATGGCTTCCCACAGATCTGTTTGTCACATTACAAAACATCAAATGCCCATGCTTTTGATCCAGAAAATGGAAACCAGCTTCTCTGGGCAATGCATTATGGATAAACTAGTTAGGAACTTTTCTTCCGATTTCCCTCCCCCTCCGATCCCTCCGCATATTTTTGATACTGTGGTCCTGTTGAAGCTGCAGTACTTGCAAGCAAAAGTGATGGTTTACTCACAAACGACCCAGACAAATATTTCTGCACTTCGGCTTCAGGTATCATAAAGACCAGGCACACCAAACTTGTTGACCAGATTTCAGGGCCAGCTGTACCACCAATACTGTCACCCTTGAGCTTGGCAGTAAGGCTCCTATGTTGAGAAGTTATTGATATTTGAGTCTTCCTCCTCCATGCATGGCCATTCTAAAAAACGCTAGTAGACATTCAGCAGGAATTATTGTGCATTCACATGGAAAAGGTTCTGCTTATGCTGTTTGCAGCAAGGTCAGGACCTGTATTTTTGCCAAGGATATTGCTATACTTGCTCCACCTGGTGAAAACTAAGCTGCTTTTCGCTTTAAGGACCATCTTAAAGTGATACCAGCTATAGTGCAGGCTCTCATGAAGTATCATTTCTTATTGACCTTTCCTTGGAGGCCTGCAAAAAGTGTTTACTCTTATGTGAAAAGCTGCTGCAAGGGAACTAAACTTGATACACTTTGGCTCTTCCATATGTGCGACATATATGCTTCTAAACAAGGCTTCATTTTAGCAGCTGTCATACAAAACATAACAGCTATAACATAAGCATGTAGAGTAAGTGAGCTGCTGTCTTTCAACTGTTTAACTTTATACACTTTCCAACTCGAATATTGTGATTATGAGAACTTGCTCTTGTCAACCTGAGGTGGTTTCAGAATTTCATATTAATCCAACCTTTACCAGTTTTCTTTAGTAACCTTTCCTTTTCAGTAGAACATACCTTGCATGTTCTGAAGAGTTTTATCCTCTTATCTAGACGGGACTAAACTCTTTCCAAGGAATGCTATACACACTGACGCCACCCCACTCCCTCCCACTATTTTCAATTGTCTCTTATTAGCTTCGTTACATTCCCTTTCTTGCTGAATTATGGCCTGCATCATGCTTTGCCAGCTAGCCTGTAAGTCTCTACCAGGGAATCCAAAAGCCCATCCTACGAGAGAGAAGAGAGCAACAGCATCCTAATTGATAAATATTCTGTTAGCTGACGTCTGTAAGGAAATGGTATGGATGTTCATACTTTCACTGTGCGTTACTGTGAATTTTCTGTCACTAGACCTGACTAATGTGGTTCAAGTAGCTTTGAGGAGTCTTTTTGGCTAGCCCTCTTCTTGGACCAATTGTTCATATTCTCTTCTTTCCCCCCTTTTGTTGTATCTTATTATGTCAGAAGGCTGTTGATAGGTTGGAATATTCTTGCTTTTCTGTGCTATCATTTATCAGACAAAGTTCCTACTATGCACAAGAGATTTCTTTGCAATTGTGGTAGTGTATCACAAGACTCCTTGTTGTAGTAATAAACAATGCACCTTCCTCTTCTGCTGAGTATTCCATAGGGGTATTAGCTTCTACCATTTGAACTATCTGTCATAAAGAACGGATTCTGAGGCAGCTTCCAGAACTAGGCTTCTTGTGAGAGGGGCACTTCTGAAGTCTGTAAAAGCAATGGGTATTTTGGCCCTTTCTGTTAGTTTTGGGAAATATTATACCAATCCCACTATCAAAAAGATAAGTATAAATTATATTTGGGGTCAAAAATGAGTTATTTATTCTCCTTTATTAAGGAACTAATGTCTTGCTTGTGCACAGAAAGTAGGCTTATAGCCCTGCAGGTGTCTCGGCTACTTAACCTGCTCATGTTCAGGCATAACTGTATCCGCTCTCTTATTTCAACAGATTCAATGACACTAGCATATTGCCACCCACCAAAATGATCATGAACTTTATTTTTAAGGCAAAGTCATTTCAAATTTGTCATATTAGTCACTTCAAAGCAGCAAATGCAACTTGTAATTGTAATTAAATGTATTTTTTATTTTCTCAAATGATAAAAAGTGTTTTCCCAAGCATGACCAGCCTGTGGGGCATACGTTTAAATCACAGCTTCAAAGCCCTGTGGAACAAGCAATACATCTTAAGGTCGTCATGTTGAAATACCACCTAAACATCATACAGATCAGTAGCAATCCTATTTATGCAGCATGAACCTCTTCTATACCCATATATTTTGCATCAATCCACCATTTAGTGGCTGGGTCTGGAAATTTTCGGAGTGAATTCTTTTTCTTTTGGAGTCTCCCAGGTCGGAGTTTTACGCCGAGCATGAGCCCACATTGCCCCAGTGTGTTCCCTGCATTTTCAGAATCTTTTTTTTGGCCAATGGGCTCAGAAGCAAAACTCATGCTTAGTAGACTGAGGCGAAGACAGAGTCTGATCTCGATGGAGAAGACCGGTGGTTAACGTTATAAGACCAGCAGAAGGGACAGCACCAAAGACAACCCCAAGGAATCGAGGAATTTCGACCTTGAGGAGATTTGGCGAATGCATCTTTTGGGGTTTTCCACTTGTATAACCCAACCAGTAATTTGATAGAAGAGGCTACCTGCCGCGTAGTTGAAAACCACCCCTGTAACCAAGCTTGAGATATGGATTGAAATGCCACCTTTCAATGTACCTGAACTAGATTGATTTACTGGAAAGTGGAAGAGTTTATACCTATTGGATGGATTCTTTCAATAGCCTATGTTTCCTGGAGGGAAAGGATGGGAAATCGTGGAAATTGCTCCAGTCCTCGTTCAATTTATTCTTCTGCCCTGACATATTCTAAAAAAGAATACCCAGATTAGCGTCTAAGCTCCCCCTCTGCCTAACGCCCCCCCTCATCCTCCCCCCCCACCGAATGTATCAGGTGGCTAACGTGAGCCCTATCCTCTATGATCTTCAGTGGGTAAAGGTAACATGTTCTTAAATTGCAACGTGGGGTCTCCCATTAAAATAACCCCCACCCTCGTCACATCCAATACAGTGTCACAAGATTTGGATGTAGCTCTGCCCTTACAACTGTTTCCTCCTGGTACTCACTGTTCTTATTGGGTGCCCTGGTATTAACAATGAGTCATTCAGGTTCATCGTATGAACTCTGAGCTTAATCGATTTGCAGTTGGGTAATTGTAGGGGTCCTGAGATTGGATTTGTGTTGGTCTGGGATGGGGATAATCTGGACTCTGGGCAGGCCCATGAGGTTTATAGAAAAAGCCAAAAGGGACCACAGTGATTTCAGAAGTTCTGGGTTCTCCCCACCCACTGTACTTGTCAGGCAATTATAATATCTTTAAAGAGGGTGTCAGTGTAACATACAAGATTCCCTTGACAGTTTGTGCATGAATTCTGGGCCAGGGGACGGGTGTATAGACAGTGGAACGTTCCACCCAGTGATTCATCAGACATCCAAAAAGTTTTAGGCCACTCAGGTGCTGGAGGCGAAGTGAAGCACATATTTCAGTGCCCACCATCTTGAAGATGGTGGGACTCATCCAATCAGGGCTAGAACATCCCAGATAATGGAATCATTGGTCCCTACCGGTCATTTCCCTGTAACGCTCCTAAATCTAGTATTTAGGGGGCACTCCTAGACCCTGAAGGCTAGATTCCTGACGACTTACGAAGCCCGGACACCGAAAAGCCACGACAGCAAGAAATAAGGACCAGTGACTGACTCAGCGCCAACCCTGCCTACCTATCTGCTGCCTTTTGCTCCTGCTACAAAAGTCGACTTGTCCTGCAGGCCCAGCGACCTCCAAAACCCTGGGAGGACTGCCTGCCTTCAACAAGATGAAGAACTCCAGTGGACCTGCCCAGAAGAAACCATCTTTAAAGATCAAGAGCTCTGCCCTGAGAAACCGCCCACCGGGCCCACCTCTGCATCTGACGCCCACGGCCCGAGTCCAAGTGGCCCACGGTCCTGCAAAGGTTCCCATGTGATTCTGAGCAAAAGTCCATCGTATGTTGACCCCTGCCAGACTCAACGTCGACACCTGCAGCCTCTACACAACGACCCCCTAATCACGTATGCTCCGGTAAGCCTTTCCTGACGTCCAAGGACATCCCTGCACCTGAAGCCCCTGGGCTTTGGGAAGCTCGACCAACAGTGTCCCTATGTCCCAAGCATCAGTACTTACCTGGTCAGCTGTTGGTTTTCTTCGTCTGGGCTCCTGGCCAGAACCTGCAGCCTTTTTCTGAAACCAATCACCTGCATTGGGTGCCCGACGCTGTGTTGGCACTCTGCACCAGGCCGCCCCTGTGCTGCTGAGGGTGTATGTTTGGTGCTGCCCTGTGGCCCCTCCAGTGCTAGCCTAAACCCCCGGAGATTGACCCAACACCGCTTTTACCTACCTGTAACAGCGCATCTTCAATTACCCCCTGTCTCCATTGGTTAACATTGGGTACCCGACTCTGAATTTGACCTCTGCACTCGGCCACCCGTGTGCTGCTGGTGTTGCAGTCTTGGTGCTAACTTGAACCTGTCTTTGTGTTGACTTGAAACCCTGAAGACTTGATTTGTAAGTCATAAACCTACATACAAAACTGCATTCTTGTTTTCCTCCCATAGGTTAGCATTGCTGAACTGAAAATTGCAGAAAGTGTCCGCTTTTTAAAGTATTTCTAATGAAAAACGTACTTAACTTTAAATGTAGATCTTGGTCTTAAAGTAAACCCAGGAGACAGTCAAAGAAACTGGAGGCTATGGGCAAGAAAGCTTTTTCATCAGGCAGTTTAGCACACAAGACTCTAAATGCAACGTGTCTGTTGGGGCGATATGTACTTTCCCTGTGGGGCATGGCACAGATAGTTGTGCCCAGTTTACCTGACATAAAGCCATTTCTCCTGATCTGGTGCAGGATGGTCAGGACATGTCCAGACGTACAGTTCAGTCAGGTATCAATGCTGCTGACTCAATGGTGATGGGATCTTCTCTGCCATGCCTTGCTCCACACAGCTGGAGTCTCTTTTGGTAACAAATCAACTCTGATCGGATTTACTGTTTGATGGATCAAAGCTCTTTGGTGACAAAACTGGAAAGAATTAAAGAGGTATGGGCTGCAGCCAGTTCTCTAGGTTTCCAACCACTCCAGCTTTGCTATAAGCAGCTTTACAAGTTCATGGGCTTTGCGCAAGGCTTTAATTTTCATAAAAGACAATTTTAACAGCCCCAGCTGTTCAGGTAGTACAGGGGCTAAGGAAAAAAGTAGATCCTGTGGCAGACAGTCTCCTCCTCCTCCGGGAAGCAGCTCCATTTTGATCTTGCCAGACAATCTGAGACCAGTTGGAGTTCAGATGCCCTCCTTTCTACAGACCTGGAAGGCCAAAATGTCAGACTAGCAGATCACTCCAATTGTAGAAAAGGGGTACACCCTACCGTTTCAACAGGCTCTTTCCTACATCGCTCCCCTAAGATCCATTCCTTCAGAAGACCATCTCAGAATTTTGCAGCAGAAAGTGTCAAAATCTTGCTGCAAAAGGGAGCAATGGAGTTGGTGCCTGAGCAGGAAGTTGCAAAAGAAACAATTGATGGATGGAATGCTGGAGAATGCAAACATTCACCTCCAGTCGCAAGGATCTGGGTTAAATCCATCATTCTTTTGCTCACCACACCACCCCAGTTTGGACCCAGCCATATGCAAATCAGTCTTGACCCTGTTCCTTCTGGGAACAGTCCAGCCCGAACTGCCAAGCCAGGTCCTCCCTGGACCGGAAACAAGCATCCTAAAATCCCAAACTGGAATGGCATGGTGAGCAAAAAAATGATGGATTTATGCCCAGATCTCTGTACTGGGGTGAATGTATAACCTTGATCTGCATTCTGTCCGTCAATTGTTTTTTGTTTTTTTTTGCATTTGTCACTCCGAGTGGGACGGGTAAGCCCAGACGTGGGTCCCGTGCTCTCCATGCCGCTGGAGTCGAGCTATCCTGGCTGAAGAGGGGTGAAACCCTGAAACCAGTCCTAGGATGCTTGTTTCCAGTCCAGGGAGGACCTGGCCTGGCAGTTCAGGCTGGACTGTTCCCATTGGGTGCAGGGTCAAGACTGATTTGCATATGGCTGGGTCCAAACTGGAATGGCATGGTGAGCAAAAAAATGATGGATTTAGGCCCAGATCTCTGTACTGGGGTGAATGTTTGACATTGTTCTGCATTCTGTCCATCAATTGTTTTTTTTGCATTGAGCAGGAAGTTGGGCAGCAGTATTATTTCCTAATCCCCAAAATGAACTTTGGGGATTTGTCTGATCCTCGACCTAAGTGTTTTGAACCTTTTCTTTCTCAAGGAGAGATTCAAGACGCTGTTCCTGGCTAAGGTTCATTTAGCTCTGCAAGGAGAAGACTCAGTGGTGTCTCTTGACTTGCAGGATGCATATTTCGCTATACCGATATAGCAGTCACACAGGAGGCATCTGCGGGTTGATATAAGGTCCACACGCTACCAGTTTGTAGTCCTCCTGTTTTGATTATCACCTGCTCTTCAAGGTGGTGGTGGTGGCTCATCTAAGGAGGTCTGAAATTCCAGTAGCTCCCTAAATGTCTGCTCAAAGCCAAGTTGCCTCAAAAGGTGTTTAGCCGCCTGCAAGACTCGGTATCCCTGCTGTTAAATATACCAAAGTCTCATCTGGAGCCCTCTCAGCACCTCGTATTCATAGGGACAGTTCTGTATACGACCTCCCTTCGATCCTTTCCTATTCATCAAAGGATCTGGGACATTCAGTTCATGATTTTCTTGTTTCAGGAAAGAACTCAAAATCCCGTCCTGCTGGTCTTGGTGCCCGCTATCTTTGCTGGCTTCCTGTATACTTCTGGTTTCGTATGCTGCTTGGCATGTAAGAGCTCTTCAGTGGTGCCTCCCCAGGCTCTGGGTCCCACTCTGGGAGATCTGTCAGACACCATTGTGATCTCCTGTGATGCTGCAGTGGACCTGACCTGGTGGTGTTGAGTGGAGGAGAACCTATCAAGAGGGATACCCTTCTGCCACCCACCAGCAGTGGCCACAGCTATGACAGGCACCTCTACCCTTGGGTAGGGAGTTTACCTATGGTAACTGGAGATCAGAGCACTCCAGAGGAGCAGGTTGTGCACATCAACCTCTTGAAACGGAGGTTCATTCAGATGGCACCCAGATCTTGATGAACCACTTTACTGCAACAAGCAGATTAGGATCTGGGCTTGGGTACCCCAGCATGGGATTCGGCTAGTTGCCAACCATCTAGCTGACTAAAAGCACCAGGCTCAACAGCCAGGTGCTTTGCAGTCCAAAATCAAATTTGTCATATTAGTCACTTCAAAGCAGCAAATGCAACTTGTAATTAAATGTATTCTTTATTTTCTCAAAGGAATAAAAACAGTGTTTGCCCAAGCATGACAAGCCCGTGGGGCATACGTTTAAATCATAGCTTCAAAGCCCTGTGGGACAAGCAATACATCTTAAGGTCGTCATGTTGAAATACCACCTAAACATCATACAGATCAGTAGCAATCCTACTTATGCTGTATGAACCTCTTCTATACCCATATATTTTGCATCAATCCACCATTTAGTGGCTGGGTCTGGACATTTTTCAGAGTGAATTCTTTTTCTTTTGGAGTCTCCCAGGTCGGAGTGTTACCTGTCATATATATTTATAGTAATGATTGCATCACCTAAGTTATCATATGCATCGGCTCACCTTAGTTTTTTTATTTTTTATTGTTGAAGTACATTAAAAAATGAACAAAATGTAAGTGTTTTAACTGCATTTGATGGGTTTTTTTTTATTTAAGCACAAGTAACAGTTTATAATGCTCCTCCAGCAGTCTGAAAATCTCCATTGATGATGAAACACGTTCAAGCCCTACTTGTTTATCCATATGTTTTCAACATTTCTTGATTTTTGACACTGTATTAAAAAGTAAAATAGTTAAAGGCAAGTGTGTTTCCAGTCTGGATTCCTGCCTCATATTTCTGTATGAAGCATTTGCATCATAACATTACAAGGATGCCAGTTTTGAGATCCTCATGCCTTTGCTATCAGTCTGGGCAGTGTGTTTTCCCATTCTGTCAAGTACTAGTCCCACTGTGTTTATAAGTTAGAAATGGGATTTGCTTAAAATGTGATATTTCCTCAACAGAGTACAGTATTCCATGACATCAAAAATCATGTTCACATTGCGTTCCAGGTAGGAAGTTCCATAGGTAATGTATTTTCGAACTGTGGTCTGTAAAGTGTTCAATATGTTTGGGCCTCTTAATTGATATCCAAAACAGTGCCTTATTATGTGATTTTATTTTGAGCCCTAAATGGTATAGAACCCGATATGTCCCTAATCGAATGTTTGCCATTTGATGTGCCTTTCTTAGAGGTCAAAGAACCATGCAAACCTATTTAATGAAGAAATGTTTCTCACTGTCCTGTGCTTTTGGACGATAATTTAAAATCCGGTTAGCCTTGATCATGTGCCCCCAGAATTCAAATGTTTTATTTGTCGCATTACTTAAAGGAAGCAATGTTGGAATGCCTGTGTGACCTAGACATGCAATATTAAACATGTATATAATAATTTGATTTTATCTGTTCACCTTTAAAAGACTTCATTGCATCAGCTATTTAATTCTTTCTGAAATACGTCTGCTATCCTTTGGCCCATAGCTTGCTGTATGAGGCAAATATCATTTTGACTAACAAAGCTTAGCGAATATAATTAAGCATAACAAGCATACTTTCTGCTTATTGTGTTGCAGTGTTAAAAAATGTTAGGAAGCACAAATTATCAATATATGTTTTGTAGATGTTATTGTGGTAAACGGGGGATGCTTTAGTAGTGGTTATCATTTTCATGGTGCCTTTTAAGGAAATTAAAACATTTTATTAAATTGGTTGCACATGGAATGGAAGTACCTAAACATTTTAAGATGATCTAGTAGCTTCTACTCTGATAATTGTAGTTCTCTAAATCTTAGTTCACTAAATTAGCAATGCTTATAAAAATACATTTATATATTAACTTGTGAAAGCAGAGTTTCTTTACCTAAGATTAGCAACAGTGTAAGAGTTCATAACAGCTCACCCTTGCGTCCGCTTACCTTTCTGGATCTCTTGCCATGTGCAGCATTTTAAATGAAACAGTTCTTTTCAACACCCAGCTCTGATATCGCCAGTTTTGTGATCACATAAATTGTAAAAGGAGCTGTCCTTGAATCATGCAATTATTCATGAGCAGTCATAAACCTGTTAATGAAATGGAAATGACCAGGCTACACCAACAGTTCATGGAAATGCACAATCTTCTCCGAAGCAGCAAGTATGCTTTTAGAAGAAAAATGGGAACTGCATTGAGAAATTATCTGAGAAATGTTTATCATTGCTTTAGATCTGTATAGTCCTGCAGCGCTCATAGTTTCGATCTCTTAACAGACCAATTGATCATGACATTCTGATTAAAATGCTTGAAGTAGATTAGGATTTCACGGACTACCAATCAATCTTAAAATATTAGACCTAACAAAGAATTAGTTATGTTCACCAAGGCTTGTCCCTTGTGGGGGTAGAAAAGCATTGTCTTTCTAACCCGACTGTTTAGAAAACACCAGCACTAAAAATTGAACAACACCAAGTTGATATCCAGCTGTGATTTCTGAAACAATCACAGTCAGTAAATTAAACCTGCCACTCAATCTAATATTGAAGTGTTTGGGCAGTATTAATTTGTAACTGAAAAGAAAGCAACCTCTGGCTGAACAGCCTAAAATAGAGGTAATAGTGCTAGTGCCTGATCTGAAATCAGGACTATCTTATTGAAGTGAACACCACCCTGGGTCAGTCCCAACTAAGACTCAGAAAATTAAGAGCCTGAGTATTTAGGTATTGTAACTGCTCAAACCAGACATTGAATAAAACTGACTCTAACGCAGATTATAAAGTCCTGCAAGAATTGAAAAATCTCTGTGCATTCAAAAATTGCAGAATCGCTATTAAATGTAGAATGAAGAGGCAAGCCTGGGCCTTATACTGAAATCACATTAACATTAAACTACCTTAAAACCCCTACACCAACAGCAGGTGGCTAGAATGATATTTAGCCCTGTACGTCATGCACATGAACAAGTAATCAGGTTAACTGCTGAGTCACACAGCCCCCTGGACTTTCATGTCAAAATGCCTACAATCCAATAGCTGATGTTCGGGTAGGAAAAGTATGGGAAATGTCATTGGAAGTAAGTCTGTTGTATTGAGTGCGCTCAACTTTGTGAGATTAACATAAGCACATGCACTTCAGAAAACCTAAAATGTAATTTAGACACTCCTTCAACTGATTGTTTATTGCCAGGACATTCTTTCTTGTGATATGCAAAATCTGCAGACCTTCCTACAATATTCAAGCTAATCAGTAAATCCAAACTAATCTTGATAATAGCCTGACCGCCCATCTGGTACCTCAGAAATGAAGATTCAGTGCAGTGATTGTGAAACTGGATTGACAGCCATCTTTGCATTCTGGTCTGATTTCAACTGCGATTAAAAAGTTGTATGATCATGCTTGTGCAATTGAAATCTAGAGAAAGGACCCGATTTACATCTGGCCTGGACTGTAAACCGCCCTTACTCTGTGTTTTATGGACTCTATCAATAACAGTGAACATTCTTCCCCTTCCAAATTATACTCAAAGTATTTGAAATGAATTTCTCGGGGTAATATCCCTTAACATGTAGTCTTTTGTATGAATAAAAAACACAGACCTCCAAATATTTGTATCAGACACCTTTTACAAATTAAGGATCAAAGTAGCGATTGATAATAAGTCCTTTGAAAGTAGAAAATACATAAACTGGAAACTTCTAGTTCTTAAAGGTCAAGCATAACCCATAGTGATAGTGGTTTGTTTTGCAAAAAGCAGTGCTTTGATTTTATTGGAGTGAATACTTAATTCTGTGTAAATCAGTTTTGAAGCATATTGGGTGTGATCTAAGGGTAAAACGAAAACCATCAATTTGTTTTGGACACGTTTTAGGAAAGGAATATATGATATCAATAATATTGAAGCCTAAATGCTCAATCTCCCTTTAGAAGACATCTGAGTTGTGTAATAAGTGGGGAGACAGAGTTGTTTGTCAGATAAAAAAAATTAAATATTAATGGAATGGGTATTTTCTTTTTTTTTTAAATTGACATTATTTTAACAAGAACCAATATGATCTGTCATAACAACCTGTTTTCCTGTTATGACTGACTCTAGAACCCTATGCAATCTTATAACTCTAAAAAGAATTATAATTTCCCTTTTTTTGACTCTGGTATCCTTTTTAGATGATGAAAGTTGTTCAAGTTTATGCAGAAACACAAGAGATTAATTTGAAGGTAAGATTTTCAGACCATGCAAACTTGGTGAAGGGATGTGCAATACCTGTAGTTAAATATTATATTTTCTTTTCAGGCGGACTCCGAAGTGGCGCAAGCTGGGAAGGCTGTTGCATTATATTTTGAGGAAAATCTGCCAGATGTCTATCCAGATAGAACTTTCCAACCTTTACCAGAAAATGAACCAGAAGAGGATGACGGTGAAGTAACTGATGACTCTGATGAGGACTTTGTACAGCCGCGTAAAAAACGTCTAAAATCTGATGAAAAACCGGTGCATATAAAATAACATAACACATGGACTTGTATCAATTGTAAAATAAAAACTTATTTAAGTGTTCCTGAAATAATGTAATGCCTGCGGAGACAACTTCTTAAAGAAGGCGGCAGCTTTAAGACAGTATTAGACTTCATACTCTACAAAAAAAAACATTCTTTTAAAACGCAACGCAGAAGAAAAGGCTTTTTTTTCTTCAGGTTTTTCATTTTTGGACTTCTTGAAATTTCCTAGTATGTTGAAATGAACTGTCTTACCCGTTTTGAGAAGTGACTTTTTTTTTTATTATTAGAATGAAGTTTTGAAATGTTGATTTGTACATATAATTAAGTGAACCTACACTTTCCTTGTTTTCCTTCTGAAAGACTGGACCAGACCATGTAGTAACTGTATTTAACTCATTAACACTGGACTACAGTGTACATAAGGAGTGATATTATTTTCAGCACTGCTTCGAGTGCACTTGGGTTTGATTGGGTTTGTTTATGAAACTTAGGAACTATCAGCTTTCTTTGTTGATTACGTAGACAACATTTTCATCAAGACTGCTGATCATGGTATTTTTCTGATTGGTTAAGCAATGTAGAGAAAGTAAGCTTGTAAATATGAGTAGACAAGAATTGTTTCTTGTTATACCTTTCTAAATCAACTCCTATGTGCAATCTTGTTGCAGTTATACATTTTTGTGAATGGTTCATTTTGGCAGTGAACTGCATTTTATCTGGACATGCTCTTAACTGTTATATGAGAGACAGGATGTTTGTTTGTGCCAAATATCTAGTCTGTTGCTTTTACTGAACTTGAGAAATATTTGGCTTGACTACAGTCTTCCCTTATAATGCTATCAGTTTTTGATGATCCACTACTGGAAAAACAAAACATGAATATTACCAAATATGTTCAGTTTCTTATATTCACTGTGTCTTATTTGTAAATACTGTATTGACTCTTTTATGGAGCAGCAACATTTGCTGCACTGTTTTAAAGCTATGTGTGCTCCTATTTTTTTGTGTTCTACTATGTTGTGTTATTTCTAGTATTGCATTCATATTTTGAAGTTTTCTCTGAACACCTCAAAACTCTTCATTCTTTCAAGCCTGTGATGGAATTGTTAGCAGAAGCTTAATTTGGTTAGGGTTCATATTTATTCTTCAAGTATTGTGTTGAAGAATCACATTATTCCATAAGCTGGAATGATGTTGCCCTGTTTTAAATAATTGCCCCTTTGAACATCTGTTTAACCAAATGCAGATATTTGCCAATCAAAAATTCATATCTGAAAAATATATAACCTTTTTAAAAAACAAACCACATACATTTCTATTTATTCTACTGAATGCACTTTATCCTTGGAAGGAATTAAGTTGAGTTGACATATTTGTTCAAGCTATTTTTTATTTAACTGAAACAACAAATTGAGGGGTTGAATTGCTTGAGAAATAAACATAAATGAATTTTTAACTGAGGATTTCCCAACTTTTAGGTTTGCATTCATAATGCATTGTCAATATTTAATGTTCCCTCCTGTCCAAGTAATATGAGACATAACTACACCAATTTTTGAAAGATAATATTGGTGCTTGGTTGACTTGCTTCTTGCCTTGCAAATTTTAAGCCACTAACTTATTAATTAACCCACACTCATGCAGAGAAATTAAAGTGTGGTCATGTTAGTGGTGGAGACAAAATAAATAATTGTAGCTTTTTTGGTACATCGATTTTGTAATTGATGTTTCTAGCTCTTAATAGAGCACATGGATATTGTGACTTATTGTGTCTTGGTGGGACGGTGGAGGAAAACAAACTGCGGTATGGTGGGGGGGGGTTTACCACTTTTCATGGCATTTTAGTTAGCATTCCCTCTGTGTATCTTCTTAAAAATATCAGTTTGCACAAATCTGATTAAGCGGATGCCTAAATAAATACTGAATTGCTCAAATGTGGGTTAACGTTGATAGCTAATCCCTCCCACTGCTCCATAGTAAATCAAAAACATACCTTAATTGTTAACATGTTGTGAGGCTATCTTGGAAATGTTTGCTTTGCAAATCTACCTGATGTTTATACAATAAGACTTCTCCCAAAGTATATTTTAGTATGTTTTTTCTCTTTCGAACTCCTAATATTGGTATACATTTAACTTCGTTGCTTGTCTAGTATGATAGATATATTGTACTACTTTTCTACCAGATGTGGGTTCTGTCACTATTGCAAGTAACCACCTTTACATTTCCTATTTGAGAGCCTTGTTTCAAAGAAATTCCACTTTAGAGGGCCATTTTCTGCAATGTAAATCCTTTTCCCCTTAGTTATTTGAAAACACAGCACTCTAAACCTTCCATAAGTGCAAGGAAGTATTTGGCGGTACGGCATATTCCCTTACAATAACTTGTTGCTTCCTCGTTTATTTTTGCAGCTTATTTTTATTTAATGTAATGAGATTGTCCTCGGCGATAGTCCATTGCCTTAATCATCTGAATGCTAAAGATTTTAAGATCTGTTTAAAAAAAAAAAAGTTAGTCTGCATGTAGCCTCTGAGTTAGGAGAGCAGTGTTCTAAAAGTTAGTGGGTTTTTTGTTTAGATTTTGTTTCACAAATTTGTCGATAATATACTATTATGTATTCAAAGTTTCCTGTGTTAAATTGTATGCACGCCTCCAATTCTATATGGATTGTTTGCACTTGCCCATAATCACTCAGTTTCAATGCACAAGTCTAAATTATTTCTCCAGAAAATGAACCAGTTACCATAAAAGATGCTGTTTAGTTAGAAGATGAATTTCTGCTGCAACTCTTCGAAAAGAAGCCACTGCACTGACATTATCAAGACAGATTGTCAGCTTGATCTGGTTATCAGGTGATAGTATTGTTATCAAGTTTTCCAAATGAACAGGCGTTTCTCTTTCATACCTACTTCCTGTTTCTCCAGCCTATCTCCATCCTTAAGGAGCCCAAAGCTGGAATATTTGCTGCATTTGAATGTAGAAATATATATCCGTTGGCTAAAGTTGCACATTCCTTCTCTGTTCTATAAAAGGAAATGTCAAACTACTAATTACCCCATTTTGGTAGTAAAACTGTTTTTTGATACAGTTGTACACTGTTTAGCTTTTCAAAACAATAGTTTTCCCCTTACAGCATCAACTACATTTATAATTTAGTTTTGTAGTAAATTTTTTTCATCCAGAATGTTTAGCCAAGCTAGTTATTTTCAGACGCAAAGCCTGTGTTGCTACATATAGCTGCTGACTGAAACAAGAATGAACAGTTTCTCAAAAGATTCATCCGAGAATCAATCCTTTTATTGTTTTGCCAAAAAGTTGATTTTCACACAATTTCATAAAGTTAATTTAGAAATTTCTGCCTTCATGGCCTAGTTGTTTCTTCATCATTGCTTTCATGGCAGTGACTATAGCTGGGGCCAGCAGCACTCCTCCCCCAAACCCTGATGCATTTCGGTTGGATGTCCTTTATTAGGGGGTGATGCTGATCAAAAGGTTTCCCTCTGTAAAAGACACAAATTGTGAATTCAAGTGAAATTAAACACAATCATAAAATGAAAGGGCTCATCAATGAAATGCCATTCGTCACAGCCTCAATCAACATCGTGACCAAGAATACATTTTTGAATGAGAAATTAGCTATCTTGATTTTGAGCCATGAATACGATTGTATGAGATAGAGCAATTCGAATTCGCCAATATTGTACAGGAGGTGGTTTTAAATGTCATTGCATTTACATTGGTGAAACTGATTATCGCTGATAAACATACTACGAACATGATGGGTGACGGGATGCACATTTGCGCTTTAATTGCATTAGTGTGGATATACTTTCTACTCCCACTGTGTCATAACAGAGGGAAGCTTCTTAAATAGCATCATCCCTGACGAAGGACATCTGAAATGAATCGGGGTTGTGGGTATGAGTGCTATGAGTCTCAAGTATAGACATTGTCATGACAGCCATGTTGATTAAAAACCAGGCCATGAAGGCTGAGATGACTAAATGAACATTATGAAATTGTGTGAAAATCAACATTTGGGCAAAAAAGCAAAATGATTGATTCCCGGATTAATCTTTTGAGAAAGTTTTATTCTTGTTCCAGTCAGTAACTAAGGGACTATTTGTCAATCTACAACTAGCTTGGATAAACAAATTTGTTGGCCACTCCCAAACAACGGGAGCTGCTTGACAGCATGCCAGAAATTGATCACAACGTATGAGAGAAGCAGTTAAGCCCAGCTTTCCAGCATTGGAACCTTGTACCAATCTATGGTCACAATTTAACTGAAAATCAGATAAGTGCACTTATTTTTCTGAACAGATCTGATGCTTTGGGGGCAGAAGTTACTAATACTTGCATTTTGTTAGTAGCCTGCCTGAATAGCAACATTGAATCCTTACACATGCACAATTAAACATGGAAGGCTTAATGATCAATAAAAAGCATTGCAATTTTTATTGTAAAGAGGGAGCCCTCACCCCCTGCAGGCTGGTTATTGATTGGTAAGATTGTGATGAATACGCTGCATTGCAGAAAGTGCTCTTCTGTTGATTAAAGTGTACAACAGTTTACAATGCTTGTTCATAGAGCACACAGGATTTGAAACAGCCCATAGTTCGGTTGCTTTGAAGGCTGCCTCTAACCAAGCCACAGCAACTTGCAGCAATTTTACTTCAAATACTTGCACTTTGATTTTGCTGCAAGTCATTATTATAATTCGAGGTTTTGTGTAGACACATGCACGAATGTAACTGTTTGACTTTTTCATAGAGAGTTAAAGAATTAATTGGACCAAAAAATGTGTTTTCCAAGTTGTACCAGACGGTTGATAAATGCAAATTGACCATAAGTGATGGCCCTGTTTGGTAGTTTATGTATGTTTGTAAACTATGTGCTGTTACCATTTCTTTAATTTAGTTTGATTGTCATTTCTTTGTTGGAAGGATAATGTGCTGTGGGATATTTGTATATTTCCTTGCATGCTTAACATAACATTTTGGTCTCAGACAAATTGACGCATTTATGTAGTAGTTAGACGCTGCTTGTTATAACATGAAACTTTTAGAATGATCCAAAAAAGAAACTCAATTTGCAACCAAAAATGTGTTGAGTAATGGTCGATTTATCTCAGTAGGTACCATTCAGCACGTGTAATTAATTTTCTTTAATTTGTGATCTGTATTCTTGTCTATCAGTTTCCTACAGTAACTGGTAACTTCAAATTAAAATCATTTTGGGTGCTGTAGCCATCCACATGAGGTCCCCATGCCCTTTTTGGTATGATATGTTAAGGTCTTAGTGAGTAAAGAATAACTGTGTAAAATTATCCATACTTCCTTCCTCCTGATGTTAGATTTGCTAGGTTTGAGGATACCCAACTGCAACCGCACCCCAATGAAAAGATCTGGTCAGTGGATGTTTAGTGAAGTAGCATGTTCTACATCCAAAATATGGACACACTTGATATTGAGTGTTACACTTTGCTTTTTGGACGGAAAAGAGACCTTTCGGGGCCTAACAAAACAGACAATCTAAGTCGCCAGTGAGTTAAAAGGGTGTGGACACTCACATGTGGTAAGACGTCCGAGTCTTCCCTTTAAACCCCTTTCTAACCATGAATTCCTCACAGTTTCTGTGGTATTTGAATTGTAGGAAACCATGAAAGGCATGGTTTTCACTCACAATAAAGGGATTTATAATTTTTGGAATACTGGGTTGGTCCATTTCAGTGTATTGCAAAAATGAGACAGCTTTTTGCTTTACATAGTTTAAATTATGTAGTAGTAGACTATTTTAAATATTTCCACCCTTTTGTACTTCAAAAAGCAATAAGACTGTTTTAATGGGTTTTAGAATAATTTGACAGCCATTTTATGCAGTTTGTTTGAGAAATGCAAGGTTTTCCATTTATAATACCTTACAGAGTGAGTGGCTTTTTATTTTCACACATCAGGTGGAAAGTTACATATTTGTTAGCAATAACCTATGACAGAGATACTTTTTATATTAAAAAGAACATAGGTCTCATCTCACTTTACGAAGAACTCTTCCATACTACTTTACAGTAGCAAAAGACTACTACTGTTTTTCTCTCCCAACATCAATTTAATCTTTTATGCTAGTGCTTGGCTCTTCATCTATTAGGTTTTTGATGTTCCCAATCAGTCGTTATTACAATTGCAGTTCATATGTACATAATCAAAATACAGCTGTTAAAAAATATTATTTTTCCGGTAATCAGATGCTGCCATTTTGAGACTGCTCTTCTGAAAATGTGTACATTACAAGGTACAGACATATTTTTATTGGAATACTATGTTGTTCCTTTACTGTAGCGTAAGACTGAATATTTCAAGCATAGGCACTGTAAAAAATAAATAAAAAATGTAAATACTCCTATATATATTTGTACATTTGAATGCCTGTTATTTTATATATAAAATGCAGATCTATGGAAGGAATAACATTCATATCATTAAGTTTTTTTTTTTTTTTTTTTTAAACGTCCAGCAACTTTATTGGGGAGGTCATTATTTTGCACATACTTATTCGACTAGCTCATTCTTACAATTTCTGATTGTTCAGTTCTGTTTTTATGACTTAAAAATAATCCAACTTTTATTTAATTCATTAGCAGTCTGTAAATATTTATTCTTGTTATGCTCTGGAATGTGTTGTACTAGAACAGTTAAAAAATGTTTCAGAACCACTTTGTTTTGGGTATTTCTATTCAAATAGAAAAAAAACTTAATCAATTGTTTTTTTCTCAGTTACATGCCAATGGATCAAAAAACACATACAATCTGCATGACTACATTTCAGCAATAATTGTTTTTATTCGATTTTAAAATATGATGCAATATTCGACTGGATGGTTTATGGGTTTTGTAAATGGTTACATTTACCTGGAGGGTTCTGAGGTGGGCTGTGGGCCTTGGGACGCGGCCATCCTGACTACCTAAAAAAGATGGCTTGAGTCGCGTTACTGCCTATTCTTGGTTATTCACTGACTGCCCTAATACAACATGGAGTCACATCATGGCTGACAGAATCAAAAAGCAGATCCTGAAACACCTTTCCAGGTCAGTATGCTCACTGAGGAAAGAATTCACATAGGGCAAGGTCTCCATGAAGGGTCACTGACTTTCCCAGTTTTCAGGGGTGCAGTGCAGTACTGTTTTCTTTCAGGTGTATTTGAAAGCAGGATTACCCAGTACAAATGGACACAGTGTATTTTGGAGGGAGGGATTGCCAGTACTTGTAATACTTGTTAGCGCTGCTTTCTAGGAACCTACTTTGTTCACATAATGACATTTTAATGTAGCACCGTTTACTAATCAGTAACCGTTTTCTAAGCGCTTTCCAGTTAGAGGTTTGAGAGACAGGAGATAAAATCTGTACAAGATTACACGTCTTTGTGTGATACTATGGCCTTAACTGATTTGTCGATTCCCTAGCTTATATTTTGAGCACTTCGCCTTTATAAACCGCTAAATCAGTATTGGTAGAAACCAGGTGGTGTATATTGTCAAATGTTAATAAGATTGTTTGCCTGGTAACCGGTGGTTCCATCTGGCTTTGTAATATGACCAACTTGTGGAGCTGATCATTGTGTGTTGCTTTCCATGTCTAAACAAGCAGTGGCACAGCCAGTAGGTCTGGCGCTATCTGCCAACCTTTTGGCAATAATTTTTGTTTTGTCATGGCTTTTGCAGAACTTTGGGACGCTGCCTAGTGATTGTCAATCTAAAAAATATTGACCAAATGCAAAAATGTATTTTGGTCTCTAAAAAGCACTCTTTACCATGGTACTCCCTGACACTGATGGGAACTACTTTGTGTGTGGATGTGCTCCATGCGAAAAAGCAGCATTCCTAACTCGTATGTAGGAAAATGGCCCTCTCTGAAGGGTCACCCCAAAACCTTTGCTTCCCTCCTATTTTTCTGATCATTTTATTGGCTTTAGGACTCTGGGCATATTTAATTTACTTGTAAGTCCTTTTTAAAGTGGTATACCATATACCCAAGGTCTGTAAATTAAATGCTACTAGTGGGCCTGTGCTTCGACAACAAATGATGGACGGAATGCTGAATAATTCAAACATTCTCCCCCAGTCAAGAAATCTGGGTTAAATCCAGCATTCTTTTGCTCACTACGCCACCCCAGTTTGGACTCAGCCATATGCAAATCAGTCTTCACCCTGCTCCTCATGGGAACAGTCCACCAGAACTGCCAAGGCAGGTCCTCCCTGTACCGGAAACTATCATTCTGGGACCGGTTTAGGCGTATATCACCCCTCATCAGCCAGGCTAGCTTGAATCCAGTAGCACAGCGAGCAAGGGACCCACGTCTGGGCATACCCATCCCACTTATTGCGAAAAGTGCTGCGGCAGCAAGATTGTGCCACCCACACAAATAGCCTGGCTCAGGCCCGCCATTGCAAGGCCTGTGTGCAGTTTACTGCCACGTTGACTTGGCATTTAAAACTACTTTTTCACTACTGTGAGGCCTACTCCTCTCATAGGTGAGCATTGGGAATTCCTTAATACACTTTAAAGCTGTAATTCCTGATTAGAATGGAATAGCTGCATCATCTTTTATATCCTTGGAATGGTAATGATAAATCCTCTTTACTGGTAAAGTTGGATTTAACATTACCATGTTAGCAATGCCATTTTTAGAAAGTGGACATTTCTCTGCTCTGTGTACCTGCAGGATGTCTCCAATACACCTCTGGGGTGGGCAATAACTACACTTTATGCAGTCCCTCTAGACAGCCACAGGAAGGGTAGATGTGACAGAACTCATCTGCATTCTGATAGCTCTTCCTGGACAGGAAGGGTGGGGGGCTGACACACCTAAATAGGTAGTGTCCTACTTGATAGTATGGAGCCAGGGCCGGTAAAAAAGTGGACCTGTGCACTTCAAGAGCCTGCTTTGAAGTCACCCCCACATCAAAGGCACACCTGGGTACAAGTACTGGGCCTCTGACACTATCCAGTCACTACACTACTGGACCGATGAAGAACTTTGCCAGGAGTAGACTGCTGTGCTACAAGGATTGCTACTCTGCTTGACTGCTGCTGTGGAAAAACTGCTTTGCTGCCTGGTGACCTGCGGCTGGATAAGGACAAGGACTGGACCCATCTCACTTGAACCCAGAGTGACTCCAAGGGCTTGCTGGCTTCCCCCTATTCTGTCTCGGACCATCAAAGACTTCCTACAACTCTGCAACAGCACCTGGACTCTGCCATCTGTGGGTCCTTGCCTGCCAAACGTTGCTAATCAAAGACCTGGGCCCTTGAAAGTGAGCTTCTGCTGTGCAGAACCATCTAAATCAATGGAGTGATGACTTTGTACTGATCAGAACCAACGCATTGCCCTTTGACGCAGACATAGGAGCCGATCGACATCGCTTTGACAGACTGCACGGCTCGGCAACGGACTGCACGGCTCGACGACGGACCGCGTGGGTCGATGATGCGGCACCTGCATTGTAAAGGGGTCTGCCGATTAACCCTTCGAGTGAGTGGATCAGAACGGACACATCAAGTGTTGGGCGTCATTTCTTTCTCCATCCGATGTATTTTTTTCAGTAGGACCTGCGTGAGTCCTGTAGCTGGCCTGCCCTCCCTCGCGGTCGGCCTGAACTTTCGATATACCCCGTTTCAGCACGACCTAAAGTAACCATCTAAGCGCTATTTGCTTCTACGTACTCATTTTTGATGTATTCTTTATAAATGCATAACTCTGGTTCTACTTATTGGATTTTTTTTTTTCGTTTTGGTCTGGTTTTACTCTTAAAAATATAATCTATTTTTCTAATCCTGTGTGGAGTATATCTGAAAGAGACAGTTATAGATTCCTTACCTTAGAATTACCCCCAGGCATCAGACTGGATCCGGAGAATTTTTTCTCTTAGTACTCCTGCGTGTCGGTAGGTGGCGTTGGTCGACTCGCACCCGTCGTAGGCAACGTGGTCGCCAGGATGACTTTGCGGTGTCTACTGAGATGCCACCCCTGCATGCTGACGTCAGTTCTTTCTTTTTCCGCCCCAGATCTGGAGAGAGCTTGCCCCTTTAGTCGCTTTTTGACTAAACTTTTTTTGACTTTTGTCGACCTCTTTTTTTCGAGTCACCGACTCCTGGTGTGCGAGGGATGTCCCATCGACGAACCGGCTTCAAGCCCTGCAAGGTCTGTCACAAACTGATGTCTGTAACGGACCCGCTCCTCGTGTGCCTTTGGTGTCTGGAGCGAGACCATGACCCGAAGTCATGCTCTGACTGCCGGGCCATGAATCCGAAGTCTTTGTGGTAGAGGTCCCAAAAGCTCTTGGAGGCCTGGCAGTCTGCTCTTCGTAGTTCCCGGTCTCGCTCGAGAGGAAGGTCTCGAGACCGCTTGCAGAGCCACCATACCTCGTTCAAGTCTTCGCACTCATCAGGTAAGTCGAAGCACAAGAAGGCGAAGAAGCACCGTCGCTCTTTGCCTTCTCCCCGTCGGTCGGCTGACGGTATGCGGGATCCGGAGTACTGTCACTCTAAGGCTCCGTCTTTGGAGCCTCCTTCAGGGACGACTCCGCGCCTCCCTCTATTTCCGGGAGCCAGGGCGTCCCCTGCCTAGCTTCGTGCCTATTACGAAGCCCTTCATGGCATCTTTGGCCAGCCCGACTCCGCCGGTGCGCCTTTGGGCCCCACGGAGCCAGTTGGGGGTCCTGGGCTTTTGATGCCAGCGGCTCCTGGCGCTGGAGGGCCCCCGAGGATCTGGGCCTGGATCCGTATCGACACCGGTCGACCTTAAGCGACCTTCCCCGGCGCCGATCTTGATGACGGCGCCGGCCAACGCCGTCCCCATCCTCACCCCCGAGATGGACCCAGAGCCAGACTGACCTCAAATTCGACTCCGGATGGTACTTTTGTTCCCTTGTTCATCCCAGGTGTTCCCTGTCGCCCTGAAGGTGGTGATGAGGATTGGGAGGGGTCGCTGGACCCTTTAGCAGACCATCTGGAAGAACCAGACTGGAGAGAGGACTTAGTTGACGCCAGTGGTCTGGACACTTTTCCAGACCTTGGCATGCTTTCTCCCCCTACCGTGGCTACAGAGGAGGGAGTGTCCTATGCTGTGGTGGTGCATAGGGCCGCCGTGTCCTTGGGCCTGGAGCTCCCTACACTGGCAATCGGGACTAATCTCCTGACGGAGGTGCTTCAACCGGTGGCAAAATTTTCTGAACCCCTCTTGCTCTTCAACGAAGCCCTCACGGATGTCCTTCTGGGCCCTTGGTCCACTTTTCGGCTCCGGGCGATCCCATTTTCCTCATCCAACACCCTTCCCCCAAGACGTTTGTGGTCCAAAATTATTCTTCCAAGAGTGCATTCCCTTCTGCCCCTCCAGACAGTGGATCCAATAGCTGGATCATCTTTGGAAGTGCATGTTCTCTTCCTCCAGCTTGGCACTGCAGTCCGTGAATACTGCGTGCCTCTTGGGCCTATACTCCCATACAATCTGGGATACGGTCACGCAAGTGCTGCTTTAGTGCCCGCAGGAGGCCCGGACCATTCTCTCCCAAGCGGTGGCAGATGGGAGACGCAGAGAAATTCACAGTACACTGTGGACTGGATACCACTGACTCACTGGGCAGAACAATTGCCACGTCGGTAGCTCTTCGGCGCTACGCCTGGTTGAGGACGTCTGCCTTTTCGAGGGATGTCCAAGCCACCCTGCTGGCTGTCCCCTTTTTTGTGACAAGGCAGACTCTGTGCTGGAGCGCTTCAAAGATTCTCGAGCTATGGCCAGATCCTTGGGCCTCGCTGCGTCCTCCTGTCCACCAGTCTGCTTTTCGTCCCTTTCATGGCTACGGAAGGGGCACCCCACCACGTCTGGTCCAGTCTAGCCACCGGTCCTCACAAGCTGCCAAGTCTCTGCGGGGCCATGGACGTGGGACCCAGTGACATTGTGGGTCTGGGAGCCAGTAGGCGGGCCAGTCCACCCTTTCCCCCCCCCCATGCAGCAGCCTCCAAACCCTCCTAGTCTGACCTGTCAGTCCATCAACGGCCAGTGGGTGGCAGGATTCTCCATCACCTCCCCCACTGGCAATCCAAAACGTCAGACAGGTGGGTTTTGCAGATAGTCCGAAGGGGCTACTCCCTCCCCTTCGAGACAGCCCCTCCCTCCGTGCCGCTGTCTTCCGACTGCATGTCTGAGGATCTTTTAGCGCTTCTCTGCCAGGAAGTTTCAGCTCTCTTGGTCAAGGGAGCTATCGAAAGGGTTCCTGTGCCAGAAGTAGGTCGTGGTTGCTATTCCTGCTACTTTCTGGTGCCCAAGAAGGACAAAGGCCTGTGTCCTATCCTAGACCTCAGGGCCCTCAACTGCTTCTTCTGGAAGGAGAAGTTCAAAATGCTCATGTTGGCTCAGGTCCTGTCTGCCCTCGACCCTGGACTGGATGGTGGCGTTGGACGCATACTTCCATATTCCTGTCCTGCCAGCCCACAGACACTACCTATGGTTCACGGTAGGCCACGCGCATTTTCAGTTTGCTGTTCTCCCCTTTGGACTTACCAGTGCCCCTCAGGTGTTCACAAAGGGGATGGCGGTGGTCGCAGCTCATCTGTGCAGATCAGGGGTTCCAGTCTTCCCCTATCTCGACGATTGGCTGTTGAAGGCAGGCTTTCCCCAGGCTGTCGTCTCCCACCTCCAGACTATGGCGGACCTTCTGCACTTGCTGG
Source organism: Calotriton arnoldi (assembly GCA_963921515.1). NCBI lineage: Eukaryota > Metazoa > Chordata > Amphibia > Caudata > Salamandridae > Calotriton > Calotriton arnoldi. The sequence goes on along the minus strand of CAWUFW010003530.1, from coordinate 1,068,943 downwards.
GGTGCATTATCAACGTGTCCAAGTCGTACCTGACTCACTCTGACGCTCCCTTTCATCGGAGCTGTTCTGGACACAGTGCAGATTCGGGCTTATCCTCCCGAGCAGCAAGACCAGGATATTCGGGCTATGATACCGATGTTTCAGCCTCTATCCCGGATTTCGGTGAGAATGACCCTGAGGCTGCTGGGCCTCTTGTCCTCCTGCTGGTGGATCATGCCAGATGGCATATGCAGGCTCTGCAGTGGGACCTGAAGTTTCACTGGGTGCAGCATCAGAGGAATCTTTCCGACCACGTCCAGATCTCGGAGGGAACTGCGCAACAACTGCAGTTTTGGTTAACGAACCAGGATTGGGTCAGAGGCAGATGCCTCTCCCTTCCCCAACCAGACCTCATGGTGGTGACCGATGCATCACTCCTGGGATGGGGCAGCCACCTGGGAGAGGCGGAGATCAGATGAGTCTGGTCTCCGGCAGAGTCTGGGCTCCATATCAACCTGTTAGAGCTCTGGGCGATTCGCCTGGCACTGGAGGCATTCCTTCCCTCCCTCAAGGGGAAGGCCGTGCAGGTGTTCACAGACAACACCACCGCCATGTGGTACTGCAACAAACAGGGCGGGGTGGGGTCATGGACCCTCGGTCAAGAGGCTCTTCGCCTTTGGACACGGCTGGAACATCAGGGCATGATCCTGGTGGTTTATCACCTGGCAGGTTCTCTGAACGCCAGGGTGGACAAACTCAGCTGTCTGTGCCTGGTGGGTCACGAATGCCGTCTTCACTCTGAGGTGGTGCAAGGTCTCTTTCAACAGTGGGGAGAGCCTTGGTTAGATCTGTTCGCTGCCGAAGAGAACGCGCAATGTCATCAGTTCTGCGCGTTGGAATTTCCAAGGCCTCACTCGCTCCGCAACGCTTTTCGACGCGAGTGGAACTGTGGCCTGCTGCACACCTTTCCCCCTAAACCACTTCTGCCCGAGTGCTGAAGAAGATCAAGCGCGACCGGGCCCATGTCATTCTTGTGGCACCGGACTGGGCACGAAGAGTCTGGTACCCCGAGCTCCTGAGCGTGGCCATCGATCCTCCTATCAGACTTCCCCTTCGGGAGGATCTTCTGTCACAGCAGCAGGTGACCGTCCTCCACCCGAACCTGTCCAGCTTCTACCTCCTTGTGTGGAGATTGAAGGCGACAGTTGACAGCTTTTGACCTTCCACCCAAAGTTTGTAATGTCATCTTGGCAGCCAGGCGTCCCTCCACTAATACCGTATACGCCAGTCGGAACAAGTTTGTAGCATGGTGCACAGCAAAGGCTGTGGATCCACTCTCTGCCCTTCTTTGAGGTTTTTTGGTTCCTTCTTTCTTTGGCCCAGCAGGGCTCTCCTCTGGTCACTCTTAAAGGCTATCTATCTGGCAGCCATTTCTGCTTTTCTTCGGCTACCAGATCAGCCCTCTTTGTTCAAGTCCCCTATTGAAAGAAGGTTCTTTAAAGGCATTTTTCACCTCTTTCCTCCATCTCCTTTCATAATGCCTCAGTGGGACTTGAACCTTGTCTTGACTTTGCTTATGGGCACTCTCTTCGAGTCTCTTCACAACTGTCCTCTTCAGCTCCACACTCTGAAGACTGCCTTTCTTGTTGCCATCCCCTCTGCTCGCAGAGTGAGTGAGCTTCAGGCTCTTTCTTCTAAGCCCCCTTTCTTCTCTGTGCAGCCGGACAAAGCAATGCTTAGGGCGATATCCTTGTTCCTGCCTAAAGTTGTTACTCCTTTTCACATCGGACAGACCATCACTGTGCCCACCTTTTTTCCACCTCTGGACCCTTCCAAAGAGGAGGAGGGACTCCACCGTCTGGACCCTAAACGTGCGCTGTCCTTCTACCTTGACCGCACTAAAGATTTCTGGGTGGACGATCAACTCTTCGTTGGCTACGTGGGTGCCAAGAAAGGTCGTTCTGTCCTAAAGCGTACCATCTCTCAATGGGTTGTTCTTTTTATAAAGATTTGTTACGCTTTCGCTAAAAAGGAACCTCCAGTGGGGCTGCGGGCTCATTCCACTAGAGCTACGGCAGCAACTACTGCTTTGTCACGTGGAGTCCCACTTATTTACATCTGCCAGGCAGCCACGTGGGCATCTACTGCCTGGATAGCCAAGTCCGGAGGGACTGCTACTTTGCCCGTTCTGTCCTCAAGGACTTTCTGGTGTGAACTTGGTTCGCAGTGCCTCCTCTGGTGTTGGTATTGCTGGGGTAGGTATTCTAAGGTAAGGAATCTATAACTGTCTGTTTCAGATGAAAAAGTTACTTACCTTCGGTAACGATGTATCTTTAAGAGACATAGGTTAGTTATAGATTCCTTGCTGCCCCACCCATCCTCCCCGCTCTGCAAACTGACTCCTAGGGATACGGACTCCCCTGCAGTGTCCTAGTGTGGCACACCAGTGGTCAGTGTCTTTCATGGTTCTGCGCTTCTGGTGTGGAAAGTCGTGTCGGAACTGACGTCATTGTGCAGTGGCGGCATCTAAGTAGACACCACGACGTCATCCCGGCGACCACGACTCAGACGACGGACGCCACCTACAGACGCGCATGGGTACTGCTAAGAGAAAACATTCTCCGGAACCGGTCTGACGCCTGGGGGTAATTCTAAGGTAAGGAATCTATAACTAACCTATGTCTCTTACAGATGCATCGTTACCGAAGGTAAGTAACATTTTCTTTTGTAGTGTATTCATTGTGTTAATGTGTGTTTCACAATACTTTGCACATTGCCTCTTTAGATAAGCCTGGCTACTCTGTGCCAAGCTACCAGAGGGTGAGACAGGTTACCTTTTAGTGAGGATCTAACTTACCCTGACTAAGATTGTGGCCCCTACTTGGACAGGGTGCATACCTTTACCAACTAGAGACCCATTTCCTAACAACATAACTCATAGTGAAGTGAGCCTATGGCTGAAGTGGACGACATGTTGCCCCTTGATGCATGCACAAGTGATTTGGAGAAAAATGTGAATGACATTACTACAAACAAATGGATGAAATCTGGGTGAAAATCCCTAAAAGTAGTTGTCATACACGTACTTTCAGTAAAATCAAAAGGTAATGGCTACACAGACCTAAAAAGGCAATTGTTATGCCATTGGCTGCCATCCTCTTGCCATTGAGAAAGAAAATAGGAAAGTATTTTAAAAAAAAAAAGTAAAAAAGAAAGTAAAGGAAGAAAAGTCAAAGAAAGAAAGAATGATGGATAGAAATACAGACCTCAAAAAAGGAGGAATGGAAACGGAATGAAAGCAGGAAAGAATGAATGAAATAAGGAAAGAAAACAGAAGAATGAAAGAAGGAAAGAACGGTAAAGAGAAATAGAGCAAACTAAAGGGGTAAAGAAAGGAGTAGACGAACAAAAGAAGGAAAAGGGGAATGAAAGCTAGAATAAAGGAAATGGATGAAAGGGGAAAAGCAAGAAAGAAGGAAAGTGGTAATGAAAGAAAAAAGAAAACCAAACAAGAAGGGATGAAAGAAAAAAAGCCAAAAAGAGAAGGAATAAAAGTTAGAAGGAAAATTGGAACGAAAGTAACGAGTAAAGCAGGAAAAAGGAATGGAAGTATGAAAGGAAAGCTAGGAAGAGGGAAAGAAAGAAATGAAGGAAGTTAAGAAAGAAAGGAAAGAAAGATTAAAGTGTTACAAGTGCTGCAAATTAAACATGATAAGGCTGTTTTTTCTGAGAGGTTTATTAAAGAACCATTGGTGAAATTGCGTCCAGAGTAAACATGTTCTGAAGAATTGCCAGTTTATGAATTTACATGTATAATATTGACGTTTTCCATATCTTAATACAGAACAGTTTCAAATTGACTGCTATCTGTTATATGAAATTCTTTTTGGAGTGTCCTGTGTTTATCTGGGAAAGTCAAATAAAGAATGGACTTTCCCAAAGGAATTTATGACAGCATTGACAGGACGCCGGAACTAATAAAGTGTGGTATGGGTCCTGTGCTCAGATCTGGTATAAAACGTCGTCCTGTCACATCAGAGGCTAAACACAAAGCCAACATCAAAGTAATAAATTAAAAACAAAAGCATTGGCATAGATGTGAACTAGCTTGTGTACAGTTGTGCTCCTTTGGAAAGAGCAAAATGTAGTCACTGTAGGTGAAGTTATCCAGTGGCTGAAGTGTGCTGACCCCTGCCCCATGTTGTATGCTGTCGTGGGCGGAAGCAAAATGTGAAAGACACATCAACAAACCAATGGCTGAAGAAAGCACCTTTAAGTATATTGTACATATGTTTATTTTGAAAAATAAAAAGGTTTTGGCTGATGCCAGACTTGGAAAATGTGTGTGGCCTGGGAAGCAGCTCTCATATTCTACCTCGAGGTGGAGGTGATAGCACCACCCTTTCACAGACATGTACAATCTGCAAGCGGGGAAGTCACCCTGCCCGTAGCCATGTACTGTACGCAGATTTTTTACGGAAGGTTAATGATTTAATACATTTTTGCCTTAATGCAGCTCTCTTGAATACTTGAAAATCCAGTAGTGTGTTAAAATACATTTGAGAGTAAGAGACAGGGAACAATTGTTTTCATGACCCTATTAACTCTGCAGAATACAGAATGTGTATTGCTTGGTAAATTCCCTCCCAATCTATTTTACTGCATGCTTGTGGTGGATAGATGTAAATGCAACACGAGTGCTGTGGGTTGCTTCCTTAAAAGATGGAAAGTTCAGAAGTGTGTTCTTTTCCAACTTCTTCCCTTCGTTCAGTCTGTTGTCCACATTTTATATTTTGAGGTGTCTTTCGTAGGCAGTTTTACAGACACAGCCTTTGGGTAAACTAATACTGTTCACAGTAGGTAGAACTGAGGTGCTCAACATAGGCACAATGAAGTATTGTACCTGCCTGTCATCATCCTCTCTAAATTAGTAATGAGGGGCTGGCAAAGAGCAGACCTGACATAAAAGCTTCTCACCTTGCACAACTATTAGTGCAGTCCTGCATTCCAACCCTACCATCTAACAAATGGCAGCTTTCAGGAAGAATTAATCAGTAGCCCCTTGCTAACAAAGTCTTCATGGAATTTCTAAAGGTAGCCATGTCCCCATCTGTGCCACTTTAGTGTCCGGATTCCATCCCCTGCAACAAAAATGCATGCAGTACAATTCCACTGTCTGGGAAAGCAGTTTTCATGTGCCATCATGTTCAACCAGGAGCATCCAAAATGGATCCCACTGGTTTCACTACTCTTACTCCTAGAGACTCCTACTACATGTGCACACTGTCTCCACAAACACAGGATGTTAGTGCAATGTGCGGATATTTCACCTGCAAGCAGAACTTCACAGGAGGTGTCAGTAGCTGACACCTTCACTGGCATTGATTAATAAAAGGTCTGGTCAACTATGGGAGATCATAAAACATTATATACTACCACCACTGCATTTTTCTCCTAATCCAAGAAAGGACAGTAGTCCTCTGTCCTATCTGAGGGTGCGTCATCAGGTCTCCGGCAGGTCTTGGACCATGCATTGTCAGGGACAGGCCTAGGCTTCTGCTGATATGCTAGATCTGATAGGCATCTAGCCACAGATTCTGTATCTTAGAATCCTCCTTAGACGCCAGACTGGATCTGGATATTTTTCCAGCAGTACATCTGTTCGGTAGAGGGCGTTGAGCTACTCCGCAGTGACATTGTCTCCCGAATGTGACTGCAACGGAGTCCATATAAGCCCTCCCCGTGCGCTGTCAGTTCCTTCTTTTCTGTGCTAGCAACGCAAATCCGTACTGCAGTTCCTCCTGCCATTTTCCAGCCTACTCAATGTTTTTTCGTCAATGGAGCAGTGTGCCTTTTTCTACCCTTCAATTTCCACTGGGTTTAAACCTTGAGGGTCCTGTGTACGACAAATGTCTGCCACAGACCCTCACTCGGTTTGCATGTGGTTCCTGGGTAAGCACCATGGCTCCAAAGAGTGCAACTTCTGATGCCAGCTCTGCCTGAAAGCACACAGGGAACCTTGCTTGAAGCTCCTTGCGACATGGATGTCACCAGTATCGAAGTCTTCTAGTCATCCTTGGTGCCCTATGCACTCCTCAGACTGACCGCACATCTACTCTAGGAGCCGTTCTCGTGGGCATCATCCTCCATCGACTTTCAGAGGTAAGTCTTGGTGTCAGTGGTCGAAGTCTCAGCACCTACCTCTTTTTTTGCCTACCGCTGGTTTCCACTCTTTCTTTGAACTGTCTTGACGTGGGTCTGCCCCACGTCTCCCCACTTATCCTGAGGCCGGGGCATCTTTGACCCTGATGAGACAATATTCTAAATCTCTTCTTTCTATTCTTGGGTTGTCCCTCCCTTTGGAGTGCCCTTGGGCCCCTCGTAGGTGCATGAGTCCGTGCCTGTGACCACGCCGACGGGTTCTCCCTCAGCTTTAAGTTGGCCTCTGGTGTCTGACGCCTTAACGCTGGTGTACAGCCCGTCGAGGCTCCCAGATTCTGCTTCTAGTCTGCCGACTCGAATGTCTGCGTCAGGCTCTTGTCTGCCGGCCCCCTTTCTCATGCCATTTATCGATGAAGGATCAAGTTATGACCACCGCCGGGACCTGTTATCATACCTTGAGCCTGCTGCGCAGAGTGTTCAGGTGGCTACCCCTAACTGTACGCAGAACTTTAATTCAGGCTTTGATTATAGGTCGCCTGGATTATTGTAATGCTTTATTGGTATCGGCGAACGCGTCTTCTCTTAGCAGACTGCAGATCGTCCAGAATGTGGCTGCACGCCTAACTCTTAACAAACCACCCCGGGCCATTATTGAACACTCTCCATTGGCTCCCAATTCGCCAGAGAGTAAAGTTTAAGCTCTGTTGCTTTGTTCACAGAGCTCTCTATGGCACTAGCCCGAGTTATATGGTGGAGAAGTTCAAAGTATACTGCCCGAATAGGTGTCTCAGATCAGAAGGCAAAATGTTATTGGTGTTCCCTCGTTTTAAGAAAAAACGATCTGGAGGCAAAACTGTGGCCTATCTGGCGCCAATATACTGGAATTCTCTGCCAGAGGATTTACGTAAATGTCCTAGTCTTCCCCGTTTCAGAAAACTCCTGAAGACGGAATTATTCAAGGCTTGAGCTATGGGAATTTGTGCCTGACTGACTTGTTTCTATGCTTAGTGCGGAGATACCCCTTCGGGGGTGATACCTGCGCTCTATAAATCCTTTACATGAATACATACATTGACGTTGAGGAGTCACCTTCTCAGCGTCAACTGGCTTAGGTTACAGCCTTTGATGTGGTGCTGATGGAGCCGACCATCTCAGACTCCCTCTGGTTTTTCCTTCTGAGGACCATGCTTGTGGAAGTACTACAGACTGTGTGATGTGTCCCCCTTCCCATTTCGGACATGGTTCCATCCCATATGTAGTCTAACTGGTTGCTTGACTTGGGTAATGCCAGTTGTAAGAAAGTGCCCTCTTTTTGCATGGTTGCCCCCACTTTTTGCTGAACTGCTGATGTACTTTGAGTGTGCCCTGGACTCCTGCCAAACAGGTACCCAGGGCCTATGTTCTTTCCCTAAAACTGCATTAAAAACAAAACCCAATTGGCACTCTCTGGCCACAGGTCAGCCCCTGGTAAATGTATGCCAGGGCAGTGGGTTGTAGGCATGGTGTGCCATGTCGACTCCACTTTGTTCTGCACCAAAACACACAGCCTGCAAAGGCAGTGTGTGTGTGTAAAGGTACAGGGCCTTTAAGGGTGGCACAATAAGTGCTGCAGCCCTTAGGGGGCCTTCCCTGGTCACAGTGCCCTGGGTACCATCAGCCACCCCTCTAGCAGGGTGCATTATACCAGTGGTGAGGGTACAGGTGCATGAGCCCTGTACCCCTACAGTGTCTAAGCCAATTCTTAGACATTGTAAGTGCAGTAATGCCATTAAGAGTATATGGTGTGGGAGTTTCACTACGAACTCCACAGTACCATAATGGCTTTACTGAAAACTGGGAAGTTTGAAATCAAACTTCTCAGCACATCAAACCCACACTGATGCCAGTGTGGGATTTAATGAAAAATGCACACAGAGGGCATCTTAGAGATGCCCCCTGAAAAATGGCCTAACACTAGTGTCCAGGCTGAATGGCTGCTCACCAGCTGCCACCACCAGACATGTTTCTTGACCCCTGGGTCGAGAGACTGCTGCTCCTGGGGCTCTGAAACAATGCACATCCTGGGACGAGATGCCAAGCCTCCTCCCCCAGGATGGGCAGGGTCCACGAAGGGGAAGCTTCAAAGGCTTGCCACCTTTGTGAGCTTTCCCAAGCCTTTTGCTGCTTCCAGCACTGGTCCCCACCGGTTCTGACCCCCACTTTGGGCGGGAGAGCCGGCGGGAAAACCAAGTGAGGAAGGGAGGTGTGCCCACCTTTGCCAACCCCACCCCTCTGGTGGTGGACGCAAGGTGGAACACAACTCGGTCCCCGCCATCTTGCAGATAGGGGGACCCAGCCAACCAGAGTGAGGCATATGTCCCCTTCCCACTGGAGGGTGGCATAATAGGGGGTGTACCCACCCCAAGGAAGGGACCCATTGGTCCCAACCTTTTACTTACCTGTAACGCCCCTAAATCTAGTACTTAGGGGCTCCCCTGAACCCTGCTGCCTCAGACAAGAAACGACCAAGAAGAAAAGGAGAAGGACCGAACAGCCGTGCCGAAGCTAAGAAGAGGAGGATGCCCACTGACTTGGCCCCAGCCCTACCGGTCTGTCCCTACCTCGAACCTGCAGAAGTGAAACTCTGGTGTGTCCTGCAGCCAGCAACCTCAAGAACCCAGAGGACCTGCCCTGCCTTCCAAAGAAAAGACTTTGGGGCCGATCTCGGCCGGTAGGGCTCCAAATCGGATTTGGATTTACCGGATCCGATTCGGAGCCCTGTTTCCCGACCGAATCGTACGCGGGTCCGGCCGAGCGAGTACGATGCAGGCACCCGCGAAATCTCCGACCGACTCGAACGCGGCTTCAACACGCTCCGACCGACTTGCATGGATACGACTCGCACCGCGCTATGGAGACGTTTCCCGGCCGGGTAAGTACGATGCGCTCCGCGAGCAGTCCGATCGACTCGTGCCGTCCGGCTCAAAAAAGCTGTCGGAGCCGGACTTTGGGGGTCTGCGTAGGACCCCCTGTACGCGTAGGCGCGCGAGTCGCACACAGGGGGGACCCATGGGTCCCCACTACCTGTGCATGTACGCCGCGATGCGCATCGACGCGTACCTGCTGTAGGGGGCGCCCTTGTTCGCGTCGTGCCCATTGAGTCAATGGGAGCCCGCGTACGCGTTGTACGACCGGCTCCCATTGACTTCAATGGGAGTCCGACTCGAGTCCGATTGTATGCGTGCGCATCGTACTCGTTCGGTCGGACTGCCAGAGTCCGATTCGGTCGGAAATCTCTCCGGGTCCGGCTCGGTCGGAGAGATTTCCGGCCCGAATCGGAATCGGCCCCATAGTCTCCCGTGAACACCGGAGTTGTTCACCCACAGACTCAAGCTCCGGCCAAATCCGCAAGTCTCCACCACTCTGCACCTGTCGCCCACTGCCCGAGTTTGAGTGGCCCAACCCTCGAGCAGGTCTCCCCGGCGATTCTGACCCGAGATCTGGTGATCTTTGATCTGCCTCTAATCTCCCAGTGAAGCCTGCAGCCTCCTGCTGAAGGATCCCCCCCGACCGCGACTGGAGCTGAAACCTGACACCCCTGCACCCGAAGTCCCACGGCCTTTGGTGGCCCAACCGACGGTGTCCCAGCATCCCCAGGCATCTCATCTTACCTCTACAACAGGTGGTCACCTCCAGAAGATCTTCGTCCCTGAGCCTGCGGTCTTTGTTGAAACCGGAGAATCCTCATTGACATCAACAGGGAACCTGACGTCAAACCAGCACCCTGCACCCAGCCACCCCTGCGCCACTACGGGTGTACTTTGGGTGCTAACTCGGATCCCCTTTGCCCTGAGCCTAACACCAGGAGCTTTGCTCCCACAACCCAGTGGCCTGCTCGTAAGCAACCACCAACCGGAGGCCCCCTATCCCCCATTGGATAAAATTGGGCCTCAGCACTCTGCCCCGGCCGCCCTAGAGCCGCTGAGGGTGTAACAAGAGTGCTTCCTTGACCCTGGGGGGGCCCTTGTTCTAACCCCAGAAACTCAACCCCAAAGACCGAGTATTTACCTGGTAACCGATAACTTCATTTCTCTCCATAGGAATCCATTGACTGTTTTTCTCTGAAAGTGTGGAGTTGATTTGTATGGAATCCTGAAAAATTACAACTGTGCAAAACTGATTTTACTTACCTTTTCTCTAGGAAATGTCCCAGTGTGATATCTAGGCATATCACACTGAATAGAAAAGGTAACTTAAAAAGTAATCTGTTCAGTAATTTCAATACCTTGACTTACCTGTATTTCAAACCACTGCATTTGAACTTGCATTCACTTGTAAACACTGCATAATATTTTGCAAAGCATTTATTTCTCTTACCTGTGCCAGGCTTGGCTTGGTTCTGGAAATAAAATAACTTAATATTTTTATACAAACAACATTGGTCTGAGTTCAGTCTTTGAGTGTGTGACATCTTTTGCTGATTGAGTGTGTACAACAAATGCTTACCACTACCTTCTGATAAAGCCTTCCTGCTCGCCCACACTACCACAAATAGAGAGTATGGTGCTATCTACTTTTACCTATGCCTACCTTTGAGGTTCCACTAGACTCTGTGCACACTATGCTTCATTTTGGTATAGTATATACAGAGCCAGCTTTCTACATTGGTGGATCAGCGGTGGGGGATATACAACTTTGCATTTGTTGAACTAACTTGGTTACCACCTTGATCACATGACAGAACTCTTAAATTGTCTTTAGAATTCTGATTTTTTTGAATTGACAACATTTTTCCAAATTACTAAGTCTTGTTAGGGCCTTGGTTAAGTCACTTTAGAATTTTAGAAAAATAAAAGTTCACTTTAGTTAGGGATAAGAGGGGTAAGAATTTTTTTTAAGTCTTTTTTTTTTTTTAAACTTAATTTATCATTTAAACATATAATACCAAGGTTTATGAATGCTCACTGTCTTGTTCATATCAATTAAGAAAACAAAACAAAAGCATCCAGATACAAAGGATTAATACAGTACAGAATAGGCAACCGTTATACATAGGTCCAAAAGACGCCCCAGTGGATTCTCTCCCACATACAGGCACTAACTTAACATCAAACTTTATGGAGTCTAGACCAAGCAATGTGTCAACCATCACATAACACAAAATGTTTCCTATTAGCCCACTCTCGCGGGGACTATTCCTTGTTCTAATTGTGAGGTGGAAGGCGAACGTGATGTAGCTGCATATTTTATCTCCACTTAGAATTCAGGGAGTTAAGGTCTCTATGCAAACTTCATGGCCTCCCTCCAAACAAAAGCTCCAGGAGCCTTTGGCAGGGTATGCTAAGGACCATCCTTCTCAGAATGGTGAAGACCTCTCAGATGAAGAAGTAGAGGGAGGGAGAGAAGGGGCCCAAGTGCCCTTGACTCCAAGAGTAAACCTCTCAGTACCTAGAGCCCACACAGGTGGATCGAGTGCTACTGAGGACATTGAGGACAGCCTCAATGAGGAGGACAACCTGTTAGCAAGGTTGACCAAAAGATTGGATCTAGAGACCAGACTCCTGACTCTAGAGAAATAGAGAGTAGAGATGGGCTTAGCTCCCATCAATGGTGGCAGCAATTTACTAAATAAGGATAAAGAGCAATCTTATGATCCTAAAATCCCCAAAGGGATTGTCCCTAAATATGAAGAGGGTGATGATATCACAAAATGGTTCACATCCTTTGAGAGGGCTTGTGAAATGAGAAAAGTGAAGAGTTCACACTGGGGGTCACTCCTTTGGGAACTGGGAACTGCAGGGACAGACTCCTGACCCTTACAGGGGCAGTTGCTGGGTCTTATGACCTCATGAAGAGTACTCTGAGGGCTTTGGACTCACAACTGAGGAATATAGAATTGGATTCATGGGGGCTCACAAAACCAATCCTGGATTGACTTGGTTGACTACTCAGTTAAGACACTAGATGGTTGGTTAACTGGAAATAATGTGCATGATTTCAATGGATTTTACAATTAGTTTATGAAAGAACATATTTTACATATTTTAAGTAATTACACTAATGAAAAGTTACATCAGCATGTGGTAGACCTAGGTCTAATTCTCCCCAAGAATTGGTAAAGAAGGCAGACCACTGGGTCAAGACAAGGGTGACAAATACAGCCACTGGGGGTGACCAAAAGAAAGGGGTTACAACACCTCCCCAGGGGAAAGGTGGTGAGAATCCCCAAGATAAAAAGCGTGAGAATTCAAAAGGGCCCCAAAAACACTTCCCAGTCCAATAATGGGTAGAGGGGAAAGAACTTTGATCCTTTAAAGGCCTGGTGTAACAACTGTAAGAAGTTGGGACACTTAACTGAAGATGCTGCTTGTCCTAACAAGAAGCCCCCTAGTCGTCCTACAGCTACTCCTGGTGTAGTCAGTCTCCAGATGGGATCAACAGTGTGCCCAGAGCAAATCAGGGTTCACATGTGAGAAAGTGCCCTCTTTCTGCATGGTATGCCCCCCACTTTTTGCTGATGTTCTTTGACTGAGTGTGCCCTGGGCTCCTGCTAATCGGGTACCCATGGCCTATGTTCCTTCCCTAAAACTGCATTGAAGCCTAAACCCAATTGGCATCCCTGGCCACAGGTAGGCCCCTGATAAATGGTACCCAGGGCTCTGTGACCAGGGAAGTACCCTACGGGCTGCAGCACTTATTGTGCCACCCTTAGAGGCCCTGCACCTTTTCACTCACACACTGCCTTTGCAGGCTGCGTGTCTTGGTGCAGAACAAAGTGAAGAGTCGACATGGCACACATCCCTGTGTGCCATGCCTACAAACCACTGCCCTGGCATAGGTCAGTCACCCCTCTAGCTGGGTGCACTATACCAGTGGTGAGGGTACCGGTGCATGAGCCCTGTACCCCTACAGTGTCTAAGTCCATTCTTAGACATTGTAAGTGCAGTGCTGCCATTAAGAGTATATGGTGCTGGGAGTTTGTCATTACGAACTCCACAGCACCATAATGGCTACACTGAAAACTGGGAAGTTTGGTATCAAACTTCTCAGCACATTAAACCCACACTGATGCCAGTGTGGGATTTAATGTAAAATGCATGACAGATGGCATCTTCTAGATTCTCCCTGAAACTCGACCAACTTCTAGTGTCCCGACTGAGTGGCTGCTTAGGCTGCCACCACCAGACATGTTTCTGAACCCCTGGGTCGAGACCCTGCTGCTCTCGGGGGCCTGAAACAATGCACATCCTTGGACAAGGTGCCAAGCCTCCTCCCCCAGGATGGGCAGGGTTTACGAAAGGGGAAGCTTCAAAGCCATGCTCCCTTTGTGAGCCTCCCCAGACCATTTACTGCTCTCAGCAACTGGTCCCCACTGGTTCTACCCCCCACTTTGGGCATGAAAACCGGCGGGAAAAACAAGTGAGGGAGAGAGGTGTGCCCACCTCTGCCAACTCCACACCTCAGGTGGGGGAGGCGAAGCACAACTCAGAGTCCCCGCGATCTTGAGGATGGGGGGACCCAACCAACCAGGGACAGACTCCTGCCCCCTCCCACTGGAGGGTGGCACGATAGAGGGTGTACCCAACCCAAGGAAGGGACCCATTGGTCCCTGCCCTCTACCTACCTGTAACGCCCCTAAATCTAGTATTTAGGGGGCACCCTGAACCTTGCTTCCTCAGATCCACCCAGAAGAAAAGAAGGACCGAACAGCCGTGCAGCCATCTAACAAGAGGAAGACGCCCACTGACTTGGCCCCAGCCCTACCGACCTGTCTCCCCTCGAACCTGCTCCTGCGAAATCCCGGTGTGTCCTGCAGCCAGCAACCTCAAAAACCTCGGAGGACCTGCCTGCCTTCACTTCCAAAGACTGCTTCTCCCGTGAACACCGGATTTGTTCAAACTGCAACCTCTGGCAGCAGCCGGAGACCACAAACCTGCCCCACTCTGCACTCGCCGTCCACGACCCGAGCTCGAGTGGGCAAACACCACGAGGAGGTCACCCCGGCGATCCTGAACAGAGATCTGGCGACCCCTGACCTGCCTCAAGCCTACAGCCGACGCCTGCAGCCTAAATCCAGAAGGCCCCCCTAACCGCCACCCGGAGCAGGTAAGCCAATCTGACCCCAAAAGGCACCCCAGCACCTGACACCCCACGGGCTTGTGTGCCCAAACCAACGGTGCCTCTCCAACCCTTAACTTCCCAACTTACCGCTCGAAGTGGTTGTCGCACCCAGAAGTCCTTCGTCTCCCTGCAAGCAGTGCTTTTGCTAACCGTAGGTTCTCCATTGGAAACAACAGGGCTTCCGACGTCGAAACAGCACCCTGCACCCGGCTGCCCTAGTGCCGCTGAGGGTGCACATTTTGTGCTAAGCTGTTTCCCCATTTGCCCTGAGCTAAAGTCTAGGAGCTTTGCTCCCACAACCCAGTGGCCTGCTTGCCAGCAGCTACCAACCGGAGACCCCCTATCCTCCATAGGATAACATTGGGCCTCAACACTCTGCACCCGGCCGCCCTAGTGCCGCTGAGGGTGTAACAAGAGTGCATCACTGACCCTGGGGGACCCCTGAGTCTAACCCCAGAACCTTAACTCCCACAGTCGATAACTTACCTTTGAACCGATAACCTGTTTTTCCTCCAAAGGATAACATTGACACTTTTTCTCCAAAAAGTTTCTAAGTGTGGAGTTTTGAAATCTAAAAATATTCTTTAAAAATCGCATGAATAACCAAAACGCATTTACTTACCTGTTTGCAGGAAATGTCCCAGTGCTGAATCTAGGTATCCAGCACTGAGTTAGAAAAGTAATGTGAAAAGTAACTTACCTGTAATTTACTGAAAAAGCCTATTCATTTCAATGTACTGTATTTGCTAAGTATTGCAACCTACTGCATCCCCTGTAAATCAAACAAAGTACAATTCCTATTGCATTTTCAAACTGTTCTACAATCAGCAACTTATTACTGTAAAGTATTTAATGCTTACCTGTGCCAGGCTTGCTTGGTTCTAAAAATAAAACAGTATATTTTTTATACAAAAACAATTGGTCTAGAGTTTAGTCTTTGAGTGTGTGAATTCATTTGCTGACTGAGTGGGTACATCAAATGCTTAACACTGTCCTCTGATACTTCCTTACTACTCGACCACTCTACCACAAATAGGGCCCGATTCACAGAACTAACTTACGACGTAAACGTAAAGTTAGTACTTTTTAGGTATTCACAGAATACACTTACTCATTTTGGTATTCACAGAATGAACTTACTCATTTCGGTATTCACAGAAGTTAGTAGTCCTAACTTTAGGACTACTAACTTCTGTGAATACCGAAATGAGTAAGTTCATTCTGTGAATACCAAAATGAGTAAGTGTATTCTGTGAATACCTAAAAAGTACTAACTTTACGTTTACGACGTAAGTTAGTTCTGTGAATCAGGCCCATAGAGTGTAAGGTTCTATCTAACTTTAACCTCTGCCTACCTCTGGGGTCACCTGGACTCTATACACACTATACCTCATTTTGGAGCAGTATATATATAGAGCCAGTTTCCTACATCACACTGAAGCAGTTCTAGTCAGAGGGTGAAGTTTAGTTTGCCACTTTAGCTGTGTGGCCACCCAACTTCAAGAAGTACTTGCAATACCCCTGGATCAATGGGACTAGAAGAGAAGCCCTGAGGGATACGGGTGCCAGTGTCACTATGGTGAGAGATACACTGGTTTCCCCAGAGCAATACCTGATTGGGAAAACTTACCCAGTCACAAATGCTGGCAGTGTTACCACTAACCATGCTATGGTGACAGACTGGGAGGGGGGGTAGGGGGGGTTCTGGCCTGAAACAGGTAGTGGGCTTTCCAAAGCTTCCAGCTGCAGGCCTGCTCGGTAATGACCTGGAAACCTCAGCATGGGCTAGGGTAGAACTAAAAACCCATGCAGCAATGCTGGACATCCCTGAGATTGTGTGTCAAGACCTGAGCACAGAGCCAAAAGCAGGGTGAAAAAGAAGTGTTGGAGCCTGAAGTATTGCCCAACCTTCCAAGAGAAAAGGTAAGAAGACTGGGAAACCAGCTTCTGTACAGCAAAAGGATCAGGACTCCTCTCCTCAGGGAGAGGACTTGGACACCCCAGAGGGAACTGAGCCCATGGAGCTTGACCCGGTTGAACGTTTAGGCCCAGGGGGACCCTCTAGGGAAGAGCTGTGCCTTGGACAGCAGGACTGTCCAACTCTTGAAAGCCTGAGGCAGCAAGCTGCTACCCAGGAAAAGGGAGATGTCAGTGGTACCCACAGAGTCTATTGGGAGGAGGGGCCAGAGACCCCAACCCTGGAGCCACTACGAGAGTGGTAGTGCCTCAGAAGTACAGGGAGTTCCTACTAACTTAAGCTCATGACCCCCCCCGCTGGACATCTGGGCCAAACCAAAACCTGGGAAAGGCTAGTTAGCCACTTTTACTGGCCCCAGATGTCTCAAAGTAAAGGAGTTTGTCAGCTCCTGTGTCATCTGTCAAGCCAGTGGCAAAACAGATGGACACCCAAAGGCCCCCTTGATTCCACTACCAGTGATTGGGGTTCACTTTGAAAGGGTAGGTGTGGACATAGTGGGTCCACTCGAACCTCCCACAGCATCAGGAAACACATTTATACTTGTGGTAGTGGATCATGCCACTAGGTATCCTGAGGCAATTCCCCTTAGGACTACTACAGCTCCTGCAGTAGCCAAGGCCCTCATTGGTGTCTTAACCAGGGTAGGGTTTCCTAAGAAGGTGATTTCAGACAGAGAGTCCAACTTCATGTCTGCTTAACTAAAACATGTGGAAAGAGTGTGGAGTGCAGTACAAGTTTACTACACCCTATCACCCACAAACCAATGGTCTTGTTGAGAGGGTTAACAAGACATTGAAAGGCATGATTATGGGCCTCTCTGAAAAACTCAAAAGGAGATGGGATGTCCACTTACCATGCTTGCTTTTCGCCTACAGAGAGGTGCCTCAGAAGGAAGTAGGGTTTTCCCCCTTTGAACTTCTGTTTGGCCATCTTGTTAGGGGACCACTCTGTCTTTTAAAAGAGGGTTGGGAGAAGCCTCTCCAAGAACCCAAACAAGACGTTGTGGACTATGTACTAGGCCTAAGGTCCAGAATGGCAGAGTACATGTAAAAAGCTTCCAAAAATCTTGAGGCCAGCCGGGAGCTTCAGAAGCACTGGTATGACCACAAAGCTGCACTGGTAGAATTTCAACCAGGGCAAAAGGTGTGGGTCTGGCATCTGTGGCACCAAGGGCTGTCCAGGACAGATGCAGTAGCCCTTACCCCATCTTAGAAAAGAAAAGTGAGGTCACCTGCTTGGTTGACCTGGGCACAAGCAGGACACCCAAAAAGGTGATCCATGTGAACCGCCTTAAGCTTTGCCGTGACAGGGCTGACATCACCATGCTGATGGTGACTGATGAGGATCAGGAGACGGAGAGTGAACCTCTCCCTGACCGCCTCTCATACAGCCCCAAAGATGGGTCAGTGGATGGAGTTGTCTTGTCAGACACCCTCACTGCCAAACAGCAGACTGACTGCAAGCAAGTCTTGCAGCAGTATGCTAAGCTCTTTTCCTTGACCCCTGGTCAGACAAACTGGTGTACCCATGATGTGGACACTGGTGACAGTGCACCTGTCAAAAACAAAATCTATCGACAGTCTGATCAAGTCAAGGAAAGCATCAGAGCTGAAGTATGCAAGATGCTGGAGCTAGGGGTTATTGAACCCTCTGGGCCAGCCCAGTGGTTCTATTCCCCAAACATCACCCCAGGGTGGAAAGAGAGAAATGAGGTTCTGTGTGGACTATTGAGGGCTCAACTCTGTCACCAAGGCAGATGCTCATCCTATCCCAAGAGCAGATGAGTTGATAAATTGGGTGCAGCCACATTTCTAAGTACCTTTGACTTAACTGCAGGGTACTGGCAGATTGGCATGGCACCAGGAGCAAAAGAAAAGACAGCATTCTCCACACCTGATGGGCATTATCAGTTCACTGTTATGCCTTTTGGTTTAAAGAATGCCCCTGCCACCTTCCAACGGTTGGTGAATCAAGTCCTTGCTGGATTGGAGTCCTTTAGTGCAGCATATCTAGATGATATTGCTGTCTTTAGCTCCACCTGGCAGGATCACCTGATCCACCTGGGGAAGGTTTTAAAAGCCCTGCAAACTGCTATCAAAGTAAACAAATGCCAGATAGGGCAGGGAACAGTGGTATACTTGGGCCACCTTGTTGGTGGAGGCCAAGTGCAACGCTTACAGCCCAAGATCCAGGACTGGGCAGCTCCAACAACCCAGACCCAAGTCGGGGCATTCCTTGGCTTAACTGGATACTACAGGAGGTTTGTGAAGGGATATGGGTCCATTGTGACTCCCCTCACAGAACTTGTCTCCAAGAAGATGCCCAAAAAGGTAAACTGGACAGTTAGCTGTCAAAAGGCTTTTGACGAGGGCGTGGCTTAAGCGCCGACCGAAATGGCCGCAAGTTAGAGTAGCTCCATGAGTCCCCGGTCCCTACCCTGAAATTCGCCACACAGACCCGACCACGAAACCAGCAGTGACAACAGGAGCACCTGAGGCACTAATGACATTAAATCGGTGCTTGAAGGAGCTACCGCAGCGGAGTAAGGAAGAAAAGAGTCGCGGCCTGGCGGGATACTGGAACCGCGGGCTCAAGTGCAGACGGTGTTGGGGGCAGCGGCGTGTTGAAGCCGGCCTTGGGGGAGGCGCAGAACCGGATGTGACGATAAACCCCGCAACGGGGCTTAGGGGGGTGAGCTGCTGCTCTCCCGGGTCGGGGGGAAAGACAGCGCCACTGGAGCAGGAGCGATACGCCGTGAGGGCTGAGGCAGAACACACGGGCCCGGTCCTCGGCCCAGTTTAGTATCAGGAAACACTATCAGTGAAGGCATTTGGCGGAGGCACGGACACGGAGGAGGGATGCATCCACCGAAATTCAGAGGCTGGGGGACTGCCGCTTTGATCGGGCATGTCCCTAGGAACAGTGCATGGGTGTCTTCCCCTGCCGAGTGCACGAGAGAACCACGGAAACAATTAAGGGCCCTAATAATCCCCCTGGGAAGGCTGTGACGACGGATGGGGTATAGATTTGTAGAGGGGCAGAATTAAATAAATTCGGACTTGCCTCTGTGATTGCAAGGGAAATAGCAGTCTCTTGAATTTGGGGAAGTGGAAGTGGAGGCTGTGGGGAGTCCTGGAGTTGCAGCCAAGACCGCAGGGCGAAAAGCACTGGTGCCTCAGAATATACCATACAAGGCACCAGGAGAGCTGAGGCTTAACCATGTGGAATTGAGGGTCGGTTCCATCACCGGACAGCCTGTGAATGGTCCGCAGCCACATAACTTGATCTGCGAGTGCAGCAGTAGACCCAAAAGTGCGGAAGCAACTACCATCCCACGTAAAGGTCCAAACCCCCTGAATTCGACCGGAAATTGGCTTTGCAGATTAGGAGCGAGCAACAGAGTTGGGCGGATGACCCTGGTGGCCATCCAGTATCACACAATCGTACTCTTGGGTGAAAACACAGGCGGGCTCTCGCGCAGTATGAAAACAGTGGTCGCAATGTCCGGAGCCAAGGGCCCAAAAAGTATGCTGCAGGCGAAACTGGACAAATTCGCAACCCAGAGGTCAACTGACTCAGAAACTGCAAACAAATGAAGCGCGATGGCTGGACCCGAACTAGACCATCACGTCGCGACTTTGAAAGACATTATGGACGCCATTTCCGGCGTGCGCATTTCGCTGGAGGAAAGAATGGACTCAATCACGACGGAGGTCACTCTGATCAGAGAAGACCTACATAAAATGGGCGAAAAAGTCAAGATTATGGAAACGGTCACAATGGAGCTTAACAGGGATGCCAAGCAAGCAAATGCAGCAAGAAATTCAAGACCTTCAAGCCTTTAGAAAGCAGACAGAAGATCAGCTTGTCGATTATGAAGGCTGATCACATAGAAATAATTGAGAATTATTGGTGTACCCGAAAAAGCGGAAGGCCCTGCAGCAGACCTCTTTGTGGAAGACCTAATTGTTAAACATTTGCAGCCCAAGGGCCTCAGACTTTCCCAGTCGAAAGAGCACACAGGATTCCAGGAGGAAGACCGAAGCCGGGGGCACCCCCACGTCCAATGTGGGCAAAACTCCTGAACTTTAGAGACGGGGACATTATACTACAAACCGCCAGTGTGCCCCCCCCCGACTTTACGTTAAATGTACAGAGACAAAGATGTTCCTTCCTGGGTATCTAGAAACAACTTGGGGGAAAAGGGCCTTCAGTATTCGATGCTGTTTCCCGCTAAACTTCGAATTGAGGCAAATGGCAGAACCTGGTTCTTCGACACTCCAGAGGCGGCAGCAGATTGGCTGGAGGGATGGAGACCAGCAAAAGACCACAAAGCCCGTAGAGGGAGGTAGCCAACCCTGGCAAGGCAGTCGGCCTTGTCTGAGTGATCTATGCGACCAACTGTTGAAAAAGGAACAATGGAGTAACAGTCGCCCTGAGGTCGAGTGGATACGGTGCTGCCACCGGACACTACAGTCAATATTATGCTAAGTGACTCCACTAATAATCCTAAATTACCTAGCTGATTACTATGTAAAATGTGCATAGCGGGTGGACATCGGGGAGGTGAATCCACACCCTCATATTCTACATTTAGTCTATCTTTGGGGCGACAGGCAATCTGCATAGTTGGGGTTATGGGCAGTTCTGCGCCCAGAGTGCAGGGGAGCAGGGAGGGGGGTTGTTGGGTTGGGTATGTTTTACATTATATGTTAGTTGACAGTGCGACATCGTGCAATGCAGGTAGCAGGTGGTGTGCGGACAACATTGATCACAAACATGGGTTCACTGCTGGAGAAAAATACTAAACTCCTGTCCTGGAACGTTAACGGCCTGGGGATAAGCTCAAGAGAAGTATAGTTCTGCAGTTTATTAAAAGGCAGTACCCAGAGGTAGTACTGCACCAGGAGACACACCTTATTGGCAACAGTTGTAAAGGTCTGGCCAGGTGGGAATATCGTTTGGTAACACACTCGGGTTTCACTACGGGTTCCAGGGGAGTGGGCATCATGACAAGGCGGTCCTGCCCTATGTCGATTGAACACACCTGGACAGATACAAAGGGCAGATATGCTGCAGTGTCAGGGAAATGGGAGGGAGCAACACTCACTATAGTTGCAGTATATGTTCCCCCGGGACTACAAGGGTCGACATTTAAAGACCTGGGCTATATCATACTAACATTCCCTGAGGGGCGGTTATTAGTAGGAGGTGACTTCAATTCCGTTGTGTCGGGAAGACTCGACCGCCATCCTCCCCGGGACATAGGCCCCTCAAAAAGGTGGCTCCCCAACTTCCTGGAAGCAATGGGATTGGTTGATGCGTGGCGCGTGCATCACCCCAGGGTGACTCAATTCACATTTCACTCGGGGGCACACAATAGTCTATCTCGAATCAACTATTTTCTCACCCCAGCGGCCCAAACAGGAAGCATAAAAGAGATCCGACACCTGGCATGGGGCATCTCGGATCATTCACTGATATGGGCCTGGGTGGCGATAGGTGAGAAGCAAGTGGGCAGAATAGCACCATTCAACCCCTGGCACCTCCGTATCCCAACGGTGAAGGAAAAGATGTGAAAAGAGATAGATCAATACTTCCAAGAGAATGAAGGATCAGTAGCATCTGCCCAAACACTCGGGAGGCTTTCAAAACAGTTGTGCGCGGACAGGCGATCTCCCAGATAGCAGGGGCACGCAAAGAGAAGATTAAAGAGTTGATCAGACTAGAGGAGGAGATTCTGCAGTTAGAGGGTGAAACCACGAAAACCGGAGAGGATGAGCGGTTGCACACATTACACCTTAAGAGGGAAGAATACAGAAACACTGCTACTGACATGGCAAAAACATTAAGCAGGGATAAATCAGGCAGACTATACGAGCTGGGTGATAAAGCCGGGAAGATATTGGCCTGGTTAGACAAACGAGAATTTGCAAACCGCCTTGTCACGGAACTGGTAGCGGGAACGGGGGAAGTGCTCGTAGACCCACAGGAGATAGTGGACGAGTTTCCTAACCACTATCGTACAGTATATAAATCCTATACCTCCCTTCAGGAAGAAGACTCGAAGGCCCTACTTTCGGACATGACACTCCTGACACTTATCAACAGAAGACGCTAACTTATTAGAAAGCGACATCACAAATGATGAGGTCGCGCAGGCTATAAGGGGCCTGCAATCGAGAAAGGCTATGGGCCCAAATGGCCTCCCAATCAAATTGTACAAACTGAAGCACGATAGAATCGCCCCCTATCTCAGAGACCTGTTTTAGGAGAGCCGTGAAGTGGGTAGGCTCCCCAGGACCAGAGAATGGCCACACTGATAATCATACAAAAAGAAGGCAAGCCCAAAAATAAATGTTCCTCATATAGACCTATCTGGTTGCTAAATGCTGAAGCCAAAATATTAGCAAAATTGTTGGCCCCTCGTTTGATTCAAGTTATCACCAAGCTGGTCCACCCTGATCGGTCAGGGTTTATGCCCTCCAGAAACACAGCACTTAATTTGCGGAGGCATCACGGAGTAATGGGGCGCATAGTCACAATAAGAGAAGATGCGGTGGTGGTGTCCTTGGATGCCACGATGGCCTTCTATACCATTGAGTGGCCCTACCTCTTTGCAGTCCTGGGAAGGCTGGGCTTTGGCCCTAATTTCACCAGTTGGATTAAGCTCCTATACTCGGAGCCTCAAGCGCAGGTTGTCGTAAATGGTAAAAAGTCGTCAGTCTTCACCCTTGGGAGAGGGACCAGACCGGGTTGCCCTCTGTTTTCGCGTTAACTCTGGACCCCCTCACGGCATGGATCCATAGGGATCCTATCATACGAGGTTTGAGATGGTTGGAGAACTGGGAGGACCGCATTTCCCTCTATGCTGACAATAGTTTATTGTACCTGGCTTCACCCAGAGTCTCCCTGCACAGGGTTCTAAATAGATGTACAACCTTCGGCAAGTACTCGGGATACACTATTAATTGGAGCAAATCACTGATCTATGTATTGAACTGGAGACTCCCTCCCCTACCTAGGGGATCCCCAGTGGAAGAAGCCAAATGCGGTTTCAAATACCTAGGTATATACATAACAACCGATCCCAGAGTTAGTTATGAGCGTAATCTCCAACCCCCGCTGCAACAAATTACTCTTTGGGGGGGGGGGGGTTAACCCCGAATATCGCTCCCAAGATTGGTGAGGGGGTGGTATTATGGGGGAATAGGACTCCCAGATATTAAAAAATACTACTGGGCAGCTCATCTAACTGCCATTAATCACTGTACATAACGGCAGCGGAATGACCCAGGCTACAGAATGGACAGGAGGCTCCTACCGGGTGGGAACTACATTGGGGCACTCTACTCCAAACCCGCAAAATTTCAACTTACTGGACCCACAGAACACTCCGTCCAGGTGTGGCACACTGCCACTAAGAGTCTGGGCCCAAAAAATCATGCAGGCCACCCCACCCCACTGTGGGAATCGGAACAATTGGGCACACTAAGAAGGACGAAGGGTTTTGATCGATGGGACATTATTGGGATAGCTAAGGTGGGGGAACTGTGGAGAAGGGGGGAGGTCGTTTCTTTCTCCCTCCAACAGGAATATGAGCTGGCAATCACAGAAAGATTTAGATACTTACAGGTGCAGCACGCCCTGCAGGCGCAATTACCGAGGGGAGACCCCCACCAGAGTCCTCGCCACTGGAAGATAGGCTCCTGGACGGGTATATGTCCAAAGAAAGCGATCTCCCTAACTTACCAAAAGTTAATCAACCATGCTCCGGACTCCCTTGCACGACTCCGTGGGAGTTGGGAGAGGGACATATCGGAACTGGATGAGGATGAATGGCAGGAAGCACTGGCCTCTCACAGAGAGGTTGCGTTCTCCTCCAAACTCAGGTTGGTGCAGCTAAAGATATTCCACAGAATATATTTCACCGGGCCAACACTGGTTAGGATGGGCTGTAGGGCAGATACTCGGTGCGGGCGGCGGTGTGGTCGAGAGGGCACGTTTCTACATATAATATGGGAATGTGCACACATCGAAGGGTACTGGAGGGGGGTACACCTTAGCATGGAGGAGGCTCTGGGGTCAAGATTGAAACTTGAAATTAAAAGATGCTTGTTGAATATTTGGGAACCCACAGACCTGAACAGTAAAGAAAAAACAAGGGCAACATTGGGCCTGATGGTCGCCAAATGAAATGTTGCCAGAATGTGGGGGGCAACATTAGCACCAACGGTGGGCACCTGGAAAAAGGACATGGACTGGTGCATGATGAGGGAAAAGACTGTATATGAGGCCAGGGGGATGCCCGAAAAAGTGGTCACAGGTATGGGGCAAATGGAATATGTATAGGGGTAACATTTGTGATCCACCCTCTCCCTTCCCCTCCCACCTCATCTGTTGTATAGAGATCGTAGTGCTGAAGTATCAACCTCTACCGTGTATAACCACAATTACCAACGAATGTATAATCCATGTAAAAAGTCAATCATTGTATTAATTATCACTGTGATGTCTAAATGTCGAAACACTGTCCTTAATAAAAAAGTTTTATAAAAATTAAAAAATTTAAAAAAGGCTTTTGACACCCTGTAAGAGGCAATGTGCTCAGCACCAATTCTCAAGGCTCCAGACTATACCAAGCAGTTCATTGTGCAGACTGATGCCTCTGAGCTTAGGGATAGGAGCGGTCCTATCCCAGACCAATGATGAAGGCCAAGACCAACCTGTTGCTTTTATAAGCAGAAGGCTTATCCCCAGGGAGCAGTGTTGGAGTACCATTGAGACGGAGGCCTTTGCTGTGGTTTGGACCCTGAAGAAGCTGAGACCATACTTGTTTGGGACTCACTTCCTAGTTCAAACTGACCACAGACCTCTCAAATGGCTAATGCAGATGAAAGGTGAAAATCCTAAACGGTTGAGATGGTCCATCTCCCTACAGGGAATGGACTTTGTAGTGAAACACAGACCTGGGACTGCCCAGCCAATGCAGATGGACTTTCCAGGTTCTTCCACTTCGACAATGAGGTCTCTCTAGGGAAAGATTAGTCTCGTCCTCTTTCGTTTGGGGGTGGGGTGGTTGTGTAAGAAAGTGCCCTCTTTTTGCATGGTTGCCCCAACTTTTTGCTGAACTGATGATGTGCTTGGACTGGGTGTGCCCTGGGCTCCTGCCAAACAGGTACCCAGGGCCTATGTTCTTTCCCTAAAACTGCATTAAAAACAAAACCCAATTGGCACACTCTGGCCACAGGTCAGACCCTGGTAAATGGTACCACAGGTACCCAGGGCACTGTGACCAGGGAAGGCCTCTAAGGGCTGCAGCACTTATTGTGCCACCCTTAAAGGCCCTGTACCTTTACAGGCTGCGTGTTTTGGTGCAGAACAAAGTGAAGTCGACATGGCACACATCCCTGTGTGCCATGCCTACAACCCACTGCCCTGGCATAGATTAGCCACCCCTCTAGCTGGGTGCACTATACCGGTGGTGAGGGTACAAGTGCATGAGCCCTGTACCCCTGCAGTGTCTAAGCCAATTCTTAGACATTGTAAGTGCAGTAATGCCATTAAGAGTATATGGTGCTGGGAGTTTGTCATTACGAACTCCACACTACCATAATGGCTTTACTGAAAATTGGGAAGTTTGGTATCAAACTTTTCAGCACATTAAACCCACATTGATGCCAGTGTGGGATTTAATGAAAAATGCACACTAAGGGCATCTTAGAGAAAAATGACCTAACACTCGTGTCCAGGCTGAGTGGCTGCTTACCAGCTGCCACCACCAGACATTTTTCTGGACCCCTGGGTCGAGAGCCTGCTGCTCTCGGGGGTCTGAAACAATGCACATCCTGGGACAAGGTGCCAAGCCTCCTCCCCCAGGATGGGCAGGGTCCACGAAGGGGAAGCTTCAAAGGCTTGCCGCCTTCGAGAGCTTCCCCAGGCCTTTTGCTGTTTCCAGCAACTGGTCCCCACTGGTTCTGACCCCCACTTTGGGCAGGAGAACCGGTAGGAAAACCAAGTGAGAAAGGGAGGTGTGCCCACCTTTGTCACCCCCACCCCTCAGGTGGGGGAGGCGAGGTGAAGCACAACTCTCAGTCCTCACCATCTTTCAGACGGGGGGAACACAGCCAACCAGAGTGAGCCGTATGCCCCCCTCCCACTGGAGGGTGGCATAATAGGGGGTTTACCCACCCCAAGGAAGGGACCCATTAGTCCCAATCTTTACTTGCCTGAAACACCCCATAATCTAGTATTTAGAGGCACCCCTTAACCTTACCTCCTCAGACAAGAAAGGACCAAGAAGAAAAGAAGGACCGAACAGTTGTGCTGAAGCTAAGAAGAGGAGGATGCCCACTGACGTGGCCCCAGCCCTACCAGCCTGTCCCCACCTCAAACCTGCAGAAGCGAAACGCTGGTGTGTCCTGCAGCCAGCAACTTCAAGAACCCTGAGGACCTGCCCTGCCTTCAAAAGAAAATACTTCGTCTCCCGTGAACACCGGATTTGTTCACCCACAGACTCTGGCTCCAGCCAAATCCGCGAGTCTGCACAACTCTGCACCCGTCGACCACGGCCTGAGCTCGAGTGGCCCAACACCACGAGGAGGTCTCCCTGGCGATTCTGACCTGAGATCTGGTGGTCTCTGACCTGCTTCGAATCTCCCAGCGAAGCCTGCAGCCTCTTTCTGGAGGATCACCCTGACCGCGACGGGAGCTGGTAAGAGAAACCCGACGACTAAAGACATCCCTGCACCCGAAGTCCCACAGCCTTGGGTGGCCCAACCGATGGTGTCCCAGCAACCCCAGGAATCCCAACTTACCTCTCCAACCAGTGGTCGCCTCCAGAAGATCTTCATCCCCGAGCCTGCAGTCTTTGTTGAAACCGGAGAATCTCCATTGAAATCAACAGGGCACCAGACGCCAAACCAGCACCCTGCACTCAGCCGCCGCTGCGGGTGTACTTTGGGTGCTAACTCGGATCCCCCTTCGCCTAACACCAGGAGCTTTGCTCCCACAACCCAGTGGCCTGCTCGTAAGCAGCCACCAACCGGCGGCCCCCTATACCCCATTAGATAATATTGGGCGTCAGCACTCTGCACCAGGCTGCCCTAGAGCCGCTGAGGGTGTAAAGAGTGCATAGAGTGCATCCTCGACCCTGGGGGAACCCTTGTTCTAACCCCAGAAACTCAACCCCAAAGACCGAGTACTTACCAGGTAACCGATAACTTCATTTCTCTCCATAGGAATCCATTGACTGTTTTTCTCTGAAAAATGTTCTAAGTTTGGAGTTGATTTGTATGGAAACCTAAAAATTTAAAACTGTGCAAAACTGATTCTACTTACCTTTTCTCTAGGAAATGTCCCAGTGTGATATCTAGGCATATCACACTGAGTAGAAAAAGTAACTTAAAAAGTAATCCGTACAGTAATTTCAATACCTTGACTTACCTGTATTTCAAACAACTGCATTTGAACTTGCATTCACTTGTAAACACTGCATAATATTTCGCAAAGCATTTATTTCTCTTACCTGTGCCAGGCTTGGTTTGGTTCTAGAAATAAGATAACTTAATAATATTTTGATACAAACAACATTGGTCTGAGTTCAGTCTTTGAGTGTGTGACATAATTTGCTGATTTAGTGTGTACAACAAATGCTTAACACTACCCTCTGATAAAACCTTACTGCTCGCCCACACTACCACAAATAGAGAGTAAGGTGCTATCTACTTTTACCTCTGCCTACCTTTGGGATTCCACTGGACTCTGTGCACACTATCTCATTTTGGTATAGTATATACAGAGCCAGCTTCCTACACCAGTGTTTTAGAATCATCACCTGGTTTGGCTACAGAGGCGAGTTCCACTATGGCGGGCATGCTCAATCTAGCTTCGATCATCCTGAATTTGAATCTTCCTTCTGTGGAATTGTCAACTGACCCTCTAATTGGCGTTCTATATCCTGGCCAGTCTAAGGTTGAGACTGTACTTCCTTATAGTGACTGCCTTTTCGATATCCTCTTGGGTGCTTGAGCTAAACCGGAAACAGGGCTCCCTGTGGATCGGTCTATTTCTCACAGGCATAGCCCAGCCCTGGGGAACCCTCCTGTCTTCTTCAACATCCCTCTACTAGGGGCTTTGTGGTTCAGGCTGCTTTAGCCACTCAAAATATCTATTTTCTCCCTCCTGTCCCTCCGGACATAGAGGCCAGGAAATTTGATGCTTGTGATATGTGGCATATTTTCTCTTGTTCTAGCTCTGCCCTGCGCTCTCTGAACACTTCTTGTGTCCTCGTCGCTTCTTCCATGCCTTATGGGATTCCGTGGAACGCCTGTTGCCTTCCCTTCCGGAAAAAGCCCTGAATGTTCTTGTTCTCCTGGGACGAGATGGGCAACAAACTGCTGATAATAGCATCCACTGTGGTATGGATACCACCGATTGTGTTGGTCGGGCAATGGCCTCTTCCATAGCCCTACGTCGGCGTGCATGGTTGCGTACTTCCAGGTTTTCGGAGGCTGTGCAAACTACTTTAATTGACATGCCCTTTATTGGGGTCTCTTTTTGATATGCATGCCGACTGCTTTATTCTGGTTCAAAGGTAGTCATGGTGGTACGGAGTCTTAACTCTGTTGTTGTACTGGGGTTGTCAGGGAATTTTTCTTTCCCCTTGTTTTGACTGTTATCTGCCTCCGTAGGGTGAAGTACTTTTCTCCCTTCCAGGGCTACACCCGCTGTGGTGTTCCTGCTGCTGCAGGTACTTTTCTTCTCCTCTATGCTGTCAGTGACAGTTTTCATGTCCAGCCATCTGGAACATATCTTTCTTTATGGTCCTGTAGGCGTCTGATCTTATAGCTTCTTTAGCCACTTGGTTTGTTCCTACTCAGTACTTACTCTGTGGCGGGTGTTCTGTTTCTGTTGTGCGAATGCACTCAAGCCTTGTTTGCTGTTTTCGGGGACCTTATTTAGTATGCCTTAGAGACATCTGTTAGCTATCTATGCACTTAGTATCCCTTATAGAGACTACGACTTCATCTTTTCTCTGACCCTTGGGTTCATATGGGTAACACTGGTACCACATGCAGGCATGCTCTTTGGCCTGGTACATTTTTGTTCATGTCTTCGACCCTCTTCGGGTGGACCTTCTTTGTCCTGTTCTACTCTGTGGGACACATGGATTTTCTTCTACTCATGATCGTGTTCTTCTTGGATCTGGCCTAGGTTCCATGCCTCCGCCTCCCTCATGCCATGTGGTCTCAGCATCTTTTTGGCGTCTTATTTTGAATTGTTTCTGGACACTGCTTTCTTGCGTAAGCCCTTTTCTACTTTATCGTTCTCCTGATGCTATTTATCTTCAGCAGTCTGGTGTTCTTGTATGTTTTTTTTTTTTTACCATTTTGGTGTTCTTCCTACCTACTTGGGTTGCGACAGCTGCTGTTGCCTCCTGCTGGAGTTTTTTCTCATACATATCTGCCATCGCACCTGTGGGGTAACTGTGTCTGCTGTTCTTTTAGTTCTCTTCACTTGGGCCACCAGTCCACTGTTTGTTTGGATCCTTGTCTGGTATCTTTATTTCACGAGAGGCTGGGTTTTCTTTCTTTCCTGAATCTTTCCTCCCTCCACCACCGCCATCCTGGCGTCCCTTTTTCTATGGGTGAGGTCCCATTTAAACACCTTTCTTTGGTGAGGGTATTTCGTTCCTTTTTCTTGGGGCATATGCTATCTTTTCTCAAGTTTCCATGAAGCGTTGGTCAGGTTTGTTAACTGTTTCTCCTGCTTCCATAAGTTGAACAATGTGTGATTGTCATGATCAACTATCTGTTGCCTTTTGTTTCCACCAGCCCTTCGTATCACCCTGGCAGTCTTCTTCTCTTTCATGGTGGTCTTTCCACATGCTGCTTATTCTTTGCTTCTCCTGCTACCGCCTGCTGGCATCCTTCCTTAGTTGGTGGCATTGGTTTTTGGACGGTTGCCTTTGTTTTGGGTGCTGCCTTTCTGCTCTTATGTATCATTGTGTTGCGGTTTCCCAGGCTGGTCTTTCGGTCTCCACCTCAGTTGCTGTTGTACCCCTTCTTCAACGACGGTAGGATGTTTTAGCCCTCCCCTTCCTTGGTTACCTCTGATCTTGGAGTGTTCCTCGTTCCTCCACTTCTTGTCCTCCTGCTCACTGGCGGAGGACATGAGTTACCTTCGGAGGAGTGAATATACTTTCGCTGTACCCTGTATGACTTGTGTCTACGGGACTTTCTAGGTTCTTATATGCATATTCATCCTTGTAAACATTTATCCTTGAATGTCTGTGCATGCATGTAACTATCTCTTGAATGGATGTCTTGTGGATGTCCTTTAATTCAGGTATATATGTGTGTGTTTTGCACATATGGTCATCTGGCCTTCTGTACATTGTATGGCGCTGCATTTTACCTACACCCTTCTTGGTGACCTGGTTCGACCCTCTCTGTTCTCAACTGTTTCCTATGTCTTCTAGGTTATAAGTTAGGAGTGGTTTCTTTTTACCGTTCTTGTTTTTTTTAACAATACTCTCCAGCATTCCTTGTTTTCTCTTTGCTCTTTCTCCATCATTCTATGATTGGAGGTCTTTTTTTAAAATCTGTTTCTCAGGATAGTTGCTTTGGCGATTGATGATGCTCTTATTCATTGTATGTGTTTGCTGCGGCTAAGCATGCGGACTATGCTCCTTCCATTGACCTCGAGTCTGAACTCTATGGCCCATGTCCCGGGTCCTTGCATTCCCTGCTCATAAGTGGCTTTCCTTTCTGCGGCTGCCTCTTTTGCAGATTGTTAGACTTGGCATCTTTTGGCGTGTTTCCCCTGAGTTTTTGCTTTCTGACCTCCCGGTTTTGACTCTGTTTTTGCTGGCGTAGTGTTTCTGCGCTCTTTTCTCACTGCTGATCAGTGGTAAAGTGCAAGTGCTCCTGTAGTAAATTGTGTTATGGATTGGTGTTTCCATGATTGGCCTGTTTGATTTATGTATCATAAACAATAGGATCCACCCTCAGGAGGTACAAAAAAAAAGGAAGGAAAATTACAAATTACAGGTAATGTGCATTACCTACAATGGTGGGAAGCACATAGTGTTTCTTAAATACCCCTCACACATCAAAAGGGCCCTTGGTGTCATGCTTCATCATGGGGGCCTTCCCGCCCCGGGACGGGGCGTGCTACAACCTACGAATACGTGGGAGCACTGATGTCACAACTATGTGTGGTGTAGGAATGGGTGAGTGAAAAGGGTCAGGAGTGAATAAAAAGTGAGTTGAAAAATACCTAGCTCTCGTGGACTAGAAAATTTTAATATTCCGTTGAGCCGGTATTATTAAAAAGGTGGGTCGGAGGTATGTTGCTTCAATGTGCAATGCCTCCTGTGTGTGTCAACATGTTTCGAAGCGTGCTGCTTCTTCAGGACAAGTTTCTGATCCCTTCTGCTCTCACAAACTATGTTGAAAATCTCAAAAAGTTCTAGAAAGGTATATGTATGGGTAGTTAATACTACGTGAATAAAAGACCGATCGTCTTAATCCAATATACAATACCCAAGGTATTTCCTAACTGGCAATCTGTAAGAGAAACACAGCAGTTAAAAACGTAGGTATGCGATGTATGCCAAGTGCAGTCGTGATGACCTGTGAAAAAGTGGTGCATATTATTCCGCTACGTTCTAAGCGTGAGGATTACTACTAGGGTCGTGCCCTGTAAAAAAGGACAATACAAGACACACAACATAAATCACACACTCTATAGAGGGAGTTCAGGAGTCTGTGAGGTAATTGAAGTCAATTCATATATAGTTGTACATATATAGTTGTACAAACTGTCGTGATCCAAAAAAACCTGTGGAGAAAAGTTGTAAATGCAATATACAACCACATACTTGTTTTTCGATAAAACAATGCCCCATGAGCCTTAGAACGGGGGGAACACGTGCCAGTAATCGCACTCTGTAAATGAAAATGATGCGGTCAGATCCTGGTCGGAAAAAGGGAGTCCAAAGCCATTCACATCTTTGTTTCGGCTATGCCGTACTTACACGATCCAGGACTCTGCCTCACTAAAAGTTCCCCTCCTCGCGGCTCCGTCGATGGACTGAGACCGCGAGGGGGGTTCTATAAGTAGTGCATCTAATTGGTCCTATTACTGTCACGTGTGGGAGGAAGCAGGTCGTCCTGTTTACACTGCTTATGTTGAACCGGAAGTGGCAGGAGGACTGCCTCTGGTTGTGATGGAATTCGACTAGACCGCTCCACTACTTGCGGTCTGGGTGTACAGCCTTATTGTTTTCAAGGTTGCAGAAAGATGCAGGAAAACGAAACGGGCAACAAAATTATCAAAAATATATAAAAATATAAAAAATAGACCAGGTCGTCGTGCTGGTGCTATTTCTGTCGAACCGGAAGTGGATGGAGGATTGCTTCTGGTCATGCTGAATTACGACTAGACCGCTCAGTTTACTCGCGGTCGGTGTGTACATCCCTATTGTAACAGGACTGCTGAAAAAAATGCAGGAAAGCGAAACGGGCAAGAAAATTAAAATTTACAAAATTGACCAGGCCCGTGACGTGTTGTTGGAAAGAAAATTAAAGGAGCTGGAAAGTATATGACCGACCTCGATGTGTCCTGCACTCCGAGATCCGATCTCTCGTTATAGGTGGTTACTAGGGTGGTATTTAAGTGACGGAAGATATGTGTTAGAAAAGCTAAATGGCCATCATTATAGGCTTGGATGTGGGTCAATATAGTGCTGAGAGAAGGTTAGGCACCGAGGTTAACCTTGAATAGGGAACCGTCATAGCTTATACTGTCCACCACACTGTACCTACTCACGTTTGCCCACTATGCAAGGTGTTCATAAATAGTGTGGACCGTGGCGCGAGCTTTCCTTGCGGTTACCATTAGGTTTTATTATGTGGGGAGTTTAGTTAGTGAGGTTCAGGCTGGGGGGGGGGGAGGGAAGGGGGTTTCGTGGTTATTTGTCAAAAAATACCCCTTGAGTAGAACTATGGTTGTCACACCCTTGTTATTATCACCCGGTTAGTGGGATCACTCATATGTTGGTGATTCCAGGTTGGCCAGATCTTCGGACCTAGAGAGTAGAAAAAACAAGGGGTTGGTATTTAAGAGAGAAAGTGAAATACGATTGAGAGTATCAAGTTAACTGACTCCAGGGTATTTCATCGTTCAGGCCCTCTATGTGGATGCCCAGGCGGAACACCCATCGTTGTTCCTTCTCGAGTAGGGCATTCTCGGTTTGTACTTGTTCAATGACCGTCCACTTTAGGTCTTCCACTGTGTGTTGGGTCGTTAGATAGTGTGTGGCCATCTTGGTGGTACTTCTCTTACACCTGACGTTGCTTTTATGTTCACCAATTCGGATTTTGATTGGTCGTGATGTCATTCCAATGTACTCCAAACCACATGGGCATGTGATCATGTATATTACGTTCCTGCTGTTGCAATTTGTGAACCTTCTCTGTTCCCATTCACTGCCATTCCTGAATCTGATTTGTCTGCTTCTCTTGGTGAGAGGGCAATTGCTGCAATTACCACACGGGTGGTGCCCCTGGACAAGATGGAGGAGCGGGTTCCTAGTTGTTGTAGGTAGGCCTGTGCGCGGTCTCGTGTGGAGTAGCATGTCTTTCAGGTTTCTTCCCCTCTTGTGGGCGAACATAGGTTTTTGTAAGTTCAAACTCCCACAGTTCAGGATCCTCCAGTGGTTGTTCACAATCTTTGATATCTGGTTAGAGTGGATATTAAACGTGGTGACACAGATAGGTCTCTCTTCTTGCTCTTTTTGTACCTTTTCCTCCAAAAGGGCCTCTGTTGTTATTGCAGGACCCCCCAGCCTGAACCTCACTAACTAAACTCCCCACATAATAAAACTTAATGGTAACCGCAAGGAAAGCTCGCGCCATGGTCCACACTATTTATGAACACCTTGCATAGTGGGCAAACGTGAGTAGGTACAGTGTGGTGGACAGTATAAGCTATGACCGTTCCCTATTCAAGGTTAACCTCGGTGCCCAACCGTCTCTCAGCACTATATTGACCCACATCCAAGCCTATAATGATGGCCATTTAGCTTTTCTAACACATATCTTCCGTCACTTAAATACCACCCTAGTAACCACCTATAACGAGAGATCGGATCTCGGAGTGCAGGACACATCGAGGTCGGTCATGTACTTTCCAGTTCCTTTAATTTTCTTTCTAACAACACGACACTGGCCTGGTCAATTTTGTAAATTTTTATTTTCTTGCCCGTTTCGCTTTCCTGCATTTTTTTCAGCAGTCCTGAAAACAATAGGGATGTACACACTGACTGCGAGTAAACTGAGCGGTCTAGTCATAATTCATCATGACCGGAAGCAATCCTCCATCCACTTCCGGTTCGACAGAAATAGCGCCAGCACGACGACCTGCTGGTAGACCTGGTCTATTTTTTATATTTTTGATAATTTTGTTGCCCGTTTTGTTTTCCTGCATCTTTCTGCAACCTTGAAAACAATAAGGCTGTACACACACCCAGACCGCGAGTAGTGGAGCGGTCTAGTCGAATTCCATCACGACCGGAGGCAGTCCTCCTTCCACTTCCGGTTCGACATAAGCAGTGTCAACAGGACGACCTGCTTCCTCCCACACGTGACAGCAATAGGACCAATTAGATGCACTACTTATAGAACCCCCCCTCGCGCTCTCAGTCCATCGACGGAGCTGCAAGGAGGGGAACTTTTAGTGAGGCAGCGTCCTGGATCGTGTAAGTACGGCATAGCCGATACAAAGATGTGAATGGCTTTGGACTCCCTTTTTCCGACCAGGATCTGACTGTATCATTTTCATTTACAGAGTGCGATTACTGGCACGTGTCCCCCCCGTTCTAAGGCTCATGGGGCATTGTTTTATCCAAAAACAAGTATGTGGTTGTATATTGCATTTACAACTTTTCTCCACAGTTTTTTTTGGGATCACGACAGTTTGTGCAACTATATATGTACAACTATATATGTATTGACTTTAATTACCTCACAGACTCTTGAACTCCCTCTATAGAGTGTGTGATTTATGTTGTGTGTCTGTATGTCTTGTATTGTCCTTTTTTACTACAGGGCACGACACTAGTAGTAATCCTCACGCTTAGAACGTAGCAGAATAATACGCACCACTTTTTCACAGGTCATCACGACTGCACTTGGCATACATCGCATACCTACGTTTTTCACTGCTGTGTTTCTCTTACAGATTGCCAGTTAGGAAATACCTTGGGTATTGTATATTGCATTAAGACGATCGGTCTTTTATTCACGTAGTATTAACTACCCATACATATGCCTTTCTAGAACTTTTTGAGATTTTCAACATAGTTTTGTGAGAGCAGAAGGGATCAGAAACTTGTCCTGAAGAAGAAGCAGCACGCTTCGAAACATGTTGACACACACAGGAGGCATTGCACATTGAAGCAACATACCTCCGACCCACCTTTTTAATAATACCGGCTCAACGGAATATTAAAATTTTCTAATCCACGAGAGCTAGGTATTTTTTAGCTCACTTTTTATTCACTCCTGACCCTTTTCACTCGCCCATTCCTACACCACACATAGTTGTGACATCAGTGCTCCCATGTATTCATAGGTCGTAGCACGCCCCATCCCGCAGCGGGGCGGGAAGACCCCCATGATGAAGCATGACACCAAGGGCCCTTTTGGTGTGTGAGGGGTATTTAAGAAACACTATGTGCTTCCCACCATTGTAGGTAATGCACATGACCTGTAATTTGTAATTTTCCTTCCTTTTTTTGTACCTCCTGAGGGTGGATCCTATTGTTTATGATACATTGCAAGAGGAGGACGTATCCACCTCCAGTGTTCATTTTTGGACACTACCTCTTCACTCCCTTTTTTGTTAAATAGAGCTGTTTGATTTATGTGTCAGTCCCTAGTAAAGTGCACGGCGTGTGCCAGGGCCTGTAAATCAAATGCTGTTGGTGGGCTGCAGCACTGGATTGTGCCACCCACACAAACAGCCTGTAAAAGGTAACTCTGGCCTGCCATTGCAGAGCCTGTGTGCAGTCTGGTACTGCCATGTCGACTTTGCAAGTGCACCCACTTGCCAGGCCCTAACCTTCCCTTTTCTTACATGTCAGTCACCCCTCAGGTAGGCCCAAGGTACCCCTGTGGGCAGGGTGCAGTGTATGTGAAAGGTAGGAAATGCCCTGGTGTGTGTGGCATGTCCTGATAGTGAATTACTGCCCATTTCGTTTTTCACTATTGCAAGGCTACCTGTTCCCCATAGGACAGAATGGGGAGTTTGTTTATAACATCTTATAAACATAACTGGCCCGGGGAATTAGGTAGGAAAATAGAGTTAGTATGCCTGAACTCAGAACCTAAAGATGCATCTTTTAGTGAAGGTGATTTGTACATTCTGTGTTTGAAAATACCACTTTTAGAAAGTAGGTATTTTCTTGCTCAGTCATCCCGTGTGCCTCTGCTGGAATGTGGATTGCCTGTCTGGGTTTTGGATGACAGAAGGCTGGGGAGCAGGAGTGGCTCCAGATAGTCTAGGTGGGTCAGGAAAGGGCTGAATAGACCTGGGCTGCAATTTGGAAAGGGAGAGGAGATTTCCTTACACCTCAAAGGGCCTGGTCTGCCTCTGACCATACCGTCTCCACCTCCTGCCAGGAAGTCACACTAGAGAGGGCAGAACTGGTTCTGGCTGGGCACAGACACTCTCTGCCTAACAGATCAAAGGATTTTGGGATATAAATATTGGGGCCCAGACACCTGACTTTTAGAACTCTTTTGGACCAAGAAGACTGCCAAGAAGAAGAGCTGGAGAAGCTGTGAGGAGGAACTACCACTTTGCTGTGTGCTTTGCTGTGTTGGCCTGCAGTGGCTGCTTCTGTCTTGGGCAATGAAAGGACTGGACTGGACTTTCTGCAATCTACTTTTGTGAGTTTCTCCAAGGGCTTGAGGTAGAGCTTGCCCCCCTGTTCAAGAAGTCTCAGGAACAGCAAAGACTTCAAGCTCTTCTGCCCTCAGCACTGGGGACTGTGTGTTTGGTGCTGCAACAGAAGAAAAAGCAACCCGACGACGACGCTGCCGACTCGGTGTCCTGAAGGCACCGCAAAGGGCACCACCGCAACGCCGCACCATGACCCTGGTCTCACCGACGACACCTGCTGACGCCGCCACCGAGCCGCTGCTCGCACTGCGACCTGTGGGCACCGCACTCCGCACCGCCTTGCTTCACGACGACGCCTTGGTAGCCCCGATGACGCCGCTCCACGCCGAAATCTACGCCGCTGCTTGCACCGTGGTTCGAAGGCACCGCTTGTAAAGTTACAAGACGCACTGCCCTCATCCCGCACCGCAGCCTTGGCCTGCCGGCGCCATCGACTCCAGTTCGTCAGCCGACGACATCGCTTCAGCAACGAGGACGCTGCTGCTTGCACCGCGACCTGCCAGCACCGCGACGAGTACCGCATTCACTTCGCACTGCGACCCTGGTCTCACCGACGACGCCCTCTGACGCCGCCACCGAGCCGCTGCTCGCACCGCACGCCGCACCTCGCACCGCAGCACCCGACGCCTGCCGACGCCAGCGCTCCTGACTTCAACAGAGAGGAGTTCGATCTGCAACGCGTGTGACTTCGAGGGCCCCGACGAATCCTGCACTGACCTCTGGAACCGACGCCTGCGGACACCGTGCTTTCAGAAGCTCAACGAGAGGTCGCCGACGCCCTGCATTTCTAAACGGTACTGTTTGCGGGTCTTCCCAACACCGTAGCTGGCCTGCGACACCGCGGGCAGCCAGAACTGTTTGGATTTGTTTGTTCACGACGCCGTGATAGCCCCGGACGGAGCTATCAACATCAAGGAACTGCTTTTCAAGCATATTTTGCTAACTGAGAATTTCTAAGTACTGTATTGTGGATTTTTATCGTTTTTGGTCTTGTCTGAAGTATATAAGAATATTGGATATTTTTCTAAACTGGTATGGTGTCCTTTTGTAGTGCTTACACTG
Organism: Calotriton arnoldi; assembly: GCA_963921515.1. Lineage (NCBI taxonomy): Eukaryota > Metazoa > Chordata > Amphibia > Caudata > Salamandridae > Calotriton > Calotriton arnoldi. Next base: position 1,030,689 of record CAWUFW010003530.1, on the reverse strand, counting down.
TATTACTGTTGGTTATGTGCAAATGCTTTACACACTGCCTCTAAGATAAGCCTGACTGCTCGTGCCAAGCTACCAAGGGGGTGAGCAGGGGTTATTTTAGGAGTGTAACTCCCTTATCCTGACTAGAGTGGTGGTTTCTGCCTGGCTTTGGCAAATGCCCTAGTCTACCAAAAATCCAATTTCTAACACTGATCCTATGCCTTGTTTCTCACCGTCTTGTAACTTTCTACTCCCTACGGGCCTCCCGTTGTCTTTCTTGGAGATCAGTCCTTCGGTGGGCATTTTATTTCACCTATCATTTTTTCGGTCTGGTCCTTTCTATCTTTTGGACCGGCTCTTCCTCTTTGGGCTCTTGGTGAGGCCAGTTCGCAGTCCCTCCTCCTAGGATGGTATGGCTTGGGTATCTGATCCTAAGATAAGGAGTCTGAGTCTAGATGACTATCAGATGGACAAGTTACTTACCTTCGGTAACGTCTTATCTGGTAGAGACAGGATCTAGCCGCGATTCCTTATTGACCCACCCATCCTCCCCACTCTGCCAACTGAAGGTCCTGTGGTCTCCTAGATTCCCTCTTGCTTTCTACTGCAGTTCTTTCAGTGTGTACGTGAGTTTTTCCCTTTTTGGCACACTGTTTCCTGCCAATGTTTTTCTCAGTTTCTCCATTTTGTTGGCGTGGAAATGTCAGAAAAAAACTGATGTCACCTTGTTGGGGAGGGCTTATATGGACTCCGCTGATGTTAAATTCGGGAGACGACGTCGCTGCGGACTCACTTGATGCTCTCTACTGACACGGTACTGCTGGAAAAATTTCCGTATCCAGTCTGGCGCCTGGGAAGGATTCTAAGATAAGGAATCGGAGGATAGATCCTGTCTCTACCAGATAAGGTGTTACCGAAGGTAAGTAACTTGTTCATTAGTGTGACGCCACGGTTGAAATAAAAAGCCAGGATACCATACACATATACATTTGTACCATGAAGGGGACATTCCCAGTCCAACAGAAATCTGTTCTAGCAGCAGAAATACTTTTTGGGTATTCTAGCGCTTATATAAGTCCTTTTTATGCAAATGTTGTTTTTCTTTCTACAGCTTTACATCCTAAGATTGCAGGCTATCCCAAAAAGCCTCCCCTCAGTATATTGTATAATCGTTCATGAAAATCTGACTTTGACTTAACTTTTAGTTCTCATTTATTTAGTTTAAATGACCCCCCCCTTACCTCCATTCTCTGCATGCCTCGTCTCACCTTCTTCGTATAGCCCACCCTATAACACCTGTCTCCTTTAATCTCATTTACAGTATATCTACAGATTGCCTTCACCTGATTTCATAGACCCACTTGAAACCATATCCATGCAACCAAACATCTGTTCATTTCACCAACCACTTGCAAAAACTCATAATCTACACGTAAGATCACACCTAACTCCTATGAATCTATTTTACCTTAAGAACTTGGAGCATATTCATGGGATGATCTTGGGAGCACAAGACTAATCCCAGTTAAACAATAATATTCAATAACCATTGGATTAGCCCCTGATCTTGGGTTTTGAGGTAGCATGTCATTTACTATAATGCAGATCAGCCCCTTGTTAGGGATAGTATGCGTGTCTAAGAGCTAATGCACTAACAAGGAGGGAAGTAGAAGAGGAAAAGAGAAAACTGAAAAATGGGAAGGAGAACAAAACCAAGACGTTACTTATTGTAAAGCCAAGTTTCTAGGGTTTTGTGGAAGAAGAGAAGCTCTGACTTTTTCTTAAGATCTGACGGCATAGAGTTCCATAGCCTAGCTGTGCCTGCTACAAAGTTTCCACCACCCCAGGAGGATTTTCTAGCTTTGGGACTCACAAGATTGAAAGCAGATACAGACGGCAGGGATCTGTTGGGTACATACCATTGAAATCTGTTTAAAGTATTCAGGTCCTGAGCCTTACAGTGTCTTAAAGGCAATGCAGAGGGACTTGAATTTGATCTGTTTTTTTAAATTTATTTATAGGAAGCCAGTGCACCAAGAGCAGAGCATGAGATACTGACTGATGTTTGGTGATGGCCAACAGCAGCGGGGCAGCTGCATTGTGAAGAACCTGCAGTTTGTTCCCAAAAATGTTTTGGGAATGTTAAAGAGCACACTGTGATAGTTAATTTTTGACAATATAAGTGTGGAAATCGCAGCTTTCTGCAGGTCCTGTGGAATAAAAGGAAAGATTTTCCTGAGTGTTTTAAACATAAAAAAACATGAAGAAGTAATGGAGTTCACTTGGCCTTCAAAGGAGAGCTTGTCATCAAAATAGATTTTTTTTTTACCTTGGTAACTGGGGAGGAGAGAGGAGGTCACCCATCTCCTGTGGCCATTATTTGGGAGACTAAAATGATGTATTCCTGAAGAACAGCGGGACCTCTGTCTTGCCTGAATTAATTTCAGGCAGTTGCTTGACATCCAGTTTCCAATTCCGCGCATACAGTCATGCAATCTGGAACCTGTTCCCTCAGGATTGCTGCCCAGTGATGCCAGAATTTGAGTGCCATAGGCATATGACACTGCTGTAAATTCATAAGACTTTATTAGGTTGGCCAAGGGAGTTACATATAGATTAAAAAGATTCGAATTCAGATGAGCCCTAAGGGAGCCCGCAAGGTAAAGAAGGAGGTGAACTTGAAACCATTGAGCTCGACAAACTGCTCTCTATCTTAGAGAGAAGATTTTAGAATCATAAGAGCCTTACTCCTGATGCCAATGGAGAAAAGACTGTCAATAAGAAGACTGGTTGACCGTGTCGAATGCTGCAGAGGGTCTAATAAAATAAGGGCAGCATTACCGCCAGTATCAAGTGTTTTTCTGATTTCCTCTGAGGCAGTAATTAGAGCAAGTTTGGTGTTGTGCTTGCTTCTAAAGCTGAATTGTGTAGTATCTAGGAGATCTTTGTTATTAATGAACAAAGAAAGTTCAGTATTGATGGCCTTTTATACAATTTTTGCAGGGAGGGGGAGCTGTAAAATTGGCCTATAGTTGTTAGGGTCCTTATCTAAGTTTTTTTTATTTTATTTTAAGCAGAGGAAGAGAATGGAGGCCTTCGATTCTTTGGGGGGAGTGACCATCCATAAACATCTTATTGAAGATGTCTCTCAGATGTCTAACATGTAAATGACTGTAAAAAGGTATTATTGGCAAAGGAACCGTCGGATGAGGTGGCAGCCGCCAATGTTGGAGATTTGTTCTCCATTGCAATCATACCATTAGAGGGATGGTTGGATGGGAAAGTACTATAAACTGCTTCGACTTTATGCTGAAAAAAGTCATCTAACGAATTGCAGAAATCTTGGTTGGCTGTGTTGTTTTTAGCTTCTGGTAACTTACTCAGTTTCTTCACTGTTGCAAAGAGTTCTTTGGGGATGTGTAAAGAAGATTTTATTTTAGCAGTAAAATAGCTAGTTTTCGCTTTAGAGACCAGATCTTTATAAGCCTGGATAGCCTTTTTATACGAGATTTTGTCATAGGGATCATAAAGAGTGCTCAATCAAAAACATCCCACAGAGATTGGGGAGGGGGGTGTACTGGGAGCTGATCATGGTCCAGTGCCCATGCTCCTAAAGTTAAGATCAATTCCAAAAAGAGGGTCACTGTTCCTGAGAGAGAAGATAAATGTTTCTAGGTTTTTATGCTATACGTGTAGGACAATTAACAAGATTGTCTCTTGTTGCCCTCACACATCCCTAGGGATGTCATGCTTCAATGGGAGAGCGTAGATGCAGCTGATAAGTTTGCACACTGCAACCCTTGCCAATGTGCGTCGTCTGTAGCTCATCCCATGAGGCGAAATAAAACTTACCTTAGGTTGGCTAAGAAAGTACACGATGACAGAAGTAGGCCAGCGTTGAGGGAACTACTTTCTAACCTACACAAGTGTGGGGTAGGCAATTTACTTATATTCTGGGTCCTGAAGAAGCGCCAGGGATCATTTTTGACCAATAGAGGCGCAAAACATGTTGCCCTGATTTAGATTCTATTAAGGAGGACAAAACCCAAGTTAGATCCTATTAAGGAGGACACACCTAGTTACAAGGGCTCCTTACATACCCTCTAGTAGCACCAGACCCAAGAAGGTCCTTTTAATCTGAAAGGGGAGTCCATTTATTAAAGGTTTTTGTGATATCCCCTAATCAGTTTTAGCTCACTTTCTCACCAACTACCCACACCACCCCACTAAGACATACCTAACACTCATCATGCAGCGTGAATAACTAAAAAGATCTTCGCTAAAGTGACACTTCGGGAGACCCATAGGGCATTGCAGTGCCGGCCCAACGAGGAGCAACCGCCCGATGAAGCATGACATCCCTAGGTACGTGTAAGGGCAATCTTGTTGATTGTCCTACAAGTTTAGCCATAAAACCTAGAAACTTTTCTCTCTCAGGAACAGTGACTCAGTTTTTGGAATTGATCATAAAGAGTGCACCATTTCCTTTTGAGCAACAAGAAGCATGTTTTTGACTTCTGAGATTGTCATCGAACCAAGATTCATAGAAGGATTTCCTTTTGTTATGAATTTTGGGTGGAGCAAGAGAATTGGTAGTAGAAACAATCCATTGACGATAGTTATTAGTAGCTGCATCCAAATCTGCAGTAATCTCGGGTATGGATTGAGATAAGTGAGCTTTGAACGCCTCAGGGTTAATTTTATGCCAAGGATGACATACAGCCTGGCGTGGCTGAGCAAGGCAATAGGATCATTGACTGCCATACTAAGGTGAAACATGACCGCCAAATGGTTGGACCAGGAGAGAGGGATGATGAATTTGACTCTGAGGTGAGGGTTATCAGAGAAAATACCATCTAGAGAATTGCCGGCTGAGTGCGTGGTTTTTTTACACTAGCTGAGCAAGACCCACACTTGCCTAAGAGTCTATCAACTGAACCGCATCAGTATCTAATGGGTTTTCCAGATGGAGATTGAAATCCCCCAAGATGGGGAAGTCAGAGAAATTGACTTTGATGTCCCACAACTGACTACTGTTATTTAGGAAAGCTGCTCTAGGGCCCGGTGGCCGATAGATAAGCACCTCACTGAAGGAGTATTGGTTTGTAAGCGTTATTTTATAGGAAAGGGCTTCACAGTCTAAAGTGGCCTGCAATGTCCCAAATAATGCTCTAAAATAATCCCTGTATGTAATCCTTAACCCCACATCCCTTTTCCCCCAGACGATAGAGCCTAGAGATGCAAAAGTCAGGGGGAGAACCCAGAATGAGTTCAGGGTCCGAGGCAGCATCTTCCCAGGTCTCGGTGACAAAAGCCATGTCCAGCTAGTGAATATCTATTAAATCTGCAAACTCCAGCGTGTTTTTTAATGAGAGACCTGGCATTGAGGAGTGTACATTTGAAATCGCTAGTTACAGTCATCGATTTGCTGTTGGAAGATGTCGGAAGGCTTAGGCATTGTATCTTGGTGTTAGTCAGCGTTAATTGACACACCGGACAAGTTGTATTATTTGTGGTGTTTAATGGTGCCAGAATGGGTCCTAAGCACAACATGTGGTGAGGTTAAAGGGAGAGCAGTTCTTCCCGTGAATAGCGGATAGAGGCAACCGGTTGTGGGGATGGGTGCAGATGGGCTTGCCTTAAGAGTGGCCTCTGCACAGACACACTGACTGCATTTAAAAAGCCCTTCATAGTGACGTGACATAAGGAAAGGGGCGTGGCCGATTCTATAAATCCAGTAGCTATAGAGAATGTAATATATTGTGCATGATAGTCTGTTAATGTGACTAAAGTGTGTAATGATTGTGTATAAATGCTTCAGTTCAATTCGTTTTTTCCAATAAAGGGATCAATGCTGAATCAGAATGAAGATTTCAGAATTTGGAAAATGTTTTTAATTATGTATTGCTTTAGTAAACCTTTTTGTATTTGCTTTTAACAACCTAACTTTAGTAGTTTCATGAATATTTTTACTACCTTGTCAGTAGACGTTATTTGTAAGAGTCACTTGTTAGCTGAAAGAGCAAGGCTTTCCATTGTGTACGTGCATGTGTGGCAAAATTTTGTGGGATAAGCGATGCTGCAAAACCTGTATCACATTGGCTTCTACTGTTGTTGAAACCTGGGAAGATGAATTCTACTTTCCATATGGAAGAGCAAGACCTCAAGAAGCAGATCTCCAAAATGCATAGCAGCAGCAGGAGATTTGGTTAGTGGTAGTGCTGCCATCTTGTAAAAGATTTATTTTTTAGAATTATAACAGTTTCACCCCTTAGTAAAACTACTGATTATTTTATTCTTGAGGCACAACCAGCCCATAGATGACTGACTGTGTCAAGACTCTGATCATATTTTAGTAAGCTAGATAACGTAAAGGGAAGCAACATTTATATTTTTAATTGACCACCTTACTCATGTCAAATAAGAAGCAGGCTTAGTGGCTCATCTTCGAATTTGTTGACGGAAGGCAAGAAGAAGGAAGTGGAGGCTGAAAGAAGAAGATGGAATTGATGACCAAATTCCCCAAGGAGAATGTGCCATTGTAATTTCTAGCTCTGGACAATTTTTTGGGGCTTCCAATAGTTATACTACAGTTAATCTTCCAAGATCTTGTGTACAGGAGCTTTAGGCATTCCTTTAATGGTGGATCCCTCCCAAATATGCAAGGTCTTCTCCATTTTCACTTACATGCCTTTGAGCAAAGGGTACTATTCTTAAGTGTGTTAGGATATTCTCGAAGAAGTAGTGATGTCATCCTCTGGTTGGAATATGGCTGAAGCTCACTCCTGGAATTACTCTTAGAACATTGCTCCGAGCACTCACCTACATTTTCACTGCCAGTTGAACCGTACTGAGTAGATTAATAGTGCCAAGGAAATAGTTTATCAAATTAGATATTTCTGTTTGTACAGCATATCAATGCCCTTGGCTGAGCCTGAAGAGCTGATTTCCCAGATTGGTTAGATTCATAGTTTGGCAGAGTGGATAGATGTTCTGAAATGTCTTCTAGTGGAAGCGTTGCTAAGAAACATAGATCACCAAGCAGTTTGTTTGGACTGGCTTAACAGTTAGCCGTGCTCAGCTTCTATAGCCTGCAGTGCGCAATAAACCCATCTCTTAAACTCGGGTCCTGTTCTCTGGGGAGTTTCTCAAATTTAGAAATGGTGTTCACTTTCTTCCAGTGAACGAATTATGTGGGAAGGGTCTTAGCTCGTCATTTTTAGGTTTCTCTGCCTTGACCTTAACAAGATACTGGGGACAAGGTCACTGCCTCTACTTATCTTTGAGTTCCCCATCAGAATATCGTGTTATGGTTCAGCTGGGCGCTAGAGATAAGACTCCTAGTAGTCAAAACTGTGGTTGGTTTGTCATGAACAAATCTTCACTAGTTCATAAGTTGTTCTCCGCTACCTTGTGCCATGGTTCTGGTGCCAGTTTTCTGAGTTATTCTGCTATCTCAGGAGGTCACATCCATTGATTAACTAGAAAAAGGGGTAATTTAGTCTTCTCTGCCTCAGGACTGACTGAGTAAAAGTTGATGACCGCCATTTCTCGCCAGCCTATCTAATTTGGGGAAACAGGTGAACAAACCGCTCATGTTTGGTTAAATTAGCCCTCTAAACCTGTTCTGTCAAGGAAAATTCTCAGCCCAGTCAAGGAGATTATGGGTGGCTATTTTTTAAGTGAAGTTGGTACTTAAGAGGAATTTGATTGCAGAATACCAAAATTAGGCTCCAGTATTTGTGGAAGTTTGAAGTCCTTAGGTTGAACCTTTTGGACATACCCGTGAGATGGCTTGTTACCCACAAGATAACACAATGTTCATTGGCTCTCCCAACCCACTTCCTTCAGGATTCTTGACCTGGGAAAGGGTACAATGAAAAGTGTAGGCTCTATCAAACTAATTTCTGAATGCTGTAAATCGTCATTCAATTGTTATGATGTCAGTCATAACTGCATCTTACAAAAGCCATGGGGACTGTTTTGATCAAACACATAGGATCTTTTAATGTCCCAGGAGTTTAATCTTATTACACGGGTACTAAATGTACAGAAGCAAAGTCAATAATACTGGCATTAATGTGCGAACAAATGCAGACAGCATGCAGAAATTTGCTATTTTATTTGCCAAACTAATGGTGCTGCATGGCATCAGCACCACAAGCATAGGGATTAAAAATAGCAGCACTGCAAGCTTTGGAATAAAAAACAGGACACAGACCTATTGACGCACAGAGAGAGGTTGATTGCACAGAGACATGTTATAAATATTCTCACTATTTGTCCATTATCGGAGTGAAGCCAAATCTGTTGGCTTTAACAAAGTGCTTGTTCATTTCTGTCTCCTGTTAAGCACGTGGCTGGCGTGGTAACCTCAGGATTTTGAAACTAAGAAGTAGCCTTACTTTATTATAGACTTTGTCACACTTTCTTACCTCTTGAAAGAGGCCCGATTTTGAGCTCTTTAAGGTTCTAGCTACTCCTTTTGTGTTGGTAGAGGTGTCACCTTTGATTAGCTTTTTGTTGTGCTTTAGACCTGATCTCTGTCCTACGAACTTGGCATGGCAGCATGTAGTACCAAATTATGCATCAACTGAATCATAAAGGGATTTGGAGCCGCTACATATACCAGTCTATCTGATAGACTTCTAGCCGCAGATTCTTTACCCTAGAATTATCGTCAAGCTTCAGACTGGATCTGGTAATTTTTTGTGAGCAGTACCCCTGTGTGCCGGGTAGGTGGCGTCGGTCAGCTTCCTGTGGTATTGTCCGCACCGGCATTGATGTGTGCAGTGCCTATATAGGCGCCACCCAGCAAGCTATCAGTTATTTTCTTTACGCACCAGTCTGCACAGATCCGGAGAGAGCTATCCGAGTCATTTTTTGACCGACCTTTTCTGATTTTTATTTTTGTTGTTGAAGGCTTTTTTGAGATCCTGGTGCGGCAGGATGTCAACTAGGAAGGCCGACTTCAAGCCCTGTGTTGCGTATCATCGGTGATGGACCTGCAGCTTGTTTGCCTCTGGCGCGACCATGACACAAAGACCTGTGTTGACTGCCGCACCATGCACCCCAAGGGCTTGAGGGAGGGATCCTTCATGCTCCTTGCCGCTTGATGTGCGACGCCCTAAATCAAGGTCAAGAGGAAGGTCCCAGAATTGGTTGTGGAGCCCAAGATCCTCATCGCATTCAAAGTAGTCTTTGGGTAAGTCCCAGAAAAGTAAGAAGACAAAGAGCTCTTCTACGTCGCCCCTTCTGTTGAAGTCATCTGACAGGGGAAAATTTTCATTCAAGGCCTAGCTCTACGGTTGAGCCTGGGCCGGTTTCACGCCTCCCCCAGTTTCCGGGAGCCGGAGCGACCCCCATCCAACTTCATAAGTACTGTGAGGCCATTCACCTCATATTTGGGCGGCTTGTTTGCACTGGCACTCCTTCAAGCCCTGCAAGTTCGGGAGGGGCCCCCACTGGTTCTCTGCCGGCAGTTCTGGTTCCATCTGGGCCCTTTGGATCCTAACAGGCGCTGGTCATGCCACCTCGACCATCCCCTGTATCGGTCTTGATGTCCGCTCCCAGCGCTGCCATTCCTATTCTCATCCTCGACTCTGACACGAAGCCGAAGGGGTCATGCCTTCCAGGCCGGAGCTCGAAACTATTCCTATGGGCTAGGACTCGGGCAGATGGGGAGGGGTCGCTGGATCCTGAAGAATACAAACCCCTAGACCCTAACATGGACTGGTGTGAGGAATTGGCAGACACCAATGGACTGGACGCCTCTCCAGATACTGGCATGGCCTCCTACCGTGACTATGGAGAAGTAAGCCTCTTTTGCTATAGTATTTAGAAGGGAGGCCGAAGTCCTGGACCTTGGCCTACCCTCAGTGGCATTCAAGACTAACACAAACGCGCACACAATGGCAATGCCTGATTGCGAATGCACATCTATCTGTAAGGTCATCTGGATCATAGTATGAAAAATTCTACAAAGTAGTCTGGTGCTCTCCAGGCAATAATCCTCCTGCCACCTTGGAGGAAACACACTCTAGAGAGAGGCTTCTCTATAGAGATACACATAGATACACAAATGCCGAGGCACACAAAAGGCAGTCCATACTGTTTGAGAGGCAATAACCATATTAGTAATCACAAAAAGTCCATTCCAAGTTCTCTTTTCTTTTTATTTTCTGATTTCCTTCTTCTTGATGTAGTACAAAAACACTGGCAACCGCGGTGTTTCGTCCTATGGACTTTTTCAAGGCCAAACAAAATATATGGAAGACAGACCAGCAGATCTGGACAGAATAGGCTGGCGATTTCAACGAATAACTGACTCCGTATGCAAAGAGCTCACAAAGAATCTGTGTACCCCCTACTTGAGGCAGGACTATACACTGTCTATCCTGCAGGAGCGTCCATGTAACTAAATTAGTAAGAACCGCACTACAGCATCGTGCGCTCGAAAATGGTGTGGTACCACAAGGTAAGTCGAAGTAGTAGTCTGAAAGTTCAGTCAAAGTACTGGCTCTAGTACGCCTATGTGCGTTCACCAGAGCCCAGGAGGTCCCTCCATATAAGCAAATAATGAACATTGCGGGCTCGTTTCACCCGGCTTGCAGATAATACAACTTGGCCCTGTGCGCGTTCATCAGAGTCCAGGAGGTCCTTCCATATACAACGATAGTGAGCAATATAGGCTTGTTTCCCCCGGCATATAAATAATGCAACTTGGCTCTGGGAAGAGCAGAAAGGGGTAATCACAGTCGCTGTCAGCCCGTGAGGTATCACGGCATATAACCGGTGCGTGGCCTTGATAAGCCTGCGACACCAAAGTCGAGGGATCAAAACGTTTTGACTTACCTTGTGGTCCCACACCATTTTTGAGCGCACAATGCTGTAGTGCTGTTCTTACTAATTTAGTTATATGGACGCTCCTGCAGGATAGACTGTGTATTGTCCTGCCTCAAGTAGGGGGTACACAGATTCTTTGTGAGCTCTTTGCATACGGAGCCCGTTATTCGTTGAAACCACCGGCATATTATGTCCAGACCTGCTGGTCTGTCTTCCATATATTTTGTTTGGCCTTGAAAAAGTCCATAGGACGAAACACGTGTTGGTTGCCAGTGTTTTTGTACTACATCAAGAAGAAGGAAATCAGAAAAGAAAAGAGAACTTGCAATGGACTTTTTGTGATTACTAATATGGTTATGGACTCTTAAACAGTATGGACTGCCTTTTGTGCGCCTCGGCATTTGTGTATCTATGCATTCAAGACTAACATCTTGACAGAGGTGCTTCACCAGGAGTAACCCCCTCTGAACCGCTTCTCCCATTTAAAGAAGCCCACACGGACATCCTCCTTGGGACTTGGTACAAACCCTGCACAGGTGCTTCTGTGAACAGGATAGTTGCCCACCAACCCCGCCTCAGTGGACCCCAATTTCCTCACACAACACCCTACCCCGGAGAGCTTGGTGGTCCAAGCTTCCACCTCCCGTATAAATCCTGGCACATTCTCTACCACTCCACCGAATTGCAAATCCAAGAGTTTATAATACCTTAGGAAAGAAAATGCTTTCTTCCACTGGACTGGCACTGCCGTCCATGAACACAGTGTTCCTTTTGGGCAGTTGCTCCCATGCACAGTGAGATTCGGTTGCGCAAGTGCTGCCCATGGTCCCAGAGTAGGCCCGGGCCATTCTCTCCCTGATGGCCAGGCAAAAGAGATGTAGCCAAGTTCAGAATCCGATGCGGGCTGGACACTACCGACTCGCTAGGCAGAGTGGTTTCTTCATCAGTGGCCTTGCGGTTCTACTCCTGGCTAAAGATGACTGTCTTTACGGGGGATGTCCAGGCGTTGCTTACAGACATGCCCATTGATAGCTCCCAACTCTTCACAGACAAGGCGGACTCCGCGCTGGAGTGCTTCAAGGATAGCAGAGCTATGTCCAGGTCCTTGAACCTTACCATGGCCCCTCTCCAACACCTGTCTGCCTTTGCTCTTTTCATGGGCAAAAAAGGGGTTTCAAGCTATGTCAGCCACCATGGTGTGCAATCATATCAGCCTCTGTGTGGCCAAGGACTTAGTACCCACAGATCTCATGGGTTGGGCAGCCTGAGGTCGGTCCAGTACACCACCACCATCCCCCTGCAGTCGCAGTCTCCAAACCCCTTCACTTTGCCCCCTACCATTGTGGGCACCCTGTTACACCATTAACTACCCTACTGAGGTCAATGACATCAAAACGTTGGGTTCTTCAGCTTGTCCGAATGGGCTACTCCCTCCCCTTTGTGACTTCTCTACCCACTTGCGACATGCTAACGGAGGACCTTCTCTTCTTGCTCTGCCAGGAAGTAGCTGCTTTCTTGGCCCAGGGAGCCATAGAGAGGGTGCTGTTGCCAGAAGTAGCTTGTGGTTGTTATTCCCGCTATATTCTCATGCCCAGAAATTACGGAGGCCTTTGGCCTATCCTAGATCTGCGCCCTCTCAATTTCTTCCTGAAAAAGGAGAAACTCAGAATGCTCAAGTCCTGTCTGCCCTGGACTCAGGAGACTGGATGCTAGCGCTGGCCTTGCAGGACACATACTTGCACATTCCCGTTCTGCCTGCCCACAGGCGTTACCTGCGGTTCACGGTGGGCCACGAGCACTTTCAGTTTGCCGTGATCCCCCTTGTGTGTTCATCAAGGTGATGGTAGTGGATGCAGCTCATCTGCAGAGATCAGGGGTGCCAGTCTTGCCCTATCTCAACGATTGGCTGTTGGTGGCAGGCTCACCCCCAGGCTGTCGTCTCCCACCTCCAGACTACAGCAGACCTCCTGCACTCGCTGGGATTCGCTATCAATGTGCCGCAGTCACACCTGACTCCATCTGATGCTCCCTTTCATCTGAGCTGTTCTGGGCACGGTGCAGGTTCATGGCCTTCTACATCCTGCTTGTCACACATGCCCACTGGCATATGTGGGCTCTGCACGGTGTCCTGAGGTTCCAGTGGGCACAGCATTAGGGGAATCTCTCAGATATGGTCCAGGTCTCGGAAAGAAATGCTATTCACGAAAATATACCCACTTGACTTGTATTTTTTCCCGTTCATCTAACAAGTGCTATTGGTTCTGTTCCCCAAATAGAATTATGCTACATATGCAATATCTTTTTTACAAAACCATGTTTATTCTATTTTCGCAAATTTGCTCATATTTATTTATCTCAAACGGCACAAACCAGATCAGTGTATGTATGTGTAGAATGCTGGGATATGGTATGAATGTAATATGAATGTAATGTGCAGGAGTTAATGATTCTGGATGTGTGTAGGAGTGAGTGAGTTGTTGTGTGGGGGTATTTTTGTATTTTTGATTTTATGGAATTAACAATAAAAATGTCTTTATTGTGATAAATAGGTTTGGTTGCAGTACATGGAAGGAATTGTTAAAATGTACTTGCAGACTTTCTAATGTGATGTGCTGTTTGAGATGAATGAATATGAAAATATTTGAGAAAATAAAATAAACATGGTTTTGTAAAAATACATTGCATGTGTAGTATAATTCTATTTGTGGATCAGAACCAATAGCACTTGTTAGGCGCACGAGAAGAAATACAGGTCAAGTGGGTATACTTTCTTGAATAGTGGTGTTTTCTCCCCCTCGTCCCAGACCTAGAAACACTATTGTGGGGGTTACCTTTGTTTTTTATGCTCCGAGAAGTGCAAAAGATCTGCAGTGGTGGTTAACGAACCCCAATTGGGTCAGCAGCAGACCCCTCTCCCTTCCTCAAACAGATCTGACAGTGGTGACAGATGCATCACTCCTGGGATGGTGCGGCCATCTGGGAGAGGTGGAGATCAGAAGCCTCTGGTCTCGGGCAGAATCTGGACTCCACACTGATCGACTGGCACTCCGGGAGGTCCGGCTGGCATTAAAAGCCTTTCTGCCCTCCATCAAGGGAAGGCTAGTACAGGCGTTTACAGACAACACCGCCACCATGTGGTACTTCAGAACACAGGGCCTGGTGGGGTCATGGAACCTTTGTCAAGATGCCCTGGGTCTCTGGACATGGCTGAAACATCAGGGCAAATCCCTGGTGGTTCAACACCTGACGGGCTCTCTGAAACCCCCATGGCAGAAGAACTCACCCGAAGTTGCCTAGCGAATCACAGGTGGCGTCTCCATCTGGAGGTGGTGCAAGGTCTCTTTTAGCTGTGGGGAGAGCCTTGGTTAGAGCTGCTCGCCACCGCTGAAAAATGCGCAATGTCAGCGGTTTTGCTCACTGAAGTTTCCAAGACGGTTCTCTCCAGGAGACGCCTTTTGTCTCGAGTGGAGCACAGGCCTCCTGTACACCGTTCTGCCAATACCACTCCTGCCTAGAGTTCTCAGAAAGATCAGGAATGACCGGGCCAAAGTCATCCTTGTTGCTCCTAACTGGGCTCAAAGAGTTTGGTGTTCCGAGCTGTTGAGCTTGGTCATCGTTTCTTTGATCGGGCTGCTCCTTTGGGAGGATCAACATTTGCATCAGCAGGGGAGGGTTCTCCACCCAAACCTGTCAACGTGCTGTCCTCGTGTGCGGAGATTGAGCGGCAACAGTTGACAACTTTCGACCTTCCACCCGAAGTCTGCAGTGTTATCTTGGCAGCCAGGTGTCCCTCTACCAAGGCTGTATATGCCTGCTGTTGGGGAAAGTTTGTGGCATGGTGTGCAGAGAAACAGGTTGACCCTCTTTCTGCTGCCCTCTCTCGGGTTCTTCTGTTTATCCTTTCTCTTACCCAGCAGGGCTATACTTTGAGCACCATAAAGGGCTATCTTTCTGCCATCTCAGCCTTTCTGCGGTTTCCAGATCAGCCATCCCTGTTTGAATCAGCTGTCATGTGTTTCCAGCATGGCCCATTAGTTAGCCTAATTGTGGACGTTGTAGGCTGCGTATCTTTTGCACACGTTACTATATGAACACATTTGCTTTTGTTCCACATTGCACTTTCCCACAGAACCTGCATATGTTTTCATGTTCTGTTTTCCTGTGATTTAGTCTGAACGCCACAGACCAGGTCAAACAACAGCACCCCTTGTTATTCTTTCTAGTCAGACACTAGCATCTAGACATAAAACGAGAACACAGCTGCTGTTTGTGAGCACACGTGTCTTGCCATATAACTGAGCACAAGAGTTTAAGCACGAATATGGAGCAAAGGTTCTGGGGCAACACTGCTACGTCAGCTGGGATGTAGAACGTCCATTTGTGTATGTTAAGGTACGGGATCTGCCACCAATTCCAGAGATCTTTGATATATAATCGTTCAGTTTCAGTAGAAAGAGAGGGGGATTTAGGATATTCTGTTTTATAACATGATAGGACTTTTCATGGTATATGGTTTATTGACCATGCTAATAATTTTTTTTTAGTATGCATTTGTCTTCCAATTGTGGCACGAATACTGCATTTTAGGACACAATAGTTTAATTAAATATTCTAAACTTCCTTTGTGTCTCTTGTTTATCTTCTTGTCGACGAGTACTAGTGAGAGAGCAAAAGGGTGTGTCCTGTTACCGCGATCCCTGTGATGGTCGAGATTGTTGTGTTCTGGGGTGCCAATTCACTTGCTTCTCTGGTAAGGTTAGGAGGGCAAGTGAGGCACTATAGCTAGTCGGTCTTGGGCTCATAGATAACTGATATGGAATGGTGGCTCAGGCCCCTACATACTGATGTTTGGTCCCAAGCATAGTTCTCTTCCTGAGCAGAAACCCTGCAACATGGTGCCGCCAACTTTTAGCCAGGTACTTATTTGCTGGAACCCTGAGTAGTGCTTGTCCACAATACCCTTGCACTTTTTGCCAGAAACGTCCATGGTGTTAGGGATTTGTCCAACAGTTTTTAGGGAATCCCTAGTTCTGTTGGTTTTTCAAACTTGAATATTAAAAGGTTTACACCCTGTTTGTGCTGCGCTTTGAATTCATTACGAATTAGTTACGGCGCAACCCATTGCTATTAACTGCCCCCTAGAGGTAACTCAACATTTGACACAACATGGAGTCCCCGCAGCGGGATCTCCTGTGATTTTTGTTTTAGAAGCAGATGCAGCGTTCCGCTTTGAAGTTATTTTTATTCCTTGGTCACATTTTTGGCTGTGGACGCTGATAATACTTTTCGTGAATGCACGACGCCCCAGGCATCTGCTGCATATCGCCTGTATGCACATATTGAAATCCCTCTTACCATCTAGGAGCACCAGACCTGGTTTAATGGCGCCCTTCCCCATGTTCCTGGGACTGTTCGAGTGGGCCCCCTTAGTAACGAAGGGGCCATGTGGCTGGCACTTGCAGGTTATCCCCCCATATCCAGATTTAGGTAATTTGAAACAAACTTGTGCTTTATATAATGATCTTGTTGTGTTATATAGACGTCTTACACATACTTTGCTATCTGGTCCAGCTAGACTTGGCCTGCAAGCACAAATCTAGTTTCCTGCAACGCCTGCCATTAGTCCTGTAATTGTTTTTTTTGAAAATGTATTTATTAGCATTTTTCCAAATACAAACATTTTACGTTATTGAAATAGGGCAACATGGAAATCGAAATATTCTGGTCAAGTGAGCGAACACGCATAGACTAAAATAAATAAAAAAACACAAAAAGGAAACAGCAATCTACAATCTTGATACGTAGGCACCAGGCTGACAGTAGGACTTTCATCATCATGTCATATACAATGAACTACGGGTCGGAATGCCTCCAGAATATTTAGCGACAGGAGTTACAGCTAGTATTGCTTCGACGCCCACTCCTCCCAAGAGCAGCATGCCTTAAGACATAACTGCCGACTTAATACAACTAGTCCGGGTGACTCTCAGAATGCCCCCCCACCCCCAATGGCGCTTCATTTCCAGTCACCTCCGGGTCGGGAGGTGTAGATGTATCCGCCTGCAGTGTCTTTAACCAGTCCAGAAATGGGTCCATATATTTCTCGGCCTGGAAGCCACAGGCATCAGTTCCCAAAAGGTCGTCAGTTGCGTGTGGCTGAACGTGACGTCTGTGATCCATGCCTTAACCGTGGGAGCCCTCCGCTCCCCCCAGTGTATAGATACCCTGTGTTTAGCCATTAGGAGTAACAAAGCATGCAATTTACGGTGCTCGGCCTTAGTGTTTTTAACATAACCAAGAAGACCTATTATCGGATTCGGCTCATGGGGTGTCCCTAAAATGTCATGAATCTTGTTGAATATGGCAATCCAATAGGCGGCAATGGGCGGACAACTCCAAGCCATGTGCAGAAAAGTGGCAGGGGTGTAGCCACATCTCCAACATCTAGAATCTGGACGCAATCCCATGCGGAAAAGTTGACTTGGGGTTCTGTAAAACCGGTGGATATATTTAAAATGTATTAATCTCAATTTATAATTGGGTGAGAGTACCTGAAGCTGGCCACAGCAATTAGTCCTGTAATTGTTCATTTAATTATGGGCATATGACCCACAAATCGTGAGGAATTATAATTTTGTATAGCCCAAAAAATTGATCAACTTGAAGCTGTTTTTCCCCTTACAGGACCACAAGACAAGCACAAAATTCTCACTATGTGCTTACCCACTAGACTGGTTCCCACTCTAGGGGACTGCAATACCTGGGGTACTATGTCTTGCCACTGTTTACATTCTTTGTCATCACACTCCCTCAATGGCCGTTCTACCGAACGTCCTTAAATACAAAATGAACATGGGGCAGGTCCTGCCCTAGATTTGGGGATGAAACTTGTCTGTAATTTTTCTGTTGTTTCCAAAATGTGTCTTTGTAATGTTAAAGATGAAGCCGCATCGTTGGCTTTCTGCCAGCGACTTGTCTCAGTGGCGGTAGCCAACCATGAACACGAGTTGCATGTCCGCATTGGTAATGAATATACGTCTTCAGGGCATAATAGTTTGGGAACCAGACCTTCAGTACCACCACTTGGCAAGCCTAGCTCTGACAAGGATGCTAGATCTGCCTGTGAGTTTGCTAAAAAGCCATGGGATAAATCTAAACAACAACAGAAAGATAAACAGCGTAGAGGTTCTCCACCCACGGAGTCCTCTAAAAGGCGATATAATTTTCGTGATCGCACCAAAATCAAAACTCCAAATTCCTGATCCCCCTTCTCCTCTTTCCTTTCAGGACTCGTCTGACCAACAGTATGATAGAGGAGGGTGATCTGACTGCAGACGAGAAGAGTACGTGAAACCAACAAGGGAGACGCAACGCTCGTCTGACGTGAAGATAAAGGAGGATAGACCTCTTCCATATAAACCCTCTTTTCAGAAAAAGAAAGTTGCAGTTTTAACTGCAAAATATGCCACAGATGGTGAGAACCCTCCTCCTGAACAGGAGTTAGGCGGTAGTCACCATAATGTGCTGGAATCGCCACCAATTTCTGGTAGTGAAAGCAACTGAAACATTTTTTACGTTTGAAACCGCAGACACCCGCATAGCCCTTCCGGACAGACTATATCACTTAGATATTCAAATTGAAGGTGACGTTAGATGTACCATTAAAACAATAGTCTGGGACAAATTGACTACAATTTATGACATTCTCTTGGCGGAGGTCGTTTGACCCCCACCTTTTGTTCTTGCAAGCCCCCAGGGTGAGGATGTCATTCGCCCTTCTTTCTCACTCCTTATCTCTGACGAAGTCAGGCAGGCTTATGCATCTAAATGGGACCTTGCTTTGGCCCCTGCTCTTTATCGTAACCATACTGGTTGGGATTAGGACTCCCATTATGTTGTTCCTATACGATCCACACCTCGGGTACAACCACAATAGCCTTTTAAAAAGGATGCAAAAGCACCCATTAAGGAAATTCTTTCCCACCTGGAGTACCAGGGAGTAATTGAACCCTGTGTTTCTCAAATGAATAGTCCTCTTTTTCCTGTTCTGAAACCAGATAATTCTTATCACATTGTTTTAGATTATAGACATTTGATCAGTCATACACTCACATTTGCGGTGCAAAGTACCCACAGTACCACACTTATTAACAGTATGGTCTCTAAAAAATATAAAACCACTTTGGACTTTTCCAACTTTTTTTTGGTCACAGTTTGGCTCCTGAGAGATGGGCTGGTCCGCCATTAGCACCTTAGGCTTTTAAAAGCACTATGCACGACTTCCTATGAGCTATAAGAACACCCCAGGAGTTTTTGTGGCCCAAATTGTCAATTCTTCATGAAATCAACCCTGATGCTCTGTCTCTCTTAGATGATATCTAGATGATGAATTAAACCCCCATTTAGCGAGAGTCGATCGCATAATACTGCGATTTGCTGAGCTTGGCTACAAGTTTACCTTAAAAAAACAAACATAGCTTTTCTGAGTGTCCTTTGCTTAGGATATGAACTTACAAATGAAGGAAATATTCTTGCCCCTAACTTTCTTGAAAAATGTGCACAGTTGCAGCCTCCAAGCACACTTAAGAAGTTACAGTCCCTGCTACAATTTTTTAATTTTGGCCAAACAAACATACCTGATTATGCACAACGTATTAAACCACTTTATGCCTAAATACGGCCAGATTTTCCCGCTTCCTGTTGGATGTTGGAACACACTGAAACCCTCAGATCTTTACAATTTGACTTACTTGAAACACGCCAGTTACATATGGGTGTCAATACCACGAATTTAGTAATCTGTTTTTTCCCAGGTGCAATTTGATTTATATGTCACCTTTAGCGTAGGTGAAACAGTACCTATAAGCATTGCATTTATATTCCACTACAGAAATGCGTTTTGCTTCTACTGAAAAAATACTGACTGCTGTGCAGATGGCCATCCTTAAAGAACGGCCACTTGCTCAGGGAAAATGGATTATTGTCGTTTCTCCAGTGCCAGCCTTAGAGGCTGTCACCAAAGCCAGCGCTCCGAACGCAAAAGCCCTCTATCCTTTGTGGATACAATGGGCTACGTCTTTGACAGCCATGGATGCAGACTTCATCTTTGACCCTTCCTTGCAAACACAGGAATTTTTGCAATATGATATGTTTGTCCTTTGCCTTCTTCAGTTCTGCTTCTTGGTCTATATAAATATATTAATTATACTGATGGTTTCCGCACAACCTGCTGTAGGTTCTAAGCAGCAGTATTCTGCCATATGCGCCATCGTTAGTGGCACTATGTCAGATGGTGTTTTTCACCTCCAAACGATTCACACACACAGTCTCTCAAGGACTGCACTATACAGTTGGCTGAACTGAAGGCTTTACTTCTTGCACTTGAAAATACGAATCCTGAATTCCCCTCACTTATTGTGTGTGATTCGTATTATTGTGTACAATCCTTTAATGTTAATTTACTTTTTTGGTGACAAAATGACTTCAGAGATTCCAAGGTTAGCACAATCAAGCATTAACTGCTTTGGGTTAAAGTGGCAGATCTTAAAGATAGATTGCCACATGCTCATGTTATACATACATTGAGTCATCAACGTGTGGGAGCACACGCTGTAGGGAATTCTTTAACTGATGAAGCAGCCAAATCTGCAGTAGTCAAAGCTAGAATAGCAGCAGTAACCCACTCTAAAACACGTAACGACAATGATATCTTGGCTGCCGTCAATGCTTTTAAGAACGGCACCCCTTTACCGAAGGGGTTTCCTTCTAAATATTCTTATTATTTAAATGACCAAAATGTTCCATTTGTCACTATTCCAGGTGTTGGTGATCGAGTGATACCCACACAGACAAGATCTGATTGTAGCCCAACATGAAGGTGTAGCATCCGCAGGAGTGGCTGCCACTACTTCGCTCTTACAGCGATGTTATTGGTGGCAAGGTTTATACCAACAAACCAGAAAATATGTTTTATGTTGCGACATATGTTAGTAGATCAAAAGTTCTACTGCGTCTCGAGCACCACAGACAAATCTCTTTTGTTCCAGCAAGCCCTTTGGCTGCATTCCTCTGGGTTTGGTCACACTACTTGGCACTGTTATTAAAGACTTGCAGGACTTCATTGAGACTTATGCCTGCTGTGCATTCCACTCGAACCAAGGTCCGGCTTTCACTTCCAAAGCGTACTGTGATTCGATTAAATTCATGGGTGTGCAAGTGTATTATTGTTCGCCATATAGGCCTCAGGGCAATTCTGTTGTGGAAAGAATGAACCATGAGTTTAAGCAGTCCTTAATGGCAATGGAATTAGGTACAGGGCATGGTTGATTGTACCATCTCTATGAGGTTCAACGTGCATTAAATAACCTCCCCAAAAGATCTCTGGGTGAGCAGACCATGTATGAAGGGCTTTTTGGCATCAAGATATGTGTTCCAGACCTTGACGGGGCAGACATTGTGGCGGGAGCCACATCCTCTGACGTAGATAAGCATTGTGCTGTCTTACAAGACTTACAAACGTTCTGCGACACTCAATCTGCACGTCTCTGTTTGAGTACTGAAGATCTACTTCCAGTTTCCGGCTGGCTTTCAAAAGTTGGAGATCTGGTTCGGGAAAAGTAGGCTATCAATCAATCAATCACAGAATTTGTAGAGCGCACTACTTACCCGCGAGGGTCTCAAGGCGCTGGGGAGAGGGAAGGGGGGGGGTGCTGCTACTGGTCGAACAGCCAGGTCTTGAGTAGCCTCCTGAAGGTCAGCAGGTCTTGGGTCTGTCGTAGGCTTAGTGGAAGGGTGTTCCAGGTCTTGGCGGCGAGGTGTGAGAAGGATCTGCCGCCGGTGGTTGTTCTTCGAATGCGAGGGACGGTGGTGAGAGAGAGGTCGGCGGAGCTGGCGGTTGGGGACGTAGAAGAAGAGCCGTCTGTTGAGGTAGGCTGGGCCAGTTTTGTGGAGTGCCTTGTGTGCGTGGATGAGGAGTTTGAAGGTGATCCTCCTCTCGACGGCGAGCCAGTGCAGGTTCCTCAAGTGGGGGGTGATGTGGCTGTGGCGTGGTACGTCGAGGATCAGGCATGCGGAGGCGTTTTGTATGCGTTGCAGTCACTTGATGAGCTTGGCCGGGGCTCCCGTGTAGAGGGCGTTCCCATAGTCAAGTCTGCTACTGACGAGGGCCTGGGTGACTGTTCTTCTTGTGTCTGTCGGGATCCACCTGTAGATCTTGCGAAGCATGCGGAGGGTGTTGAAGCAGGAGGAGGAGACTGCGTTGACTTGCTTGGCCATGGAGAGCGTTGAGTCGAGGATGACTCCCAGGTTGCGTGCGTGGTTGGTTGGTGTCGGGGCTGCTCCCAGCGTCGTTGGCCACCAGGAGTCGTCCCAGGCTGAGGGGTTGGAGCCGAGGATGAGGACCTCCGTTTTGTCCGTGTTCAGCTTTAGTCGGCTGATCTTCATCCAATCGGCGACGGCCTTCATTCCTTCATGGAGATTGGCTTTGGCGGCGAGGGGTCCTTGGTGAGGGAGAGGATCAGTTGAGTGTCGTCGGCGTAGGAGATAATGTTGAGGTCGTGCTGTCTGGCGATGCGTGCGAGCGGGGCCATGTAGATGTTGAACAGTGTTGGGCTGAGGGACGATCCCTGGGGTACGCCGCAGATGATCTCGGAGGCTTCGGATCGGAAAGGTGGGAGGCGGACTCTCTGGGTTCTGCCGTCGAGGAAGGAGGTGGTCCATTCCAGGGCCTTGCCTCGGATCCCTGCGTCGTGGAGGCGTGCGCGTAGAGTGCGGTGGCAGACAGTGTCGAAGGCGGCGGAGAGGTCCAGCAGGATGAGGGCTGCGGTCTCACCATTGTCCAGCAGGATCCTGATGTCATCGGTGGCGGCGATGAGGGCAGTCTCAGTGCTGTGGTTGCTGCGGAACCCTGATTGGGATGGGTCCAGGATGCTGTTTTCTTCGAGGTATCGGGTTAGCTGTTTGTTGACGATCTTCTCGATGACCTTGGCTGGGAACGGAAGCAGAGAGATGGGCCGGAAGTTCTTGAGGTCAAAAAGGAATTCGGCCCAACGTACCATGCTCCTGTTCTAGTCCTTGACGCCCAACGTACACAAATTGTGATTTTTTCCCACAACTTCCGAGATATAAAGACAAACACTTTGTCTCCATTGAGCATGTCAAACTATACCATATGGCTGATTCTGAATAGTATGCCATGGAGTTTACATACTTTTCCACAAGACTTTCCTTTGCAGCCCTTGAGCACCACTGATGCTGATACTCCCTAGCTGGGGCAGGCTGACACGGTACCTGTTCCTACTATCACGTCTTCTACAATGGATTTCATATATATGGATCCTACTCCTGAGTCACAGCCTCCTGTTTTTCAGCTGAGTACCTCCGGGTACTATATGGATCATGGAGATTTTTCTTCAGACAGTTCGTCTGTTTTACACCCTCCTCCAGCATGAATTTCTGTTTTTATTTCATGTTTAAAACACACTTATCTGGTCCCGTCTTTTATCTATGTCTGGATCATACTCTCCTTGTTTTTTTTTTATTCATGTGGTTTGGATTTGTGACTTTCTTTCTCGTCAATCAATGGCCATTACCTCCTGTAACGTTCTGTTACAGAAGTGGTCAACAGGACGTTGGACCCCCCATTCTTCATCTCATAAACTGAAAAGATACTTGTCCCTCGTCAATATTTCAGCTGTTCCATTGACTGATGGAATTTTTAGGGATAAGGTTCCTTTCGACATATTCGGCCCTATGGAGATTCTGCAGATACCATATGTGTTCAAAGTTTCTATGGGTGATGTAATAGTACTGTGGTTACATTCAGATGATTGGGATGTTAGCACTGTAAATTCTATGTTTTCTGAACTGGGGTATTATGCTGTTTTTGAATCAGAGGATCTATATCTTAATTCTGCTAATTATGCCGATGTGTTCTGTTATCATTATGGACGTCATTTTCTGCACAGAGCCAGTGGACAGCATCCCCATTTTAATTATACACAATGGGAACATTGTCTAACTATCTCACAAGGGACTTGCAAAAAGACAAGTTCACATATTTTATGGGATGTGACACTTCAGACCCCACATCATTTTATTTCAAGTTAGTTCTGACTCCACTCAAAAAATATATGCTTACTCAGACTAAGCTTATCTATACCGCTTTGTTTGTCAACCAGTTGGCCCTCTAAGGACCACATCAATTTGAAATCGATTTGGGGTATGAAGTCTTGGCAGGTTCAGGGCATGGAAACCTTGTTTCAAGCCTGATAAATTCCCACACAAATGATTTTCTTGAAAACGATCCAACAGACTACCTGTCTAGGATTGGCAAAAATGAAAGAAATGAATGCCCGACTATTTCCTCTGTTGCCCGCTTTGATAATTGGCAGAATTTGACAAACTACACTGAAGACCTTTTAAATAACATGGTGCAGAATGGTACATTTGATTCTTCATTTTCGAGTCCTGTCGGGTGGTTGTTGTGGCCAGTGGACACAAATGACTGTTGTGCTCGTTTTCTTAATTCCACACCTGAGTTTAAATCAAGCAGACCTGATCCCCAATACTCACAGTTAGCACATCCTGGTATTATTACCACCTATTAGATGGGGAAGGTATATCAGCAATGGTAGGAACATTTCACACTGTATGCAGTGAAACAACATCTTTCTCTCCTGTCCGAAGAAATGAATTTATCAGATTTTCTTTTAGGTCCTAAGTCCCCACGTTCTAAAAGATTTATATATGCTACTTATAATGAAATTTGGAATTCATCCCAGATGAAAGCTGCTGCACGTTTAAGACAAATTGACCAAGATAATTTGGATCAAGTGCTTGCTGTTGTTGATAATAGTATTAATACATTGTCATCTCGTATTTACAATTTAAACAACATTGCATCTTCTGTTATTAATACTGTGCAGAGTGACATGTCAACCTTGTATCATGGTCAAAGTCAGCTTGGATCTATTATGCAGTTTAGCTGGATGCTTCAAACACTCAAAAATGGGCGCGTTCCATGGCATAACGTGAATTGCAGCGATTTGTTTGAGCCTTTTAATTTAACACGTAAACAACAACTGATGGCCATGAAAGATACAACCTATACAATGCTGCATTTAGAAAAATTAAAACAACCCATTCACCATAGCTGAAAGCCTTTGGTGGTGTGGTTCATACATGATGTTATTTCACTGCCTAGCTCGACATTTCAATTCACAGCGTGCATGAAACATTTCCCTGTAGGTAGATATGAACCCCTTGGAAGCATCTTCATTCCTGAGTTAAGGTCACTTCCCTTTACATATCATTGTGAACGTACTAATAAGGGCGTTATTTGAAAGAGACTATTAGTTATGGATTCCTTACCTTAGAATTACCCCCAGGCGTCAGACTGGATCCGGAGAATTTTTCTTCAGCAGTACCGCTGCGTGTCGGTAGGTGGCGTCGGTCGACTCCGCGTTCGTCATTGGCGTTGTGATCGCTGGAATGACGTCGCAGTATCTACTTAGACGCCGCCCCTATGCGTCAGTTCTTTCTTTTTCCGTGCCGGCCAGCGGAGATCCGGAGAGAGCGGTACCCTTAGTCTTTTTGACTAGAGTTTTTCGCCTTTTGTCGACTTCTTTTTCGAGTCGTTCAACTCTTGGTGCAAGGGTTGTCACATCGTCAGACCGGCTTCAAACCTTGTGGCTCCTGTCACAAGTTGATGTCCATCACAGACCCACATCTCGTGTGCCTCTGGGGTTTGGAGTGCGACCACGACCCAAAGTCCTGCTCCCACTGACGGGCCATGAACACGAAGTCTTTGCAGGAGTGGTCCTGAAAGGTTCTCGAGGCCCGGCAGTCCTTTGCGCCGCTCGAGAGGGAGGTCGCGAGACCGGTCGCAGAGTCACCACCATCACTCCTCTTCGAAGTCTTCATCTTCGGGTTAGTCGAAGCACAAGAAGAAGGAGAAGAAGCACCGTCGCTCTTCACCTTCTCCCCATCCAGATGCGGGTTGCGGAAGGTAGTCGTCAGCTCTGCCCGTGGAGCCTGTTGGGTCGACTCCGAGCCTCCCTCCCTTCCCGGGAGCCGGGACGACCCCTGCCCAACTTCGTAGCTTTTACGAAGCCCTCCACTCCATCTTTGGGCAGCCCGACTCGCGTCTTTGGGCGCGTCTTTGGGCCCCGCGGACTCGGCTGGGGGTTCTAGGCCTTCGTTGCCAGCGGCTTCGGCTCCGGCACTGCATGGACCCCAGGGATCCAGGCCTGGATCTGGATCGGCGCCGGTCGACCTTACGATGACACCTCCGGCGCAGAATCCATTGGCGATACCTCCACCCCCTCCAACGCCAGTTGTGTTCCCAGCCGGTGTCGACCCCGGCCTCCACCCCGACTTGGACACGGAGCCGGACCGGCATCGGCCGATGCCGGTACCGGCGCCGACCGGTACCTTTGTACCCTTGTTCTATTGTGGTGTTCCTTACTGCCCTGAGTGGCAGCCAGAGGAGGGTGAGGAGGACTGGGAGGGGTATATTGACCCTCCAGCAGACCAGCTGGTAGAGCCGGACTGGTGAGAGGAACTGGGTGAGGCCAGTGGTCTGGATACATCCCCAGACCATGCCTCCTGTGGATAGGGTGATTGCCCGACGCCACCGCCCGGTCCCGGGCGACCCGACTTTCCTCTCCCAACACCCTACCCCTGAGAGCTTGGTGGCCCAAACCTCAACGTCCAAAGTCGCGTTCCCTACTGCTCCCCCAGATAGGGAATCCAAGAAGCTGGATTATTTTGGGAAGAAGATGTTTTCTTCTGCCAGCTTAGGACTGCGGTCAGTGAACACCGCGTGTCTCTTGGGCCGTTACACCCACTCTCTGTGGGACATGGTTGCGCAGGTGCTGCCACAGTGCCCGGAGGAGGCCCGGGCCGTGCTCTCCAGTGCAGTTGCTGAAGGTAGAAATGCATCAAAGTTCGCCATACGATGTGGGCTGGACACCGCCGACTCGCTAGGCAGGACGATTTCAACGTCGGTAGCCCTGAGACGCTATGCCTGGCTGAGGTCCACTGGCTTTTCGGGTGATGTCCAATCAACTATTTTGGACATGCCTTTTGATGGCCGTCGCTTGTTTGGCCACAAAGCGGACAACGTGCTTGAGAGCTTTAAGAATTCTAGGGCTAGACCAGATCCTTGGGCCACACTACCACCTCTCGCCCCGCGCAGTCCGCTTTTTGCCCCTTTCGTGGCTACGGAAGGGGTGCCCCACTACGTCCCAACCAGAGCCACCGGCCTGGCCAAGCTGCCCAGCCTCTGTGTGGCCGGGGATGTGGGACCCAGCGTCGTGGGTCTGGGGGCCAGCGGGCTGGCCAGTCCACCAGCGCCTCCTCTACAGCAGCCTCCAATCCTTCCTAGTCCGACTTTTCAGGGCCACCAGTTGCCAGTGGGCGGCAGGATTCGCCATCACCTCCCCCACTGGCACAGCATCACGTCGGACAGGTGGGTTTTGCAGATAGTCCAAAGGGGCTACTCCCTCCCCTTCGAGACTACCCCTCCCTTCATGCCACCTGCTTTCCATCGCATGCCGGAGGATCACTTGGCCCTTCTCCGTCAGGAAGTTGCAGCTCCCTTGGCCAAGGGAGCCATCGAGCGAGTCACTGTGCCAGAAGTAGGTCGTGGTTGTTATTCCCACTACATCCTGGTACCCAAGAAGGACAAAGGTCTGCGTCCTATCTTGGATCTCAGGGACGTCAACCGCTTCTTCCGGAAGGAAAAGTTCAAAATGTTGACATTGGCTCAGGTTCTGTCTGCCCTCGACCCTGGAGACTGGATGGTAGCGTTGGACTTGCAGGATGCCTATTTTCACATCCCCGTTCTGCCTGCCCACCGGCGTTGCCTACGATTCACGGTAGGCCATGAGCATTTTCAGTTCATCGTGCTTCCCTTTGGCCTTACCAGCACCCCTCGGTGTTCACGAAAGTGATGGCGGTGGTCGCAGCTCATCTGCGCAGATCAGGGGTTCCAGTCTTCCCCTATCTCGACGACTGGCTGTTGAAGGCGAGTTCACCCCAGGCTATCGTCTCCCATCTCCAGACTACGGTGGAACTCCTGCATTCGCTGGGGTTCACTATCAACGTGCTGAAGTCACACCTTATTCCCTCTCAGAAGGTCCTTTTCATCGGGGCGGCTCTGGACACAGCGCAGTTTCGGGCTTATCCTCCCGAACAGCGAGTCCGGGATATTCAGGCTATGATTCCGATCTTTCAGGCTCTATCCCGGGTTTCAGTCAGAATGACCCTGAGGCTGCTGGGCCTCATGGCCTCCTGCATCCTGCTGTTGGATCATGCCAGGTGGCATATGTGGGCTCTGCAGTGGGACCTGAAGTTCCAGTGGGCACAGCATCAGGGGAATCTTTCCGATTACATCCAGATCTCGGAGGGGACTGCACACCAATTGCAGTGGTGGCTAACGAACCAGGATTGGGTCAATGGCAGATCCCTCTACCTTCCCCAACCAGAGTTCACAGTGGTTGACAGATGCATCACTTCTGGGGTGAGGCGGCCACATGGGGGAGGCGGAGATCAGAGGCCTCTGGTCTCCGGCGGAGTCCGGGCTCCACATGAACCTTCTGGAGCTCCGGCGATTCGTCTTGCACTGAAGGCATTCCTTCCCTCTGTCAAAGGAAGAGTAGTGCAGGTGTTCACGGCAACACCACCACCATGTGGTACTGCAACAAACAGGGCGGGTGGGGTCGTGGACCCTATGTCAAGAGGCTCTTCGCCTTTGGACATGGCTGGAACATCAGGGCATACCCCTGGTGGTTCAACACCTGGCAGGTTCCGTGAATGCCAGGGCGCACAAACTCAGCCGCCGGTGCATGATGGATCACGAGTGGCGTCTTCACTCAGAGGTGGAGCAAGGTCTCTTTCAGCAGTGGGGAGAGTCTTGGTTAGATCTATTCGCCACTGAAGAGAACGCGCAATGTCAGCAGTTCTGCACGTTGGAATTTCCAAGGCGGCACTCACTAGGCAGCGCTTTTCGTGGCGAGTGGAGTTGCAGTCTTCTATACGCCTTTTAGCCTATACCACTTCTACCCAGAGTGCTGAAGAAGATCAAGCGCGACCGGGCCCAAGTAATTTTTGTGGCTCCAGACTGGGCATGAAGAGTCTGGCATCCCGAGCTCTTGAGCATGGCCATCGATCCTCCGATCAGACTGCCCCTTCGGGAGGATCTTCTGTCGCAGCAGCAGGGGACGGTGCTCCACCCGAACCTGTACAGCCTCCACCTCCTTGCATGGAGATTAAGCGGCAACAGTTGACAGCTTTCGACCTTCCTCCCGAAGTCTGTAACGTTATCTTGGCAGCCAGGCGTCCCTCCAACAAAACGGTATACGCCTGTAGATGGAACAAATTTGTGGCATGGTGCACAGCAAAGGCTGTGGATCCCCTTTCTGCCCCTCTTTCAGTGGTTCTCCTTTTCATTCTTTCTTTGGCCTAGCAGGGCTCTGCTCTGGGCACTCTTAAAGGCTATCTTTCGGCCATTTCGGCCTTTCTTCGCCTTCCTGATCAGCCTTCTCTTTTCACGTCCCCTATTGTAAATCGTTTTCCTAAGGGCATTTCTCACCTTTTTCCTCCTTTTCCTTTCGTAATGCCCCAGTGGGACTTGAACCTTGTTCTGACTTACCTTATGTGCGCTCCCTTCGAGCTGCTACATAATTGTCCTCTCAGACTCTTGACCTTAAAGACTGCCATCACCTCTGCTCGCAGGGTGAGTAAGCTTCAGGCTCTTTCTTCTAGGCCTACTTTCCTTGCTGTTCATCCGGATCTTCTTTTCTTTCCAAAGTGGTTACCTCTTTCCACATAGTACAGACCATCACTTTGCCCACCTTCTTCCTGCCCCGCATATTTTTAAAGAGGAGGAGAGGCTCCACCGTCTGGATCCAAAACGTGAGCTTTCATTTTATCTGGATCGCACAAAACAATTCCGGGTGGATGATCAGCTCTTTGTTGGCTATGTGGGCGCCAAGAAAGGTTGGGCCGTGCAAAAATTAACCATCTCTCGATGGGTCGTTCTTTGCATTAAAATTTGTTATTCCTTGGCAAAAAAGGAACCTCCAGTAGGATTACGCGCCCATTTCACCAGGGCGACGGCAGCAACTACTGCTTTGGGACGTGGAGTACCCCTTCATGACATCTGCCAGGCAGCCACGTGGGCTTCCTTGCACACGTTCACTAAGCATTACTGCCTGGACAGCCAAGCCTGGAGAGACGGCTTCTTTGGCCGTTCAGTTCTCTAGGACTTTCTAGTGTGAACTTAGTTCGCAGACCCACCACCGGGGTTGGTATTGATGGGGTATCTATTCTAAGGTGAGGAATCCAGAACTAATAGTCACTTTCAGATGAACAAGTTACTTACCTTCGGTAACGATATATCTGTAAGAGACATATATTAGTTAGGGATTCCTTACCGCCCCACCTATCCTCCCCATTCTGCGAACTGACTTCTAGGGTAAGGGACTTCCTTTCAGGCCCCTAGTTTTATGCACCAGTGGTCAGTGTCTTGCATCGCTCTGCGCTTCTGGCGTGGAATGTCGTGTAAAGAACTGACGTCAGCGCGGAGGGGGGCGTCTAAGTAGATACCGCGGCGTCATTCGGCGATCGCAACACCAACGGCGAAGTGGAGTCGACTGACGCCACCTACCGACTCGCAGGGGTACTGCTGAAGAAAATTCTCCGGATCCAGTCTGACGCCTGGGGTAATTCTAAGGTAAGGAATCCATAACTAATATATGTCTCTTACAGATATATCGTTACCGAAGGTAAGTAACTTGTTCTTTATTACTGGAAAAGAATGCAATTCTACTCTCGGACATTCACTTGTGTGTAAACAGGTTGAAACTTGTGGTGCATGTAATACTTCATCGCCCAATTTGGCTTGTTTGAAAGGAATTCCGGTTCCCGCAATTCTCCCTTTCATTACGGTACTCTCTAATGGGAGTCATCTCATGCTTAGCGATCAAGACTGTTGCAGAATGCGGGCTGGAGTCACGTATATTTTGTCAGTTTCCCAGTTAGTCACTTGTTGCAACAACGTTTTGTTTCCCCCTCCGCATGGGATTGTAGATAGTTAATTGTGGCCTTCCATTCCAACTTTGAAGGCAGATTTCAACAAGCTAAGCAGACTCAAAGCATTTCATGTTACAAGAAGTAGCACTTACATCTGCTCGTGAGATTTTCTAATTGCAGGTGGCTAGAACTTCTTGTGAGATACAGTCATTGTTAAATATAAATCTTCCCCTGTACTTCGGAGAATTAATGCATCAAATCATTAATGCCTCTAGTACAGACTGCCTTGCCCACTTTTTTAAGGTTGTGGGCTCCGACCTCATTAGTTTTGTCAAACCATCTTTAGGGTAATACCATCTTTTAGCCACTCCATTTTTTTCTAGAGGATTTGGAGGAATCCAGTTGCTGTTATTGCTCGTTTGTGGCATTCTTATCCTATTCCTGCTTCTCCGCAATGGATGCTCCTTTTGTGGGCACTCTGGAACTGGCACTGCTCCAACGCTACCGCGAGCCTATGCTTCAGATATTTGGAATGTTTCTACTGCAGGAACTGGATCTTGATTGGTCCCTAACACTTTGACCTTCCTGGTTTACCTGCATACAACCCATGTTCCACTGTATATGGTGCCCCGTCGAATGTGCACTGGACATTTGCCTGGCTTCACATACATTTGCTACCTTAGACTGCTACTGAGTGCCTTAGCGACCCATTATCAGGACTGTTTTTTGGTTTTGCGACTTCTTCAAAATTTGAGGTTTGAGCCACTAGTCTATGAGGAAACATGTGCATCGGCACATGGATCACAGGATACAGGCTTTGCTAACACGGATGCAAGTCGCCCTGTAACTGTCTCAGCATCGGCTGGGACCGGAGATCATGTCTGTTCTTTGAAGCTCGTAATTTGGGCAGTTGACCAATCATTATATGCAAACTCAGACTCCTTTATGGAGTCCTTAGTCTTTGAGATGGCGAGTGATGCAATGGGTTCCTCCGTAGCTCCATTGTAGGAGGCTGGCTTAGTTTATTGGTGCACACTTATTTAATTGAAGCTCCTTGCACTAATCCAGACAACTCTTATGGTGATGTGATTTTAGTGGTCTTAGCCAACCATAGAAAGCTCTCTAAGGGTTAGCTGTGGAGAGTAGCCTTCAGGCTTATCCAGGAGGAGAGTTAAGCAGCTTGTTTTACCAGATCTAATCATGTAGTGTAGGTTAAACAAAAAAGAACCACACAGTGTATATATAAAATAGTTCTATTTATTGCACTCACTAACACATTGGTATATCTCCTACCCGGATATATCAACACAAATACACAACAATGCTTCAATTGCGAATAGGTAAGTAAGCACAATACACAGTGGTCTCTAGGGGAGACCAAACCACATACTAAAAAAGTGGAATGTGAACTGCGACCGAAGTCGGGACTTGGACCAGTAGACTCAGAATAGCTGGGAACACAAGGAACCACCCAAGGTAAGTACCCAGGAACCCCACATAGGCTGTGTGCAGAGTGGAAACACAGCTGCATACCCAATAGAAGTCAACGGGTAAGTCGCAGTTGCAGTTTTGAAGGAGGATCCTTCTCGTGTGGACCCTGAAGAAACCCCGTGGAAGAAAGACGGTTGGAGAGTCACCCCACCCGTGGATACCCCCGGAACCAGGATATCTACACCAGGGAAACTGGGTGCATAGGTTCGAAGTGAAGTCCAAAACTGCCGTAAACCACATCAGAGGACTTTAGTAAAGACCCTGCTGGCGAAGACTGTGCAAAAGTCTGGTGGAATCCAACGGTGGGTTCTTGAAAAGAAGAACCTGCAAGCAGAGGGGACAGAGTCTATGCCACTTGGAGGTGACCAGGAGGCATGAAAGAGCAATGCCCACCAATGTCGGAAGAAGCTGGAGGGATGATGGTGACCTTGTTGCTGCAGCTGTGAGGATCAGGCAATGCTGAGGAAGACCAGGAGCCATGCACAAGCTGTCCCATGTCGGAAGTCGGGAGCCAGGGGATCGATGTCCGGTGGGAGCACCAAGAAGCCTTGGCAGCTTCAGCAGGTGCGGAAAGCGAAGAAGGAGCAACGTTAAGACCAGCAAGGCTCAAGGGCCTTGCCACAAGCAAGAGAGTCAGAGCAGTCCCTGAGCAAGCAGGGGAGCCCACTGAAGCGGGAGAAGACCCTTAAGAGGACCCACTGGCTGAAGGCACATGAGTTGCAAGAGGACCTCGAGCAGCTCACCAAAGATGAAGACCCACAGTGCAGAGGATGTGGTGAGGATGTTGATCTTGGCAGGTAGAGATGCTGGAAGCTAGAGCTTCTTGTAGCCCGAACAACAAGCCTTGGCAGCGACAACTCAATGCAGTGCACAGGGGTTTAGTCCCAGTGGTTCCGATGGGGGATACTGGCCTCAAAATTGAAGAGAGGACAGGTCAGGCCTCGAGGAAGTTGCAGAACCACCACCTATCTTGCTGGGCCTTTCGAAGTCCGTGGGACATCAGGAGCAGCAGGCCGGTCAGCTTCGTTGCTGTGCCTGCAGATGCAGGGGAGTGACTCCTTCACTCCAAGGGAGATTACTTCGGGTGTCCTTGATGCCCACAGGTCTGTTGAAGATCCTGGATGAAGCACAGACAATGAAGAAGACTTGCAGAACTGCAAGACCAGGAGCAGAAGGAGTCTTCTGTGATGCAGTCTCAGTTCTAGGCGAAGTCCAGCGTCCAGACGGTCGAAGAGTGACTTGGTTTCAGGCTTGAGTCTAGTCCAATGATGAATCTGAGGACCCACCCACAGGTAAGCCCTTAAATACCCTAGGAAAGGGGTTAGGGGCAGGACAGAGGGGAGGATATTCTCATGCCCTTTGTCCAGTTTCGCACCAGAGTGGGAACCAAGGGCTCTCTGAACTGGCTCAATCCGAGGTATGCAAGGAGGGCACCAAATATGCCCTTCAGTTCAGTCTGGTGGCGGTGGCAATTGCCCCCACCCCAGCCCAATACACTAAGTCCTCTCTGGGAGGTGGTCACACCTCCCTGTGACAGGAAACCTAGTGTTCTACCTTCCCCTGCTCGAACTCCGCTCAGTAGCAGTAGGGTAGAATTGTGTCTGGGGTCGGCAGCAGCACTAGCTTGCTGGCAGACCCTGGAAGAGAGTACTGGGGGCTTCCCGGAGGAGTCTCCCAGGGCATGAAATCATACTTCCAACATCGGTAACGGTGTTGGTTTATGATTCAACATGTTTGTTACCAAACATGCCAGGTTCAGCACAGACACTATATAGTTAGCCATCGCGTACTGTAAGATGGCCACTATATGTATTAAAATGGCTGACCGCATTTCCAAAGCCTGGAGATTCGAGTCTGGGGTTTGTAGGGGTGTCCTGCTCCTGTAGGGGCACCCACACACACATAACCCAGCACCCTGCCTTCAGAATTGAAATGCCTGCTTTAGGGGTGAGTTATATGTTTTAAGTGTAGTGACCTCAGATATAAGAAAACATATCTGTCGTAAGTGGTGCTAGCACCAGCTTACACAGGCTGCAGTGGCAGGCCTGTAGTCACAGTTTGATTTGAGTGGTTTCTCATGGGTGGCAAAGTACATGCTGCAGCCCATGGGAGACCCCTTGTGTACCTATGCCCTGGGTACGTTAGTACCAAATACTAGGGACTTATAGGGGTACACCAGGAGCCAATTGTGGAGGTACAGAAGTACTTACCATGTCAAATTTAGGGAGGAAGCACTGTGACTGGGGTTCTGATTAGCAGGATCCCAATCAGACTAGTCAAAAAAGCATACTGACACCAGCAAAAAGCGGGGGTAACCATTAAAACAGATCCTACTTTCCTAAAGCCATAATTTGATTATTTTTCCAAATTGGCATTTTTGTCTATTAATTTCCAGTAATTTCCATTTCTAAACTACGCTTTGAGTATGTTTACCTCCTGATTACATTTATTGCACTTAGTATCCTCTTTAGTGCTATCATGCTGACCAAAGGAAAGGTGTTGTGTTTCCAGCATGGCCCATTGTAGTTTTCCCTATGTTAGCCTAATTGTGCACGTTGTAAGCCACCTTTTCTTTTGCACACGGTTCTATATAAACATGCTTGCTTTTGTTTCCCATTGCACTTTCACAATGAACCTGTATATGTTTTCGTGTTCTGTTCTTTTCCTGGGATATAGTCTGAACACCACAGATCAGGACAAAGAACAATGCCCCTTGTTATTCTCTCTGGTCAGCCAGTAGCACCTAGACATAACACAAGAACACAGCTGTTTGTGATCACACGTCTTGTCATATAACTGAGCTCAAGAGTTTAAGCATGGACAAGGAGCGAAGGTTTTGTGTCAAGACTGCTACATCAGCTGAGATGTAGAACGTCCATCTGTGTATGGTAAGGTACAGGGGTCTGCTGCCAATCGACGAGATCTTTGATATATAATCATTCAGTTTTAGTAGAAAGGGAGGGGGGTTTAGGATATTCTGTTTTATAACACGACAGGGCTTTTCATGGTGTATGGCTTATTGACCACGCTAATAGTATTTTTTTTATATGCATTTGTTTTCCAATTGTGGCACGAATACTGCATTTTAGGACACAATAGTTTAAATTAATATTCTAAACTTCCATCGTGTCTCTTGTTTATCTTACTGTGGACGAGTATGAGTGAGAGAGCGAAAGGATGTGTCCTGTTGCCGCGATCTCTGAGACGGTCGAGAGTGTTGTGTTCTGGGGTGCCAATTCACTTGCTTCTCTGGTAAGGTTAGGAGGGCTATTGAGGCACTATAGCTAGTTGGACTCGGACTCATAGGTACTGAAGTGGTATGAGGGCTCAGTCCCTACATGCCAATGTTCTATGGTTCCAAGCATAGTTCTGTTCCTGAGCAGAATCGCTTCAATAAGACTTTTTAAAGGTTTGCAACAAGTTTCCACTTTTGCCATTTATTATGCTCAGTGGGACCTCAATCTCATCCTTACATTTCTGATGTACTCTCCCTTTGAGCCACTGCACAACTGTCCTCTCAGGCTCCTTACCATCCAGGCGGCCTTCCTAGTGGCATTAACATTTGCCCGGAGGGTCAGTGAGCTTCAGGCTTTGTCATCCAAGCCTCTGTACCTGACCATCTACCCAGACAATCTGGTGCTTCGTACCAGAGCTTCCTTTCTGCCAAAAGTTGTCACTCTGTTTCATGTAGGCCAGTCCATCACCCTGTCTACCTTTTATGCTCTTCCACATTCCTCTAAGGAGGAGGCACGACTCACTGCCAGGACCCAAAAAGAGCATTGTCATTCTACCTTGACTGCACAAAAGAGTTTCGGGTGGACAACCAACTCTTCGTGGGTTATGTTGAAGTGAATAAGGAAATGGTCGTGCAGAAACGGGCCATCTCCCAATGGATCGTACTCTGCATTAAAATCTGCTACGCATATCCCAAGATGCACCTCCCAGCATGTTGGTGTGATCATTCCACCAGAGCAAAGGCTGCGAGTACTGCGACAACATGCGGAGTGCCGGTCCTTGACATCTGCCAGGCAGCAACGTGGGCCTCCTTGCACATGTTCCCAAAGCACTACTGCCCAGACAATCAGGTCCGTGGGAATGAGAACTTTGCCCATTGGATCCGGCAGGACATTTTTAGGTGTGAAATTGTTTTGCAGACCCACCTCCTGAGAGGTATTGCTTGGGTATCTATTCAAAGGTAAGTAATCTGCGGCTAGAAGTCTCTATCAGATGAACAAGTTACTTACCTTTGGTAATGCCTTATCTGGTTAAGAATATCTAGCTGCTGATTCTTTACCGACCTACCCACCTATCCTCCCCGCTCTGCGAATGGATTTCTATGGACATTGCTGTTCCCCTTTCAGGGACATAGTTTTCCACACCAGTGGTCAGTGTTCTTCATGCCTCTGTGCTACTGGGGTGGCAAGTTGAGAAAAGAAACTGTCAGTGCTCTGGGGTTGCGCCTATACAGGGACCATGCACGTCACTTCTGATGCGGACGATGCTGCGTGGAGCCGAACTGCGCATTTTGGTACCACTGACGACAAATTTCTGGATCCAGTCTGACACCTGGGGATAATTCTAAGGTAAGGAATCTGCGGCTAGATAGTCTCTACCAGATAAGGTGTTACTGAAGGTAAGTAATTTGTTCGACATGTAGTCCAAATTATATTGAGATCACATTGTAAGAATAAGAAGTCTTTGTTACTATTCAGAATCCTTGGAGTCTCTTGATAATCCTTGCCTTTGGCTGTGTATTCCAAGGCTTGTGTGCCTGATTAGGGAATAAGCTCCCACTAATGTATGTTTTGGCTAGAGTCTATACCGGGGAAACCGAGACCCAATCCCTGAAGAAATGTAATCAATGTGTACGTGCCATGTGGAGTCTACACAAAAACAATAGACGCCCAAGCACTGGAAGAGCTGAGAGCCACCAATGAATAGTCCAAGGGGAGATTGACACTTCAGTAGTGGACCTGTGAATTAACCCAAGCATCTCTTAATGATGTAACCCAAGAGTATTACATTTTTAAGGTTGCTGAAGTGCTGTCTAGAATCCCTGTAAGAGGATTGGGTTATGTTAAGATGAATGGAGTAGGCAAATAAAATGACAAGAGTTAGGACAGTAGGGCAGGGGATCAAATTCAAGGCCCTATCTGGCCCAAATAGGGAAGACTCCAAAGAAAGATGCCCTAACCTCTTCAACCCTTCACCGGCGCGCCCTACTAAGAGATGTTAAGTAGCCATGGGAGAAGGGCGGTGAGCTTTGGAGTGGCAATGTGAATGTCACTGATCAACCGTGTGGTCAGAATTACTTGGAGCACACTTGTTCCTACTAAACCTTTAAATTGAAAATCAGGTTCAAGATAGATTATTGTGAGCAAGGAAGGTTCTGTGTTGTTGTAGTTTGTTGTCCCATAGGAAGGGTTTAAGACTAATTGTAGGAAAGTGCCCCATTTTGCATGGTCACATCCTAACTTTATGCCTGATATCTGACTGAGTGTGCCCTGGGTCCCTGCCAATCAAGTTCCCAGGGCCTGTGTTCTTTCCCAAAACTGTACCATTGCTCCCACAATTGGCACACCTCTGGCCCACTTATAAGTCCCTTGTAAAAAGTACCGGTGGTGCCAAGGGCCTTGTGACCAGAGAGGGTCCCTTAGGGCTGCAGCATGTATTGTGGCACCTTAAAGGACCCCACACCAAACACATACACCCTGCCATTGCAGGCTATGTGTTCTGGTGTAACTAAACTAAAAGAGTCGACATAGCACACCTTCCTGGGTGCCATCCCTACACACCACTGCCTGTGGCATAGGTTAATCACCCCTCTGGCAGGTCTTACAGCCCTAAGGCAGGGTGGAACTATACCCCAGGTGAGGGCATAGCTGCATGAGCAATCTCCCCCTACAGTGTCCAAGTCCATTCTTGGACACCGTAAGTGCATTGAAACCATTTTGACTACATGGACTGGGAGTTTGTCAACACGAACTCCACAGCTCCATAATGGCTTTGCCGAAGACTGGTATCAAACTTCTCAGCATAATAAACCCACACTGATGCCAGTGATGGATTTATTATAAAATGCACTCAGGGGGCAACTCAGAGATGCCCCCTGAAAAATGAGCAACTTCTAGTGTATTAGCTGACCAGTCCCTGCCAGCCAACAGCCACCATCAGACAGGTTTCTGACCTCATGGGATCAGAAAAAATGCCTTCACTGGTTGAAGGGGCTTCTCACCTCCCAGAAACAGCAGCACTTTGTGGTTAGCCTCCAAGGCTCTTACCTTGAGTTATGCTGATTTGGGCAGCTCTAACTAGTGGAGATTCCCACCCCCCCTGTCCTAGCCCCACTTTTTGGCGGCAGGAGACGCGGGAAAATTAGTAAGCAGAGTAAGAGTGTCCACCTTGGCTAGGTACACCCCTAGGGTCACCAGGAGTGAGGTGAACCCCGCTCTTGAAAATTCTCCACCTTGGGTTGGAGAAATAGGCCCAATAGGAACAGGGATGTGCCCCTCTCCCCAAAAGGAAGGGGCACCTAAAGGGTGTAGTCGCCCTAGGGGACAGTAGTCATTGGCTACTGCCCTCAACCTCAGTAACAGCCTTAAAGTTTGTATTTAAGGGCACCCCTGAAACCTGTTCCTCAGATTCGACGTCCTAAGAAGAAGGGCCGAAGAGCCATGCAGCAGCAAAGGTGGAAGACGACCATTGACTTGGACCCAGGCCTATTGGCCTGTCTTCTGCTTCAAGGACCCGGCTCACAGAAACCGGCGTGTCCCGCAGCCAGCAACCTCTAAGAACCCCAGAGACCTGAGCTGCCTTTGACAAAGATTCTTTCTTCCCGTGGACACCGGATTTGTCCAGCAAGGAACAAACCCAAGGACAGCGGATCCAGGTGGATCCGCGACACTTGCACCACTCAGCATCCATCGCCCACGGCCCAAGTCAAGGTGGCCCAATGAACCAGTGCATCTCCCCGGCGATCCTGACCTGGGATCCAGCGTTCGACGACCTAACCCTAACTTCCCCATGACGCCTGCAGCCTCATCTTGAAGGATTCCCGCGACCATGACCGGAGCCACTGAGAGAAACCCGATGCCTAAACACACCCCTACAACCGCAGCCCTCAGGCCTAAGAGTGCCCAACTGACAGTGTTCTGGCATCCCCCCACTATCCAACTCACCTTTCCAGTCATTGTATTCCTTTAACCAGTCTTCTGGACCTTTCCTGCAGCCTTTGTCTCCAACTCAGGATCTCTACTGCTTTCTACAGGGCACCCGATGCCTCCTTTGCACCCTGCACTCGGCTGCCCCTGTGCGGCTGGTGGTACGTCTTTGGTGCTACTTGGTGGCCCCTGCAGTGCTGACCTCCACCCCCAGGGCCTGCGTCCCTGAACCGCGGATACTTACTTACCTGCAACTGGTGCCTCTTTGAGGCGCCCCCAGCTCCCACTGGCTAACATGAGGTCCAGTGACCTCTGCAACCAGCCGCCCCAGTGCCGCTGGTGGTGCAGTACCTACCTTGATCCAACCCTTGCCCAGTGTTGGTCAAACCCCATGAAGGCTGAACTTGTAAGTTAAGTGCTTACCTGAAAATGACTTACCTGTCTTTCCTCCCATAGGATTTCATTGGTTTTTCACTGTATTGATTCTGAGAATAATACAAATTATCTCTTTGACAGTGAAAAGTATTACATACACCTGTAAAGTATTTTGAATGCTTATACAAACATTTGCCAACTGTATATTGAAAGTATTGCATAATTGAAAAGTCTACTTACCTGTAACTGAGTTCCACTTGATTCCTAAAATAAAAGTAAATAAAGTAAAAAAGTTTTTACAAACATTGGCCTGGAGTAAGTCATTGAGTGTGTGTTCCTGCCTTGTATGAGTATGTACAACAAATGCATTCACACTACCCTCTGATAAGCCTAACTGCTCAGCCCAGCTACCACTAAATTGACAGTAAGGTATTATCTACTTTATCCTCTGCTATGTATTTGTGTACTTACTGGACTCTGTGGACACTATATCTCTTTTTGATATAGTATATATAGAGCCAGCTCCCTACACTAATCCATGGATGTCTTTTTCGCTAGTGAAGGTTGAACTCTCCCATGACAGTCTGATCACAGGAGGTGACTTGATCAGGTCTGTAAGCAAGAAAACGATCAAAAAACTATTTTAGCTACAAATAAGTGGTTTAAAGTATTCCATTTCAAGTGTTGTGTGCCAAGTTGTGATTTTGGTATAAGTAAAAGTCGTAGTAAGATGTTATGTTTTAGATGTTAAACCACCCTTGGTGCAAAGTAAATGGCATGGCAATACCAGATTTAGGTCTAAAATCACTTGGGTGCAAAATTGTCCTCAGTACAACAAAGGCAGGAGTGTGAAAATGCTTGTAGTAACACAAATGTGCCTCCAGTTCTTTGCATGAATTATTTGCCTACCTGACCATGCAGTGCAATTGAAAGCAATATTTAAGCATGAGGACTAACAGACCTAACTCTGTGAGACTGAAATAATCTGCTTCGATCCAAAATGGGAATTCATTTTTTCTGAAGCAGTAGTGGAAGGTGACTGACCCAAAGCCCACTCTCTATGATTTTGGTGTGAACGCCATGACGTCTGGCTCTGTACCCAGACCAAAAAGAGAACCCTTCCGATAATGCTGCATACACTCCTCTGCATGTCTGTGTGAATGGGAAAAATAAATCCACCTGTACTCTGGAATAGTCGTAAATAACTACATTTATAACACTGTTATTCTCTCATCCTACCGCATACCTATTGTCAGTCTATGGCTATCCCTGATTCCTGGTAGCAACTCTAGAAATATCTTAGTTAGGTGCTTTGATGTAGATGTTTGCATGCCATTATAAAGTACGCATGCAGACGTCATGTGATGCTTTCCTCATCTGTACATCTATGTAAGTGGTCACTTGTTGCCTTTATTTTCTATATGGTATTGAACATAGCCTACTTCTTTCAGGCTTTCAAAATTACTTCCGTATGACTTCCTAGCCTAAATTGTACAGTTTTTGGATCTATTGTTTTGCTGTCGCCCTCCGCCCCCTCCCTCCCCTCTCCTTTCAGATTGGGTATATTATGCCTACGTGCTCCAACTTTACATTATACACTTACCCCCATAACCTGTGTATTGTGTTTGGGTACGAGTCATCTGCAACACTTCGATGCCTGTTCTTGATACACAAATCCGATGGTTCTTTTTCGCAGTATGAATGTGTAAAGGGGAGAAAATCATTAGTATACCATCAAATTGCTCATAATTTTGCTTGGTACATAATAACTTGCGGACCACTAGATAAGGTTAGTTAATTTATTACAAAGCCAAAAATCACTGGACATAAAGACACCTCAACACGAGGGTGTAGAAATACAATGGAATTAGCATGAAGCCAAATTTACGCATCCAATTTGATGGTGCAGCATGAACAGAACTATTAATTTGAGAAGTAGGATACAGAAAATCAGGAAGCATGAGTCCAAGTTCCCCTGCATCCAGGGTTGATGAGTAAAAATCATTAAATCTATCCCTACTCTAGTTCTAAGATGACATCCCTACATTTGCATTTTCATGGACAGTGAAAGAGGTGTCAGCGCGTGGAGTCTTCTTAAGAAGTCTCTCCACCATCGATGGGCAGAGTGGCATAAAGCCGAAGGCAAGAAAGAAGTGGGGGCACTTTCCCTAATTTCAACAATCAGTTATCCACAAGTAACCCTCCCATGATGCACCTCGCATCACGCCATCCACTCTGGGTGCAGTTCCAGATGTACTTTTCCATGGTGTTGTCCATGTGCCATCTTCGCAACAGTTTGTCCTTGGCTCCCATGCCTTCTCCCGTGTGAAACTGGCTGTCTTTATCACCTCTAAACCCATGTAACTGTAACTTCTTTTCTCCTCGCCTGGCTACTAAAACAAAGACCTTACTTTTCCTAAAGAATGCTTCTCCACCTGCAATGGAAACGTGAGAAAGAACATATTCTGCAGTGCACCAGAAATTCAACTATTAATTCTAAAGCAAGAGTTTTCCGGAGCTTGCATTTCAGGCCTATCACTTTCAGCAATACATTTTGCTTAATCATTATAACATTTCAATTAATACATCTGCTTACTAATAGGAAATATCAGTTTTAAACACATTTAATATTGCTTCACAGCATGAGTTTACATGTTAATGTTTTCTTCTAGTTACATCAATTTCCTACGTTAATTCTCCATGATACTTATCCATAAACTAAAGCACATCACATAATTGCATTAATACTTTTCACAATTCTAACACCTCATGTTAACATAGTTTGCAAGATTATATGTGGATACATTCTATGCGTGATTATAATGCACTCCTACAAATAAAATGGGCCTGATTCACAGAACTAACTTACGTCAAAAACGTAAAGTTAGACTTTACTACTCCTAAACTGAGAAAAATCCTAACTTTAAGACTTTTGGTATTCACAGAAGGCATTTAGGAGTCCTAAAGTTAGGACTACTAACTTCTGTGAATACCGAAATGAGTAAGTTCATTCTGTGAATACCAAAATGAGTAAGTGTATTCTGTGAATACCAAAAAATACTAACTTTACGTTTTTGACGTAAGTTAGTTCTGTGAATCAGGCCCAATGAGTTTTCCGCTCCATCAGTTCCCCCCTCTGATGATGTTGACTCATCATAAAGCCCTTCAAAACATCCCTGCAGAGTAGACCGATCTAAACTGATGTTGTAGCTAGTCTTCTCTGTCTGAACTCCTCCATTCGCTTGAAATTCTCATAATGACTGTCCTGCAGTCTTTCCATTCTTCCCTCTCTCTCCCTTAAGGAGTTCTCCAACTGCTTGGCTTTGTGCCATTTGTATGCCCTTATCATTTCTACCAAGATAATGATACAGATTATAGCACTCAATATTGGTTTCACGATGAATGGATGAAAGACTGCTGCCTCAAGCTCAACTCTGACAAGACTGAAGTATTCATCCTGGCACCCACACTTTCGGCCTGGGACGACTCTTGGTGGTTAGTCTCTCTGGGATCACCTCCCACCCCGACGGACCATGCACACAACCTCGGCATCATACTTTACTCATCACTTACAATGAACCGCCAAATAAATGCATTTTTCTCAGGCTGCTTCCAGAAACTCCACCTGCTTCGAAAGACATTCAGATGGATCCACACAGAATCCAGAGAAACGGTCACCCACGCACTCATCACTAGCAGACTCGACTACGGCAGCGTACTCTATGCTGGCATCACCCAGAAACCGATCAAGAAACTACAGAACGTCCAAAACGCTGCAGCCAGACTGGTCCTGGACATTCCCCTCCACAGCCACATCACGCAACACCTCCGACAACTCCACTGGCTCCCAGTCAACAAGAGAATCACCTTCAAGCGCCTCACACATGCCTACAAAGCTCTCCATGACGAAGGACCAGCATACCTGAACCACCGACTTGCATTCCACGTGCCCTCCAGACAACTCCGTTCCACCCAGCTCGCCCTATCCTCCGTTTCCAGGATCCACAAGACCAGAGCTGGAGAGAGATCCTTCTTCTAGCTCTCCGCCAAGACCAGGAACACCCTGCCCCTCCACCTCAGGCAATCCGTGTTGGTGACCCAATTCAAGAAGAACCTCAAGACCTTGCTCTCGAATGATCCTACCCCCAGAGGGACCAGTAGCCCCTGCACCTTGAGACCCTCACGGGTGAGTAGCCGCGCTATATAAACCCCTGATTGATTGATTGAGATGTATCCAAGGATTCCACTTCCTAGATTTTCAAACCTTTTCCAACTGCGCCAAGCCCTTTTCCAACCTTATCCCAAACTCCCTCAGCTGCCAAGCCCTGTATTTCACGATGTATGTCAGTAACGTTATTAATATATGTCCTCAGATCTTTACTTCTATCAGGGATATAAGTACAACACTGTTGGACCTTCAGCATCCAACAGACTCTGCCTTCTTTTGCCAGTAATACATCTAATGCAAGACAATTCTGCATCACCATCGCCCTTATTGAGACCATCTCCCCATCTAGGAGTTGTAAAGACTGAGCTGTGTTAACAGATAACTTATCCACTATTGTAGACAGCCTTCTGTTCTTGACATCATTCAACACCACTCCCAAACTAGGTATTATCACTCCAAATATGTCTCCCACAACCTCTCCTGCACTCAAACCACGTTTTTCTCTGCTGTTCAACTTTTTTCCCAAACCCTCCAGATCATCCACATGGTATAGTTTCAGAAAAACGACAGCCAAATAACAAGTACCATACCATTTGCTCGGTAGTCGAACATACGCAATCTTTCCACACATGAAATACACTCCTGGTACCATTTGAACAGACTCTTGCAAAGACATCTTCCAAGGACCATTTATTGAAAAGATATGATCACACACACTGTACCACGAATACTGTATCATAATGACTCTCAGCCTGACATATGCAAAGCTTTCCTCGTTGTTGCCGATCCAAAGCTATAGGACCAGAACTTCCCTTAGCCTTGTGAGCTAACTTCTCCTTGGTCCACTTAGAATTGTTGTC
This sequence comes from Calotriton arnoldi, assembly GCA_963921515.1. Lineage (NCBI taxonomy): Eukaryota > Metazoa > Chordata > Amphibia > Caudata > Salamandridae > Calotriton > Calotriton arnoldi. The sequence goes on along the minus strand of CAWUFW010003530.1, from coordinate 985,774 downwards.
CTTGTTGTCAGTACTAACAACTAACCACCCTATGTCTATCTTCTACTTGATCTACAAACTTCTTTTCTGTATCTGTTAGTCTGCATGTTAGGTTATTTCTATGCACGTAAGCAGTGTCTAGTGTTACTGTTGGTGAGAAGTAATTTTCCACCCTCTCTACTCTCTTATAGTAATCATATTAATTCAGATGTTTATATACAGGAATCTCTGAAAGTACCATGTCATTGTTCGAAAAGCAGTACTCATAATGGCCTTTTCCATTAAACATACTAAGGAGTAAGCTATAACTAATACCATACGTCAAGGGTAAGTGATGGTAACGGATTCCCTCCCAACGGAGGCAGGCAATTGCATGCATACATGGGAATCTCTCACTTCCAGTGTCAACATTCTCATGCAACAACTTAGCATAAGCATTCAACGTATAATCACCCTTGGATAGGTCTACATGAAGAAAGCTACTCATTTGCTCTATTAAGCCTTTTTCAGACCCTAGTGTACCCTCCTTTGGAGTAGCAGTGGTAGGTGTGGATGTCCTGTGTACCCCCACCCCATGCTCCTTGTTATCAGATGAACTCAAAATTGACTCTATAATGACTACAGCTATTACTATAACTACCCCTACAAAAAGTGTACCTATAATACATTTGTGCCTATGATTCGAATTTCCACACTCCATTTTAGGGTAGCTCGGATCACAGTTTGAAAGAGGATCAACACTTAGAGTCTCTTTTCGCCGCCCTCTTCACGTATGACAAGGTTCTCGAGCAACTTTTGAAATGTTGGAAAGTTCTTTTAACAGTCTCTGCTTTACAATATTTACACAGCTTGGAAGGCCTCCTTAGCCCTTTTTCTTCTTCTAGTTGAAACCCCTAACTTTATTTTTCTTCCACTTCCGCCTAAATTATCTTCTTCAAACAATTATTTTCAGTTCAAAGTTCAGTTCACATCCCTAATCAAGGCAGAGCCAATCTTCACAATAACACGCTGTAACAGTTCAGCTCTCAGTGCTGCAATCTCTTGAGGAGACTGTGGTGCTCCTAAGCTTGGAAATTTCAATAACTTCCAGAATCATAGTCTGTAAGCCACTTAGCCTTGGTGGGAACAGAACTGTCAATGACCGGAGTGCATTTGCTTCAATACCATGAACTCTCAGCAAGATATCCACAACCAGTAACAAAATCTCTGACCTCGCTCTCCCCCGGCATTTGTAACCAGATAAGTCCACTCAGTAGAGGAATATCTCCGGCAAGGCACTCGAGCTCTCCTGGATCATCTTGCACTCTCTGTGGTTTGCTCAGTCTCACTCAGATCGAACTCAGATGATTCACTTATTGGTGCAAGTTTTCTTTCAGAGGCAAGTCTTAGATTCCTTCTTTTCTGTCTCACTGGCCAGGTCTCACTTGCAGCATCTTTCTTCCTTATCTGCACTCGACCAATTATCACACCAGTCTTTTCCACTGAGTCAGACTCTGTCACTTGCAACATTACCGTCTCCCTCAGAGTCTATACCAGGGTCTTGTGTAGCTTGACCCCCCTCAGATTGACTTGCTGTGTGTCCACCCTCTTCAGGTACCTCTACAGCTTGGCTTGCCCTCTCCTGTGACCCCTCGGGTCACTGCTGGAAGTTCTTCTGGTAGAGGAGCTGTTTCATCAGAAGGACCTAAGACTCGTTGGGTGTGCGAGGCATGGACTCAATTCGGCACTCCACCACACTTCACAGCAGTCGTAGTCACCAGTATCACTTGATATGGCCCACGCCAACGAGAGTCAAGACAGTTTTTTTCTCACGTGCATTTTGATGAGAACTCAATCTCCTGGGTTCAGGTTACGGCAGAGGTCCTTTGAGGTCTGTGCAGTCACTGCTTCAACCTAATTAGACACAGAACGAACCACGTCAGCCAATCCTTTACAGTAGTCAAGGACCAAATCATATGTGATATTCACTAATGCGGTAGCAGGCACGGCAGGCAGACGCATTGCTCTTCCCATAAGTATCTCATGTGGTGGCAACCCAGTTCTCCTGTCAGGAATGCTGCGTAGACTCATTAGCACTAGAAGTAGCATATCAGGCCATTTAAAAGATGTCGAAGCACACACTTTAGCCAGCCTTGCTTTTAGAGTACCGTTGCCCTGCTCCATCATTCCAGATGCCTCTGGCCTGTAACTACAATACAGTTTTTGATCCACATTCAAGGCTGTGCACAACAACTTCATGATTTCATTGTGGAAGTGTGTACCTCTATCAAACTCCAATGTAGGTGGAAATCCGAATGTAGGAATGGTAGCCGCACTCACAGCCTCGCCCGGATTACTCCCGCTGGGAGCCACACATCTTCTTTGGGGACTCGGAGTCCCAGCAGCCCCTCTGCCGCCAGCTGCCGTCGCGGACGCGCTCAAAAGCGTGCCAGGATTCCTGCGGCTCTGTAGCCGCACTCACAGCCTCGCCCGGATTACTCCCGCTGGGAGCCAAGCATCATCTTTGGGGACTCGGAGTCTCAGCAGCCCCTCTGCCGCCAGCTACCGTTGCGGAAGCTCTCAAAAGTGCACCAGGAGTCCCGTGGCGCTGTAGCCGCACTCACAGCCTCACCCGGATTACTCCCGCTGGGAGCCACGCATCTACTTTGGGGACTCGGAGTCCCAGCAGCCCCTCTGCTGCCAGCTGCCGTTGCGGACGCGCTCAAGAGTGCCAGGAGTCCTGCGGTGTGGGAGGCGCCCGGGCTGCCCCCGGGTGAAGCCCGGGCCGCGGGCGGGCCTGTCCACGCCCGTCAGAGCCCGGAAGAGGCTGGCCCCCCCCTCTAAGCCTTGCTGTGCCAACCGTTGATACGGAAAAGAAAACTCCTGGTAAACTGAAGCAGCCCGGTGAAGGCGGTCGCGTACATCATGGGTAAGCGTAAAGCTACAGCTTAAGCGTCAGGAGGGGTGGTTGTTAACACTTTGGATTGCTTCTTGGTGAGAGCTTTGAATGTGCTATCCAAAGAAATTGAGATCACCGAGCGACGTCTCTCCTTAGAGGAAGGGAGGTGATCTGGTCATATGTTGCAAACCCCTTCACCTTCATCTTTACCCATGCAGCCATTAGAACTTGAGGAGCACGAGTCCCGTGCTATTGCTCATCACTCCGTGGCAGTGCCTCGATCCCCTAACACCCTGCTCTGCTCGATTCCATCTGAGCACAAAGGGAAAAAACCAGCCACTAGATCCGGACTTGGACCTGAAATTACAATGTCATCTAATTTAAGGGAGAACTCTGGGGTGGGCTCCGAAGTGGCCATTTTAACTAAACTGGAAAAAGTGGTTCTCAGACTGTTAGAGCCACTAGTAAATAGTAGACTGGGAAGGATTGAGGAGAAATTAGAACTCCTTACTAAAAGGGATGTAATTGACAACAGCTCTGGGAGGGCTGCCCAACCTTCATCATCTGAATTAATCGCAGGGGTGCCGACAAATATGGTTGGAGGGGGGCAGGAGGAGACAATTAGGAGAGCTCATATTACTCTACCAAACTTTCCATTACCACAAAACACATTACATCTTACTCCTAACCCCTCACAGATTCAGCCCACTTTGCTTGCTTTGTCCACTCTGCCGGAGGCGTATGGGCATAGCAGTATTCAGGGCACTAACAACACCCATATAGAGGGTGGACTGAGACCCCGGGACCGTCATAACACAATAGGCCTATCTGAGGGACCAGTAGGGGGGACCGCCTGTAGTCAGGCACCCTCCGTGATAGATTTGAAGGAGCCCCACACTTTAGATCTCCCTCTAGCAGCTTTGCCATATGTCTTGGTTCTGGTCGATGTCCCCCCGTTGAATAGGGGTCAGAGAGAATCGACTGACGAATTAATGGCCAAAGTTCTCCACTGGTTTAGCTTTCGAGCCAAGGGGCTTGGCCTATGGGGAACAAGACTAGACACACAGATTATCATGGCAAGGAGGGTATGCTGGGTGGGGCCACTCCCTAATGTAACAAGCGGGGATTGTGTGGTTGTGAATTTTAATAACCAGCAAGTGGTAAGAAAGTTACTGGCAGTGTGTAATAGGCCCCCCCTCTTTAATTAAAAAATTACTGTTTCCCACTTAGCATATTTTTATAGACCTACACCTCGACCCATACATTGTCAACGCCAAGATTCCAACAATTGGAGAATGCTAGACCAACCTGTAGGCCCCTTAACGTCTGCAACCCTGGATAGTTTAATCCATCACAGACCGGAGAGAATGTACGAGCTGTCAAATAGATTTTTGCCTTTGGCTGATTTATAGTCCTGTGATTGACTATTCAATGATGGCTCACCAATAAATGCTAACAGCCTTAGGGAACTTTCTAACATCCCGGAGGTACTGCCTTGTACGATCCAGATTGAATCAGCAGAGGGTGGGCATAATGGCTATACAGAAGGTGACCCTGAACAACTTAGCAGTATAGATCCACTGGCTTCTGTGGAAAGAATGGGATCCTGTACACAAGTGTTGCAAATAGCCACATGGAATGTGGCGGGCCTTGCTAATAAGCAAGCCTCATCAGAGTGGGCTTCATTGTGGCAGGGCAGAGACATTATGTGCCTTCAGGAAACATGGACAATAGACCCTATCTCAATTAACGGCTATCGCTCCTTTCAAATCAATGCCGTTCCATCCCCGGCTGGCAGAGCAAAAGGAGGTTTGCTTACTTTAATTTCAAATACCTTAAACATTAGGATCATAAGGTCAGAATATCCATCCCCTAATTTCCACATCTTAGCTTTCAGAACAGAACGCCCACAAGTATGTTTAATGATAAATTACTATAACAACAATTTTGGGGGTAGCATGGCGTCAACTGTAGACTCCCTCGAGAATGAGCTCACAAAAGTTATGAGGGCATTGCCAGCTAAGGACATCAATATTCTTTGGGTAGGGGACTTTAATGCCCAAGTGTGCCACCACATATCTGAACTGGTTTGTGGTATAGAAGATACTGAGGGTGATCCAATTGTGCACTTTATGCACAATGAGCATGAAAATAACCTAAACAGATTGCTGACCACCTGGAATTTAGAAATTTGTAATAAAAAGACCTAGCAGGAGGTGGCTTAGACAAAACTTTTTTTCGTGGTGACCATGGGTCAACAATCGACTTTATAATTGCCTCTGCCCAGTCCCATGTTAATATTGCTCATACACTCATCCAATTCTCTAGCTTTAGTGACCACGTGCTACTGTTGTTCGAGGTCACTGGTCTAGGTGCTTGTAGAAAGCAATTAGAACAGGCCCCCAAACCATTCTTAGCTCGATAAAATGGGTACCAGTTAAAGTGAGACAGAATAGACAAGAAAGAAATTATACGCAGGTTGTAGCTAACAAACTAGATATGATTATGAAATGTCTAGATCCGAATTTAGAACCCAGGACTCTGATTCAGAATTTTTTTGATTTACTTAAGGAAGTTGAATTATCTCTAACCCGGCCTAATGTAAACAAGAAAATACGGGTAATTGGTTGGTTTGACGAAACTTGCTCCCAGGCCCTGCAAGAGCTTCACAATGCCCTTAAGGTATCTCCAAGAGACCAGCCCCTTATTAAGGACTTACGGCTGAAATATAAGAAAGCCAGGAAGAACAGGGAAGTGGAGATGAAACAAAAGGTGTGGGAAGATCTAGCCATTGTAGCCTCCGCTAACAAGTGCAAGGATTTCTGGACTGTTGTGTACGCTCCCTATTTTAAAACAAGCATTGGCATAGCCAATAGGTCTCGCCTTTGGGACCTTATAAGTGTTTAGTTATGCAACACTTGATGTTGTTGCACCAAGGATATTGTGCTGGATAACTAAACACTTATAAGGTCCCAAAGCGAGACCTATTGGCTATGCCAATGCTTGTTTATTTTGAGAGGGACAGTACCTGCACTTAAGAGTGACGTGATATTTTTAATTGGAGAGTACCGGCTCTTCTCACAAACAAGCAGGCATTCAGTTACAGAGTACCTGCACTTCTATTTTTTTCATTTCAAGCACTGCTTTATAGTAAATACCACCGGTCTAACTTCGAATCAATTATGTGGGCGAAATGAGTCATCAGTGCCAAGAAGCCTCATTTGGTGAAGTAGCACTATACAGAACCAATCTAACATACCTTAAGACACGCACAGGTGAGCGGCTGGCATGGGTAGCAGGGTTTCCGGGGGCTGCTAGCCCACGTCGGTGTAAGGAAGATTATCAGAGGTTGTCGACTGAGTTTATTGTTACCAGTAACATGGTAGTCATCTGGTAATCCTGTGTCCACTGAATGTCTTTTTGCAGTAAACTTTTCTGCTGCTTCGTAAATGCTTCGGATGTGTAAATACACGGTCAGCAACTAATTAAAATAACTGTTAAAAAATTAAATAGTCTCTGCTATTTCCCTATGAATCAGTCATCCTGCTTTTATGAATGTCTGAACATCCGCAAAGTAAATGTATTTTAAAGATTTGGTTCTACTGTGCTTTCAGAGAAGCAGTCTACGCCTAACTGCCCTGAGAATATTTTTAATACCGTTTTTAGTTGCCGTCTTGTCCTGCACAAGCTTTACTGCTCCCATTGGGTCTTCCTGGCTAAAATCTCTTTTTAGTCATGCCAGTTTTTGAGCTGTCAGATCCTCATATGCCAGCCGTGTGACGTCACTTTCTCCCCCAAAGTTCCATTTGGCGCGGGTCACCACCAGTACTGTGTGCCCAGGGGCACGGGCGAGGGAGGGAAACATATTAGAAACCTTTAAACCTGTGATGAAAGATGACAGGAAATGTTTTCAACAGCTTTTAATTATACCCGAGTCCAGGAGGAGGGAGTGCTGACTTCATAAGGAATGTGTAACGTGGGCCGGACTGGTCAGAAAGGAGGGATGGTGCACTGACGTGTCACTGACTCTGCCCAACCCTACCAACCCTGCAGAATGTTGGTGTCCCAATGGGATGGTCCGCCCCTCTGTAAGGAGGAGCTCCTCAGCTTTACCTCTCGGTTCCCACGTGAGTAAAAGCTGCGAGCTGTCGTGGGCATAACTGGGGGCTTTGCATGTGTGAACAGCAGCAAATGCACAGTCTGGGGTTTCACATATTTGTCTCCAACAAACCCTCATCTGGAATGCAGATACAACGTTTCAACCTTAAGATAAACAGTGGATTCCCTTAGCGACGTGTTGACGCGAGCGTGCAACCACGCTCACACATGTTGCCCCCTCAGAAGTATTCTCGAGCCTCATTGCGTTACAGACAGCGCGTGCCTTATTAAAAGAGGAAGAAGGAGAGGCATAGCGAGCATTGGAGAGGCGGAGTGAGGCGCGCGCGCTTGTGCGCGTAACCGCAAGCTCTAGGCCGCCACAAGCAAAAGCGCGTGGTAGCATTTTCTGGAGCCACACACTAAATGTCTCGCAGAGCAGCGCATGCGCTGGCTCAGCAAGACCTAAAAAGCGTTTCACTTGCGGGAGCGAGCAGCGCCAGGAGCGATAATTGCTACCATATGGCGCTGCTCGCTCCCGCAAGTGAATCGCCAAACGTGCACGCGTTGCCATTGAAGGCAATGGAACGTGTGCATGTTTTTGGCTGAAAAGCCGAATCGATTGCTAAAGGTCTTTTTGCCTATGCAGCGCATGCGCGCTGCGTAGGCGAGACCTAAATAGTATGAAGAAAAACCTGGATAACCATGTAGGCGAGGAAGCTTGGGTGCTCCACTTTGAAGATATTTTTGGAAGTAACAGTACAATGAGTAATGCTTCTTTTGACCTCATGGCACTCTTAGGAGAACCTTTGATTTTTAGTTTAGAGGAGGTAAGAACTGCGCTGCTTAAGTGTAGTCGAGCCAAAGTGCCAGGCCCAGACGGGGTCCCCATCGACTTTTTTCTTAAACACCAAGAATTGTGGGCTCCATTGTTAAACATCGTATTTAATGAAATTGCTAAGGAAGAACCCCCCTCAGTCGTGGAAAACAAGCATCATAGTTCCAATACATAAGAAGGGAGATAAAGCCAATCCCCGGAACTATCGTCCGATTTCTCTCCTGGATAGTACTGGAAAATTGTTAGGCCGTGTTCTATTGAACAGGCTGGAAGAGTGGGTGAGTTTAAAAGCTATTCTGATGCCAACTCAGTACGGTTTCCAAAAAGGACGAGCTACAATTGATCAATACCTAAATCTTACTATGACCATTGCAAAGTACACAAAAGCCAAGGAAAGCTGTATTTACATGGCTTTTATGGATTTATCAGCAGCCTTTGACTGCGTAAGCCATGTAAAGCTATGGCATATAATGTTGGAGATGGGCATTGACCCCCAATTGATTAATATAATTTGGGAATTGTACTCAGAGGCGACTGCAAGCGTTCGGTATGGCAGTAAGGGAGAATGTACAAGATCTTTCAAGATCATGCGAGGCGTAAGGCAAGGCTGTGTACTTGCCCCATTTCTGTTTTCGTTATACACAAATGGGGTGGAAGCCGCATTAACAGGATCTATGTCAGATGTTCCAACTTTTCCACCAGCCTCACTACCGATCCTGGCATATGCGGACGATGCAGTCCTAATAGCCAGGACTGGAGTTGCGCTACAATGCATAATAAATGCCTATGTAGGGTTCATGTCATCATTAGACTTAAAAGTCAACGAGTCTAAATCCTTTGTTATGGTGTCAGGCCCCTTGCCCCCGAATAGGTTACCATCCTTTTACATAGGGACAAGAAAATTAGAAATAGTGGAGACCTTTTCCTATTTAGGAGTTTCATTTGACTATAAACAATCCTGGGTGCATATGGTAAAGTGCAGGGCCACAGCAATGGAGAGAACTTTGGGTGCAATCACCAGCTTCTGGAAAAAACTGGGATCTAAACCTATAGGGACGATAAGGAAGATTTATAATGCAAAAGCAATCTCAGTAGCAACATACGGGGCTGGAATATGGGGAATGGTCCCAATAGACCCAATTCAAAAGATAGCGGACGGTTTTCTAAAAAGGTTCGCCTCTCTTCCCACCTCGTTCTCTAACTACGTTTGTCATTTAGAATTGGGTATGCCTTACATAACGGACATAATAAGACTTGCACCGATTATGTTGTGGCATTCAATTTGGAGAAGAAACACTGTTTATCATTAGATAATGTTCATAAAATTGCCTGGTTAGAATATGTTAAGACAACCTTATATAACTTAGGCGTCCCGGAATTGTATAGGAGTCCAAGTTCTTGCTCCAAATTCCCAAAAAGGAAACTTAAGTCCCTATTCTTGGCCAAGGCAGATTACGCAAGGAAAGAGAGACATTGAGTAAAAACAGTAGCGAAATCTTACCACCAAATCCCCTGTATAAATGAAGGTGATTACTCCTATTTGGAGGAAGTTAACAACCCAGGTTTATTTTTTTAAGATTTCGCACCATCTTGATTTCCTTGATGTTGGCCTTTCCAGTTAGAAGGTACTGTCATAGTGATCTGGACCAATGTCCCTGTGATAACCAGTCAACGCAATCTGACCTCCATCTTTTCTTTTTCTGTAAATATTACAGAGACCAGAGACTTGGATACATTGTACCTCTCCTAAAGCGGCACAACTTTAGCCAATGTCGAATTGCTCTCCTTTTTATGAAGAAGCTCTGTGATCCCTATGTTTGCTTTTGTATAACTTCCTTTTTATGGGCCTGCCTGCGCAAAAGACGTAATTTAGCCTCCCACGAAGATTTTGTTAACAGGAAGGTTAATCTTGTCTCTTAGGGCTGAGTTTTTAACAGTAATAAACTAGATAAAATTATTCTTATTTTTTAACTGTTTAATTTCAAATGGATTACCTTTTATATAACGTGTTTTTATGCTTTTATTAACTATTTGGAAGAAGGCTGGGTAAAATTTGCTGTATGATTAAATAATGTACCTAGAGGTATTTGTAGTTTATCTTGGCAGAGTCATTAAGGTCCTTTTTTATCACTAGTTGTATTGATTATACCAAAGGATGTTTAAACCGTCTTTTTAAAATTGTATACTTTTATGATCTATGTTATTTAATTAGATCAATAAAGTTATTGAACTGAGTTCCATCAGCAACAACTTTACTACGGTGAGGCTATCACATCTCCTAGTTGGGAAAGCTTCAACCAATTGAGAAAAGATGCACACAACAACCTGAATGTATCTCAGTCCATTACACACAGGCATCTCAACGAAATCCATTTGGATCCGATTAAAGGGACCCCCTGTATTGCCAATATGACTCAAGGCAACAACATTTTTTCCCCGCATTCATTTGTTTACACGTGACACACAGATGACACACAGATTCTGCAATCACTCGAAACTTCGGATTAAACCAAGTCTGTCTGAACAGTCTTACCATTGCATCCCTTCCTATGTGAGTTGCTCAATGAATTTGCCTCGCCATTGGGTGTAACAAACAATCTGGTAATACTGCCCTACCGTCAGCTGATACCCAAATATCATCTTTCCCTTTTTCACAACCTATTCTGAACCAACCCGCTTGTTCCTGCTATGTGACTTCCATTTGAAAACGCCTCACTTCATCCCATGTGCCAACTGCTGCTAGCATCATGTTGAGTTCGGTCTGCTCTGTACTCTCGCCAGTATATTCCCCATTGAAAACACATGCATGAAATGCAAAGTAGCGTGCATATTCATCTGCATACCTATTTCCGATAGTGACAAAATAATTTCCCCTTCCATTTGTCTCACATACTCCCCATTTCGTATAGGGGATCCATATTACGTTAGGAACGCTCTCTGTGACCATAGCTGCCCAAAGTCATGAACCAGACCAAAACCATACTGGCTATCAGTATAGATTGTGACTCGGATTTGTTCAGAAACGAGGCATGCATGTGTCAAGGCAATGATTTCGGCCACTTGTGTGGAGTGTACTCCCTGTAACCAAGCAGCTTCCACCATGCCAGAGATGGTACAGACAGCACAAGCATCTCTCAAGTTACCTTCATTGTCTCTTAGACAAGAACCATCAACAAAAAAGACTTGATCAGGATCAGGCAATTGCTCATTGGTAATGTCAGGTCTCAGATTTGTACAAAGCTCATTGACATCCAGACAGTCATGGTCTTCACATTCTTCCCCATCAGCATTTGGAACAGGTAACAAGGCGGCAGGATTTAACACAGAACACCGCTTCAGGGTCATATTCTCAGCGTCAAGAAGCACCTGTTCGTACCTTGTCAGCCTATTATTTGTCAAATGCTGTGTTTTGTTCTCGTCATGAGAAGCTCAACTGAGTGTGGTACATATATTGTAAGAGGATGACCCATCACAATACTCACACATCATTCAATAGTGACACTTGTTGAAGCAACTGACTTGAGACATTCGGGCAATGCTGAAGCTTCAGGATCTAAAGTAGCTGAGAAGTAGACCACTGGTCTACGGACACCTCCATGTGTCTGGGTGAGTACAGATAGGGCACAACGGTCCTGCTCATGGCAGAACAGCGAAAACGCTTTGTAATCAGGCATTCCTAAAGCTGGAGCGCGACATAGGCACTCTCTCAACTCCAGGAAGGCATGCAGACAATTGTTATCCCAATGTACCGGATCACACACACATCCTTGTGGGTCAGCATCTGCAAAGGCTTCACCATCAGAGAAAAATTGGGAATCCACTGTCGGCAGTAGCCAACCATTCCCAAGAACATTCTGACCTCTTTTTGGGTACTGGGAGGATTCATTTTCGCTTCCACTCTTTCTGGTGACACCTTTCTTTTGCCCTTCTTGATTCGGTGACCCAAGTATTGTACTTCATTCAAGCGGTACTGAACCTTACTCAGAGACACCTTATGCCCATTGTCAGCAAGATGGTTCAGTAAGGGAATGGTATCATCCCTGCAAGCATCTCGTGTTTCATGCGCAATGAGAAGGTCGTCAATATATTGGGCCAACACTGAGTTCCGGGGAAGAATCAGACTCAATGTTCTTTTTCAACACCTGATAGAATATGAATGGACTCTCAGTGTACCCTTGAGGGATATGACACCACGTTAAGACATGATTTTCCAGACGGAAAGCAAATAAAAGTTGGCTTTCCTCATGCAATGGAAAGGAGAAAAACACCTGGCAGAGGTCAATCGTAGTTAACCATTCAGCTTCGCAAGGAATATGAAATAGGATTACAGATGAATTTGATACCACAGGACAACAAGGAATCACTATGCTATTAATCTTCCTAAGATCCTGAACAATGCAATATTTCCCACTATGCTTCTGCAGCCTGTTAGATTTGGGGGTCTATAGTTGGCAATGATTTGCACCTTTGTCCAAATAGGGACCCTTGTGTCTAGTCAGGGTAAGGGGCTACACTCCTAAAATAACCCCTGCTCACCCCTTGGTAGTTCGGCACGAGCAGGCAGGCTTATCTCAGAGGCAGTGTGTAAAGCATTTGTGAACACATACAGTAATACAGTGAAAACACTACAAATGGACACCACACCAGTTTAGAAAAATAAGTAATCTTTATCTAGACTTAACACAAGACCAACGACAAAAATCCACAATACAATATTCAAAAATATGGCTTTTAAATGGTAGAAATAGCTTAGTTCAATGTAGTTGGTAAATGCGACACTTTACTCTCAAAGTACCTTGGATGCGAAACGCAAAACAAACAAAAGGGTTGCAGGGAAGGTGATGCGCCGTTCCTTACACTCAGGGGAGTGGATGCGTCTTCCTTACTGCAGCGCAGGGGAGTGATGCATCGCTTCCTTACTGTGTGGGGAGTTGATGCGTCAGTTTCTTAATGTGATCCGGTGCGATGCGACAAGATGGCGCCTCGATGCGATGACGATCCGGTGCCATGCGACAAAATGGTGTCTTGGTTACGGTGCGACAACGTAGATGCAATGCGGGCACGCCCGACGGCCGTGCGACGACTTGGTGAACTTCTGAGCCGCGACAGGCCCTGCGACACGCTTCTCCGGTGATGCGACGGCGACCTCTGCAGCGGCGGCACGCTTCTCCGGTGATGCGACGCGCCTCGGTGATGTGATGGCGAGCAACTGCGGCGGCGGCACGCTTACTCGGCGATGCGGCAGCAACTGCTGTGCGCTTCTCCTTCGTTGAGTCGCGCTTCCAGCTCCCAGCGACACGCAGTCTTCAAAAGGGCCCAACACAACAGCAGGCACCTCTTGGCAGGTAGAATTCCCAGCAAGGGAATTCAGGGGAGCTGGTTGGTGAAGTCTTGTATCCCTGAGACTTCAGGCAGGAGGCAAGCTCAATCTTCAAGCCCTTGGAGATCTTCTTCAAGATGATGAAAGTACACACAAAGTTCCTTTCTCCTTTCCTTGGCAATAAAGTAACCACTGCAGGCCAACCCCCAAACAGCACACAGCACAGGGTCAGTTTCATCCTTCAGCTTCCTGGTTCTTCTCCTTGGCAAAGGTTCGTCTTGGTCCCCAGAAGTGATCTAAAATCTTGGGGTCTGGGCCCCAATATTTATACTCAAAAAGTCTTTGTTCTCTGAAGGCAGAGAGTGTCTGTACCTAGTCAAAACCAGTTCAGTCCACACTGGTGCAGCTTCCTGGCAGGAGGTGGAGACAGCATTGTTGAAAGCAGACCTGGCCCAGGTAGCTGAAAGGAAATCTCCTCCCCCCTACTCTCTATTCTATGAGGGCTCAGGGGAGTGAAAGGAAATCCCCGCCCCCTACTCTCTATTCAGCCAAGGTCTTATTCAACCCAGCCCTGACCCATCAGACTGCTGGAGCCTAAGCCCTCCTGTCACTCACAAACCAGACAGGCAATACACAACCTAGCAGAGGCAGGCTGGATGGTTTGGCAAGAAAATACCTACTTTCTAAAAGTAGTATTTTCAAACACAGAATGTAAAAATCACCCACACTAAAAGATGTGTTTTAGCATTCTGAGTTCAGGCATGCCAAACTCGAATTTCTACCTTGTTCCCTCGGTCAGTTAGGATTATAAGATGTTATAATCAAACTGCCCATTCCGGCCAATGGGAGCAGGTAGCCTTGCAATAGTGAAAAACGAAATTGGCTGTAATTCACTATCAGGACATGTCCCACACATCAGGGCATGTCCTACCTTTCACATACAATGCACCCTGCCCTAGGGCCTACCTTAGGGGTGACTAACATGTAGAAAAGGGAAGGTTTGGGGACTGGCAAGTGGGTGCACTTGCCAAGTCGACATGGCAGTCCCAGACTGCACACAGGCTCTGCAATGGCAGGCCTGAGCCATAGTTTACAAGCTGCTTCTGTGGGTGGCACAACCAGTGCTGCAAGCCCACCAGCAGCATTTGATTTACAGGCCCTGGGCACACACGGTGCACTGTACTAGGGTCTGACAAGTAAATCAATTAATCCAATCATGGAATCACTAATCCATAACAACAATTTATAATAGGGAGCACTTGCACTTTGGCACTGAATAGCAGTCTAGACCAGCAAAAACATAGCAAAACACAGGAGGCAACAGCAAAAAAAATGGAAGGGAGACCCACACCAAGGGTGCCAGGTCTAACACATGTCCCCTCCAGCTGAAATGTGGGGAGAACTACTCTTCCTCTTGGGAGTTCTCTTCACTAAGGTGGAAAAATCTGGACAGACCATCAGCATTGGCGTGTTCTGTACCAGGGCGGTGTTCCACCGTAAAGTCCATCCCCTGTAGGGAAATGGACCAACTCAACAGCTTGGGATTCTCACCCCTCATCTGCATCAACCATCTGAGGGGCCTGTGGTCTGTCTGAACCCGGAAGTGAGTCCCAAACAAGTATGGCCTCAACTTCTTCAGTGCCCAGACCACAGCAAATGCCTCACGCTCAATTGCACTCCACCTCTGTTCACCTGGAAGTAACCTACTGATGAAGGCTACAGGTTGGTCTAGGCCCTCCTCATTTATCTGTGCAAGAACAGCCCCTACACCATGCTCTGAAGCGTCTGTTTGAACAATGAACTCTTTTGAGAAGTTGGGTACCAGGAGCACGGGCGCCGTGCACATGGCAGTCTTCAGGGCATCAAAAGCTTTCTGACAGGTGTCAGTCCAGTTCACTTTCTTGGGCTGCTTCCTGGAAGTCAGCTCTGTCAAGGGTGCAACCATGTTGCCATAACCCTTGACAAACCTCCTGTAGTACCCAGTGAGTCCTAAAAAGGCTCTCACCTCTGTCTGGGTCTTGGGCGGTTCCCAAGCCAGGATGGTATCAATCTTGGGCTGTAGGGGTGCCACCTGGCCGCTCCCAACCTGGTGTCCCAAGTACACCACGGATCCCTGCCCGATCTGGCACTTACTCGCCTTGATCGTGAGGCCTGCCCTCCGCAGCGCCATCAACACTTCCCAGAGGTGGCGCAGATGTTCTTCCCAACTGGCGCTGAACACTGCTATGTCATCCAGGTAGGCGGCACTGAAATCCTCCAGTCCAGCCAACACCTGGTTGACCAACCTCTGAAAGGTGGCAGGGGCATTCTTCATCCCAAAGGGCATAACCCGGAATTGGTAGTGCCCATCTGGTGTGGAGAATGCTGACCTCTCCTTTGCCCCATCAGTTAAGGCAATCTGCCAGTACCCAGATGTTAAGTCAAACACGCTGAGGTACCGGGCATCCCCTAACTCATCAATGAGCTCATCAGCTCTGGGGATGGGGTGCGCGTCAGTCCTGGTGACTGAATTGAGTCCTCGGTAGTCCACACAGAACCGGAGTTCGGGTGTGGTACCAGGCGCTGCAGCCTTTGGGACCAAGACCACTGGGCTGGCCCAAGGGCTGTTAGAGGACTCAATCACCCCTAATGCAAACATCTTGGAGACCTCCTCCTTGATGCAAGCTCTCACCCTGTCAGTCACTCTGTAAGTTTTGTGCTTAACAGGAGGATTGTCCCCAGTGTCTACATCATGGACGCACCAATCAGTGACACTAGGGGTCAGGGAGAACAGGTCAGGAAACTGTCCCAACAGTTGGCGACAGTCATTCTGCTGCTCAGGAGTCAGGGTGGTAGAGAGGTTCACACCCTCCACTGACCCATCTTGCTCTTTTGCACACAGGAGGTCAGGAAGAGGCTCAGTCTCCTCTTCTATTCCAGCATCTGTGGCTAGGAGCATGCCCACTTCGGACCTCTCCAAGTGGGGCTTCAGGCAGTTGACATGCAGGACCCGCAAAGGGTTCCTTGGAGACCGCAAGTCCACCAAGTAGGTGACATCACTCTTGCGCTCCACCACCTCAAATGGTCCAGTCCACTTATCCTGGAGCGCACAAGGCTCCACGGGGGCCATGACCCACACTTTCTGACCAGGCTGAAGCTCAATCAGAGTGGCATTCTGATCGTACCACTGCTTCATCTCCTCCTGGCTGGCTTCCAGATTCGCCTGAGCGAGTTGCCTGAAACGCCGGGTTTGGTTTCTGAAGGCCAGCATGTAGCTATATACATCCTGGGGAGGTTTCCTGGGAGCTTTCTCCCAGCCTTCCTTTACCAAACTCAGAGGTCCTCTTACTGGGTGGCCATACAGCAGTTCAAAGGGACTGAACCCTAAGGACTTCTGGGGCACCTCTCGGTAAGCAAACAGAAGGCATGGCAAGAGGATGTCCCACTTACGCCTCATGGGTTCTTCCAGACCCATAATCATGCCTTTCAGGGTCCGGTTGAATCCCTCAACCAGCCCATTACCTTGGGGGTGGTAAGGAGTGGTGAACTTGTAGGTTACACCGCACTCCTGCCCCAGCGGCTTCATATACTTTGAAATGAAGTTGGTACCACGGTCTGACACCACCTCTCTGGGGAACCCCACGCCTGAGAAAATCCCCATCAACACACGTCCCACCACGGGGGCCATCACAGTCCGGAGAGGGATGGCTTCCGGGTACCGGGTGGCATGGTCCACCAAGTCCAGGAAGAACCTGTTGCCCATGGCTGTCTTGGGATCCAGAGGCCCCACAATGTCAATACCCACCCGGTCAAAGGGGGTGCTGACTACAGGGAAAGACTGGAGGGGAGTCTTGTGCTTCCTCCCACTCTTACCACTTGCCTGGCAAGTCTGACAAGTCCTGCAATGAGTATCTGAACTCTTGCGCATCTGGGGCCAATAAAAGTGGGTGACAAGCCTCTCAAAGGTCTTGTTCTGCCCCAGATGTCCTGCTAAAGGTACATCATGAGCCAAACCCAGTAGGAAGGCTCTGAAGCGCTGGGGTACCACCAACACATGGGCTGACCCAGGCTCAGCAACCTTAGGCTCGCTATACAGGAGACCGTTCTCCCAGTAGATCCAATGTGATCCAGACTGATCACCTGCTGCCTGGTTTGTGGCCTGTTGCCGCAAACCCACAAGAGAAGGGCACTTGTTCTGCTCCTCACAGAACTCTTCCCTGGAGGGGCCTCCTTCCTGCTGCCAATGGGTCAGCTCAGGCAGGTCCCCCAGTTCAGCCACTTGTTCCCCTGTAGGTTCCAGGGCATCCCCCTCAAGGTCTGCCTCCTCCTGGACCGTGGGAACTATGGGGGCCAGTTTCCCGCACCCCCTGCCTCTTCTCTTTAAGGCAGGCACCTGGGCCACTCTTTCAGGCTCCAGGTCCCCTTGAACACCCTTACTGGCTGCCATAGACCGAGTGGTCACACACGCCCACTCAGGCAGACCCAACATCTCCAAATGAGATCTTCTCTCCACCTTAGCCCAAGGGGAGCATTCCAAGTCGTTGCCCAACAGACAGTCAACAGGCATGGCTGGCCTCACAGCTACTTGAAAGGTACCTGAGAACCCCCCCCCCCCACTCAAAGGGAACCTGGGCCACCTTACAGTGGCTCTCTGAGTTGTCAGCGGCAACTACAGGGTAAAATGCATTGGGGATTACCTGCTCTTCAGACACCAGCCGACAACTGACAGCTGTCACACTGGCTCCGGTGTCTCTGAGAGCCTCCACCCTTTGGCCATTGATGGTCACCCACTGCCTGTATTTCTTAGTGTTATCAGGGCAGCTGGGTCCTGGGGACCATCTCAGTGTCTCCTAAAGAGACTAAGGACATTTCTGCGGGACCCCACCCACCTTGGGCACCCAACTCCTCCCCCAGGGCTGCACTAGCCATCTGCCGGGGCGGTGCACCAGTGGGTGCTGTTTTCCCATACAGGGGACATCTAACATCATAGGAGCAGAGGCCCACTTGACCACACTTGAAACAGGTTTTGGGCCCCCTATGAACAGGCTTATCTGTTGGGGCCCCTGACTTCTTCTCAGGGGGAGGCTGGGAACCCTTCCCTTGGTTCCCTTGGGGATTACTTTGGGGCCCTCTCTGGAACTCCCTCTGTTTACCCTTGTCCCCCCCACTCCTCTGCTGGGGACCCTGCCCACCTTTGGCAAAGTCTCCCACATGACCCTTGTGGACCCAGGTGCTTACCCAGCGGTCCGCCTCCTCAGCAAGCTTCGTAGGGTTAGTCAGCCTACTATCAATAAGGTGCTGGCGTAGCTCTGGAAAACAATTACTGGACAAGTGCTCCCACGCAATCAAATCATAGAGCGCCTGAAAATCATTATTCACTTTGCTACCCTTCACTCAGCCATCCAGTGCTCTGCCAAAAAAGGACACATATTCTGCCCAAGTGCTTGACTCCAGTTTCTTGCAATTCCTAAACCTCTGTCTATACATTTCAGGAGTCAACCCATACCTGCTCATCAAGGCTTCTTTCATGTGAGCATATGAATTGTGGACTTCAGAGGGCAAGTCTAACAATGTATCTCACCCCTCGCTGAGGAACCGCCCGCACAACCCAGCTCCCCAATCTTTCTCAGGGAACCGGTGGGAGGTCATAGCTACTTCATAGGCCTTAAACCGGTGGCCAATATCATCATTTTTGTAAAATTCTTTCACCACATCCTTGGGTATATATACTCGTGCCTCAATAGGCATGGACGTGTGCTGCCACCAGAGGGAGTAACTTCTAAGCTTCTGGCTTTCAATTCCAACTCCCTCAAACTTCTCTAATTCTCTAACTGCATCCTCTTTTCCTCTAGGGCTAATTTCTTATTTTCTAATTCCAACTGCCCACCCATTTTGAGTTTGGTTAGCTCCATCTCATGCATCCTGCTTCTCTCCCTGTCTTCCAGCTCTCCTGGGGACAGGCCTTTGGAAGAAACACTGCTGCCTTCCCTGGAAGGTACTTTCCCTCCCCCTGGACCCAAGGGCCCCCCGCTGCTCCTCTAAATCCTCCCCTTCCACCATAGGATCCTCAGGGTGCTCACTGGCACTCCTTGCTTCCAACCAGGCCCTCAGCGCCTTTTGGTATTCCTCCTTTCTGGTGAGGCCTTTCATGGAGACTTTAAATTTCTTGCAAGCGTTTTTGAGCTGGGGCACAGTGTATGTATCAATCATTTCTTCCTCAAATTCAAACTCTTCAGGTGCAATGGATGCTGGTCTGCTCATGGTAACAACAACTGGCAGTTCTTAGCAAAAATAGAAATCCTAAGGAAAAACTTTGCCAAAATGTATGTTGTCGCGTTTGGTCTGCACTCACTAGTAGTGTACACCAATCACTGTATATGAGTCACAAATGCAAGTCCAAAATCCTCCCCGCTGACCACCAATGTTAGATTTGGGGGTCTCTAGTTGGCAATGGTTTGCACCTTCGTCCAAATAGGGACCCTTGCGTCTAGTCAGGGTAAGGCACGAGCAGGCAGGCTTATCTCAGAGGCAGTGTGTAAAGCATTTGTGAACACATACAGTAATACAGTGAAAACACTACAAATGGACACCACACCAGTTTAGAAAAATAAGTAATCTTTATCTAGACTTAACACAAGACCAACGACAAAAATCCACAATACAATATTCAACAATATGGCTTTTAAATGGTAGAAATAGCTTAGTTCAATGTAGTTGGTAAATGCGACACTTTACTCTCAAAGTACCTTGGATGCGAAACGCAAAACAAACAAAAGGGTCGCAGGGAAGGTGATGCGCCGTTCCTTACACTCAGGGGAGTAGATGCGTCTTCCTTACTGAAGCGCAGGGGAGTGATGCGTCGCTTCCTTACTGTGTGGGGAGTTGATGCGTCGGTTTCTTACTGCGATCCAGTGTGATGCGACAAGATGGCGCCTCGATGCGATGACGATCGGTGCGATGCGACAAAATGGCGTCTTGGTTACGGTGCGACAACGTAGATGCGATGCGTGCACGCCCGATGGCCGTGCGGCAACTCAGTGAACTTCTGAGCCGTGACAGGCCCTGCGACACGCTTCTCCGGTGATGCGACGGCGACCTCTGCGGCGGCGACACGCTTCTCCGGTGATGCAACGCGCCTCGTTGATGCGATGGCGAGCAGCTGCGGCGGCGGCATGCTTAATCAATGATGCGGCGGCAACTGCTGCGGTGGTGACACGCTTCTCCTTCGTTGAGTCGTGCTTCCAGCTCCCAGCGACATGCAGTCTTCAAAAGGGCCCAACACAACAGCAGGCACCTCTTGGCAGGTAGAATTCCCAGCAAGGGAATTCAGGGGAGCTGGTTGGTGAAGTCTTGTATCCCTGAGACTTCCGGCAGGAGGCAAGCTCAATCTTCAAGCCCTTGGAGATCTTCTTCAAGATGATGAAAGTACACACAAAGTTCCTTTCTCCTTTACTTGGCAATAAAGTAACCACTGCAGGCCAACCCCCAAACAGCACATAGCACAGGGGCAGTGTTCTCCTTCAGCTTCCTGGTTCTTCTCCTTGGCAAAGGTTCGTCTTGGTGCCCAGAAGTGATCTAAAGTCTTGGGGTCTGGGCCCCAATATTTATACTCAAAAAGTATTTGTTCTCTGAAGGCAGAGAGTGTCTGTACCTAGTCAAAACCAGTTCTGTCCACACTGGTGCAGCTTCCTGCCAGGAGGTGGAGACAGCATTGTTGAAAGCAGACCTGGCCCAGGTAGCTGAAAGGAAATCTCCTCCCCCTACTCTCTATTCGATGAGGGCTCAGGGGAGTGAAAGGAAATCCCCGCCCCCTACTCTCTATTCAGCCAAGGTCCTATTCATCCCAGCCCTGACCCATTAGACTGCTGGAGCCCAAGCCCTCCTGTCACTCACAAACCAGACAGGCAATACACAACCTAGCAGAGGCAGGCTGGATGGTTAGGCAAGAAAATACCTACTTTCTAAAAGTAGTATTTTCAAACACAGAATGTAAAAATCACCCACACTGAAAGATGTATTTTAACATTCTGAGTTCAGGCATACCAAACTCGAATTTCTACCTTGTTCCCTGGGTCAGTTAGGATTATAAGATGTTATAATCAAACTGCCCATTCTGGCCTATGGGAGCAGGTAGCCTTGCAATAGTGAACAACAAAATTGGCTGTAATTCACTATCAGGACATGCCCCACACATCAGGGCATGTCCTACCTTTCACATACAATCCATCCTGCCCTAGGGCCTACCTTAGGGGTGACTAACATGTAGAAAAGGGAAAGTTTGGGGACTGGCAAGTGGGTGCACTTGCCAAGTCGACATGGCAGTCCCAGACTGCACACAGGCTCTGCAATGGCAGGCCTGAGCCATAGTTTACAAGCTGCTTCTGTGGGTGGCACAACCAGTGCTGCAAGCCCACCAGCAGCATTTGATTTACAGGCCCTGGGCACATACAGTGCACTGTACTAGGGTCTGACAAGTAAATCAAATAATCCAATCATGGAATCACTAATCCATAACAACAATTTATTATAGGGAGCACTTGCACTTTGGCACTGAATAGCAGTGGCAAAGTGCCCAAAGCATCTAGACCAGCAAAAACATAGCAAAAAACAGGAGGCAACAGCAAAAAAAATGGAAGGGAGACCCATGCCAAGGGTGCCAGGTCTAACACAGCCCCATAATAGGAGAATAACACAGACTTCCCATGATCTCCTTTAGAATGCCCTGCGCAATCATGTATTCAAATACAGGTGTAATCCCTGCCACCGTTTCTGGGGTCAGGTTGTACTGAGGTGTCGTCTGGAATTCTACATTTGGCTTGACCTGTATGCGGACTGGCTCAACTCCTTGAATCAGCCCAATTTTTTCCCCTGTGAAGTCCCATACCACTGGAGAAACGCTGTCTTTCAGATCCAGCTGCATGTCTTTCACTGTCAGTAAAGGAAACATTGCAGTACAAGATTCTGATTAGCCAATTTGAAAGCAATTGGTCTGCAATTTGATTCCCTTCGGTGTGCAATAGGTGGTACAAGTCAATTTACACAGCAGGTCACGTCCTAGCAAACATCCTGGACTCGAATCACACACAACAAACTGATGGTGATCCTGAAAGGTTCCGATTTTCACCGGCATCTCTTCTGTCAAAGGGTTTGTCATTCTTTTGTTAGAGACTCCTACAACTTGGATCAATTTCCCCGAGAGTGGCAGGTTTGGGGCTACTGCGGATCTCGCAGTAGAATGGGTAGCACCAGTATCAATCAAGAATGTAATGGGATGACCATCCACGTCTGCTTCTACGTATGGTCCACTCTGGTCTACCTCTAAGACTGCTCTAAGCGTCCAGTCTTCCTCCCCCCCCTCAGGCACCGTCATAAGGACGTGTCCAAATCAAATCCATCTAGGGCATCCATTAAGGGCATCTGCTGATATGTTTGATTGGCTTCTGAGATTCTTGGAGGCTGAGGCAGTTGCACTAACTGGTTCTGATTCCCTCCTGCATTAAATAAATGATTTTGAACTGGTAACTGACTTACGCCATCTGCCACTTGCATGTGTTCTCCTCCCTGCTATTGATTTGCAGGATTAAGGTGACACTCGCGCTTCCAATGCCCGATCTTGACAGGCAATGGTCTTTTTCAGAGCAGCAATGTCTACCTCTGACTTCTGATCTATAGGAATACTTCTTTCTCTTCCCTGGCCCATCGACCCTGCAACTGGTTGTACTTTTAGACCTCCCGGGACATTTCCATGACCACGAGTTACAGCTCCCATCATTGCCTGCACCTGCTCTCCTTTCTGGGCATTGTGCATTTGGACCAAAATCAATTTCTCCTTTATCCTCCTATGCTTAGATTTCACCTCCTCACTGCAATACCTGGCATACCATAAGATTTTGTCTACAGACTTGTTTTGCCAACAGATTAGGTGCTGTTGGATCATGAGGCTGATTTCAGGCTTCAACCCAGTCACGAATTTGGACTCAAATTGTCCCATATCTTTAGGGTTGAGTGTATCTACCCATTGTACTGCTTGAAGGCCTGTAACAGCCTTTCATAATAAGCATATACCGACTCTTTAGGATCCTTGCTTGTTCGATCTATCTTAATCCAATCGATGTCCTGTGGGGCTAATTTGGACTGCAAACATGCAATCCCCTGATCGTACTTCTTCATGACCATCGGCGATGGACCATGAGTTACTGAGTCCCTCTCTGGTTCAGCACTAGGCCACTCAACAGCTATCTTACAAGCAGACCATAGATCACTAGGAACCACAATTTCGAACAATGTATATAAGTCAATCCACAACACGTTCAAGAACTTAACAAAGTGATCGACTTGCTTGTACCACTCAGCAGGTTTCTCCCTTAATCTGGGGAAATCATTCATGACGCAACAAGGTCACCCCGATTCCAAGGAACATGCACGTATCCTCCACTAGGCACTTCCTGTAGCAGATAGGACTCTACTCCCTGTGTTCCCCCTCCTAGAGCTGGTGTTTATCCTGACGCCTTTCTTACACTCTTCTTCTTCTTCGACCACCTCTCCTCCCACTTACCTAGCATACTCCAGGTCCTTAGTCCTATTACCAGTTCCCGAATGTGTGTCCTCAATCCACTCACTCTCTTTTTCTCTAACTGTGGGTCAGTGTAAGTAAGCCTGTGATTTCCCTGCAATGCCTTCGTCCGGGATAAGTCTACTCCATGCCTCTGAGCCAACTCCAACAGCTTTTCATGTGCTTGTCTCGCCCTTCTGGTGACATCCTTAGCCATAAACAACAAGTCTCTAGTCTGTTTAAAGGTAGACTCCCACTGATGATTTTCTCTAACTCAGCACATCCACTGACGTAACCTTATTTGCAGCTTTGGGGGGGATGGTACCCTGACATTACCTACTATTCTAGTTCTCCTTGCTGTTATATATGATCCCTCAACCATGACTCTTTGTCCACAGCGTCTAGAAGATGCTGATTGTCAGGAGTGCTCTGACTTGTTCTTGTTTCCTGAGTCATGAAGGAAGTGACCAGTTTGGGGCCACCCGGGTCACCTCGGACAACCTCTCCGCCTTCCATACCAAATGAAGAGTCGGAAGAACAGTGGTGAATATTCCAATAGTTGTTTTATTCAGATACACTCAGAGTGGAGCCCTGTCTGCACAGTCTCAAAGAGTGGTACAGAGGATACTGAAATCAACAAGCCTAGAGATACACTATGTACATTTCATAGCCGGGCAAAGACACACCCACAGTGGAATTTCCCAAGCAGATGCAGCTGGATAGTGAAATACAAAAAAAAAATAGATTTCGGTTCTCACATCTCACACAACCTAGCACAATCCAAGGTCGTTTCACCCTTCGCCCGCCACCAGACAAGTGGGAGAGGGCCTCTATCTAGTGAGAAAGGTATGCATTAATATGAACAGGCTATTCATTACTGAGGCAAAGCTTCAACATGTCAGAAACTAAACTTAACAGAGGCTTTTCTCGGAAACGCATAGGATTAGTTTCAATCGTCATTCAAAATGGCATCTGAACAGAAAATGGTGCTGCGAATGCTAACTTATATAGGGCGCTGCATAATTATTCACGGGTCTATTCTAACAGTCATGCCACTTGGTCCTCTCACAGGAGTTTCCCACATTCGTAGATCTGAATTAGTGCTTACCATAGGTACAGGCCGTTTGATACTGGAGCCAATCCTTACTCCAGAAGGGTTGGCAGTAGCCGCTAAAGGAGTACTGGATTCCATAGGCACTAAAGGATGACAATTCCCATTTGCGCTCCCTGTTCTTCCCAAACCAGTCCCTTCCACATTTATTGATTGTCTCTGACCCAGGTTTCCCACTTGGCTTGAGTCATAAACAGGAACGACAGGACCAATGGTAACCGGTACTGTAAGAGCTTCTGGCAACCCTGAAGCAACATTAACACTACTCTGTTCCATACCGCCCAAGGCGGGTATCCCCATCTGCCTACTCATGTCGATATTACTCCCACGACCCCTGAATCAGGAGCTACTGGGGCTGATACGCTCCCCACATTCTCGGTGCCTGGAGTGTTTCATCCCCCTTCACCTGTTTGCATACTGTAAGGTGGAACACGCTCAGCCAACAACCCATCCAACAAGCTGTCTTCATTATCACTGCAGTCACTCCCATTTGTCCTTCTATTCCTATCCTGTGGCCCTCCATTTCCTACCAGCACTGGGTATAACCTCTCTCTCTCAATGGTATCAACTCTCCACCTCTTAAGCCTCGCATTCCACCGTGCATCCTGATACGCCTTCATAGTTTTCTTCATCCTCCCTTGATATTTCTCTCTTTGCTTGGCATGAGCTGCATGCATCCATGCATCTAATGCTTCAAACTGAGTGGGTCTAGGCAATGACTGCATCACAAACATCGTTCCCCTGAGCTGATTCAACGCATCTAACCTGAATGAACCAAAGCATGGAAATGACAATTCATCCTCTTTTTAAGTCATTTTGTCCCAATTTTGGAGCCAAATTATAGAGTGAAGCCCAATTCTTGTCATCATATAGTGTGCTGGACTATCCTCGGGTGGCGCCTCTTCGCCCACTCGAGTGACAACCCCTTCATCACCTCTGAAGAGATACCGTAACACCCTAAAGCATCACATGGCTTCAGAAAATGCAGCATTTGTTCAATTCATTTCGATGGAACAATCCCTTTTCAACCACAACTTTCCAATGACTACCAACCAATCCCAGCGGGGCATTACACCAATCAGTCTATCGCAGCGCAGCACAGCCTGACGTCACTCTTACTCCTCACAGCGTCTCACCCTCCGTCACTATTTCTCTGTACACACTCACTCACACAATCGTCTTAAATCTGTAACTGTCTGCCACTCTAAAAGATCAATAGAATTCAATCACTCAAGAGCATTCACACACAGTAACCCTCGACCAGCGTGGAGCACCCAAACCAGTATAGTTGACCCCAGTACACAAAGTCCACTATACGATTTACATACGTCCCATTCACATAAAGTTCCCTGTCTTAGGTGAAAATGCCGATGACGTCTCACAACAACTCCTCAATTCTTTGGTCAGACAATCACAATCTTGGTGTCTTCTACACTGCTGATTTTGCCGCACCATCAAACTCCGTCGGTCTCCGCCAAGTTCCGTCACCTTCCGCTCACTGGGCTCTAGTCTTGGCTTTAGGTTTCTAAGTTCCACTTATTCTAAACTACTTCTAGATGTTCCCCTTGTTATATTCCATATAGGTACCCTATATAGGCGCAGGTAACATTACAACCTTTCACCTATATTCTTCCCTACATTACATACATAACGGTTCTTAGGGACTGACCTTTTACCTAGATACAACACTGCATTCAGAACACAGGTTTCCCCCTAGTTCGAATCTCATACATTATGCATGAGGCTTCTTGGAAGCACAGCAGGACTAGCATCTCCTTTATAATATCTCTGTATAAAGTTCAGGCCTGACGTCATCCTTTAGGCCGACACAGTAACACAGCAAGGTAGGACCCCTGGGGGGACCTTTGGGTATATATACATCACATCTTGCTTAGAAGGAGAGAAGAGACCGAGACTTCCTGGCTGACACACTGACCAGAGACGCTGAGGTTCCTGCATGCAGATGCTCCGGCTCGCAGTGGTCTAACATCCCTCGCGGGGTGTCCAACTCGAGACCAGGACGGGTCCCATATTCTCTCATTCTAAGGTAATGGGGTTGACTAGATCCTAGAGGGATTCTTGGCATAACACCTACACAGATGCTATGTACATTTAGGTACATCTAGTTAGGGAGGCATTGTAGGAGTACGCACTTTTTATCGTGTGTTTTATGTACTTGTATATATTCATGATTTCTGCAGGATGTAGAACTTTATCATCCCTTTACTTTCGTAGTACTTCTAATCATATATCTCTGCTACTGTCTAACGGTTGTTGCAGCTCATCTATTCTACACTAGAATAACAACTGTTCAATAAATACTTATTGAAAACGCCCAGCCTGTTTATTCTGTGTATCTCTCTGAGACAAACTAAGTGAGCATGAGTGACTGATCGAAAGGTAGTATATTGTTTCCACGATTCTGAGGGATCAGGGTTGTCATGTTCTGAGGTTGCCAGAATCTATTCTCTCCTTGGTAAGAGGAGATTATAGTGGCACTGTGAGCTAGCTGACACAGACAGGCTAACGTATCCAGTGGGGGTGCACGGAATCAGTTCGCCATCAATCCCACAGTTTATGTTATCCAAACGCGCAGATCCTGTCTAGGTAATATAGGAACTACACGACATGGCGCCGCCAACGTTGGTAGGGTACTTATTTAACAGTAGAATCTGCGTAGTTCAGTCGTGCTATTCTCAGAGACCCCTACTCACAAAACACCAGAGATGTCTGGAGTGGGTGGGCACAAACTACACCACAGCTGAGGAGGCTAAAAAATCCTATTTATTGGCTTTGGTTAATCAAGCTTGAAGGACACAGTGTTCCTAAATTGTGCAAAAAAACCTTATCTTAATTTCCTTGAAATAGTTCTTTCTCTAAAAAATGACTGAAAGCGTGGAAAACACGTAGGGAGTTGTGCATAGTTTGCACCTCACAGATGATGAGGTTGATGCAGATGCAATTCCGATTGCAGAAAATCTTAGAAATATAGTCACCCTGAAACTACTTGTGCATGGTGTAACAGCCAGGGGTGGCATAGTAGCTTTCGTGATTGAGGCACACAAATCATATAGAACAGAGGTATTTTATTCGTGGGTTACATTCCCAGCAGCAAATGCAAGAACAAAAACATTTCACTCATACACAGAAGGAGATGCACCAGCGGAATATTGTCCGTTTGAGGACATTGAGGTTCCGCTCACATACCAGGAACACTTATACTGGTTTAAAGGCGCCCTACCCCATATAAGAAGAAGAGTGAGACTCGGCCCGCTCGGAAGAGAAGGGGCAACATGGCCAATATTAGCGGCCTACACACCACATCCTGACATTGAAACAATGCCACCTGGTGACTTACAACACAAAGAATTAATAAACATTTACAGAAACTTGATGCAATTCGTCATGAGGACACTTACATTCCAACCAGCAATAGTTGCAACAAATGGAACTCAAGCTCAGAGTACAGCAACTAAAATCACACCACAAACATTACACGCGGTGATGGGTAAAATGCCCACAAAACGTGAACAACTGCCATTCTGTGTAGCTCAGAAAATAACACAGCTAGAGGCAGTATTCCCGAATACTACCCCGTATGAAAAACAGAGAATGCTAACAATCTGCTTGCCCATGGGGATAACACCACAAATAGAGGATTGTACCACTTGGGGTACAGTCTTTGCCGCCATTTATACCAGAACTCATGGCATCCCGTCATTAGCAGTAGTACCAGACGTATTGAGACAGATACAAAACGAATACGGAGCAGAGCCTGCTCTGAACTTAGGGATAAAGTTACTAGGTAACTATGCCCAGGTATCAGCCATAATATTAGCTAACATTAAAGGGGAAGCAGCTTCAGTGGCTATCCGCCAACACCTAAGGGAGTTCAGTCCTTTAGAACAAGAACATGAACTACCGAAAATAATTGAAACTGCATATGCAGAATTAGGCAGTGACAGTTTGTGTGGGAAAGCTTTAAAACCACAACTGATGGGCAGTCCTGAAAAGGATACTTCCAAGCAGATACCTGCTTCAACAAAGAAGAAGTGGGACAATAAAAAACAACAAAACTTTAAAGGAAACAGATCTCAATCCAGAGGTAGATCTCCTCCACAGGAGCCCTCCGAAAAGAGGTATAACCTTAGGAATAGGGATAATATTAGGAAACCTGACAGGTATCAGGATACTGATACACGTTCCTCTTGTTCCTTTCAGAGTTCATCGAAAAACTCCGAGAGGGAAGGACGGTCAGACAGAAAAGAAGAGCGTACAAAGTCCAGAGACAAGCAGCACGCTCAAGATTGCGCTTCTAAAAAAGAAGAGAAACCAAAGCAAAAGCCGCAGTTCAAAAAGAAGAAGGTTGCAGGTCTAAAGATCAGACATGCCCAGAATTCTGAGGACTCGACTACTGAACGGGGAATGGGCTCTGACGATGCTAGACAGCGCAGCAGAAGTAACAATAGCTCGCCAGAACCTGATGGAATTTCTGGTGACAGCGGACTTGAATGATTATATCACGGTAGGGACACCCGATACTAGGGTAAGTGTCCCACATAAGTTATATGAAATAACATTCCAAATGGAGGGGGACAAATGTAGGAAAGTTAGAGGTCTCTTTTGGGAGAATCTGTCATTTGGCTATGACATTTTGTTAGCTGAACAAGATTGGCCGCCATCATTCATCATGGATTGCCCTAAAGGAGAAACTGTGATTTTACTGGCATTCTCAGACCATATTCCCAGGCACCTAAAACACACACATGCCCAGGAGTGGGCAGTAGCCCAAGCCCCTGCATTATACAAAAACCATGTTGGATGGGATAAGGTTTCAACCCACCACATAATTCCTTTAAAAAATACTTCAGCTGCACAGAGGCAGTATCCAATAAAGCAAGAAGCTAAAAAACAGGTCAGGGAGATCTTAGATCAACTTGAATTCCAAGGGGTGATCGAAAATTGAACCTCATCGATGAATAATCCTTTGTTTCCGGTCATGAAACCTGACAATTCATATAGTTTAGTTTTAGATTATAGACATTTAAACACTTGCACTAAGACATTTGCAGTCCAAAATGCACACAGTGCCGCATTCATGAATAACATTGTGCGGAAAAAATATAAAACGACACTTGATATCTCAAATGGATTTTTCTGCCAAAATATAGCGCCTGAAAGCAGGTATCTTACAGCATTCTCAGCGCTAGGGTCCCAGAATCAATTTTGTTGACTCCCCCAGGGGTATAAGAACAGCCCGGGGTTGTTTTCGGCCAGAGTAACTGAGTTACTTCAAAATGTGGATGAAGAGGCATTGTCCTATGTGGATGATATTTATCTAACGGACGATGACCTAGAGGAGCACTTGAACAGAGTAAATACCATAATTTTGGGATTTGCATCTGAGGGCTACAAATTCAACTTTAAAAAATCAAAAATTGCCCACCTCAGTGTCCTGTTTTTAGGATATGAGCTTTCAAGTGAAGGGAAAAGCTTGGCAGCCAATTTTTTTTAGAAAAGTGCGCGCTGCTCCAACTTCCAAAATCATTGAAACCTTACAATGAATCCCGGGATTCCTGAACTTTGGCAGAACATATATTTTTGATTACGCAGAAAGAGTAAAACCTTTCTACGATTTAATAAAGCCTGATTTTTCTGTAAGACAATGGACACAGGAACACACAGATGTCCTTCGTTCCTTACAAGCTGACATGATAGCTTCCAAACACTTACAGACACGCGTAAACGTACGCAATCTGGTGATCCGTATAGTTGCGGGTCAATCTGGGTACACCTATCTAACATATAATGAAGGTGAAATAGTACCAATTGCATACAAATCGCATTTGTACACAAATGCTGAAATGCGCTTCGCATCTACAGAAAAGATTCTAACAGCAGTACAGACTGCTGTAGTGAGAGAAAGTTGCAAAAGAAACAGTTGATGGACGGAATGCTGGACAATACAAACATTCACCCCCAGTCACAAGGATCTGGGTTAAATCCGTCATTCTTTTGCTCACCACACCACCCCAGTTTGGAGCCAGCCATATGCAAATCAGTCTTGACCCTGTTCCTTGTGGGAACAGTCCAGCCCGAACTGCCAAGCCAGGTCCTCCCTGGACCAGAAATAAGCATCCTGGGACCGCTTTCAGGGCATCACCCTTCATCAGCCAGGCTAGCTTGAATCCATTGGTGTAGTGAGCACGGGACCCACATCTGGGCATACCCTTCCCACTTAGGGCGACATATGCAAAAGAAACAGTTGATGGACGGAATGATGGACAATGTAAACATTCACTCCCAGTCACAAGGATCTGGGTTAAATCCATCATTCTTTTGCTCACCACACCACCCCAGTTTGGACCCAGCCATATGCAAATCAGTCTTGACCCTGTTCCTTGTGGGAACAGTCCAGCCCGAACTGCCAAGCCAGGTCCTCCCTGGACCAGAAACAAGCATCCCGGGACCGGTAGTGAAATAAAGAGCACTGGCACAAGGGAAACGAATAATAGTAGTGACTCCGGTTCCAGCCTTAGAGGCAGCGACAAAGGCAAGCTTTCCTAACGCTAAAGCCTTACATCCAAGATGGATACAATGGGCTAATTCTCTCACTGCAACAGATGTGGAATACAGGTACGACCCAAATTTAAAGACACAAGCATTTCTGCAATACGAACAAGAATATCCTCTACCAAATGAAATAATGCCTCTAAATCAGTATGAATATATAATTTACACAGACGGACCAGCTCAGCCGGCCATAGGAAGTAAGCAACAATATAGCGCGGCATGCGCAATCGTTAAATGTCGCATGCGGGATGGAAAGTTCCACCCAAGTTGCACAAAAAACGCAATCTCTAGGAGACTGCACCGCACAGCTGGCAGAGTTAAAAGCCTTGATACTGGCACTGGTAAATACGGATCGAGAATTCCCCACACTAATTGTGTGCGATTCATTTTACTATGCACAGTCATATAATGAATATTTGCAGCACTGGGTTCAAAGCGGGTTCAAAGATGCAAAAGGTGGCACAATTAAGCATAAAATGCTATGGGAACAGGTAGTGGAGTTGAAAACCGAACTACCGAGAGCTCACGTGATACATACACTGAGTCATCAGCATGATGGCGTTCACGTTGAAGGGAATTCATTGGCTGATGAAGCCGCAAAGGGGGCTGTACGCACGGCTTCCGTAGCTGCAATCACTCGTTCTAAAATGAGAATAGATGGTGAGATTATGGTGGCTGTGAATGCTTCTCGCAAAAACAGCGGAGCAGTACCAAAAAGGTTTCCACTCAAGTACTCCTACAAGTTAGATGCCAATAACATCCCATTTGCTCAGATTCCTGGAGTTGGGGATAGAGTAATTCCAAACATGGATCGTAGGTTAGGTTTAATTTTAGCAGCACACGAAGGGATAGGTTCTGCACATGCAGGAGTTACGGCGACTGTTTCTTTATTGAAACAACGCTATTGGTGGCCTGGGTTAACTAAGCAGGCTAAAGACTATGTCTTGAAATGCGACATCTGCCAGCAGATGAAAGGTTCCACCGTAACACATCCAGCACAGACATCATTATTAATATCTGACAAACCACTAGCGTGTGTTTACTTGGACCACTGCGGCCCCTTACAAAGAGAGGGGGCTTACAGGTATATCATGGTTGCAGTGGATTCCTGCTCAAGATTCCTATGGGTGTGGCCCCAACGCTCGGCTGACGCTCGAACTGTTATAAAAGATTTGAGAGTCTTTATAGGGACATACGCAATTGGCACATTACAGTCTGACCAGGGCCCTGCGTTTAGCTCTCGGGCTTACAAGGAGGCATGCAAGTATTGGGTGTAGCATTGCGATACTCCTCTCCGTACCATCCCGAGGGAAATTCAGTCGTGGAGAGGAAAAACTGAGACTTAAAGCAGTCTTTAACAGCTAGAATATTAGGCACGGGTGAGAGTTGGGTGAAACATCTGTATGGAGTGCAGCGAGCATTGAATAATATGCCAAGAAGTTCTCTAGGGGGGGTCACTCCATATGAGGTCCTATTTGGGACAAGAATGTGGGTACCTGATCTTGATTGTGAAGGCGCAATGGTGGATGAAAAGCCTTTTGACATCCATGATCGTTTGGCTGTTTTACAGGATCTAAATGGGTCCAGGACACAACAAAGTAATGTCCATATGAAGCAGACCGCCACTGGGGAAGTCAAATCAGTCACGGCAAGACCTGTCTGGATCCCAAAAGTCGGGGATCTGGTCAGAGAGAAAATAGCGGACAAGAAAGAATTTGGGCCATCATACAGAAAGCCTGTACAGGTCCAAGCAGTTGAAGGAACAAGAACTGTACTTCTACCATCTCTTGCCGGAAAAAAGGAGAAAAGATTTGTCTCAATCGACCTAATCAAACCACACTATGTGGCCGATACTGAGTAGTACGCCACGTGGACTCCAAAGTAGCAGACACCCTCCTCTCGCTACAATTCAAGAAGTTCAAACGGAAAGACTCATCACGTTCGAAGAGTCTCCTGCACGGAATGATGGACTATGCAATAATGCAATGGAACTCGTTCCCCTTGAACCTGAAGTTCAAATTCAGAACCAAAATGAAAGACAAATTTCAATTCGACCAAATACAGATGTCTACATCAACATGCCTCAACAAGAGCAAACTGCGATTTCTACAAATCCTGACGCAATACCAACAATTGATCGAACTGCTTCTGGCTACTTCATAAACTTTGATACTTTTTCTTTGGATCCAAGTGAACTGGAAACTATGCCAGCCCAAATATCGCGCAAGCAGCAAGTTAAAGACTTTCTGAACTTTCTTAAAAAGACTTACCTTGTGTCACCTTGGGTAGAACTATGGGTAATCACCGGGATACTTTTATTTCTTTTCTGGTTAGGCTTAGTAATAGTTTTTAGCATGCTTGTTCATGGAAAATACCTTCGACAAAACTCTGCAGCCCAAAAGGTGAACTTAATTTTAAAACCACACCAATCATCTCATCGAGAAGAAAGAGACTTGTCATCAGTGAACATTACAGCAGTTACTATACCTGATGGTATAGTTTGGGACGAGGTTGATTTCGATATATTTGGTCCGACCGAACTTTTAAGAATTACTCATTTATTTAAAATATCATTGAGTGATATCATTACCTCAAGTACATTTTCCGATGATTGGGATTTTGAAACTGTAAATAACATGTTGTCTGATTTGGAAAAATCTGCTGCATTTTCTAATAGTGAAACATTGGAAAGCACATCAGATTTCGAAACAATGTATTGTTATCAACACTATGGTCATCACTTTCTGCATAAATCTGCAAATCCTAGAAATGTGTTCACTTACCACCAGTGGGAACATTGTCCAACACCGCCGAAAGGCAGTTCAAAAACATTTACACAAAAGTTTCCATATTTTTCAGGGTTTAATATGTCTGACCCAGCATCATAATATTATAAGGTTGCACCAACATCAGCACAGAAAAATATGTTAACGAACACCAAACAGATTTACTCTGCTTCCTTTATTGCCCAGTTGTCTGAACAAGGTTTCGACTTATGGAAAGACACCATATCAGTCTGGGGTACTAGAGAATGGCAAGTTCAGGGAACAGAAGCTTTGTTAAGAGCATGCCTTATCCCTCAACAAATCATGTTTTTGAACGAGACAGTGCAACAGACGTCTTGCCTTGGACTAGCCAAGAACAAATACTTGAACACACCTCGGCTGCCAATTCCATCACACACCGAGGGTAATATAACATCACAGAAAGAGATTATGTTGAATGACATTATACAATACAACAGATCAGACCCCTATTGGAAGAAATGGTTGATTTGGCCCACAGACACGAATAGTTCTCAGGCGAGATTCATGGGCCAGATCCACGTTATGTACAGAGAGAACATCCAGGGGTAGTGACATCCTACAGTGTTGGGAAGTTGTGCCTTGATTGGCTAAAAACCTCAACACTCACAAAGGTGAAACAACACTTATCCTTACTGTCACAGGATGTGGATCTCAGGGATTGTTTACTAGGTCCCAGGAAGCCACGTCAGAAACGTTTCTATTATGCTGTTTACAATGAAATTTGGAAAATATCCCAACAAGAGGCCCCAGAGAGGTTACGTGAAATAGACCGTATAAATCTAGAAAAATCTCTAGCAGTGGTAGACAATGGGTTAACTACATTGACCTCCAGGATATATTCTTTAGGCAACATTGTATCTTCTGCGATAGACATACTGGAACAAGATTTGGCCATATTACAACACGGGCAATCTCAATTACGTTCTATTATGTTATTAAGCTGGACGCTGCAATCTTTGCGTGCAGGCTATGAACCTTGGCGTTATATCAACAGTACGTCTCTGTTTTCTGAATATAATCTAACAGATAGAAATGGCACAAAGGGGAGCAAAATATACAATGCTGCGTCGAAAAACTGGATAGATTAGCATTTACAGTGGCAGAATTACCGTCCACAGAATGGCTAACCCATGGCCACATAACTCTACCGGTCACAACTTTCCAGTTTCAGTATTGCCTTGAACAAAAGCAGGCAGGCAGATATGAAGAAATGGGTAAGGAATACATTAAGGAATCATGGGTATTACCATACAGATTTCGATGCCGGAGTGGGGATCGAGAAGTGTTTCAAAGCGGTACAAACTGTGATATCGCTTTAAGTGGATCACTCATATGCCAGGATATAATGCTGCACGGGGCTTGCAATGGTTCTGTAGCAAACCTGTCCTGCCATTTGAGGGGTGCCGCAGCTGCAGTGATTACTCCAGCATTCAGGCTACTTTCAAATGGGAGTTACTTGATGATGAACAGTCATGGCTGCTGCGGAATGCTCCCGGGCATCGCATATCTGGTAACTGTGAGCTCCAGGGTTACTTGTTGTATGCAAGTATTGTTTCCACCACCACATACAATCAGGGAGACGCCGTTATGGCCTTCACTGAATTTTCTTTATTACGGTTTGATACTCTAAGCAGAATGAAAGCCATGCTTTTACAAAAGTCTGTGCCCTTAACCTCCGCTCGAGAGACTTTTGATCTCCAGATCACAAGGTCTTCGGCAGAGATACAGGCGCTTATTGATACAAACTGCCCTTTCCATTTCGGAGAAATGGTAAATCGTATCTTTAACATGTCTGATACGACAGGCATAGTCCATCTATTTAAGACCATAGGTTCTGGACTTCTGAGCACCTTTCAGATGGTACTTGGAGTTATGCCAAACTTCATACACTCCGTATTCGGAAGCATCTTTGGAGGATTTCCGCTCATCCTGTTTCTAGTAGCAGGTATCCTGATTGTTTTATATTTTCTACGCAATGGACGTCCCAGTCACCAAGGAGATGGAAAGAGCACTCCTGGAGCGTAAATACCGTGACCGCATGGTACAGCATCTAGGCACGCCTCGCCTAAGGGAACTAAGTGCATCTTGGTTCTTGTCATTTCGACCAGTCTGGATGGACTGCATCTTACCTGTCCTCCGATGCCTGTTTTGTGGAGAAGAATGCTTGTTAGACCTTTGTTTGACACTCCCATCATGTGCGCAACCGGACGTGAATGCTTTACTGGACCCGATAACGGCCCATGTTCTGCAGTGTCCTCAGCATATTCCGATGTTGATGGCGGCATTCCTTGAGCCCCCACAGGTAGTAACAGCACCTGTTGGTATGGACACCGGCTCCTCCTCTGACACCCAGGATTTGGACGGCGCACAGGCTGCCCCAGCACCGGCTGCGGACAGTGTGGAACAGCATCTGTGCTCGATTTACGTACTCTGTGAGGTGCTACAGGCGCCGTCTACTGCGGAAGCAAGCAACGAAAATGTTGCGTCTACCAGCCAGGACACATAAACATTTGACTCATTTGGCTCGTCGTGTGCTGGAAGAAATTTGCCCTTTTTAAAACAAGCTCAAATTTGGAACTCAAAACAAAAATTGACATTCCTTTCATTTATTGGGCATACATGGCTTTCTAATGCTTATAATGCTTCGGACTACAACTAAGGACACCTTAGAGATATGCCTTGCAAAACTTTTTTTAGACAGTTTTAAGTTTTTTAGAATTTTTTTTAGAAGTTTTAAAACGTTTTTAGCTAAACAAATGTTTTCAAATTTTGTGCGTACCAATATCTAGTTAGGCTAGTAGTACGGTAATAAGTTACATATGTCGTCAAGTCTGAAGAGGAGTGGGTGTTATATTCCATATAGGTACCCTATATAGGCGCAGGTAACATTGCAACCTTTCACCTATATTCTTCCCTACATTACATACATAACGGTTCTTAGGGACTGACCTTTTACCTAGATACGACACTGCATTCAGAACGCAGGTTTCCCCCTAGTTCGAATCTCATACATGAGGCTTCTTGGAAGCACAGCAGGACTAACATCGCCTGTATAATATCTCTGTATAAAGTTCAGGCCCAACGTCATCCTTTAGGCAGACACAGTAACACAGCAAGGTAGGACCCCTGGGGAGACCTATGGGTATGTATACATCACATCTTGCTTAGAAGGAGAGAGGAGACCGAGACTTCACGGCTGACACACTGACCAGAGAAGCTGAGGTTCCTGCATGCAGACGCTCCAGCTCGCAGTGGTCTAACAACCCTCGCGGGGTGTCCAACTCGAGACCAGGACGAGTCCCATATTCTCTCATTCTAAGGTAATGGGGTTGACTAGATCCTAGAGGGATTCTTGTCATAACACCTACACAGATGCTAGGTACATTTAGGTACATCTAGTTAGGGAGGCATTGTAGGAATACGCACTTTTTATCATGTGTTTTATGTACTTGTATATATTCATGATTTCTGCAGGATGGTAGAACTTTACCATCCCTTTACTTTCGTAGTACTTCTAATCATATATCTCTGCTACTGTCTAACGGTTGTTGCAGCTCATCTATTCTACACTAGAATAACAACTGTTCAATAAATACTTATTGAAAACGCCCAGCCTGTTTATTCTGTGTATCTTTCTGAGACAAACTAAGTGAGCACGAGTGACTGAGCGAAAGGTAGTATATTGTTTCCACGATTCTGAGGGATCAGGGTTGTCATGTTCTGAGGTTGCCAGAATCTATTCTCTTCTTGGTAAGAGGAGATTATAGTGGCACTGTGAGCTAGCTGATACAGATAGGCTAACGTATCCGGTGGGGGTGCATGGAATCAGTCCACCAGCAATCCCACAGTTTATGTTATCCAAAGGCGCAGATCCTGCATAGGTAATATAGGAACTACACGACACCCTTACTTCATGTAAGAACCATCCTACTCTGCTACCAACTGAAAGGGCCAGCCCAATTAGTTCTAAGCCTGTTCTTGATACACAAATCCGATGTTTCTTTTTCGCAGCATGAAAGTGTAAAGGGGAGAAAATCATTAGTACACCATCAAATTGCTCATAATTTTGCTTGGTACATAATTTGCGGCCACTAGATGACGTTAGTTAATTTATTACAAAGCCAAAAATAACTGGACATAAAGACACCAACATTAGGGTGTAGAAATAAAACGGAATTAGCATGAAACCAAATCTACACATCCAATTTAGAGGGTGCAGCATGAACAGAACTATTAATTCGAGAAGTAGGATACAGAAAATCAGGAAGCATGAGTCCAAGTTCCCCTGCAACGAGGGTTGATGAGTAAAAATCATTAAATCTATCCCTACTCTAGCTCTAAGATGACATCCACACATAAACATTTTCATGGAGAGTAAAAGATGTGTCAGTGCGTGGAGTCTTCCTAAGCTGTCTCTCCAACATCGATGGGCGAAGTAGCATAAAGCCACTATCGTAAAGAAAGAGCTTGTTCTGAGATACTCTCCCTCCGAAGGCAAGAAAGAAGTGGGGGCACTTTCCGTAACTCCAACAATCACTTATCCACAGGTAACCATCCCATGATCCACCTCGCATCACGCCATCCACTCTGGGTGCAGTTCCAGATGTACTTTTCCACGGTTTAGTCCATGTACCTTCTTCACAACAGTTTGTCCTTGGCTCCCATGCTTTCTCCCATGTGAAACCATCTCTGCCTTTATCACCTCTAAACCTATTTAATTGTAACTCCTTCTCTCCTTGCCTGGCTACTAAAACATTACAAGACATTACTTTTCCTAAAGAATGCTTCTCCACCTGCAATGGAAATATGAGAAAGAACAGATTCTGCTATGCACATGAAATTCAACTATTAATTCTAAAGCAAGAATTTTCAGGGGCTTGCATTTTAGGCCTAAGGCTTCAGCTAACATAAGAACATGTCACTTTCAGGAATACATTTCTCATAATCATTATAACATTTCA
Organism: Calotriton arnoldi; assembly: GCA_963921515.1. Classification (NCBI taxonomy): domain Eukaryota; kingdom Metazoa; phylum Chordata; class Amphibia; order Caudata; family Salamandridae; genus Calotriton; species Calotriton arnoldi. The sequence continues at coordinate 946,681 of CAWUFW010003530.1, read as the reverse complement.
ATTAATACATTTACCTACTAATAGGAAATATCAATTCCTAAACACATTTAATCTGCGTGTAATGTCGACTTCACATGTTAACATTTTCTGCTAGTTACATCTATTTCCTACGTTAATTGTCCATGACACTTATCCTTAAGCTAAAGCTCGTCACATAATTGCGGCAATACGTTTCACAATTCTAACACCTCATGTTAACATAGTTTGCACGATTATACATGGATGCGTTCTACGCATCATTATAATGCACCCCTCCAAATAAAATGAAGTTTCCACTCCATTAAGATCGTTCATCCCTGTGTAGCTGAGAGCCACTTTAAAACATTCAATCTAGGCTTATATCGAACTCCTGTGGGAAGAGGGGTGACATCTGTAAAGAATCGATCACTGATGCCACAAAATTGAAGACACCTGTGCATTGCCTGGGTACACACTGTACCAAATTGTGCAACTGGGGCACTGGGAGTGGCGGGCTGCGACATGGAATGATCGCTAAAAAGAGAAAGGCGCTGATCGACTGATGGACCCCGAGCTCGCTGATTGCTCATACCACCGCAAGTCATCTTCCAAATGCGCTGGGTGAGCCTGTAGCATGGCACCGATACTAGTGCTGACCAGACCTTACACTGAAATACTTTGTGGAGGAGGAGTGAAGCCTGCGATGCCTCACACTTTTCTGCTGCAAGAATCCAAACACTTCTAAGGCGCTTGGCAGCTCGCTGACTCAGACTGTGCATTTTGAGGCGCTGGGAGCAAAGTACTGCAGTGTGAGGAACTTGGCATTCTGCGCCGTGGACATGAATAACTTCATCAGCACTGGCCCTCCTGTGCACTAGTTGACCGCCTGGGGTGGACTTATCACAAATACAAAGCCCTGACCGCGAGTGGCCGGGGGGTGACCAAAGATGCCCTTATGATGTATAGGTGTGCAGTACTCCTGGCCTTGCTGTGAAGGCATTCAGAGGAAAAAACTGCAATAAGTGGCTTGGCTAGGTGGGTATGTATAACCATCTCTAGGATTTAGTATATCCTGCGTAGAGTAGGAATCTTAAAACATCCCTGAGCTCCTCCCTCACAGTGAGGGGGTCGGTGTACCTTAGTTGTCTAATATATGTAATCAGTGTTGCCTTAAAGCTAGAGTCACATAAGGGTAAGTGTTTTGCTGCCGGCTCATGGAAACTGTAGAATAATTTGCTGACAAAGTAAGTGTAGGTGCAGTTGCCATCACACAGTGTCCCTGCTGCAAAGAAGGTTTCTCCCGGGCCCCCTTGACGTCTCACCGCATGTATCCAAGTCCCACAGCGGTTGAGACCAACTTCAATGAGCTTGTCCCTCCGTGAAGTCACGGGCTGCGCGAGCAACAACCCTGCTGTGTCCTTAGTTTAGCGGGGGCCTGGGCTTACCAATACCTTGGAAACAAAGAGGAGACTGCGAAGCAGTTGTCCTTGTGCTCAGGCTACAAACGAGACGGGTCCCCCAATCACGCCCAGGGTTTGCGTGAAAAATATCCAAGGAAAGATTCACTCCAACAGGAAAGAACCGGAGGGACACAAACGGGGAGCCAAGAAGAAAACCTTTATTCCAGCGCAAGCGGCATGACGCGTTTCGGGTAGAGTCCCTTTATCAAATGCCATACACTGAATACTGCTTCCTGATACTTTTCTATGATCCATCTCACTGCCATTGGTTAGCAGCCCAGCTGAGCCGATTGGTCTCCTGAACACTTAGACACCGCCTCATGCAGAAGACTGCGTTTACCAGCATGCACCATTTTGGCTTCCCGGTAAGTGTTTTGCTGCCGGCTCATGGAAACTGTAGAATAGTTTGCTGGCAATCGCGACAAAGTAAGTATAGGTGCAGTTGCCATCACACAGTGTCCCTGCTGCAAAGAAGGTTTCTCCCGGGCCCCCTTGACGTCTCACCGCATGTATCCAAGTCCCACAGCGGTTGAGACCAACTTCAATGAGCTTGTCCCTCCGTGAAGTCACGGGCTGCGCGAGCAACAACCCTGCTGTGTCCTTAGTTTAGCGGGGGCCTGGGCTTACCAATACCTTGGAAACAAAGAGGAGACTGCGAAGCAGTTGCCCTTGTGCTCAGGCCACAAACGAGACAGGTCCCCCAATCACGCTCAGGGCTTGCGTGAAAAATATCCAAGGAAAGATTCACTCCAACAGGAAAGAACCGGAGGGACACAAACGGGGAGCCAAGAAGAAAACCTTTATTCCAGCGCAAGCGGCATGACGCGTTTCGGGTAGAGTCCCTATATATATATATATATCCATCAACAAAGTTTTACCTCAAACGAAGGAGCCCAGAACAACGGGTAAGTAGTGCTTTCAAATCTTTAATCAGGGCTGCAGCGCAAGTTGGTTAGGAACACAGGCAATTAATGTACAAAGCCGACGCGTTTAGGGACTCTTCCCTTTTTCCAGGCTGGTTGATCCTGACATCCAAAGATGAATGGTGCACCTGTATGTCCATAAGTACCCCGCCCCAGTGGGCTTAACTGCATGCACGGCCTCATGGTACTTGAAGTGCTGCCTGTTTTGCTGCAGTGAGCCGTCTTGAAGTCAGTCCATAAAAACAAAATAAAACCCCAGTGGGTTGCCAAGCGTCCTCCTTTCTTAGCGCACACACCTCAATGCCCAGATTATTGTATCTCCCGTCCCGTTATGATGAAACCAGATGGCGTCATCCAGGTCTGCGAGGACGCAGCGGGACTCCCTCACGGCCAGGCAACAGCGGCTACAATCCATCAACAAAGTTTTACCTCAAACGAAGGAGCCCAGAACAACGGGTAAGTAGTGCTTTCAAATCTTTAATCAGGGCAAGTTGGTTAGGAACACAGGCAATTAATGTACAAAGTCGACGCGTTTCGGGACTCTTCCCTTTTTCCAGGCTGGTTGATCATGACATCCAAAGACGAATGGTGCACCTGTATGTCCATAAGTACCCCGCCCCAGTGGGCGTAACCGCATGCACGGCCTCATGGTACTTGAAGTGCTGCCTGTTTTGCTGCAGTGAGCCGTCTTGAAGTCAGTCCATAAAACAAAATAAAACCCCAGTGGGTTGGCAAGCATCCTCCTTTCTTAGCGCACACACCTCAATGCCCAGATTATTGTAGCTCCCGCCCCGTTATGATGAAACCAAATGGCGTCATCCGGGTCTGCGAGGACGCAGCGGGACTCCCTCACGGCCAGGCAACAGCCGTTACAATCCATCAACAAAGTTTTACCTCAAACGAAGGAGCCCAGAACAACGGGTAAGTAGTGCTTTCAAATCTTTAATCAGGGCTGCAGCGCAAGTTCCCGAAGCGCGTCGGCTTTGTACATTAATTGCCTGTGTTCCTAACCAACTTGTGCTGCAGCCCTGATTAAAGATGTGAAAGCACTACTTACCCGTTGTTCTGGGCTCCTTTGTTTGAGGTAAAACTTTGTTGATGGCTTGTAACGGCTGTAGCTGGCAACGCGTTTAGAGGACCCGTTCTACAAGAGGACTGCGCTTTGCTGGTTTCAGTGGCAACACTGTTCTTCTTCCGCCGAGGTATCGGATAACGCAGTACCGCTTCAGCAACCAGGTCGGGCAAGTGGCCACTGCCAGGAGCAGCTCGTGACTTCACGTGACAGCAGGATCATTGCATCCGCGTTGTATGGCCCGGTTTGATCCTGGTGTATGGGGCAGAACGTTGGGGACCCAAGGAAGACTTGGATTGACATATACAGGACTCACCAAGGACACAAAGCCCCCCCTTTGCTAGGTATTACAGCGCTCATAGAGCATGGACTCCGCCATGGGTACTTACCATTATGTTGCATGATGGGTGCTGTAGTCTTCATCCACCTGACTACAGCTGCAAGCAATTTGGATGAGCCAGCTGACTTCCCGCCCAGGGGGAGGACCGTAGCAGTACAAAGGAAGGGGTGGTGTAATCCTGGTCTTGCGAAGGGCGTCTGATGAAGGCACGCATACGCCGAAATGCATTATGCCCTGCATCCATCAATAAAGAATCTTCCATAAAGGCCCCGTTGTGTCCTCTGATCTCTTCCTATGGAGTGGTCGTTGGTTGATATATATATATATATATATATATATATATATATATATAATATATATATATATATATATATATATATATATATATATATATATATATATATATATATATATATATATATATATAAGCTCCAAGAGTAACCAACGTACAAGGAACACTCGAACAGCAGCCACAAGCATCAAGTCTTTAATGGTATGCGCACATCCAGCACCCCGATTCCATGAGCAGGTCGACCACCGTTAATGCCTGACGCGTTTCTGGAGTATCTCAACTCCTCCTCAGAGGCTTCGGCAGTTCGAAAAAGTGCGGGACACCACCCCGTCATTAAAATAGTAAATAGTACGCCCTGGATGGGCAGTCTGGGATTTGTAGTGTCCATAATAATTCCACAGATGGTTAGCGCTATTGATTACTGCTGGCAAAAGTAGCAAGCCCTCAATGGGCCTCGGAATGCTAGTGCGCGCTAGATCCTTAGTTGCTGTTCCACTCTTATGGCTCGGTAAATATCAACCGACGTGGCCCCCTTTAATCTCGGGGTGGTGCTCCTCCGTGGCAGAGTAGCCGCATTAAATAAAAAAGCTCCAAGAGTACCCAACGTAGAAGGAGCACTCGAACAGCAGCCACAAGCATCAAGCCTTTAATGGTATGCGCACATACAGCACCCCGATTCCATGAGCAGCTCGACCGCCGTTAATGCCTGATGCGTTTCTGGAGTATCTCAACTCCTCCTCAGAGGCTTCGGCAGTTCGAAAAAGCGCGGGACACCACCCCCTCATTAAAATACTAAATAGTACGCCCTGGATGGGCAGTCTGGGATTTGTAGTGTCCATAATAATTCCACAGATGGTTAGCGCTATTGATTACTGCTGGCAAAAGTAGCAAGCCCTCAATAGGCCTCGGAATGCTAGTGCGCGCTAGATCCTTAGTTGCTGTTCCACTCTTATGGCTCGGTAAATACCAACCCACGTGGCCCCCTTCAATCTCGGGGTGGTGCTCCTCCGCGACAGGGTAGCCGCGTTTAATAAAAAAGCTCCAAGAGTACCCAGCGTACAAGGAGCACTCGAACAGCAGCCACAAGCATCAAGCCTTTAATGGTATGCACACATCCAGCACCCCGATTCCATGAGCAGCTCGACCGCCGTTAATGCCTGACGCGTTTCTGGAGTATCTCAACTCCTCCTCAGAGGCTTCGGCAGTTCGAAAAAGCGCGGGACACCACCCCGTCATTGAAATACTAAATAGTACGCCCTGGATGGGCAGTCTGGGATTTGTAGCGTCCATAATAATTCCACAGATGGTTAGCGCTATTGATTACTGCTGGCAAAAGTATCAAGCCCTCAATGGGCCTCGGAATGCTAGTGCGCGCTAGATCCTTAGTTGCTGTTCCACTCTTATGGCTCGGTAAATACCAACCCACGTGGCCCCCTTCAATCTCGGGCTGGTGCTCCTCTGCGGCAGAGTAGCCGCATTTAATAAAAAAGCTCCAAGATTACCCAACGTACAAGGAGCACTTGAACAGCAGCCACAAGCATCAAGCCTATAATGGTATGCGCACATCCAGCACCCCGATTCCATGAGCAGCTCGACCGCCGTTAATGCCTGACGCGTTTCTGGAGTATCTCAACTCCTCCTCAGAGGCTTCGGCAGTTCGAAAAAGCGCGGGACACCACCCCGTCATTAAAATACTAAATAGTACGCCCTGGATGGGCAGTCTGGGATTTGTAGTGTCCATAATAATTCCACAGATGGTTAGCGCTATTGATTACTGCTGGCAAAAGTAGCAAGCCCTCAATGGGCCTCGGAATGCTAGTGCGCGCTAGATCCTTAGTTGCTGTTCCACTCTTATGGCTCGGTAAATATAAACCGACGTGGCCCCCTTTAATCTCGGGGTGGTGCTCCTCCGTGGCAGAGTAGCCGCATTAAATAAAAAAGCTCCAAGAGTACCCAACGTAGAAGGAGCACTCGAACAGCAGCCACAAGCATCAAGCCTTTAATGGTATGCACACATCCAGCACCCCGATTCCATGAGCAGCTCGACCGCCGTTAATGCCTGACGCGTTTCTGGAGTATCTCAACTCCTCCTCTGAGGCTTCGGCAGTTCGAAAAAACGCGGGACACCACCCCGTCATTAAAATACTAAATAGTACGCCCTGGATGGGCAGTCTGGGATTTGTAGTGTCCATAATAATTCCACAGATGGTTAGCGCTATTGATTACTGCTGGCAAAAGTAGCAAGCCCTCAATGGGCCTCGGAATGCTAGTGCGCGCTAGATCCTTTGTTGCTGTTCCACTCTTATGGATCAGTATATACCAACCCACGTGGCCCCCTTCAATCTCGGGGTGGTGCTCCTCCGCGGCAGGGTATCGGGGTGCTGGATGTGCGCATATCATTAAAGGTTTGATGCTTGTGGCTGCTGTTTGAGTGCTCCTTGTACGTTGGGTACTCTTGGAGCTTTTTTATATATATATATATATATATATATATATATATATATATAGATATATATATATATATATAGATATATATATATATATATATATATATATAGATATATCTGCAAATTGGTTCCAAAATAAGGCGATCACTCAGAGTATATACCAACTCCAGTAGATGGTTTAATTCAGTCAATATATATACATACACATACAATCATACATACTAGGGCCTAACTATAACTTCCTACTGGCGACCGCCAGTAGGTAATATATATACACAGGTAGAAAATCACAGTTTGTTAGGGAAAAAAGGCAATTTTTCAAAGAATGAGGGAGAAATGTATCCAAGGCTCCAGCTCAGAGCATTTGCCTGGCAGGTTACAGTGTGGCACTACAAGATTTTGGGATTAGTGCACACCAGTTTTGTTATGTTAGACATTTCTAATTGTGCTCCTCAGTCTCCATTAACTGGAAATGGTGAAATAAAAACTGTACAGAAACACAGGTTATAATCAAATAAAAACCCTCCATTCATAGGCTATGCCTTCTCATTAGTCTGTCCTACATTCAACTCCTGAAGTGCTTTTACTGCAGGGCCTGGGGCACAGCACAGGCTTCAGAAATTATACCTACGCCCCTGGCAGGGCCAGCTTTAGTGCTGGTGGTACCCAGTACGACAATCTTTGTTGGTGCACCCTACCACGAAAATAGTGGCATAATGCAAAACTATGGGGGCCCACTGCAGAATATGAGGGGCCCCTGAGTCTCCCATATCTCACAGGTGTAGATTGGCCTTGGGCTGCATATGGGCCTCATGAAGGTTTTGGGTTCTCTTGAAGGGTTGCACCCCCCGCACTTGAGGGGATGCAGAGGACTTCATTTCATCCCTTCACCAAAGACCTCCCTCTGCACAGATTCCCTCTCTATCAACCTGCAGTGCTGCCCCTCATCTCTATATAGACCATCTCTCATGTGTATTTCATTTCTTTTATAGTGCTACTCAATCCAATGTAGGGTGTTGTGCGCTTTAGCTCACACATATATTGTTCAGAGACAATGACTCATACAAGTGTGTAAATCAATGTATAGGAAATGTTATTTGAGACAATGAGGGCTAAAAGGTGTAGTAGTCACATGTCATCCATACTGGTAGGTACTATGTGCAGGACCACTGGAATTATGCATCAGGGAAGGGCCAAGTTATGCTGCAGAGTTGACTAAATTATTTGGCAAGGAAAGGAAAATGTTGCAGCGGAATGCAGCAAATTTGGTGATAGTAGTACTTCATTATTTTCTCATTTTTACACTTTTTAAAACTTTCTGGGCATAGGTTGCACCTCATTAGTACCTGTTCACACCCAAATATAACAATATGCAAAAGAAAGGTGACCAGTCAACCCTTACAAAGGGCCTTTGCAACACGTGTCCCTGCGTTTTTAGTTATTTTTTTAACCATTTGAGTTAGAATCTATTTTTAAATTAGAATTTTCAGATTATGCAGCTGATGATGGATTATATGAAAAATGCAGCAAATCCATAATCATGCAAAAAAATATTGTAGCTGAACAATCACATAATTCCAGTGGTCTGACTACATGCTAAGAGTGCTTGCTCCGGAGAAATATAAACTCAGGATTTAAAAAATAATATAGTGATTGGGGATGTTCCTACAAAAAAATATTTATCACTATCCAAATCAATGTTTTGCTCTGCATTTTATACTTGGTGCTTTGCAAGAGGCTCATTATCCCTCTGTGCTTGTTTAGGATGAATCAAAACTGGGATTAGTCAAAACTCAGATCTCTCCAAGAGATACATTATTCACCAGAGTTAAATAGATATTTTTGTTATGACCTGAAAATTGCAAGTGCGCAAACCACTCAGAAGTCTTTGCCTTTAATCCTGTCTGGTATTTCAAAATGCATCTGTCCTCCAGCATTACTCCTCGACAAAAGCAGAATGACGTGCCCTAGGTGATGCAGGAGAAGGCTCATCACATGCTGTAACTACAATAGGGCCCATTATCCTTCTTTATGTGACAATCAGCTGCAGGCGCAATGACAGTGGGCCAGTCCAAAGTCTTTGCGAGGTCAAGGAGGGGCTGCTGCAGCCTCTACAGTTTAAAATAGAAGTGCGAGCTGGCCCCAAGAGTGAGAACTTTTAAACACTTATTGCCTCTCGGATGGGGAACAGCACAGCTTGCTGTAATCCCCAAAATTACAGACAAAAGGCGTCCATCAAAGGAATGATGACAGACAACAGTCGTAATACCATAATAATGGACGGTCCATGAAATTTACGGACAGTTGGTCATCCTAGTGCAGACATGGCCCCCTTCTGGATACTACTGAGGACAAAGGGCCCTGCACCTCCCCTTTAAACAACACATGTCTCTAATTAACCTACTGAGCGACGACTGAACTCCCGATGCCTGGGAGCGACCCCGCTGTGAAATATTGCTGAATCCTCTGACCAAAGCTAAGATGCAGACAGCCTCAAAGCAAAGGATAATTGTTATATACACTACACCGCTGCTGTCTGGCTCCAGTATGACTGACTCCACTGTTAGCATGACTCTGGAAAACAAGCAACAGATGAGCCTAAAATCATCAACATCCCAGATCCTACAAGCCATGCACAAATCAAAGGCGACCCTTGAGACAAACATAGGGGAGGTTTACTCCAATGTATCACTCCTGAGACAGGACCTTCACTGCGAGGTCGAGACAGTGAGAGAGGCGGAGGGGAGAATTTCAGATGGAGGACATGGTGAAAGAGCTCCAAGTCTACAGTTACCCACCTCATAACTGAATCTAAAGACCCAGCTCTTTGAGTGGAAGACGCAGAGGGCTGTTCTTGCAGGAATAACCTACGGTTTGTGGGCTTTCTGGAGAGGGTCAAGGGCACCTACCCAGGGCAATTCTTGCCCAAGTAGCTACCATCCCTAATCCCAAGGCAGGAACTGTCCTGCTTTGCCCATGAGCAGGTAAACCAGACCTTGGGGCCACGCCCACCCCTTGGCGCTCCCTGTATACCCACCATGGCAAGGTTCCACAGCTACCAAGACCGAGGTCTGATCTTGACCGGTACAAACACATCCTAAAATATTTGACTCCTTGAAACAGAAACTCAGGGTCGTCATATGTCTCGTGCAGGCCCATTGTTGTTCTTCCTATTTTAGCATGAGTACGTTGCAGACTGCCCTCTGCTTTGCACACGTTTCTATACAAACGTATTTTTCTTTGTACCACACTATGGGCCTGATTCCCAGAACTAACTTACGTCAAAAACGTAAAGTTAGTACTTTTTGGTATTCACAGAATATACTTACTCATTTTGGTATTCACAGAATGAATTTACTCATTTCGGTATTCACAGAAGTTAGTAGTCCTAACTTTAGGACTCCTAAATGCCTTCTGTGAATACCGAAAAATCTTAAAGTTCGGATTTTTCTCAGTTTAGAAAAGTTAGACTTTACTACTCCTAAACTGAGAAAAATCCTAACTTTAAGACTTTCGGTATTCACAGAAGGCATTTAGGAGTCCTAATGTTAGGACTACTAACTTCTGTGAATACCGAAATGAGTAAGTTCATTCTGTGAATACCAAAATGAGTAAGTGTATTCTGTGAATACCAAAAAGTACTAACTTTACGTTTTTGACGTAAGTTAGTTCTGTGAATCAGGCCAGAGATTTTCACACAGACCTTGTCGTTGTTTTCGCGTTCTGTACTTTCCTGGGATTTAGTCTGCACACTGTAGACAAGGTCAAACAACAATGCCCCTTGCTATTTTGTTCTGCTCAGGCCTCAGCACCTAGACAAAACACACAAATGCAGCTGTTGTTTGGGAACACATACTTTATCATATAGCTATGTACAGAATAGGTAACAACACACTTGGAGAGGGATCTTTCCATGGACGAGCTCATGAAAGCACCTGAGATGTAGAACTTTCATCTGTGCATGCTAAGGTACGAGGTCTGCAGCAAACACCCAGAGATCTTCTGATATATAATCACTTTGCTTCTATAGAAGGGGAGGGGGTAGGCTACCCTGTCTTGTTTAATGACAGCACCTTTTATGATTTATTTATTTAAAACCTTTCTCATGTCTCTGTCATATCTTATTGGGGACTACTACGAGTGTGAGAGCGAAAGGCAACCGCGATTCCTGAGAGGGTCAGGAGTGTTATGTTTTGGGGTGTCTAATCACTTGTTCTTCTGTGAGTAAGTAGGAGGGCATATAAGACACTATAGCTAGTCGCTCGCGGGCTCATGGGTACTCAGGTGGTAGGATGACTAAGGTCCCTGCCTATTAAGTGTCTATGATCCCAAGCATAGTTCTGTGACTCCGCAGAATCTCTGCAACATGGCGCCACCAACGTTTGGTCTGGTACTTATTCACGGGACCCCTGAGTAGCGCTTGTGCTTGTCCACAATATCCTTGCACCATTTCCTAGAGATGTCCGTGGTGGGAGGGCTTTGCCTCCTCAGTTTGTAGGGATCAACCTATTGCTGTAGGTTTTTGAAGCTTGAATTTGAAAAGGTTTTTGACTCGTTTTAGTGCTACCATTTGTGGCCCCTTCTTTGGCTTAATGGCTCAACCGATTGCAATTCCGGCTCATTGCCGCACGGCAGTTACTCAACATTTGTTTCAGCATGGAGTCCCCAATGCTGGGTCTCCGGTTATTTTTGTGGTCAAAGCGGATCCCGCATACCGTTTTGAAGTGTTTTACTCCTGGGTTATGTTTCCGGCTCTGGATGGGAATGATAATTCTTTTCATGCTTATACTGCTGCCGCTGTTTCAGCAGCTTATCGCCCTTATGCGGTTGTTGAAGTTCCTCTTACGACCTGGGTGCACCAGATTTGGTTTAATGGTGCCCTACCCCATCCTATTACTGCTGTTCAAATGGGCCCCTTGAGTATTGGCGGGGCCACTTCTTACCCTTATTATATTATACATTTGCTGTATTCTCAGGTGGTTCTTCTTTATAGACGCCTGATCCAATTTGTTGCCCATTCCTTTCTAGTGGCTCCGCCAGGGGCTGCGCCACCTGTGCAGGCTATGCACAGTGGGGTTCTTGTTATTAATCCCACTATTATTAATTCGTTATGGGCAAACGTTCTCAGAATCGTGAGGACTGCACAGAAAATTGATCAGTTTTTTTCCTCTCATGGGTCCTGTTGAGAAACATAGGATCCTTACTATGTGCTTGCCTAGTGGTCTGTTTCCCAACTTGGCCGACTGCAACACCTGTTTGCCTCAGTGTATACACTTTGCTATGCCACCCCCTCGATGAGCGTTCTCCCGATTGTTCTCAAACAAGTACAGAACGAACATGGGGCAGGTCCTGCCCTAGATATGGAGATGAAGTTAATGGTTATTTTAACAGTAGTCTCCGGAATGATTCTTTCTCATAGTAAAGGTGAAGCAGCGTCCTTAATGGTTCGCCAACGCCTTTCAGAGGTGGCTGACATTGATCGGGAACGTGAGTTGCCGATTATTATTGCTGATGTTTATACATCCTTAGGTCGTAATAATTTGGGGGTTCGACCTTCTAATCAGTCTCAAGGTAAGCCCTCTCCTGAGAAGGAGGGCCGTCCTGTGTTTCCTAAAAAAGACATGGGACAAATCTGAGCAGCAACAGAAGCCTAGGTCTTGTGGTGGGTCACCGCCTCCTGACATTTCTGAACGTTGATATGATTTACGTGATCGCTCTAAAATTAAAACTCCAGAGAGGTTCCAGGTTCCTGATCCTCATTCCTTTCAGGAATTGTCTGATCAACAGTACGACTGAGGAGGAAGGCAGGATTGCAGACAGGGCGAGTCCTCGCACCCCAAGCGGGACCTGCAGCACTCTTTTGACGTTATAGTTATGAGAGAGGAACCACCTCCATATAGAGCCCTGTTCCAGAAGAAGAAAGTTGCTGCTTCGACAGCAAAATATGCCCCAGACAGTGAGAACCCTCCTATGGACAGGAGCTTGGCAGTGACTCTCCTCGATAGCTCGGTGGAAGTTACCGTAGTACTCCAGATACTCCACCCATTTCTGGAGGCAAAAGCAACTGACACCTTTGTAACTGTCGAAACCGCGGACAACCGCGTGGCTCCCCCTGATAGACTTTATCATGTAGACAATAAAATTGAAGGTGACATTAAACGCACCATTAATGCTATTTTTTGGGACAATTTGACTTCTTCTTATGATATTTTGTTGGCGGAGGTCGACTGGCCTCCCCCGTTTGTTTTAGCATGTCCTCGAGGCGATGATGTGATCATACCTTCCTTTTCGCAATTCACTCCCGATGAGACGAAGCATGCTTATGCTTCTGAATAGGCTCTTGCTTTGGCCCCTGCCTTATACCGCAACCAGGCTGGTTGGGATAAGGATTCTCCTTTGTATGTTGTTCCAATACGTTCTACTCCTCAGCCGCAGCCTCAATATCCAATTAAACGAGATGCTAAAGCATCCGTGAAAGAGATTCTTACTCAATTAGAATATCAGGGTGTAATTGAACCCTGTGTCTCTGCCATGAATAATCCTCTTTTACCTGTTTTAAAACCTGATGGTTCCTATCGCATAGATTTGGATTATGGACATTTGAACAGTCATACTCGTACTTTTGCAATGCAAAACATGCATAGTAGAGCGTTAATAAATAATATCATGCGTAAATGGTTTAAAACTACACTTGATATATTGAATGGATTTTTCTAAGTCTGTGCTTCATTAAAAAAGATTTTATTCAGGTTGCTTTTTGGGTCCTTTTAAGACTGAGAGTGAGTAGTTGTCTGATAGATGATATAGCAGAGTGTGATTGAGCTGACTGGTTGTTTCTCCAAGAGTTCCTTCTCTTTTGCAATATTACTGATTCAATGAGGGTGACACTGTCCCAATTTCTTATAAATTACATCTATATACTCCTGCAGAACTGCGTTTCTCTTCTACTGAAAAAATTCTAACTGCTTTGCAGATGGCCATTCTTAAAGAACGCCCTCTTGCTCAAGTTAAATGCATTTTTGTCGTTTCACCTATGCCTGCCTTAGAGGCGGTCATGAAAGCTAGTGTTCCTAATTCTAGAGCTCTGCATCCCTGTTGGATTCAATGGGCTATGTCCTTAACATCCATTGATGTCAGCTTCGTTTTGGACCTTTCCTGAAAACGCAAGAGTTTCTTCAATATGAACAAGTTCAATCTCTGCCTTCTTCTGTTCTTCCACTAGATCAGTACAAATGCGTTGTTTACACTGATGGTTTGGCACAACCGGTAATTGGTTCTAAACAAGCTTACTCTGCAGCTTGCGCTATTGTCGTAGGTTCAATGAAGGATGGAGCTTTCCCACTCTACCTTGGTTCACACTCAGTCCCTTGGGGACTGCACGGCCCAGCTGGCCAAATTGAGGGCTCTCCTTTTATCTCTCAAATATGCTGATCCTGAATTACCCCCCCTTGTTGTGTGTGATTCTTTTTATTGTGTTCAGTCCTTCAATGACAATTTGTTTTTTTTTAAACAAAATGATTTTCGGGATTCTAAAGGTAGCACGATAAAGCATAAAACACTTTGGGTTAGAATGGCCGCTCTTAAAGAACACTTGCCACTTACACATGCTGTACACACATTGCGCCATCAACGTGCAGGAGTGCACGCTGTTGGGAATTTGATGGCTGATGAAGCAGCCAAACCTGCAGTAGCCACAGTTAAAGTAGCCTCAGTTACACTTTCTATGACTGAAATTGATGATGACATTTTGGCGGCCATCACCGCAACTCAGGATGGTACTCTCTTTCCTCATGAATTTCCTTCTAAATATACTTACCAGCTGACTACTGATAAAGTTCCTTTTGTGCTAATTTTTGGGGTTGATGATCGTCTGATTCCCAACCTTGACCACAGACAATCTTTAATAGTGGCCGCTCATGAGGGTATTGCTTCTGCACATGCAGGAGTGGCTACCACTGTTTCTCTTTTATAGCAACGTTATTGGTGGCGTGGTTTATACCAGTAGACTCACCGATATATCCTTTGTTGTGACATTTGCCAACAAATTAAGAGTTCTACTGTGTCGCGCCCACCACAGACACACCTTTTTATTTCTAATCAACAGTTTGGCTGTATTTATCTTGATCATTGTGGTCCTCTTATATCCGATAATGCTTTCAAATATATTTTTTGGTTGTAGTGGATTCTTGCACAAGGTTCCTCTGGGTCCGGCCACAGCGCTCGTCTGTTGCTCGCACTCTTATAAAAGATTTGCATGTCTTTGTCGGAACATATTGTCGTGTAGTTCCTATAAATCTACATAGGATCTACAACATAAACTAAGGGATTGGTGTCCAGACTGATTCCAGACACCCCCAAAGGATATGTTAGCCTTTAGACCAGCTAGCTCACAGTGCTACCATAAGCTCCCTAACTTTACCCAGGAGCGAATAGTCTCTGGCAACTATCGAACATGACAACCCTTGATCCTTCAGGAATTGTGGAAACAGTGTCCTACTTTTCGCTCAGTCACTCTTGTTCACTTGGTCTCAGAGAAATACACAGAATAAGCGATGGGGATGCTTTCTATAAGCATTTATTGAACCAGCATCATTCTAGTATAAAATACGTGTGCTATGACAACCATTAGACAGAAACAGATATATAAGATTGCAAGCACTTGCAGAGTAAATAAAAGGTAGAATTCTACCATGTTGCTAAAACAGTGAATAAATGCAGGCAAATAGATACATAGCAATAATCAAGCGTACTCCTTAGATGCAAACCCTAGCTAAGTGTACGTAGGTGTACCTAGCATGTATGTAGGTTAAAAGCTAAGAGTCCACCTAGGAAAGGGCCAACCCCATTACCTGATGAGAAAGAACGAAGTACCCCGTCTTGGTCTCGAGTTGGACACCCCGCAAGTAATGTCAGACCACTGCGTGCTAGAGTTTCTGCGTGTAGGGACTCCAGCGTCTCATTCAGCATGGAAGCTTCTCCTCTGGTTTGCCCAGCGAAGATGTGGTGCTTATATATCCAAAAGGTACCCTCAGGGGTTCTACCTAGATGTGTAATGATACTGTGGGCTTGTCATTCAAGGATGACGATAGCAGTGACTTTTGTACAGATATATTATACAGAAGATGGTAATCCTGCTGTGTGATACTAAGAATCCTCATGCCTAATAAATTAGGCTAATTTTTTAAGAAAATCACACAACGTTTATTCGGCACATAACTATGCAAAAGGTCAGCGCCAGAGCCGTTATGTAGAGCAAGGTAGGACAAATGTAGGTAAAATGTTGTGCAGCTACCTAGGCCTATATTGGGGTACATTGGTGCTCATAACACCCACTCCTCATCCGAAGGACGATAAGATAAACTAACGATAAAATATGCCTGTCTAAGAAGCATTAAAACATTGTTAAAAAACAAATGTAAAAAAATCTCAAAAACATGGTATATGTAAAAATGATGTAAAAAGTTTGGAAAAAAACTCTATAAGTCCTCTAACTAGTCAGTATACTGTTTAGACTAACTGAGCACATCGAAAGCCATGGTGCTATGTGAGAGCAAGGAGAGGAAAAACAAACAAAATGATGCTTTCGAATTCCAATTTGGCTTGTTTTGGAAAAAGGCCGAATTGTTCCCATCACACGGAGAGCCAAATGTTTGTGTCCTGTGTGGGAGACGCAACATCACTGTAGACAGGGGGAAACTCTGGGCAAAACTTTCCAGGTGGGAAATAGCTCCAAACCTCCTTAATCAGTTAATTTTACTCCACTCTAAGACATGGGTCCAAATTAAATTGGGGGCCGGGGACTGTCTGTCAAGGAGAATACCAACCACCAAAGGGCTGAAGCAGGGTTGTGTCCTTGCCCCGACCCTGTTCAACCTCTTTGTCTCGGACCTCTCTACAGAGCTGGACAACTGCAACCATCATGCTCCGAATCTGGGGGGCTTAACTCTTTCAAACTTACTGTATGCCGACGATCTGATACTCATCAGTCGAACTCCAGTCGGCCTGCAGCACCTGATAAACACCACAAGCAACTTCGCAGACAAGAACGGGTTAAGTATAAACCTTGAAAAATACAAAGTCATGGCATTAAACCAACGGAATAACAAACACCAACCCCGATGGACGCTGGGGGGCCAGCTGTTGGAGATGGTTGATGAATATAAGTATCTGGGAGTAATCTTCGACAGGAACGGCTCGTACCTCAAACAAAAAGCGGCTATCAAAGGCAGAGGGACCCTATTCGCAGTTGCACTAAAAAATATCAAACATAAAATAACCGGCCCCAATCTTCTTCCTCTACTAGAAGTGCTTCGAGCAAGGCTTTTACCTACAATCACTTATGGCAGTGAATCAATGAGAGGGAGAGATGAGATTATTTTGGATAATGCGGTCTCCAAGGCCGTGAGAATAATATTCAATCTCCCGCAGTACACTTCGCCAGCACAAATAAGGCTAGAGTTCGGCCTCCAAAAGCAGCAAATAACACGGAAGGGCACCTATGCTAAGTGCTGGTACAAAATAAAGGGAGCCGAGCCAGGCACACTGAACTCATACTTATGGAAGGAAATGACAAGGAAAAAAGACAGCCCGGCCATGGTTTACCTTCAATCAGCAATACGGTTGCTTGCTTTACAGGACCTATCGGAAATCAGTATGCCCCACAAAAGTTTTAAGGACCTGGTAAACAAATCAGTAAAGATTGTATCCCTTGAAGAAGACAAAGCAGCACTAAGTAGGAGGGCCCATGGATGGTTTGTAAT
The DNA here is from genome assembly GCA_963921515.1 of Calotriton arnoldi. Lineage (NCBI taxonomy): Eukaryota > Metazoa > Chordata > Amphibia > Caudata > Salamandridae > Calotriton > Calotriton arnoldi. Next base: position 929,429 of record CAWUFW010003530.1, on the reverse strand, counting down.
TCAGAGCTATGCAAGGTGCAAGCCACAACCATACCTAGGAACAGGCTTCTCGAGAATTACGAAGGAAAGATTCTTGCTTCTGAGGTTGGGAATCTTACTCGCAAAGTGTCACCTCCCACCATGGAAACGCACAGACACAACAAATCATTGCAGACTATGCGGAGACACCAAAGAGGATGTTCTACATCTACTATGCATTTGCAAGGGCTTAGACGCGGAACGAAGACAGCTATTAAAGCCGCGCCTGATTGAAAGTCAGATACAAACATGTAGACAGGCGGTAAAGGCTTGCTTCGAGGAAGGCAACGTTCGGTTGGCCTGCAGCTTTGTCCGCTTTATGAGCGCAGTAAAAACAAAGCTAACCCCGGCAGTACTCTAACAAATTGGTCATCAATCTAGGCCCACCGACTTCTTAGTTATTCATGACAATCCTTCTTAAAAGAGATCCACTCTGGTATTTATGTTTACAACTATTGTCCCTTTGTGATTTTAAGCAGCCTTTTTTTGGTTTGTGGGTCAGTAACGGTGAAATAAAATCTCCGAATCTATTGTGTTATCCCAGGCTTAGCAAGGTGGGCCTAGAAACTAGCCTACTCATTAGCATGGGAATTACTTGGCAAGGGTTGTAAGGAACTGGGCGCGCAAATGACACAACGAGCTGCCGATTGCAACTGTCAAATATGTATTTTTGGATGCCCACTTACAGACTTCCATGCTATTTTGATCAAGACCCTTAACACCAATTTTATAGGAACTGGCACTGCCCAAGGAACTCTTAGGAGAATAGACTCCAAAATATTTTGCACTTTTCACGCCACCCATCGCACCTTATTGGCTGTACTGTATGCCAGCTTTTACACTTTCTTTGTAATTTTATGAAACATTGCAATTTTAAATGCATTTAACTAACTCTAGTACTACAAAACGTGTTGTTTTATGCTTTTTGTACATGTGTTATAGCTGATTGCAAAGGTTTTTATTAATCAAGCAATAAATAGATTACTTACTTACTTACTGCCTTCGCAGACGACGGTCCCTGTAACACCTCTTGGATCAAGTCAATGGAGCAAAGGCGATCTTCTCCGGTTCCCACAGCAGCCGCTGAGGAAGCACTCGACACCTGTGAGCCTGTTGCAGAGTCGGTGTTCATTCCGACAGAAGCTGAAGCATCCTGTGGTGGGTCTAAGAATGCAGACATCAACATGGTAATACGCTGAGGACACTGTAATACGTGGGCCTTTAAGGGGTCCAGTAGTACGTCTACGTCCGGTGGCGCAACCGATTGAAGTGTTAGACATATGTCCAACATGCATTCATATCCGCAGAATAGGCAGCGGAGCACAGGCAAGACGCAGTCAACCCAGACTGACCTGAACGATAGGAACCAATGCTCGCTTAGCTCCCGAAGCCGAGGTGTGCCCAGATGGAATACCATGCGTTCATGGCAATGTCGCACGAGGAGTGCTTTTTCCATCTCTTTGGAAGCTGGGACTTCCATTGCGTAGAAGGAAAATTAAAACCAGGATACCCACTACAAGGAGGACCAGTGGAAGCCCTCCAAAAACGCTTCCTAATACGGAGTGTATGAATGATGGGATAACTCCGAAGATTGTCTGAAATGTGCTCAATAGAACCTATGCTCTTAAATAGGTGCACAATCCCACTCGTATCAGACATGTTAAAGATACGATGTACCACCTCCCCGAAATGGAGTGGGAAGTTTGTTCGGACTAGTGCCTGTATCTCAGGTGAAGACCTTGCAACTTGGAGAACAAAAGTCTCTGGGGCTGAGGTTAAGGCCACGTCCTTCTGTAAAAGCATGGATTTCAGTCTGCTCAGAGAATCAAACCGTATAAGGGAAACATTCAATGAAGGCCATAGCAGCGCCTCCCTGACTGTGTGGGTCAGAAGAAACAATACTTGCATACAAGTAACCCTGGAGCTTACTATGACCAGATATACGATGCCTTGCAGCATCCCACAACAACGTTGATCATACAACATCAAATAACTCCCATTCGACAGCAGTTTGAACACCTGGATGAATCACGGAAGCTGGGGATCCTTTTAAGTGAAACGATAGGTTTGCAACAGAAGCATTACATGCTCCATGAAGCATAATATCCTGACAAATTAGAGACCCACTTAAAAAACTCTCACAGTCTGAACCACTGAGAAAAACTTCAGTGTCCCCATTCCTGCATCTAAATCTGTATGGTAATTCCCAAGATTCATGTATGTACCCCTCTCCCAACGCTTCATACCTGCCTACCTGGTGATACTGTCGACAGCACTGAAATTGGAATGTCGCGACTGTCAGTGTAGTATGGCCATGGATTAGCCAGTCTGTGGAGGGTGACTCAGCCACGGTAAGAGGTAATTGGTCTAATTTTTCAATGTGCAGTATTGTATACTTTGCATCTCTACGTGCCATTTTTGTCTGTCTGTTAAATTGTATGGAGAAAACAGACGTACTGTTGATATACCGCCAGGGCACATGACCAGAAAGCAGCGATTGCAGAGTCCAGCTGAATAACAGAATGGATCGCGATTGCCAATGTTGAAGAATAGACAAATCCTGTTCTATTATATCTATTGAAGAAGACACAATGTTGCCCAGTGAATAGATCCTGGATGTCAGTGTGGTCATACCATTGTCGACCACTGCCAAACCCTTTTCTAGGTTAACCCTGTCAATCTCACGCAATCTCTCAACACCCTCTTGTTGAGAGATTTTCCATTCTTCATTGTAAATAGCGTATTAGAAGCGGTTCTGACGTGGCTTCTGGGGACCTAACAAAAAATCCCTTATATCCATGTCATTAGGGAGTAAGGACAAGTGTGGTTTCACCTGGGACAGTGTTGAGGTTTCTAGCCACTCTAGGCATAACTTCCCAACACTGTAAGATTTCACCACCACCAAGTGTTCTGTTTGTATGTAGCGTTGGTCAGGGCTATGGATACTAAACCCTTTGGTGGTACCCCTGAATCTTGACTGACACCTATTTGTGTTGATAGGCCAAACCAACCATTCCTTCCAATTGAGGTCTGAGGAATTGTATAAACCATCATGTAGAATGTCATCTAGTGTATCCTCAATAGGTTGTGTATAGTTTTGCCACCCCTCAAAGTGTGTGAGTGAATCCGAAGTGTGTTTAAGTCCTTTGTGGCTAACCCAAGACAGGAAATCTGTTGCACTGTGTTGTTCAGAAAGATAATTTGCTGTGGTATGAGGCATGCTCTAAATAAGGCCTCAGTTCGATGCACTTGCTAATCTCTAGTCCCCCAGACTGAATTTTGTGTCTATGGTGTCCTATTGTTACTTCTGCTGTGCTGTTTAGGATCATCAGTGCCCATTTCCAATTCAGTAGTTGTGTCCTCAGGAGCCTGGGCGTTTCTTATTTTAAGGCCAGCTACCTTCTTCTTTTTAAATTAAGGTTTAGATTTTGGTTTATCTTCTTGTTTGATAATATAATCTGAAGTGCGATGTGTGTCTCTTGGCTTTGCTCTCTCTTCTGATCGGTATTCTGACCGTCCTTCCCTCTCAGAGTTTTTTTATTAACCTTGAAAGGAACAAGAGGAACGTGTATCAGTATCCTGATGCCTGTCAGGTTTTTAGGTTGAGCGTGAGCCAGCGCGCAAGCGCTGCTCTGCGAACCGCTGGGGTAGTTCAGTATGGAGAGAAGCTTCTCCCACTCCCCCGCCCTTCTTTTTCATTGGCTTGTGTGTTTGTCCTTTGTAAATGCTGTTTTCTAATTCGTCATGAGGCTTGTTAGTCCCGCCTTAGTACAGCTATGTCGTCATTTGTATCCTCCCATGGCTACTGGCCCCTTTACTTAGTTTTGTTACACAGTAGTGTACTTTTTGTTCACTCGTTGGCCGCCGGCCACTCGCAGCCGGTGTTTCGGGTCCCTCCCTCCGAAGCACCGCCTGAAGCCCCCGGAGCCCGTCTCCCTCCCTCCCCTCCCTGCCCGGCCCTTTGCTGGCTCTTGCTGCGGGACCTTCTGCGCTGCAGGTAAAGGAAGCGGGGCTTGAAGGGGTCACAGTGGGGCGCTGCGCCTGCAAGCGGCAGAAATATATGGTAGGTCGGTCGGGCTTGTTTTTCTTATCGGCCGCCATCTGGAAGAAAATGTGCCCTTTTCTTCCACAGAAAGCAGTCAACGTCGTTGTATAATTTGGTCCTCGTTGCCGCATACTTACAGTCACCCTGTCTATAGTATGTTACCCTGTTTTATTTTAATCATTGACGGGAGAGCCTGTACGGATATGTGTTCCTCGTGCTATGGGTTTTTTCAGCCCTGAACGTTTGGACCGGCTCCAGCCTAATGCCGTGCCGAAACCTGTCTGTGAACTGACAAATGCTGGCTGTGGCGGCAGCAGAGGCCCCCTGGGCAGCTTGGACGAGCGTCTATAGGCTTATGTTGCTGTTTGCCTTCCCCAGATATAGGAAGGTTAATTATTGAACCGAGGCGTGCAGCATTTCTAGAGCTTGGTGTGATCTGCAAGGCTGCCACTAACAGCATCCTCGTGGAATCCCTGCTTTCAAAACGGACACGCTATGCTTGCACCTAAAATAATAAAAACTGCATTTTTTATCTCCTATTTATTTTGTAACCCTTGGCTCCATTAACTCAACATAATATTTGTTTCTAGCTTTGTTCTGAGGAGGCGCGCGCCTTGCTCCTGCTAAGGTTTGGCACTGGCTGTAGCGTTAGCGCAGAACACACAAATACTGTTACAGACACAAACTTGCTCTGTAACTTCCCCGGACCCCTTTCGCGGTGGTTCATATTGCTGTTATTATTATTAGCAGTCTGATGTCACCCTGGACTGAACCAACTCATCCAGATCCACAGGGTGAATCAAACCACAATGGTACAATCCACAGTGCTGTGCATGTGTGCTCAGCTCCCATGGCATTACATTCCTCCAAAACATTATTCAAGAAAATGGCACACAGAAATAAATTTAGCTGGCAAGGGTCTCAGGCACATTATTGCTCATAGTCTTTGTAGCACTGAGAAGGGGCAGGATTCACCAGAAGGCAGAGATGGGGCAGTGGGCAGTGCACACAGCTCACTGTTCAGGGAAGGCTCCCTCACATCTGCGATCTTCCTCAGGCACTGGAGACATGCCTCTGGGTTGTGTGATGTGAATCACCTTTCCGACTGGCTTCGAGAGCCAGTTGTAGACAGCGATCAATACTTATAGCCATCACGCTATCATACAAGGCAATTAGGAGTGGACATAACTATTCAACTACCATCCTAATGTACTTCTCTGTATCCAACAGACATGGCTCTTCTTCAATTGGTGCTCACATTGAGTACCTTGATAAGTAGCTCGCTGGGTTGTGAGGCCTGGTTGATAGACCGCAGACCATGCATAGACTTGTAAATGGATTTCTTACCCTTGATGAGGACACTTAAAATAATGGAATGAGAGGCTTATGGTTGGTGCTACCTGACTGTGAATGGATAACCATATAAATAGAGATGAAAATGTCTGCAACCCTAGTGAATGACAATCCCATCCTATTCAATTTGTGAGTCGCATTGGTCCATGGCAGTCAACACCTTCCTAGATTAAGCACGAGGGCCGCCCTCTCCATATGTTCCTGTTTTTGAGATAGCACAGCCCTCAAGCCCGTGGGACTGGCTTTGGTGACTAGTTGTCATTCTTTGCCTGGGTCAAACTAGGGCAGAGTCATTCCTACAGACAGTGCATTGTGTTCTTTTAAAACACTCTCTGTTGTGCCTCTTCCCAGGTTCATGTCACAGAAGTTTTGGTGAGCTCTCTTAGAAGTGCTGTTAGGGTTATTGGGTTATTAGGTTCTTTAGGAATGAGCCATAATAAGTGACCATGGCCAGCAAGCTCCTTACTTGAGTCATGGATGTGGGGCAGGGCGATGACTTGATCTCTTCCACCTTGATGGAGTTGGGGGCAACCCCCATCAGCAGAAAACCTGTAGCCTGGAACTTGCACTTGGCTGGTTTGAGCGTGAGCCCACTATTTTGGTATAGTAGGACTTTTTGAAGGCAAAAACAATTGTTTTCAATAATTGTTATTGTTGACATTGATAACTCCGATCAGTCTAGAAAGACCTTCTCAGATGCATTCTGAAAAGCCTCCCTGGAAATTCCGAAATTAAGCCATTTATGTCTTCTGAGAACAAGGTGTGTAGAGAAGGTTGTGATATATATCATGAGGTCAGGTCATGCATCAGCTTGTGGAGCCCTGATTGGATATCCATTTTGAGAGAACCAGCAAGCTCAGTTGATTCACTCACCAACTCATCGACTGTTAATGTGATATGGCTTTCTCTTTTATTCGTTCGGTTTGGGATGTGTATGTGTACGCATAGTTGCACCTTCCCTGGCTGTTTGAGGTTTCAAGTAACCACAATTGGGAGACCCATGGAGTGGCTCAGTCGACTTGTTCTATTAAATTGGTATCTTCCAGTATTCATAACTCTGACTCTACTTTTGGCCGAAGAAGAAGAATTGAGCGAGTTCCACACTAAAAATTCCTGCTAACTATTATGGATTCAGGTGCCCATTAGCATCGATTTTTATCTTTGTGGGCCTTAATTTTAGCTGATCCCTCAGTGATGGGAACGTCATCTTGGATATGAAGAATAATGCACCCACACTGTTTTGATGTCTTGTACTGGTTGATCTCCCACTAAGTTTTTGCAATGAGGTTTGGGTGTGCTTCGGGTGGTGTATTTAATCAGTGGCGTATACCATGAGCAGTCTTTTCTGCTTCTACGTTATTTTCTATATCTTCCAAAGGGGTGTCAACACTACCGCAATTACTTTGTCTTTCTTATCAGCTTTGATAGGCAAGATGAGGGGCACACCTTCACAAAGTAGTTTAGCTTTCCACAAGCCATCAATTTCTTAACCAAAGCCAACAGTCACAAGTGTGGGGAAAATGTCCATGGCAATGCTGGCAGAGGCAATTCTGAAGTCAGTTTAGATGATGGTTTGGGTCGAGCGGTCATTTTGGTGTCTATGTTAACAGGCTCTGATTTCTTAAAATTAGTGAGGGTGATTTCCATGTGGGAGGTTCTGGCACTACAGAGTTCAAGGTAGCTCCCCATCCTAAACATATCTGACAGCAACTTTCCTGGTTCGCTTACAGTTTGCACCTATAACTATGCCAATGTGCAGCCTTGTATGATGTAAACCCTGATCTCCTCTGCTTCTTCGGCTAGCATATACGTACTGGTCTGTTCTTTTAACTGGGCATAAAGCTCATCTACAAACTCCCCCGGGTCTTGTCAAGCCTGGTGGATTAGGACTCATTCATAATCACAGTTTGCCATCAGTGCAAAGTGTTCAGTTAAGGCATCCACGATGGTCTGGTAAGTGTGAGAAGGGCTAGCCTCAACAAGGCTGCATGACAAGTGCTGGAGAAGGGCCTCTTTCTTTCCCCCGATACTCATTTGGCTGTAAAGGACATCACTAGCCTGTACAAACTGTAGCTTCCATTTGATTGCCTGCAAGAAGGGGACCTAGAAATCAGTAAGGGATTGATGGCCGGAATAGACAACATCATGGATGGCCTAGGAGTCTTGCATGGGGTGAACAATGAGAGGAAGGAAGGCAAGGTTTTTAGGCAGGGACGTGCACTGGTGTTAAATCGGGTAGCCTACGGCATGTCCATGTTAACTTGTGGCATGGGTTTGGCAGTCACCAGTTGATTTCCGAAAGGAGGCTCACTTGATGGTATTTGCAACTCACACATGGCTATACAGGCTTGAGACTGGAAGTGTTGCCTCAAGGGACTTACCTGTGTAGAATAGATGGCCATGTTCTGCTGTGCCTATACACTACCATTTAATAACTGAGTTGAGTTCACTTTCCACTCTCCAGGCAGAAGTGCAGTGCATTCAGGCAATGGCGCGGCCTGGCGAGCCATGGAGTCACATAGTTGGGCTCGCAGAGATCTGGCACCATGGTAGGAGACAGAACAGTGCACACCATCAGGACTTAGTGGTGAAAGCAGCAAAGCAACAACTCACCAGAATCATGCAAGCAGCTGCCAGATGAGTGCAGGCCCTTCCACTGTCCTTGTCTCAAATGTAGCATTGGCACAGAACACACAGAAATACACCAGACACTAACTTGCTCTGTAACTTTGAAAGAGTCCTTATCCTGGCGTTTCAATCATTTTTAGGTCGAGCCTGGTCAGAGCATGCTGTTTTGAGGTATGGCATAGAAGCTCCACCCATTTCCCGCCCATCTTTTCAATTGGCTCCTGTTATTGTCCTTGTGAAATCATTGCTTTTCATTTGTGAATAGGCTTAGTAGTCCCTGCTAGGTACCGCTTTGTCTGCATTTGTAACCTCCCATAACAACTAGACTTTTTACTTGTGTTGTTACACGGTCTGCTTTATGTAGTAGGTGAGCACTATTTTCTTTAATCATCTTTCCCTATTCCACCCACGACATTGCAGCATGCTTGTATATTATTAGTAATGTATTTATTTAAATTACAGCGTGGTCCGCTTTCACTTTAGTGGCCGCGCTTATTTAATTATTTAATTTACAGGGCAGGCTGCTGTCACTTTAGGGGCCGCGCTACAGAAGCTTTCTTAATTACATATTTTTTTCTCACTTTGGGCGAAACCGCACCATACATGCTTTCACTTTAATGTTGCCCGCACCCCTTTCTTTAGATGCTGCTCACAATTACCTGAATACAGCGAGCAGCATCTAAAACAAGCATTTGCAATGCAATAGGTGTCGCATTTACGCAAGTTTGAGCTATTGACATTGTAAATGGCAATGCCTTTTTTTTTTTTTTTCGTTTTTAAAACATAAATAAAAGGCATTGTCATTTACAATGCCAATAGCTTAAACTTGCGTACATGCGAGACCTATTGCATTGCAAATGCTTGTTAAAATTGTCATGGTTTCTAAGGTTATATTTCCTGTCAGAGGGCTGCTGTTGGGGAGATCCACTCCGTGATAGTGATGCATTTTCTTTGCTTTTTGATTGTTTATTGTCCCATTTCCTTTTATAAGAATCGGGTGCTTGCTTTGAGTTATCTTTTTCAGTATTACCCATTAATTGCGGTTTCACTGGTCTAGACCCCAAATTATCTCTACCTAGTGACGCATAGGTATCTTTGATAATTTTTGGTAATTCGCGCTACTGTTGCGCAGAAGTGCATTCCCTCAGGAGTTGGCATATAGCCACCGCTGCTGCCTCCACTTTTATGTTACATATAGAAGAAGTGGTTCTGTCGGGAAGTACCAATTACTTTGCATGAAGTATGTAATACAATTTGAAATTTCAATTTTTCAAAAAGAAAATAACACAATTTCTATTTTGCAGTTGGTTAAAAAATAAATTTTAAACCATAGAAGAGAAAAGGGGAAAAGGAAACACACCACAAAGGCAAGGCGATTTGACAAAAATAGAGATATTTACTTATTTGTAATTTACAATAAACAATGAATTTGGCTGTCAACAAAACATTAACTCTACGGCGATGAAATTGTGACTTAGTGGAAGATAAGTGACTTGTGGTGATATGTGAGTCAAAAGTGCTGTACAGGTATAACAGACATAAGTGACACATAAATAGTGAAGATTAAAAGTTCTATTTCTTCCTGTCCATTCCTTAATGCATGAGTCCCAGACCCAAGAGTAATATTATATTCCGGTCAAGGAGACTGCATGGACTAGTATGACAGTAACGTCGACGTTTTGTTGACAGCCAAATTCATTGTTTATTGTAAATTACAAATAAGTAAATATCTCTATTTTTGTCAAATCGCCTTGCCTTTGTGGTGTGTTTCCTTTTCTCCTTTTCTCTTCTATGGTTTAACATTTATTTTTTAACCAACTGCAAAATAGAAATTGTGTTATTTTCTTTTGAAAAATTGAAATTTCAAATTGTATTACATACTTCATGCAAAGTAATTGGTACTTCCCGACAGAATCACTTGTTCTATATGTCATATATACCCAGGTTCTGAGGGACACAGGGTTACCCCATTATCGCTAATGGTTCCCCTTTTATGTTAGCCAACATAATTGTTGATACCTGGGCAAAATTGCCTATCAATTTCATCCCCAAGTCCAGGGTAGGTTCTGCCCGTACTCATTCTGTATTTGTTTCAATACTTCTGGTATGACTGCTATTGAGGGGGTACCATGTGTTCTGGTATGAACTGCAGTGAAAACTGTACTCCAAGTGGTACAATCCTCTATTGAGGGAGCTATCCCCATCGGCAAGCAAATTGCCAGTATTCTGTGTTTTTCTTGCGGGCCAGTGTGTGGAAAAACTGCCTCAAGCTGCGCTATTTTCTGTGCTATTCAGAATGGCATTTGCTCACGTTTAGTGGGCATTCTTCCCATAATCGCATTCAGCATTTGTGGGGTGAATTTTGTTGCACTCCCTGGTAGTTGACCAGCCTGAGTGACCCTTGTAGGTTGAATTGTAAATGTTCGCATTACAAACTGTGTAAGATTTCTGTATAGTTTTATTATTTGGACGTACATCTGCTGCTGGCAATGTGTCAATCTCTGGATGCGGTGTGTAACCAGCTAGGACTGGCCAAGTAGCTCCGTCTCTGCTGAGCGGACCGAGTCTCAATTTATCTGTGGTGTGGGGGAGGGCGCCTTTCAACCAATTTATATGTTCTTGGTAAGTTAACGGGACTTGTATGTCCTCGTACGGAGAGTATTCATGTGGTATTTCATCCTTAGTATAAGAATAAAATGTATGTGTGCGTGCATCTGCAGGAGTGACTTTAAGCCAAGAATAGAACACCTCTGTTCTGAATGCCTCGTGTGCCTCAATCATGAAGGTAACGGTCCCGCCTAACGCTGAGAGACCAAAGATTTCTAATTTTACAGCAAGTGCATTTCTGCATTTCTGCAATTTTCCAAAATGTTTATAGCACCTTCCTGCTCAGCTTCTTCCCTACTAGCGTCAGAGTACCACCGGCACCAGCGTCTGTGGCTTGAGACATTATGGGTGGAAGTTTATGGAGAAAGAGATAAGGTTTTGCACAGTGTGGGGAACTATAATCCTTCAAGCTTGAATATACCTACAGTCAAAACATAGGGCATACCCACTCAGCTGTGGTGGATTTTCTCTCCCCACTCCAGACTTCTCTGGGTAAATGTGAGTAGGGGTCCCTGTGGCACTGTCCATTCAGACCAGGGTCTGGCTTTCGCCTCTAAGGTGTACCACGATTCTATGACGTCAATGGGAGTGCAGGTGCACTTCTCGTCTCCATATAGGGCTGAGGGCAATTCTGTTGTGGAGTGGAGGAACTGTGACTTAAAGCAATCTTTAACAGCAAGGGTATTAGGTATGGGCCGTGGCTGGCTAACTCATCTTTTGTGGGTTTCAACGTGCTCTTAATAACCTCCCAAGAAGATCTCTGGGTGGGCGGACCCCATACAAAATGCTCTTTGGCATCAAGATGTTTTTTCAAGACCTTGATGCTCTAGACGTTGTGGCGGCTGCCGCAACCTTTTACATAAATAACCACTGTGCTGTCTTATACGATCTACAAAAGTGTTGTGATGCTCTGGCTAAAACCCATTTACCTTCGACTCAGCCTTCTGATGCACCGACTCTGATTCCTGTTTCTGGCTGGCTTCCTAAAGTTGGAGACCTGGTTCATGGAAAGGTGGTGATCAAGAAAGAATTTGGTCCCTCCTACTGTGCTCCTGTTCCAGTACTTGGTCTTCAGGGTACCTGAACTGTGATTTTACCTCTGCTTCCTGGATACAAAGAAAATCGCCCTGTTTCAATTGAACATGTCAAGTTACACCATTTGGCCAACACTCAATAGTATGCCTCAGGGTGTCCCCAGATGGGATATTCCTTTACAGCCTGTGAGCTCCATTCCTACTGATTCTCCCTGGCTGCTGGAGGGGGATGTTGAGTCTTCAAGTGACCTGGTAACTGTTTTACAGTCTTCCCACTCAACTATGGAAATCGTCTATTCTGATCCACCCGTCGAGGCCCCTTCGGGAGTGCAACCCTCAGGTCTAAATCCAGAATCCCAGTCTCCATTACTTCAGCTGAGTTCTTCTGGTTACTATATTGATCTAGATCATTTTTCTTCAAACAGTTCTTCATTGTCTTCTGTTTTAACCCCACGACCAGCCCAGATTTGTGTTTTTATCTCCTGGTTAAAACGCACTTATCTGGTTCCACCTTGGATTTATATCTGGTATTTTTGTTTATGTGGATTGGATTTGTGACTTTTTTTTCCTTTTGATTAATGGCCACTACCTCCAGACCTGTCCTTTGTTAACATTTCAGTGGTCCCAGTCACTGATGGAATTGTATGGGATAAAGTACCATTAGTTTTATTCGATCCTACGGAGACCCTACAGATACCATATGTATTCTGTGTTTTCAGGGGGATGTGATAGTGCCCGGGTTGCAATCGGATGATTGGTATGTTGATGCTGTAAATTCTATGTTTTCTGAATTGCAATATTACACTATCTTTGGATCTGAGGATTTATATCTAAATTCTGCTAGCTATGCCTATTTGTTCTGTTATCAACATTATGGACACCATTTTTTGCATAGAGCTAATGGACAGCGTCCCCAATTTAATTACACTCAATGGGAACATTGCCCAACTCCATATCAGGGCAGTTCCAATACACAAAAGATGAAGTATCCTTATTGTTCTGGTTATAACATTTCAGACTCAGCATCATACTCTTTTAAATTGGTTCCAATACTTTCGAAAAAATATATGCTTACTCAGATCAAGTTAATATATGCATCCCTATTTATTGATAATCTATCCCTGAAAGGATATGATTACTGGAAGGACAATATTGACTTGAAATCAGTTTGGGGCACTAAATCCTGGCAAGTCCAAGGTATAGAATCTCTTTTCCGTGCATGTCTGATACCTACGCAAATTATCTTTCTCAATGACATGGTCCAACAGACTACTTGCCTAGGGCTGGCTAAGATTAAAGAACGGAATGCTCCCATTATTCCCTCCTTGGCCCTCTTGATAATTGGCAATCTTATTCAAATTATACGGAAGACCAACTAAATAGTATGATACTAAATGGTACATTTAATTCTTCCATAATAGCCCCGACTGGGTGGTCATTATGGCCTTTGAACACAAACGTTTGCCATTCTTGTTTCGTGAACACTACTTCTGGGTTGAAATTAAATAGACCTGATCCACGTTATCCACAAACACCACATTCCAACAATGTTACTACTAGGTAAATTATGTCAACAATGGCTAGAACATTCCATATTGTCTGCCGTGACACAACATTTTTCCCTCCTATCTGAAGATATAAACTTATTTGATTTCCTTTTGGGTCCAAAAGCCCCACGTTCAAAATGATTTATTTATGCTGCATATAATGAACTTTGGAAATTGTCGCATCTGGAAGCTGCAAAATGTTTATGCCAAATTAATCGCAACGCAGTAGTTTCCAAAATAATCGGCCGCGTTTGGAAATACGGAAGTGCCTTTGAAGGCGGTTCCTCCTTCTCACACATATGTGAATTCATTCAACCCCCCTGCATGCATTCATGGGGCTTGTAGTTCTAAAAGTCCTGGTTCACCTGAGTGTCTGTTACGACGTTCACAACTCCAACGTGCTTGTGAAATTATTAGCCGCCTAACCTGGCAATGTTCAGGTCCTGCTACGTGCATTCATTTGATGCGCTGTGACAGTACAACCCTTCCCCGGAGAACACAGACAGGGACAATGTTTTCGAGGAAAACATTTGTGAAAAGAAGCTATCAGTCTAGGTGCATGCACTACAGAGGCTGGCTCCCAAGAATTCTCTTCTGGCCTATATCCATTCCAAGCCACCAAATACCATAATCTACAACCTCTGCACTTAGAGTCCAAAATACCTTTCCCCTCTTATTCCACATTGTTATTCACCATAGAGGTACAGGCTTCTTTTTGACAGGAGTGTATGAAGGTTTGAGTACAGAGACATGAAAAACAGGGTAGCTACGTAAATTACAGGGTAAGGCCAGTTTTACCGCTACTGGGATTGATACACTTAAGAACCTTATATGGGCCTATGTATTTAGGACTGAAAACACATTGGGGCATATTATCAGGCCCCTATCGCCACCACAACGTCACTTTTTGTGACGTTGTGGTGGCGATAGGGTCAGCGCCCTATTATCAAGGCAGCGTTAAGCCACTTAACGTGGCTTAAAGCCACGTTAAGTGGCTTAACGTGGCTTAAAGCCACGTTAAGTGGCTTAACGCTGCCTTGATAATAGGGCCCCTTTCACGCTAAACTTAGCGTGAAAGGGGACGTGCAGTGGGTGTTGCGGTTGGCGTTCCACCGCAACACCCATTGAAGTCGACGCTGCCACCTATTATCAAGTTTGATGATAATAGGTGGCAGCGCCGAACTTAAGACCAGAAAAATCCTGGTCTTAAGGTGGCGAAACGAGGAGAAATGCTTTATTTCTCCTCGTTTTTGCTTTTTCCATGTGTGCTGCCTTGTGCTGCCTTGTGCCTGCTCGCAGACACCCTTGCACTCTGGTGCAAGGGTGCCTGCGCTGGTGCTAAGTTGTGTAACTTAGCGCCATCGTAGGGGAAACGCCAGGCTGCACCATATCCTTGTTAATATGGTGCAGCCTGGCGTTTCCGAAGTGGTGGAGAGAGGCGTTAAGCCAAGACGGATAACGCCTCTCTCCGCCACTTCCTTGGTAATATGCCCCTGTATTTCTTGAAACATATGTTCTTAGTGGATAACCATATCATATCCCCTTTTTTTATATAAGGGGCTTGGCCTTCTGTGTTAGTCTGCGTATGACTTGTATTTAGTTTTAGCTTGATTTAGAGTTCCTTAGTGGCTTTAAGTGTTGTTTTGATGTGAGTCACCCTGTCTAACACCTCTGGAAGTTTCTGTGTTTTGTTAGGATTCAACAATGGGATGAAACGTGAGTGAAACCCGTACGTATTGTAGTAGGGTGAAAAATGGGTAGAACTATGTGTAGCACTATTGTATGCTATTTCTCCCAACCACAAACTCTCCGCCAATGTCTCTGTGTCTCGATCAACATAACACCGTAGATACTGTTTTAGGGTTTGGTTTAGGCGTTCTGTTTCCCATCTGTTTGGGGATGAAAGCTGGTGGAAGGAGCCACAGAGATTTGTAGGGATGAACACCACACCTTCCAAAAGTGAGCTGTGAACTGTGACCCCGATCTGACACTATAACCTTTGGAAAACCATGTAACCTCACTATGTTTACTAACAACAGTTGTGCTAACTGACCTTCTGTTGGTATTTGTTTGCAAGCTATAAAATGTCCCATCTTGGTTAAATAGTCTACTGCCTCTAATACAGCAGTGTATCCATGATCACGAGGCAAGCCTACGACAAAATCCAACGATATATTTTCCCAGGGTTTCTTCAGCACTGGGAGAGGTTGCAAAATACCTTGGGGCATATTCACAAGGAGCTATCGCCGAATTAACGGCACTTTATCGCAGCCAAAGTCGTGATAAATTTACCCCCCCATTCACAAGCTGGTGTTAACAGCCCACAGCACCAGTTTACCCGCGATAGCAGCCGCCAAAAACATCGCCACAGAGGACCGTCGCAAATATCGCTATTGAGATGCAGAGTAGGCGTTCCCGTGACAAAAGCAGAGACAACAGCACACCTCAACATTCACAACGACCAGCCACATCCGCGATAAAAACACAAAACAGGCGATAAGGCGCGTTAGCACCAGGAAATCTACACCTGCTCTGACCTGGTGTAAAGTCAGACGGCAGCCAGCACCACAAAAGGGAGCACAGTCCAGGGCCACATCCGAAGGGCAACAGATGCCACGGAGCCACCCATCATGCGGCCCGGACACCCAAGAGGGCCACAACACCCACCCCCACCACCCCAGGACCCCATCCCACACCCGGAACACCCCCCCCCCCGGACCAACATAGACGCAGCGCAGACAAGGACATCGGAACCCCAGGAAACGTACCAGCCGCACAGACCCAACATCTGACAAAGTCACCTTCCACTGCAGGGTGAAAGGGACAACCAACCTACGCATCCTGACCATCATCGCCTAACAGGCCTACGGCAACAACTCAGTGGACAACCAGCATCCCACCCCACACAAAGCTGATGGCGTGGCTGCACCTGTTGGCCCCTGGGACCCTCATCCAACACCCGCCAGAGTCAGACGAGTCTCACAGCCAGCCACATACAAGTCCCCCACACCTGTCCTGGACATCACCATCACCCTGGTACCCCAGTCCCCATACGTACAACACAAGGCGCAGGATCCGCTGGAGACCAAGCAAGGACCATACGCCATAGCAGGATGCACGCACGTGTTGGGGGCAACACACATGTACTACCTGTGCCCCCTGGTGCACAGCACACAATCACCGCAACAGGAAGCACACATCTCACACCAATGTGCAGGCAACAACAGAACACCGTGAAACACCCAACAATGTCGCCTTCAAATACACAGCCAGTGTGCATGATACCTTCATCCTCCAACAGTCCATCATCAACCAGCGTTCCCAGAATGGCAACAAGGAAAATGTACACCCCCTTGGCAATATACAAATGAACATCCCACACACCTCAACACCACAACCATGCAACTCACAACTCTGGCAATGCACATGTCACAAAATCACATACAACAGGCACAACAATATGCCCACCCACCAGACACGACAGAACAACTTACAATGTCCACATGGGCAAGCCCTGAAAATGAGCCAGCAACGGCATGGCACCTCAGCCACATACTAGCCGAATGTGGGGAGAGGTGGCAACCAGGCATGTGTGAAGGATGCAGTAGAACCATGATTGGGAAAGTACACAATGCCAACAGTGCCGGAGATGTGCTGGACACCTTGCAGTATGCAGAACACACCCATATCTATGGCGACATACACCGCTTGCGTATGGAGTGTAGTGGACAGTGGACGCCACCATGTCACCACAGCCAGTGAGGGTCCTCGTGGAAATGTTGCCTGTTACGCCCCCCCCTAAGCGTCAGCGGAGTGGGATGGCCCGGCGTACGCCACGCCAGCGTAGGGGTGTGAATAAAAACCACATAGGCCTGGGCGTGGTCCACATCCGGAAAGACCCACGTCTCTGCCATGGTGGCGCCTCCCACCTCACCATGAGGCCGACGCCATCCTCGTGAGCGGAGTTGCCTGCGATGTCGTGCGCCTGCTGGTCCGGCACACTGGTCCACGAACCCATCAGGCCCGCCCCTGCGCAGCCAGGCCACACTGATCACCTTCCGACACCGGCTTGTGTCAAGGAGGGCCCACCACGTGCCGGCGCAAGCCACAAGCCCGAGGCCCGAGACCTTGGCAGCCACCTCAGACCATCATGGCCGCCACGACACCGGCCCACTTTATTCCCTTTTCATTGACGTACTCCACTGCCGCCCCCGGACTACTCTTCGGACCAGTAGGTCCCACATGTGGAACTGTGTCTTGAGTCATGAATGGCAGAGACCCCATATCCCGGCCAGTGGCCACTGCAAAAGACCCCCCCCAGTTCAGTGAGGCATAGTTCCATATGGGCATCTTGCGACACGTGGTGCCACTAACCCTGTCCAACGCCAGGCTGCTACATGTGGTGCTACTAACCCTGTTCAACGCCAGGCTGCTACACGTGGTGCCACTAACCCTGTTCAACGCCAGGCTGCTACACGTGGTGCCACTAACCCTGTTCAACGCCAGCCTGCTACACGTGGTGCCACTGAACCTGAACTACGCAGGCCGGTGGGGCCATCCAACCTAAGCCGGCGACACTCGGTGAATGGGCCGTGCTGACCGCTGCCTCAGGCCTACACCACGGTCAGGTAGGTCACACATTTGGAACTGAGTCTTGATTACACCATGGCAGTGAACATTATTTAAGGCAGAGAACTATTCACCATACACCCTTCGATGTGGTGGCAACAAGTCTGTGCATGGCATCACAACCACACGTGTCTGTGGGCCTACGTGGACCACTGCCCTCGGCCTATGCTGTTCTCGAGTGGGATCCCAGAATTGGAACTGAACATCGGTAATTCAAAAGGCTGAATACATGTCTTCGCACGCACGGAGGTGCGTAAGAGGATGACGCGTTGCAGGCCAGAGGGAACAGGATCATCGTCACGGAGGTGATTGAACACTACTGACAACTGCCACTGTGTCACTAACTCTGTGCCTCATGAGCCAACGACACGTGGCTGTGGGCCACTGCTGACCGCTGCCTCCGGCCTACACTGTGGTCCAGTACGTCACAGCTCCTTGATTTGGCATTTTTGGAGTTCACATCTGTGTACAGGCATCATCGCAGACTGCATCCCCTCCCAGCACCTGTGCCACTGAGTTTGTTCCCCGACATTCATGGACACTCACTGGTCGTACATTGGGGGCGTTTGAGTCTATGGACTAGGGGCTAGTTTACAACCTCATGTAGCTGATCTCGAATTGTTGGTGAAAATGAGGGTTGCGCTTTCCACTCCTCCATTTGCTGCTTCCAGATAACATCAGACCTTCCGCATCATGCCCTGGAGGACACCTTCCACTGTCCCCCGAAACCCTCCGCAACATACACCTCGGACATTGATGGTGACCCGCTCAGGTCGTATGGCCCATCTGACTGCACCGCAAGTCACCGTCCCGTGTCTGGGTGCCTGTACCTGCCGCAGTGCATCCGGGGCCACTAACTCTGTGCTGGTCACGCCTGGGACCCCTTCTTCTGAGACATTGAATGGCCTCTGTAGCGATGGTCTTGGGGTAATCAACGCCATGTGTCTGTGGCCCTGCGCTGTCCGCCTCCTCCGGCCCCAACTGCGGGCCACAAGGGCCCACACATGGCATCGAGTCTTAACCGGCCCAGACGTCGCATCACCGCAGGAGGCACACGCCATCACGGCATGGACCACCTCCAACCGCCATCTGCCAGAGTCGAAAGGGTGGTCCTGACAGACCTACGGAGTTGCCCAGACCTGTTGTGGATGCCATCATTGGCCTGCTGCCCTGCTCAGCACTCCAGGTGCCAGTGACTCAGTGCACCGCAAGCCATTGTCCGTTACTGATTGAATTTTGTGCTGTTGTGAGGTTGCGCAGCAATGTCACCTCATGCAGTGGGGAAGACCTGGGACCATGAGGAGGAGGATGTGTCAAGTGTGCGGACGGGAGAAGGCACAGACAATGGGAGGGCAGGTGGCAGCAGCCCCAAGGCAGGAATGCAGACTTGTGGCGGTAGTCAAGCTACACACCCGGATCTGATACTGGGTATTGCGCTGTGGACTGCGGATGCAACTGTCACCTCAGGCAGTGTGGGAGACCTGGGACGTTGATGAGGAAGTTGATGCAGGTGTACCACACCCCACTGCATCTGCATCAGGACTAACCCGAAGGGACACAATCCTAGCAATTCCTTCACATAAGCGCGCTCTTCTCTAGTGCCCCTACCTCAGTGCACTGCAACTCACGGAACGTCCAGACTGAATATTGGGTGACCTCTGTCCTTACTCCGGATCCCTCCATGTTGCTCTGCAATTGACTCTGTTATGCTGGTGTTTTCTGTTTCCATTGCACTGGTGTCCACTGTTCAGGTTGTTGCCAGCACCAAGCACTCCGCGCGGGCTGGCTTATACTCACCCCACACACATCCAGCACAGGCGTCACTGTACATGTGGCCCTGCCAATAAAGGGGCCGGGTGAACGTGCCCGTAGCCAGTTCAACATGATATGTGCATGTGTCTCTGTGGAGGTGTGGGTCTCTTTTGTGGGGTGTAGGTGGTCCCTGAAGGGTATTGGACACCCACGTATGTGTTCTACTTCGCATTCCATGGGTTAGGCAACACCCTCACCTGTTGGGCCACCTCCTTTTGGCGTTCGGCCACCTGGCATTGGGGTGCCATTTGTGGGTGGGTGACGTGTTGTGAGGCAGCCGTGATTGCGGGTGCTTCATGCTGTGTGGTCTGTTGCAGAGTCTGGGTTCTCCTCTGAGTAGCTTGTCTGCCCTGGTCCTGGTGGTGGGTTGTGTGGGATGTCCATGGGCTGTTGTAGGGCGTCAGGGTCGGGGGTGTGGTGTTCGTCTCAGGCATTACTGATGGGTTGTCTGTTCAGACCTGCTGGAGGTGTTGTTTGTCCCTCTGCATTGTGAAGGGGAGGTGCATGTTGGCATTGTGTTGACGCCTTGTTCTTGTCGACATGCAGATTGTGTGACAATGTACATTGTGACTGTTTGGGCGGTGGTGGCTATTTGAGTTGGGGCAGTGTACATTTGGCCTACATGGCTGATGTGGGGTTGTAGGGGTAGATGTGCATCTCACAGTTCTCTGCTCTGTCCAATGTGATTGTTCTGTTTCTGCACCTGGGTGGACCCAGTTGTGTCCCCTGTTCTGCACTGTGGGTGTTGCACTGTGCCACATTGTCATGGTATGTGCTGTGATTGCTATGTGTGTGTGCTGCAGTGTGCTACGGGGATGGGGGCATGTCCCTGGGTAATTGTGGATGTGCAGTGTGCTACACCTCATTGTGCATGTGTGGCATTGTGCCCATCATCCCCCGTCCCCCCAGTCCCTGTTGGATCCTCACCCTGCTGTTGTTGTGTCCGGACCTGTTGAGCTGTGTCTGTACTCCCTACTCCTTGCACCCTCTCCACACTGATGACTGTGGCCTGGCTTTCCTCCTGCTCCTCCTGTGTCGCTGGACTGCCACCACCTGTCGCCGTTGCTGCCTTCCTGTTGGCAGAGGGTTTGTGCCTGGTTTAGGTTGTCACGTCCTGGCGGAGCCTCTTGGCCTCCTGGATTGGCCTCCTGGGCTCTGCGACTGCATTCTAGGCGGTCTGCTTGTGGGTCATTTGCTGGTAGTGTTCTGTCACCTCCGTGGCCTTGGTCTTGTTTTCCTGCGGTCTGCACCCCGTCTTCCTCTCCATTTTCTCCTTGGCCTTCCCTGACCCACTTGTTTCTTGCTGGTGGTCTGTGGCGGTTGTGGGGTTCGCGTTGCCCTCTGCGCTTGGTCAGGGTGCATGGATGTTGCTACGTGCTTTGGCTTGTTTCTGGTGTGTTGTGCCTGTGGTTTTTATGGTGCAATTGCCCGCCAGACGCGTAGGAGTTGCAGGCCTGAGGCTGCTTTTTGCAGCTTTTTGTACCGCGATTGGCTTCATCGCATGATTTGACGCGTTCGCGTTTCACATTTTTTGGGCGTGGTGTTGATTTACATGCTGGCATTTGACGCGTTATCTGGTGACTATCGCATGCTACCGCCTTGTTGTGAATCCCACGTTGACACAGGGTTATTTTCCCGTGATAGGCTGCGTTATTGGAAGTTGCGTTACGCTACTCTTGCGGTAGTTATCACACGTTCTTGTGAATATACCCCCTTGTTGTTTCGTTTTATCTTTTTCATCTGACTACAAGTGTTGCACTTTGTGCCACATTGTCATGGTATGTGCTGTGATTGCTATGTGTGTGTGCTGCAGTGTGCTACGGGGATGGGGGACATGTCCCTGGGTAATTGTGGATGTACAGTGTGCTACACCTCATTGTGCATGTGTGGCATTGTGCCCATCATCCCCCGTCCCCCCAGTCCCTGTTGGATCCTCACCCTGCTGTTGTTGTGTCCGGTCCTGTCGAGCTGTGTCCGTACTCCCTACTCCTTGCACCCTCTCCACACTGATGACTGTGGCCTGGCTTTCCTCCTGCTCCTCCTGTGTCACTGGACTGCCACCTCCTGTCGCCGTTGCTGCCTTCCTGTTGGCAGCGGGTTTGTGCCTGGTTTAGGTTGTCACGCCCTGGCGGAGCCTCTTGGCCTCCTGGATTGGCCTCCTGGGCTCTGCGACTGCATTCCAGGCAGTCTGCTTGTGGGTCATTTGCTGGTAGTGTTCTGTCACCTCCGTGGCCTTGGTCTTGTTTTCCTGCGGTCTGCACCCCGTCTTCCTTTCCATTTTCTCCTTGGCCTTCCCCGACCCACTTGTTTCTTGCTGGTGGTCTGTGGCAGTTGTGGGGTTCGCGTTGCCCTCTGCGCTTGGTCAGGGTGCATGGATGTTGATACGTGCTTTGGCTTGTTTCTGGTGTGTTGTGCCTGTGGTTTTTATGGTGCAATTGCCCGCCTGACGCGTAGGAGTTGCAGGCCTGAGGCTGCTTTTCGCAGCTTTTTGTACCGCGATTGGCTTCATCGCATGATTTGTCGCGTTTCGCATTTTTTGGGCGTGGTGTTGATTTACACGCTGGCATTTGACGCGTTATCTGGTGACTATCGCATGCTACCGCCTTGTTGTGAATCCCACGTTGACACGGGGTTATTTTCCCGTGATAGGCTGCGTTATTGGAAGTTGCATTACGCTACTCTTGCAGTAGTTATCACACGTTCTTGTGAATATACCCCCTTGTTGTTTCGTTTTATCTGTTTTCATCTGACTACAAGTGTCACATTCCTTTACCCATGAAACAATATCTTTGTGTACAGTTGGCCACCAAAACTGTTGTAACACTTGCTCCACAGTCTTTTCTCTTCCATTATGTCCTGCACTAGGGATTTCATGACACCACTGAGACACCTGTTTTCTTAGGTTTCTGGTAGCTATCAGTATCTGTTTCCCTCTAACAGGTATCCCTTATTTCAATTGACACTCGAAATGTCTCTTCAACCAATTCCTCCACTCAAATTACTTTATCCCTCGTGCCACTTTCCTCAAGAAAGTATTGGATTGAACTACACAAACCACCTTCAACGGATCTAATATTGCTCATTCATTGACTGTTTCGGGCTCTCGTTGTGATTCCTGACGTGTCAAAGCGTCCACTTTTCTGTTCTCACTCCCAGGCCGATATGTCACCACAAAATTATATTGTTCAAAAAACAACATCCATCTTAACTGTCTGGGTGTTAAATGTCTGGGTGCCTTCATGAACTGCAAATTTCTATGATCTGTAAATACTGTGACCACATACATTGCACCCAGTAACAGATGCCGCAATTCCATGAAAGAGTCTTTTATTGCCAATAACTCCTTTTCGGCTATTGTGTAATTGTTCTATGCTTTGTTCAATTTTCTAGACATGTACGTGATGGGATGCATTTGTCCTGTAGTATCATGCCGTTATGACAACACGGCTCCTACTGCTATGTCTGAAGTGTCTGCCTCCACTATGTATGGTTTTCCCGGATTAGAGTTTGCTTAGATCAGAGCAGAAACAAATGACTGTTTTAATGTTTCAAAGGCCTGTTGAACTTCGTATGTCCATTGAAAGGTGGTGTTCTTCCTCAACAATTTTGTAATGGGTGCCACTGTTCTAGAAAATTGGTGGATGAATCTCCGATAAAAATTGGTGAATCCAAGGAAGCATTGGATATCTCTGATGTTCTGTAGACTAGGCTATTCTTTTACTGTTAAGAATTTCCTTTCTGCCATTTGTTGTCCAGAAGGAGTAAGCATGACCCATAAAAACTCTACTGAAGTAACATGGAATTTGCATTTGCTGAGTTTGCAAAACAGCTGGTTTTCTTGTAAGGTCCTTAGTACCGCACTAACATGCTGCACATGTAATCTTTCTTAAGCGGAATATATGAGTATGTCATCGATATAGACCACTATGTATCAATCTAGATATTCTGGCAACACGTCATTAAGAAAGAACTGAAAAGCCGCAGGGGTGTTACATAATCCAAACAGCATCACTAGGTACTCATACAAACCATATCTGGTCTTAATCGCTGTCTTCCATTCATCTCCCTCTCTCATCCTGACAAGGTGATACGCTCCCTTGAGATCAAGTTTGCTATATATTACCGCTTTTTTCACCTGTTCCAGTAATACCGGAATTAAGGGTAGAGGATACCGATTCATGACAGTTATAGCATTTAAGGCTCTGAAGTCAATGCAGGTTCGAAGCTCCCCATTGGCTTTTGGAATGAAAAAAAGAGGAGAAGCGGCTGGAGATTTGGAATGCCCAATGAATCCCAATGCGAGATATTTATCAATATACTGTCATAGTTGCTGATTCTCAGGCTCTGTTAACGCATAAATCCTCCCACAAGGGATCACTGCTCCAGAAACCAGATCAATTTGGCAATCATATTGCCTGTGAGGAGGCATTACTTATGCCTTTTTATCAGTGAACACATCTGAATAAATAAGGTATTGGTCGGGTACGACAATATCCTTTTCTGCTGCTGTGGCAATACAGTGCTTGAGTGCTAGGGCTTTAGAAGGGATTCCAGAGTTGAATTTACAATGGTCCTTACAGTATTCACATTCCAATCTTACTGTTTTCTCAGTCCAGTTGATTTCTGGATTATGTTTCTGCAGCCATGGTAGCCCCAGAATTATCCCGTATTGAGGAGCTTTAATGATATCGAAGGACAATCTCTCCAAATGATACTAGCCATATAGTACTTCTAGTTCTTCAGTTGAAAAACATAAGGGACCAGAGTCTAAGAGTTTTCCATCCACTGCCAAAAACATTTTCAGGGACCGTCTTTTCCTTCAGCACCACTCCTAGTGTCTGTGCCTCTGTTTTGTCCATGAAACACCCAGTGGCTTCCGAATCCACCGTGGCCTGTACCTTATTCCACTCTGTATGGACCCATAGTCTGAGGGATATGATGAATTGTTCATTTGGGGTACTTCTATCTTGTTCACAGAAGGGATTGCAATATTGCTAGAAGGTTCCCCTTCCTTTATCCCCGAGCAGATCAGTTTTCTGCCGTTTTATCAGAAACAGTTGTAGCCGCCACTCTTCCATATCCACCTCGATTTGTTTTGTGTTTCACATGACAGTCTTTTACGAAATGTCCTTTCTTGCCAAAATACAAACAAAGGCCTTGCTTGCGCCTTGTATCTCGTTCATCAGGTGTCAATGAGGCTCGCATGGTACCTATCTCCATAGGTTCGTGTATTGATCCGTTACTGTTATCCAATGGTCGATGACGGTCAAATCTGGGTATAGGCCTTTCTCTGCATTTATTGTCACCTTTACGTTCACTAAGACGATGGTCTAAGCGTAAAATGAGTTCAATAAGATCTTCACAAGACGTGGGTTGTGGATCTATTTCAGTGAGCACATCTTTGAGTTCATCCTTTAAACCTTGATGAAAGAGAACTGCCTGTTTGGATTCTGGCCAATCAGTTTCTGCCACTAATCTATGAAACATGCTCAAATTTACAATCAAATCCTTCTTCCCTTGCTTAAGCTCTAATAGTTCCCTATCCACAGAGAACGTAGCCGCTCTTCTATTGAATACTTTTTCAAACTCCATCAAAGCTCCCCAATCATATAGTAAAGGATCGTCCCTCCTTACCAGTGGTACTGTCCACTGAGCGGCATCTGCTGCTAAATAAGAGATTAAAAAAGCAACTCTAGCTTGATTAGTATCGAATACCTTCGTTCTAAATGAAAAGTGCAAATTAATTCGAGTAAGGAAGACTTGTACCTTGTTAGCGTCCCCATGGAATCTCTCTGGAGCTGCTAACGGAATGGGAGTAGGACATTTAACCAGTACAGGGTTCACTGAGGGATGTGTGGGGCACCCTACATCAAAAGGGTTCCTTTGCATTCTTTCCACTTTGGTTTGAAAGCTGTGGTTTCAGTACGCGCTGCAGTTACCTCAGCTTGCACAATAGCTAAAGCTGCTAGGACGTCCTCCAAGGTAGCCATTCTGCCTCAACCCGATAAGGAGGATAAGTATTCTTGGGTTGATTATTCTGTCAAGATATTGAATCCTCAGGATCGGGTCGATGCTCAGAATGGTCCACCTTCTCATAACTCCAAAGTCTGAAGTGCTATAAGATCACTGTTGAAGGGGTCAAGTGAGGGAAGGAAAGTAAGGGAACAGTGGGGAGGGAGACCTGTAATACACAAAAATACCAAAATTACAAGTAAGGCCTCAACTATCAATATGTTGTTACTAACCCTTATGTGTCTCAATATCTACCTGTAAACAATAATCAGAGAGACCATTAGCAGAGCAACTTTGGAGTCCTTAAAAAGGTATAACCATCAATCCACGCTTACAAGGTGCTGCAACAGGAAAAACCAACAATATACTTCAGGATTCCTTATATACAAGGTGGTTCAGATACATAGGAAGGATTGTTAGGTACACACTTTGCATACCCTTATTGCATATATGCCTTGAATCACAAGGGTGAAGATACCAAAGAGTCAGGAACTCTATTCAACCCCCTGTTAAATGGCAAACCAAAAGCAGCGAAGATAGGATTAATTATATGTGTGTATTAGAGTCATAGCACATTGATTTTACAACTGTTTGATAGGCAATTATAGGACCCGTACACTCCAGTCATCAGAAGATTTATGATCACTTGAGAATGGTTTACATCCGTAGTACACATCAATAGGCACTCCTAAGTTTAGACCACCAATGCAATGTGAGTCTGCTCCAGAGTGTTCCAGAGTCTTCCTGCCAACCTGTAATATTACCACCCACAGATTCCTACCGCTTGAGCCACAAACGTGTGCCTCGCCAACGGTGGAATAGGATACCTCGATATCACAACCAAAGATTCCTACCGCATGAGCCACAAACGTGTGCCTCGCCAACGGCGGAATCATATACGTTGATATCACCGGTTCTACGTGTAGCTCGGTCGGAGGCATTGACCTGGCGAGAGCGTACCATTTCACATTGTTGTCTTACGGACGTTTCTTCCCCCGTGAGAGCTCATGAAGTAAACTAACCCTCCACAAGAGAGGCAAACCTAAATACACGCATGATAGACTGTACATGCAAATTTAACATATTAGGCATATATTTCAAATCAATGAGATTAGAGTGATATAGGGACCCTGTTAAGGTCCTGAAGAAGAAGCCTAGGGGTTTGGCTTTAGAAACATGTTGACCAAGTAGGAGGCCACATATTGCATCTGGCTGCCTACTACCAGATCAGTCTTGACTCTGTGCCTCATGGGAATAGTCCATCCCAAACTGCCAAGCCAGGTCTTCCCTGAACCGGAAACAAGCATCCTGGGACCAGTTTCGGGGTAACACCCCTCATCAGCCAGACTAGCTTGAATCCAGTGGCAAAGTGAGCAAGGGACCCACGTCTGGGCATACCCTGCCAACTTAGGGCGAACAAAGCAAACACAAGGAGATGATGGGCGGAGCGCTGAAAACTTTTCAGACACTCACCCCCAGTCACAGATCTGGATTGAATCCATCATCGTTCTTTAGCTCACTTCGCCACCTCATTTCAGACCCAGCTATATGCAAATCAGTCTTGACTCTGTGCATCATAGGAACAGTCCAGCCCGATCTGCCAAGCAAGATGGATTTAGGCCCAGATCTCTGTACTGGGGTGAATGTATGACATTGTTCTGCATTCTTTCCATCAATTGTTCTTTTTGCATTTGTCACCCCAAGTGGGACGGGTATGCCCAGACGTGGGTTGCGTGCTCTCCATGCCACTGGAGTCAAGCTATCCTGGCTGATGAGGGGTGAAACCCCGAAACCGGTCCTAGGATGTTTGTTTCCAGTCCAGGGAGGACATGGCCTGGCAGTTCGGACTGGACTGTTCCAATTGGGTGCAGGGTCAAGACTGATTTGCATATGGCTGGGTCAAAACTGGAATGGCATGGTGAGCAAAAAAACGATGGATTTAGGTCCAGATGTCTGTACTGGGGTGAATGTATGACATTGTTCTGCATTCTGTCCATCAATTGTTCTTTTTGCATTTGTCACCACAAGTGGGACGGGTATGCCCAGACCTTGGTCCTGTGCTCTCCATGCCACTGGAGTCAAGCTATCCTGGCTAATGAGGGGTGAAACCCCGAAACCGGTCCTAGGATGCTTGTTTCCAGTCCAGGTGGACCTGGCCTGGCAGTTCGGGCTGGACTGTTCCCATTGGGCACAGGGTCAAGACTAATTTGCATATAGCTGGGTTCAAACTGGAATGGCATGGCGAGCAAAACAACGATGGATTTAGGTCCAGATCTCTGTACTGGGGTGAATGTATGACATTGTTCTGCATTCTGTCCATCAATTGTTCGTTTTGCATTTGCCTTAACTGTGTGACACATTTTGAAGCAAACCCTAGCAACGTTCCACAAACCAGGAGTTAAGGTAGTCTGTTTAGTAGGCCTAACTGGATCCCTTTAGCCGGCCTGCACCCCATCACAGTCGGCCTGAACTTGTGACTTCCCAGTCCGACACGACCAGTTATCCACAGCTGGTGCTTTGTGCTATTTGGTGCTATTTTGATAAAAATCTTTAAAATTGTATATCTCCAGTTCTACTAGTTGTATTTTTGTTGTTTTGTTCTTGTTTTATTTATCAAAATCAATCCATTTTTCGAATTTGTCTTGGGATCCCTTTTGTGTGGGGTTTTACACTTTATTACTGTTTGAAGTATTGCACAAATACTTTACACATTGCCTCTAAGTTAAGTCTGACTGCTCTGTGAAAAGCTTCCGGAGGGTTGCGCACAGGTTAATGTAGGGTAGACTTGTGACTCACTCTGACCAGGATTGTGGCTGCTGCTTGACCAGGGCTCACACCCCAGTCAACCAACAACTCATTTCTTATAATCATGCTACCAGACTATGGGCTTGCGTCTGCCTCAGCCGCAGACATGATTGTTCATTGCGCTCACCCTTAATGTTTGAAGGGGTTGCAGTTTTCAGGGATTGCTAGATGACAGAGACTTTCTTACTGTTGTCTGGTTAAGGGACACTGTCCAGGTTTGTTTGACAGGTACTTCACAGTTCAAAGTATGGGGACCGGGGGGGTGGGAATGGTATTTGTTGTTTGAATGCCCACCGGATATGTTTATTAAAGACATTGCCACTGTATTACATATAACTACAAGTCTTGCATACTTACTCCAATGTATAGCGTAACCCATCGCCTATATTACCTTACTGCGCTGCTCTCAACTGTCTCTGCTGTAGGAAAGTGGAAGGCAATTTTATCCCCACATGGAACTGCCTCCTTTTCTGGGGCTCAATACAGAAGGTATTGAGTGCCGCATTGGGTAGACTGCTCGATCTGACTCAAAAAATGGCCCTACTGTACATAGTTGAAGATAAGGGGTCACTCATGCAGAAGGAGCATTAACCAGTATTTGGAAAGAGGGACATCACTCAGCACTGGTAGCAACCTGACCATCCAACAGGCTTTGTGTGGAGAGCCTGTTGGATCAATGTTGTTGCAGCCTTCTACCCCTGAGGCTCAAGTCAGGCCAGCAATCTAGCCTTTGGAGTCAATTTGCTGGTCCTGGTTCAACAGATGGAGATCCAGTCCTTCTCACCCAGACAAGAAATCAGCCATTCAGCACAGCAGGGCTGCAGTCCTTAAGACCAGCAGAGTGGTAGTGCTTTCAATCCAATATGTGTTATCTGCAAAACATCTTTTATTTGTCCATCAAAATATTACAAGAACGTGTCATAACTGGCCGGTGATCTCGAGAAAAGAATATACTTCAGTTGCTACACCAATATTTCTAGTAGCTGTTTATTTCTAAGGGTGCTATAAACGTTGTCATGACTTGTGGTACATGTGCTCCAAGGAGATATTTACACCTCTCTCCTACTAGATTGTTACAACCAATATCAGTTCCTCTGAGTTATGGCATTGAGTTATCGACTTCCACTTTCGGTTCTGAGACCTAGCGGGAGGTTGAAACCAATATTTCAAGATGGCTATTAAATCTGAGATGCTGTCTTTTAAATGCGATTAGAATTTAATGTTTATGTTTGTCTTTGCATAATACAGTCACCGTATTGAGGGAAAACCGAACTAGAGACAACTGTGGTGAGTCACTAGAGGACCGTATCAGACTGCTGCAACCTCACAACCCAAGTTCTCTCCCTCTCTTTCCACTCTCCTTCGTCCCCCCCTCCCCGGTCTGTGCTCAGTCATCAGGGACAAGCAGGAGCCGAAGTTAGGGGCCGCATCCTTTCTGCAGGCCACACGCACCTCTGAGGTTAGTGCTTTGGCTTCTGATGCAAGCAAGCTGCTGCAGCCTTCATTGGGGGCTGCAGGAGCTTGCTTGTTCCTTGTCCATGTAAGCAGGCCCAATCCATTCCAGTGGAGGGAAGGCAATCCTCCACTACCTATGCAACACTTCTACCATTGCCTCCACTAGCCATATCATCTTGGTACCAGTTTGGAATTCCAAGAACGTCTGCTGGAGGCAGATGCTCCTCCAATTAGACACAACCAATTGATCATGCTTCCCTGCTCCCCAGAAAGAGAGTAGGGTACTCCCCTCATTAATCCCTTGTAAGTAAAGGGAAGTTGGTGCTGCCTTACCTAGGATATTTTCGACCGCAATCAATTTATACACCTGCAGAAGCTCAAAATAATATATTTGGTCCAGCTACTGTCAGATGTACAGGGCAATGACTGTCTGAAGGATCCCCGAAAGATCACCCAGTTCACATCGGGAAATCAGCACTACCAGTGCCTTTTTCTCTTGAGGTCACCCTTGGATACTCCAATAAATCATGGTCTATGAGCAACAGCGAAAGTCCATTGTAGAGCATGCATTAACCCTGATTTGAGATTCTGTATGAGCTTGCGTTCTCAGTGAACCAGCAAAAGTCCTGTGTTTCCTTTCAGAAAAGATTCAATTCTAATGGAAGATTCTAGACTCCAGTTTAACAGAGGTGTTTCCTCCTGAGAGTGTTATGGCAACAAGTAATGTCCTTACTAGCAAGGCCATGCCAATCTGCTGGGTCCAGAAACGCCTGGGAAGCCAAGCTTTCTGCATTGGTATTGTATTTCACAAAAAGCTATGCCTGCATTGCTTACAGTTCCACTTGGTAGGCACTCGATCCAACTACAAGAAGATTTGTTGAAGCTGCTTCCTGTCCACCCCTCATTCGTTCTGATTTTGGAATGGTGGGATCTTTCTTCCAGCACCTGATCATTGCAGGCTCATCAGAGTATGAATGGGTGCACATTGGAGGAAACATTCTATCTGTTATGTTTGGATCAAATAACATGTTTTTTCACATAAATGTGTTGCCTCTAGGCTTTGGTTTTGCGGCTTAAAGCTTTCTTACTGGTGCAACCTTCTCTTTATATCATTGAACAAGAAGACACACACTCCCCACAGCTCTGTGGGATAGCTACAGCCCTGTGGGAGTACAGACTGCAACAAGGCATATTGCTGCTAGTTCTTGCGTTGCTGGGTTTGACCATCCCAGGGTGGACAACTTAAGCGAGCACTGCTACCCCTCTGTTTGGTAGATCTTCCAGAAAGCCCTTGAACCCCATAGACAGTTGAGGTTGACCTCTCAGACGCATTTACGACCCACCTCAACACCCTGTGGAAGCATTTGACTTCTTGAATGGGCAAGAGGCCCGGTTCCCATAGGGATAGCCTAGTGATGGACTAAATGGGGGCAATTCAGTATGCCTTTCCCAATCATTCTGATCCCAAGAGTCCTCCAGACAACTGAAGAGATGCTTTTGTTTTCAAGCTAATGCATATGTGTGCTAGTGTAAGGGTGTGGGTCTCCTCGTAGAGGTCACTTTGAGATTGGCCCATTGAGGTTTTGGATAAGAGAGATTACAAGTCTAAGTGTAAGTCAAGAGTAGACATAGTTTAGGGGTTGTAAAAAGATGAATTTTCCTTTCTTAGTTGAAGTCAACTGGAATTCTGTATGTGCTGTGGGTGTAATGGAATGGTGTTTTGGTGTATTTTGGAGAAATGAAATAAATCTACTGAGTAGCACAGTGGTAAGTTCAGAGGTGTGAATGGGAGATGCTGTTTGGAATGTTGATGAGCAATAAATTGAGCATTCAGAATTCTGATGGGGAGGTCAAGCTTCATGCCAGCATCCCAGCAGCATGCAGAATGGGAGAGAGAAGTAAGGCCTATTGGCTCTTGATTGGTATGGGTTTGTGCATATTTAAGTAGTGGGCCTGTTAGTGATGGTCTTTGGTGTCAATTAATGATAGTGACTCGGTTGGGTGATGGAATAGGGATTTGTTTGGAGTAGTGCTGATGGTATGTTGGAGCTAGGTCGATGGTTGTACACTGGGACAGATTTTGTGGTTTGCCTGTGTTTAGTCAACAGCTGAGCTACTGTTTTCTGTTGTATATTATGATGAGTCAGTTTGGCTGGGTAATGAAGCGTGCTGTAATTGTTATGCAGGTTGGTGTATAGTTTATAGTGTAGTTAGTGTAAACAGGTGACTTGGGATATAGCTTTGTGTTTAGAAAGATATGCTAGCGTGGCTTGACCATGTTTGTGTATTTCTGTGTTGTAATAGTAGTGCCGGTTGGGTTCACGGAGGTTTGCCTACTTTTAATGTTTTCCTGACGCTGACAAGTGCGTGTGTGCTTTCCTTATGTGTATGCTGATTTGTTACCAGATATGTTGCATCTTTGTTTCAGGGATGCTGGGTCACACGGCCCTTTATGCTTGGTGGATGTACCAGTGGACGTTGGCAGAGCTGTGCAAAATGTGGTGAATGATGTTTATCCAAACATTCCAGAAATCTTGAAGTGTCCTTCTGCTGTGCGCTTTTTTAAGTGCAATTGTAGTTGATTGACGTAAATATTTGAGAGGCGATCTGTTTAGAAGTACTTTAAGACACTGTAGCTCTGAGCATTAGTTTTCAATTGAGGATTTGTGGGTATAATCCCAAGTACCGTCTCGTTTTTTGTTTCCCGGGTTTACAAGGAGTTTATGGCCCTATACAACAGTACAGCTGGAAGCTCGGAGAGCCACTGTATTTGTCCGACTCTTGTTATGGCTTCTGACATGCTTGTATTCTACTGTCTCACAATTTTACTGATAACTCGGGAATTTACTTTGTGATTTCCCTTTATGTTTTCTGTCTGCTTCTAGGAATGAAAACTTTTTGCCTCTTTTGGCTTTGATTACACTGTCACCATTCTTTGATAAAGTACTGAGCTTCCTCAGCATCCTTGGTACTATCAATAATTCCTTGCTTACTGTACTCAGGTCCCGATTACGAATTCAGATGTACAGTTGTGTTCCAGCATTTTCTAAGCCCTCTTTCCTTACCTTATAACTTCCTCCGATGGACCTTTCCTATACGCACTGAGGGGTGAGAGAGTTAGTCTGTCATCAGCCCATACCATAACAGTGTAGCCCATTTGGCTACACAATAAGGACCAGGAATCTGTAACTATAGTTACAGATTAATAATCAAGTTCAGGTATACGACTCTTAAAAATAAAAAATCCGTATTTGTAAAGCGCTAACTACTCACCCTTACGGCTCTCAAGGCGCTGGGGGCCGTCGTGGAAATTAAGTGAGCTATTGCCCAGAGTCACATGGTGCTGAGCTGAGCTGCCACCGGAGATCGAACCGTGAGCCCTGTGCTCCGAAGTCAGCTGCCCTGGCCGCTGCACCACACCTCTCCACTCTTAACATCATGCAAGCCCAACCGGTGGAAGAAATTTAGGCAGACCAATATTAGACAAACAAGCAATTCAGTCACAGCAATACAAAAGATCAAGAGAAGTATTTGATGCTCAGAAAAGAGTTGCAAGTTTAGTTGTCTATACATGGATAAATCTAAACCACCTAAAGTAAAGCTACCGCTAAAGAGATGGTTCTATACCCTAAAGTATATAAAAAATTGGGAAGCTTCCATAAAGGAAATTAGAAAAAGTCAAGGGAAAATCAAGTGGAAATGTGTCAGCATTTCAGAAGCTCGGTCAAGAGTCTTCTGTGGGTCAGAGAATAAGCGGTAGTCTAAGCCGCACTTATCAAAGAATCAAAAGTAAGCAATTAATTCTAAACCTCTCAGAGTCCAAAGGATAATCTCTGAAGGTGCAGGGAAGGTTCCAAATGATATCCCCTAAAGAATCTCTGGAAAAAGGGTTCTGAAGTCTGAAGAAAAATATAAAGTTAGACGGTGTGAGCACTAAGTTATAACACACAAGAGTCTTCTAGATAACACCCATTTGTACGCATCATCAGGGGTCCATTGTTCTCGTCCATTTCTCATGTTGCAGACTGCAACCTCAGGGAAAAATCTCACACTGGACATGGGAATTACATCTTCTCAGGCACAGGTTAGATCACAACATTGCTGAATAGGCCTTTCAGTTGACGCTCTGGCTCTTCATGTTCTTCAAGGCATTCTTCTCAGGCTCTCTCCTCTATTGCTAGTACAATAATGTGTCTATTTTCAAACTAACAATGCATTTGCATACATGCAAGAAATGCCATGTTAGCAGAAAATAAAAAGCAGTGTTAAAGCAGCATGGTGAAATACAGGCCAAGTTTAAGCAGTAAACTCAATGGTGCACATTTAATATGCGTGTACACATTTAAACACAAATGAATATTAATTTCTAGTGCATTAGATTCACATTACATGTAACATACAGTAAATCTTTAAAATAATCATGTGTAAATATGGCTAGGAACTACATTTAGATCAAATATATTTTAACATTAGTGCACACATTACATACATTCGTTTTAAGTCAAGTCACATTCTGCATATATGAGGATGGTTTCTATTTAGTTTGCTAATCAATACATTTTATTCAAGGTATTAAAACACACATTATGAAAGTCGAATTTCATCTATATAGTGAGCACATTGTCTATTAAATAAGGACGGTTTATTTCATCAAGACTTCAAATAATATATCAATCAGTTATGGTAAAAATACAATATGTGAGTATCCTCATACTACAGTGAATGCACTCTTTAATAATGATGTGAAGTGCAAACTTACTTTAATCGTTAAACCACACAGGAAACATGTGCTAAGTGCATGTTCATGTCATGTATCTAATAAGTATTTGTGATGCATAAAGGATGGACAAATTTGCGCTGCACCAGTTGTGCCGAAATTCTCGGGGGCGGGTTCACTAGTCCCCCTGGGTAATTGCACCTCTTCCCATGCAATTAAGAGTTTTCATCCCTGGACTGTATTTTGCAACATCTTTGTTGTGAGATCTTATAACAGGGCCCACTAAATTATTATTTCTAAACATTTCTAAAAAATTCAAAAAATGTATATACTGATAAAATATGTCAAAATGCCTGGCCACATTGCATATCATGCTAGAGGTTCATATGAATGACTGAGAAGTGATATTATGAGAGGGATAAGGTGCTAGATCCACAATGTTAGGACTGGGAAGGATAAAAGTGAAAATGAAGGTGAGAGAGGGTTTATATAAGCGGAAGAAAAGAAATCAGTTGCTTACTTGGTACTTTCATAACCAAATCAGATTTGGGTGTGTGAAATTTCTGTAATTTGCTTACGTGTAATTACACAAAATGCAAATAATTATTTAGTACTATATTTTAGCATGAAATGCATAGCCTAATTTTACAAACAAAAATGCGAAATGCGCAAGCATTACGAACCACAGTCACTCATGTTGCTTGTTTTGTTCCTGCTCCTCCGCATTACTATTTTGCTGCGAGCAGTGACGTAATTGTGCAACGTGTTGTAATGGCATAATATCAGGAATTTTGAGGAACAAGCATAACATGACATTTCTGAAACTTTGCAAATTACGCTGGCATAAATTAAATTTTGCACGGGCCTAATCAGATTGTAGACTGGGTTGCCTTCTCTTGTGTCAGAGTTAAGTTGAAGTCTGTTACTCAATAATATGCGCTGTTCAGCTACTTTATCAGTCATAAGAGCCTTGGATATCTGCGCCATGTCAATAGTTATGTAAAGACGAATACACAAATGTATGAGTACAGATTAGCACAAGTAGCTTAGATGATTTGTGTCAAACCCTGAGTTGCTTACACGTTTATGGCGCTGGCTTCGATAAATAAAGAGGTGATAGCAGGAGTTTGGAAGTTAAGCACTGTTAATGTCAGTGTGGCACAGTGCATCATGACTGGGGACACTTGCACTTGTGAGTGGTGGTCACCTGAACTGGCCAAATTCAAGTTGATTGAGTTACTCCAAGGTGAATGATATTGCCCAGTCATACTTTCGTTCTCGTCTGACTCGATGAGCTTTTTGTAGCTAGGTGTTGATTATAAAGGTCAAAACAATGCCTGGCAGCTGATGGCCTTTAACAAACCAAACCCATTCCCACTCCAAACAAACAGGTGCATGGTCTGGTCAAGTCCCGTTCCATGGCTGAGTGTGGGTTGTGCCATTTCCGCATTCTAGATTTGATTATATTAACTAGGACCAAGAGGTTTACATTTTCTCCCTCCCTAGTATTGCCCTGGGAGTAAAGCCGTCTTCTTCCATTTGGGTTATATCTATTGAAGACCCTCCCTTACAAGGGCTGTCCACTTTCTAACTCTTTCTCCCATGTGTTGAAACCTTGCGTCGGCTTGGGGCTGTTGGTTGTTGAGCTGGAAGCCTCCTTAAAACAGAAAGCTAAATAGGCCATCCCCAGTGATGTAAGGCCAATCACAACCAATTCCTGCAAGCTCAGAAGATTAAAAAGAGTGAAGTCATTACAAATCTCCTCCCCCTACAGAGCTCTCTTTTCCATTTGGTATAGTGGACAGGCCAAGCCTGTTTGGTCCACACATCTGATGTTCTAGCACAGCCATAGTTTGTCCGTCCTTTTAATGTCCTAATGGGGGGCCCTTTTGCCTAGCATAGTTGCAGATTGTGGTCACAAGCAACTAAGAAGTTGTAGTTACTCACTGAGATAATTTTTCCATCCATAGCCTATGGTACTGATCCGATTTATCCCTCCATGTACACTTGCTGAAGCTTAAGGCAGTCTTTTGGCCTGAACGATCTTTCTTGAAGTGGTTGGATCCAGAATATTGATGATTCCCACTGCAGAACACAACATTACACTTATGCAGGCCAATTTAACCCTATTAACTTTGCATTCTACTCTGCCTGAAGAACTGTAATTAGGTTATGAATTAGGCATGTTATGACTGGTCTTTAGCATTACAACTAGTCTAGAGGAGTGAACAGTGACCAGGTGTCTACTCACAACTGGCAACTCAATAAAGAAGAGCTACATTCCATTTTTTGACATTGATGCCTCCAAAAATGCAAATGTGAGTTGTTTGACAATCAGATGAACAGATTTCATAACAAATGGCCTGATATGTGATTAGAAAGTATCATTTATATTGGGTTTTCTGCTGACCTTCTTACCCCCTCATAGCCTGATTCAGAGTCTTGCAGGGTATTAAGTAGGGCCAGATGTTCCTTCATTTTTACATATACAGGTTGGTCCTACCAGGTCTGCTGTCTGATGTCTTTTTCAAAGAGAGAACAACTGGCTCCTCCTAATAAGACAAAAAAGTGATGGATTAAAATATTTGAATTAATCTAAATCACTGATAATTACTGATAGGCTCAATCTTTTTTTCAATCTTTCTGGTATTATGGAAGGCACACACAAAATGCCAATGTGGCTTGGTTGTGTCGCAAAAGGTGCAGACCAGCTTGAACTGCAATGAGACTGAAAGCCTATGGGGTTGCTTGTGATCCTATTAAATCGGAAAGTCCATAATATTCTGATACACACGTCTAACCACAGATTCCTCACCTTTTGAATATTCATCATACATCAGACTGGATCTAGAAGCTTTTTGAGCAGTGCCCCTGCATGCCAGTAAATAGCATTGTTTCTAAAGAAACAAGGGAACCCTGAAAGAGAGAGTATACGTATCTATAAAAAAAACATTGGTGCTTTCAAGAGGTGATAAACAGTGAAAAATAGGAATACAATGAGAACTACGTTAATCTTCTCCAGATGGAGAATCAGATTATTTATTAAATTACACAATAATTCAAAACCATAAAACATAGAATAAGTGGGCAAAAGATTTATACAGAGAGTGACTGAACAGTAAATGCACATTCAGTAAGTCA
Source organism: Calotriton arnoldi (assembly GCA_963921515.1). NCBI lineage: Eukaryota > Metazoa > Chordata > Amphibia > Caudata > Salamandridae > Calotriton > Calotriton arnoldi. Next base: position 891,626 of record CAWUFW010003530.1, on the reverse strand, counting down.
CAATTGGAAAAACATCTTTTGCTCTTAAGGAATACAAGTAAAACAATTAGAGTCAAGACACAAAAGTCGATGACGTTCTGATCCCAACTAAGGTCGGGGATCATCATCAGGACACAAGAATTTATGCTTGAGAAATTGCCTGGTAAGAAAAGAATAAGAATTTTTTGACTTCTCAGAGATCAGTGGTGTGTGCATCCCGATTACCGACTCTATTAACTTGACCGTGCATTATATTGGATATATCATATTATTAGCACTCACCCTGGACCAGGCTCATAGGGACCGCTTATGTCGGCAGATAATTTCACCGCCTCACCAATATGATCTTCTTCACAGGTAAGTCCCCCCCGCTTTACCACCATTCTACCCACACTAGCAAGTAATTGCTGGATCGTGATTATTTATTTTTGAATTCCCAGAGATTGCCATGTCCTACGCCTGATTACCGACTCTGGTAAATATCAACATGGCATTTTTATTCACCCTGTGGCCATCACACTCGTGTTTCCTTACACGATATCTCATCTGAGTATAATCACCAGGTCAGTGGCTAGCTAGTCCACGTTCTCTTCATTTATACTGCACTACCAGGATGGGGTGATTATTATTATTCACTCTATTCTTGATTATGAAATTGATGCATCGTCATTGACACGGGATCCAATTTTCATTTTGATAGCCTTGAGCTGGTGTAGATTACACGGGCACATATGTATGCACTATAATTGTGATTATACTGGAACGGCAGTACATGCCTGTGATTGACTACACATTGGTGTTTTGTTTAGTCCCATTATGGTGGGACCTATATCACTCCTTTCTTTTTCTTGTTCTCCCCCCCCCTTTTCCCTTCTGTCTCCTTCTATTCTTTTCTTACCTGGCAATTTCTCAGGGATAAATTCTTGTGTCCTGATGATGATCCCCCGACCTTAGTTGGGTTCGAAACGTAGTCAACTTTTGTGTCTTGACTCTAATTGTTTTACTTGTATTCCTTATCAGCAAAATATGCTTTTTCAATTGTGACTTACTGAATGTGCATTTACTTTTGAGTCACTCTCTGTATAAATGCATGAGGTCGGGAAATCTGGTGATTTCAGATCTTTTGGGCAGTTATTCTATGTTTTATGGTTTTGAATTATTGTGTAATTTAATAAATGATCGGATTCTCCATCTGGAGAAGATAAACGTAGTTCTCATTGTATTTCTATGTTTCACTGTTTATCACCTCTTGAAGGGACCAATGTTTTTGTTAGTAGATAGCGTTGTGCAGCTCCGTGCTGACATTGTTCTGCTTCAGAAGTGACTTGTGGAACCACATATAGGTGCCCCTTGCGTGCACTGATATTAGTTCCTTTCTTTCTGCGCCATCAGATGCAGATCTGGAGTTACTCTTTTTCTCTTAACAAGACCTTTTGCCTCGAAATTCTTAAAAAAAAATCCAGTGTACAAGGGAAAATGTCACCTCTCAAGACTAAACAGTTTAATCCTTGTAGTGATGGCCGCAAGCAGGAAGGTTTGTCTGTGATGCCTGGGGTCGGAACACGACTCCAAGGCTTGCAGTGTCTGTGCCCAAGGCCATACGGGACAGTGAGGTGAAGCTCTACGTCGCCAAGCTTCGGTGCTGTAACCGATCGAAGTCGAAGGGAAGGTCCCATTCATGAATTTGTTCCTGTGGCCTTTCATCATCGCAGTCAAAGAAAAAGCATAAAGCGCCCAAGCAGAACCCGGCCCATTCCTGTCACTCTCAAACTCTAGAGCAGGCATGAGGGTGTCAAAGTGCCTCCCACTCTTGCTTCAAAGCTGTTACCCTTTGGAGCCGATTCTGACTTTTGTCCTAAGACAACCTGAATTTCGGAGGCCATCTGCAAAGCTGCAGCAAAACAGTAGAATTCTGTGCTGCCATACTACGGCTAACCCTGGGCGGTGAACTACGCTACGCTCGCGGAGTTTGCGGAGTTTCGGTAACTTTGCGGTTCGCGTAGAACGCGTAGTTACCGAATACTACGCAATCTGCAACGTAGCGTAGTTGTTTTTCTTCTTCGCACGCTCAATATGCGTTCTCGCGCGCACGGTAACGACTTACCGGGATTCTGCGTTCGCCGACGAGATTTCCTATCCGTTCGCATGCGCCACGAGATTTGGAATCCGGCCGCATGATCCCGCGAGAGTGTGCGAACGCGAACACGTCATTCGGATGCGCCATCTGACTCCCGGCGGCAGTGTTGGTAAGATCGCGATCCCGAACACGCAGAAATTGCAATCCGGCGAAGAATATCTCTTGAGCATCATAAAACCTTCTCGAAAATGATCATTTGGCTCAAAAAAACTACTCAGATTGTGATTTGGCTGTAGTTTTTTGTGCAAGGAGTCCTTTTTCTTTTTTTACTTTTTTTTTCAAGAGGAAGGAAGTGCCCCTGAGTCTTCAACTTTCTGTTCCTGTCCAGCAGGCTCCTCCCAGTGCTTTGTCCATGTGCTGTTCACTTTCATTTGGATTTGGAGCTGGAAGGATCACTTTTTGTGTCTGTCTGCTGCATCATATCATTGGATTGGATTTGAGGACTTTTGGATTTGAGATTTTACAAGTAAGTTGGAGAATTGGTGTACTTGTTTGTTTGATTGGGGCTTGTTTGTACCTACATTTTTTTGGGATTTTCATCATTTTTAAATTTATTGTTGTGGGTGGCCTGTAGTTTCAGTAGGGGCCTAGTTGTTTTTCTTTGATTGTAATTTCAACCAGTAGCCCCAGAGGTACCCATTGGTTGCATGTTACTGTGGTGTCTGTTGAATTTAAACATCATGTAGGGCATGGATGGCATTGGATTGAATTGCTAAATGTGGTTTTTGGGGTGTATTTCACTTTTTGGTGTGTGCTAAATAAATAGGCATTTTGAGCCAGTAGGTAACTGTTGGACTTGGCCCTTTTTGCCAGGTTCACCCCTAAACTTTTTGCGTTGTATGTTAGTAATTTTAGGCCTCTGGGCACTTGGACACTGTGGTCCAGTGCCAAGTGCGTGCGCGCGCTGTGCACATTTAGTGAGATTGACCTGCCTCCCATAGGAATGCATTGAGGATGAGTGTGTCAGTGGTAATTCCTGTTATGAGAGGTGCAGCATGGTCAAGTCTAGTATGTCTGAATTCGTGAGAATAAATGCTGCGCAATGGTGTGCGCAGATTTATAGTGGCTGGTAGAGAAATGCCACTTCTAGAAGTTGGCATTTATGTGTGCTCTGTGTCTGCCTGCCTGATGTGGATTACATGTCTGGCTCTGTGAGTGACAGGAGCTGGGAGGTGTGTGTGGCTGCAGGAGGGGCAGGGTGAGTCAGCACTAGGCTGAATGGGACACCTGAGCTGAGAGTGGTGGGAGGAGAGATCCCTGACCCTGAATAGGATGTTGCCTGCCCTGTACAATGCTGGCTCCACCTCCTGTGGTGCGTCTGATGTCCCTAGCCTGTCTTGTGAAAGGGAAGAGGAGCTGGGCAAAACAAAGTGCTCCAAAACTTCCCTGAACCAGTTGCATCTGGTTCCCCCATGCCCTGCACTCTAACACAAAGGGATTTTGGTGTATAAAAGAAGGGGCTGTGACCCCATGGAAATGTTCTTGCTTGTGGATCCTGATTCCTGCAGGGCGTGCTGCTGCTGGGGCCCAGGAGGACTTGCCAGGAGGGCTGCCTCCCTGGGCCCAGCTATGCCCTGGAACCCTTTGGCTTAATTTCTGTTAGCCCTGGGCCCTGCCTTGCCCTTGATGCCTGGAAGACCCCTGGGACCTTTAGCTTTATTTTATCCAGGGCTTTTAGGCAACCTTTTTAGCACCAGCGCTGCCTTGTGATTTGCCCAGCTGATGGAGAGCGTGGGCTTCGCGGCGCCAAGCTGCCTTCCGCCATGAGGGAATCCCCAGCGTAGGGATTCCCCCGAGATTGCTGGCCTTACGGGTGCCCACCCCGCTTATTTTCGGATTTTAGTGCGCAGGTGCCCACCCTGCGACTTCGTTTTGTTTTATAATTAACGCGGGTGCCCACCCCGCGTATTTGAGCCTATTGCGGGTGCCCACCCCGCCTGGCCGCCATGCGAACTTTTATTTAAACTGCGCGGGTGCCTACCCCGCGACTTTGCCCCAAAGGAGAAGAATCACCGCTGCGGCCCCATTCGGCCGAAACCGGAAGTCAGGCAACGTAGTGCCTGACGGCGGGCGGGACTTCCGTTTTCTCAAGGGAAGTCCCGCGCACGCCGCTGGTAAAGGAGAGTGAGAGAATCCAGGCGGGAGCCCACCCCGCTCTGGACCGGTGCCCAAGAGAAGTCCCGGGTCCCAGGAGGGGGCCCGGGTGAAGAGGTGAAGCGGCCGGGAGAAAGGAGAGGCGGTTCGGTGGGGCTCCCATGTGGACGGGAGAGCCCCGCAGTGTGGTGATTGCGGCGCCCGGGGCACGAGGCACGTTGTCGGTGCCTGCCCCCGCCGCCTTGAAGAAGAGAAGCCGTGGTGATGGAAGCGGAGGGGCCCCGAGGCACATTGTCGGTGCCTGTCCCGCCGCGAGCCCAGAGGAGATTGATGGAGACACCAGAAGGCTGCCAGAGTGAAGCGGGGCTCCCGTGTTGGTGAGGAGAGCCCCGCGTGCAGCCCCAGCCGTCCGGAGCCTCGCAGGCTCCAGGTGAAGTCCCAGCAAGGAGATCCCGAGCGGCGCCAGTGAGTCCCGGTGAGTGGGGGCTCAAGATGGGCGGTGTGGTGCCAGTAAGGGCACCGTGTCTGTTTCCCCGAGCGGACCCGCAGGAGAGCGGGCCGCTCCAACGTGGGGCATCCTTGTTTTAGAGCCCAGCGTGGCTCCCCCCGCAACGTCGCATAATTGTTTAAGAGCCCAGTATGGCTCCAACGCGGGGCACATTTATCTTTAGAGCCTGTGTGGCTCTAACCGTGGGCATAGTTTGTTTTAGAGCCCAGAGGGCACCGTGGTGCTGGGCCCCTTGGCCGAGATGATTACAGTTGCCCCGCTTGACAGTGGGCAACTGCACCGATGGGGGCGATGTTATTTACGAGCCCCAGCAAGGCCCAGACGGCACAGTTGTGCCAGGGCCTATTATGGTTTCCCAGCTGCCCCGCTTGACAGAGGGCAGCTGCAATGTTGTGCGATATTTGTCCTAGAGAGCACCATGCGTGCCAGGGCCCACATTTTGGTCCTCACAGCTGCGCAGCACTTCGTGCCAGCTGCACCGTTTAGGCGTGATTCTTTGGGGGCATTATTGTTGATTTAGACAGGAGTAAGATACACTCCTTTTGCCCCCTACATTCCCAGCTGCCCAGCAAGTAGTGGGCAGCTGCTACGTTTAGGTTTGCGCAGTTGCGCACCCTTGACTCTCGCTGCCCTTGCAGCGCGCCCTGACTTTTGGACATAGGGCATTTGAGCCCCTTAGAGATGGCCAGTTGGCCAAGGGGACTGCTAGGTTTATAGGGCGCCAGGCCCTAATGTGATTTGTGTGTTAGGGAGCTTCTTTCCTAGGATTTATAGGCTAATGTCATTTATACCTCTGCTATGGTTCTTTCTACTATGAGGTTATGTGCTACTGTGAGTATGTGGTGCTAGGAAATGTAATGCGTGTAGCATGTTTTACGCACCCTGTTTCGGTTACCTCTAAAATGTGGTTTTTATGCTTGTGAGGTTATTACTTCCTCATGCGTTTAGGTTGTGAGTTATTTTCCCCTGAGATTATTTCCTAATGTGATTTAGACTTAAGATGTTATTGTCTAATGCGTTTAGACGGGAGAGATAATTGCATAATGTGTTTATGCTGGTGAGGTTGGCGCATAAGGTTTTGCGCCTAATGTGATGCTGTGCATAATATGGTTTATGTTACAGGCTGATGCTAAGTACAGTGGTTGCCAGTGATTACTGGTTGTACGTTTCTGATATGTCCTACATTTATTAGGTGTTCTACATCTATTACCTTTTACTAAGTGATGGTTCTGACAGTGGTCCACGTGGCCCTGTCATGTGTACATAATCCCCTGTAAATATTGTCCCGTGCCAGTTGGCACAGTGTGTTGTATGTGAGTACTATTCTAATGTGTTTTATGATAATACAAAGGCTATTTTTATATATAACCTTGTGTGGAGTTCCTTTTGTAGTGTGCCTTGGGTGTTGTGCTGTGTGTGTGTTGCGCAAACGCTTACACATTGCCTCCGGGATAAGCCTGACTGTTCGTGCCAAGCTACCAAGGGGGTGAGCAGGGGTTATCTTCGGCGTGTAACTTCCTTGCCCTGACTAGAGTGGTGGTCTCTGCCTGGCTTTGGCGCAAGCCTCAGCCAACCAGAGATCCCATTTCTAACATTGGTGATCAGCTGTGGGATAGGACTTGCGTTTGCGCAGTACCGCAGCGACAACTGGCTGCACTACAAAACTCTGCATTTTAGATAGTCACATGTTGGGGATTATTGTTCTAAGTTTGTTTAAGTGTCATTTCATTTTTGAAATGTGTGTTCTTGTTGCACTATGAGTTGGGTGTCCTGCCAAGGACAGAAACCAGAGAAGCTGAAGGAGTTTTGTACTGCTCTTATGCAGACTGCTATTTATGGGGTTGGCCTGAAGCGGAAGGAGTTTTGTACTGCCCTTGTGCAGACTGCTATTTATGGGGTTGGCCTGCAGCGCAAGCTAAAGGAGTTGTTACTGCCCCTGTGCTGTCTGCTATTTCTAGGGTTGGCCTACATTGGGGACTTAATTGGCATGGAGTCACTAGCTCGGGAGGGTAGATCATCCTCTAAGTGCAGTGTGAGTTTTCTGGAATTCCCAGTAAGGATGGGATCCAGTGGTGGCAGCAATATGTAGTCCAGTGCAGGAAGTCCCATTCCCAGTTCCCATAGTATGGTACCTAGTTCCCGGTTAAGAGGGGGACAGGTTGTGTTTCAGGGGCAGTAAGATGCTGTCTCACCAGTCTTGTGGGGGGAGTGTGAATGAATGTTGTGATGCACTGGACGTTTGAGTAACTGGTGTTAATGTGTGAGTTCTTTGATTGTAGGGAGCTTGCATTGGGAGTGACCCTAGAAGAATGGTGCAGGTGTCTCGATAACCCTCGCGGTTTAAGATGGTTCAGAGTAGCCCAGCTAGGTACCCTTATAGTGAGATTGGGCTGTGTCCCGAAGTGCCCGCACCTCAGTCTCCAGTACTGGTTGGTTCCATGAGGGAACACCAGGTAGGGAGCCTAGTCTGTCCTGTTGGACCGTTCTTCGAGGTGGTTTTTCTCGTTTTAGGTGAGCTGGGAGTGCCTGTAATCAGACCTCCAGCAGTTCTAGTGTCTGGCAGTACCGCTCCAGTTGGGAGGGTGCAGAGGTCCAGTTTTGAGGGGTGAGAGGGGGAAAGAGTCCCCAGTGGGTCAGGGGCCAGCCAGAAGGGCTGAGTCGCCGATGATTGACCATGGTGTGCGCCACTTCTGTCCTGGTGCATCTTCACGCACTGTCAGAGGGACAGGAGGTCGTGAGCTCTGCGCCAGGCAGACTGTCACACGACACGCTAGGGATGTGTCACCCTTGTGAAGTCCTGGTTTTCCAGGCATCTGACCAAAGAGGTACGTCCCTGGGTTTGGGAGCCAGTAGCCGGTGTTTCCGGATCTGGACGGCAGGGCGACTGTAGTCAGTGTCCTGGCCGGTTTGCCTTCTAGGGGGTACCACTCCAGTTGGGAGGGTATCGGAGTCTGGAAGGGGGTGCAGAGGGAGGGAGTCCTCGCCTCTGACCCCGGTGCATACGGTGAATTTGGATCCCAGGTGGTAGACCAGTTGATGGAGAGAGGTCCTGAACTGGTGGGAGAGTTGTGTTCTGGTGGGTGCTTCCCCTGGGATGGTGCGGAACCCCAGAAGTAGAGGTAGGGTGAGGTATTCTTGCCCGTGACCTCTGGTCAGCCTGAGGGTGCGGACCCTAGGTTGAAGGATCAGTGGTAGTTGGAACTACACTGAGAGGGAGAGTGGAAAGTGGCTATTGTATGCCAGGGGTTACTGCCCCCCACTCTGTGGATTGGCAAGGACCAGTGGCATCTGGGTGGCCTAGGGCCTGGTCCTGGCCGTGGACAACTAAGGAGTACCGGTGGGGTAGCCTAGTTGGCCCTGAGTTTTTTCTTTTTTTTTTTCTTCCCCATGGGTTCCAAGTGGCGTAGAACAGGAGGGTGTCCCTGCAGTGCGGGCCCGCGTCCATGTTCTATCGCCCCAAGCAGGGAAGCCCATCACGGTGGTGATTGGTCTACCCTGCGTTTTGGCTGGAAGGGGGTTGTGTTGGACTTGGCCCTTTTTGACAGGTTCACCCCTAAACTTTTTGCGTTGTATGTTAGTAATTTTAGGCCTCTGGGCACTTGGACACTGTGGTCCAGTGCCAAGTGCGTGCGCGCGCTGTGCACATTTAGTGAGATTGACCTGCCTCCCATAGGAATGCATTGAGGATGAGTGTGTCAGTGGTAATTCCTGTTATGAGAGGTGCAGCATGGTCAAGTCTAGTATGTCTGAATTTGTGAGAATAAATGCTGCGCAATGGTGTGCGCAGATTTATAGTGGCTGGTAGAGAAATGCCACTTCTAGAAGTTGGAATTTATGTGTGCTCTGTGTCTGCCTGCCTGATGTGGATTACATGTCTGGCTCTGTGAGTGACAGGAGCTGGGAGGTGTGTGTGGCTGCAGGAGGGGCAGGGTGAGTCAGCGCTAGGCTGAATGGGACACCTGAGCTGAGAGAGGTGGGAGGAGAGATCCCCTGACCCTGAATAGGATGTTGCCTGCCCTGTACAATGCTGGCTCCACCTCCTGTGGTGCATCTGATGTCCCTAGCCTGTCTTGTGAAAGGGAAGAGGAGCTGGGCAAAACAAAGTGCTCCAAAACTTCCCTGAACCAGTTGCATCTGGTTCCCCCATGCCCTGCACTCTAACACAAAGGGATTTTGGTGTATAAAGAAGGGGCTGTGACCCCATGGAAATGTTCTTGCTTGTGGATCCTGATTCCTGCAGGGCGTGCTGCTGCTGGGGCCCAGGAGGACTTGCCAGGAGGGCTGCCTCCCTGGGCCCAGCTATGCCCTGGAACCTTTTGGCTTAATATCTGTTAGCCCTGGGCCCTGCCTTGCCCTTGATGCCTGGAAGACCCCTGGGACCTTTAGCTTTATTTTATCCAGGGCTTTTAGGCAACCTTTTTAGCACCAGCGCTGCCTTGTGATTTGCCCAGCTGATGGAGAGCGTGGGCTTCGCGGCGCCGAGCTGCCTTCCGCCATGAGGGAATCCCCAGCGTAGGGATTCCCCCGAGATTGCTGGCCTTACGGGTGCCCACCCCGCTTATTTTCGGATTTTAGTGGGCAGGTGCCCACCCTGCGACTTCGTTTTGTTTTATAATTAACGCGGGTGCCCACCCCGCGTATTTGAGTCTATTGCGGGTGCCCACCCCGCCTGGCCGCCGTGCGAACTTTTATTTAAACTGCGCGGGTGCCTACCCCACGACTTTGCCCCAAAGGAGAAGAATCACCGCTGCGGCCCCGTTCGGCCGAAACCGGAAGTCAGGCAACGTAGTGCCTGACGGCGGGCGGGACTTCCGTTTTCTCGAGGGAAGTCCCGCGCACGCCGCTGGTAAAGGAGAGTGAGAGAATCCAGGCGGGAGCCCACCCCGCGCTGGACCGGTGCCCAAGAGAAGTCCCGGGTCCCAGGAGGGGGCCCGGGTGAAGAGGTGAAGCGGCCGGGAGAAAGGAGAGGCGGTTCGGCGGGGCTCCCATGTGGACGGGAGAGCCCCGCAGTGTGGTGATTGCGGCGCCGGGGCACGAGGCACGTTGTCGGTGCCTGCCCCCGCCGCCTTGAAGAAGAGAAGCCGTGGTGATGGAAGCGGCACATTGTCGGTGCCTGCCCCGCCGCGAGCCCAGAGGAGATTGATGGAGACACCAGAAGGCTGCCAGAGTGAAGCGGGGCTCCCGTGTTGGTGAGGAGAGCCCCGCGTGCAGCCCCAGCCGTCCGGAGCCTCGCAGGCTTCAGGTGAAGTCCCAGCGAGGAGATCCCGAGCGGCGCCAGTGAGTCCAGGTGAGTGGGGGCTCAAGATGGGCAGTGTGGTGCCAGTAAGGGCACCGTGTCTGTTTCCCCGAGCGGACCCGCAGGAGAGCGGGCCGCTCCAACGTGTGGCATCCTTGTTTTAGAGCCCAGCATGGCTCCCCCCGCAACGTCGCATAATTGTTTAAGAGCCCAGTATGGCTCCAACGCGGGGCACATTTATCTTTAGAGCCTGTGTGGCTCTAACCGTCGGCATAGTTTGTTTTAGAGCCCAGAGGGCACCGTGGTGCTGGGCCCCTTGGCAGAGATGATTACAGTTGCCCCGCTTGACAGTGGGCAACTGCACCGATGGGGGCGATGTTATTTACGAGCCCCAGCAAGGCCCAGACGGCACAGTTGTGCCAGGGCCTATTATGGTTTCCCAGCTGCCCCGCTTGACAGAGGGCAGCTGCAATGTTGTGCGATATTTGTCCTAGAGAGCACCATGCGTGCCAGGGCCCACATTTTGGTCCTCACAGCTGCGCAGCACTTGGTGCCAGCTGCACCGTTTAGGCGTGATTCTTTGGGGGCATTATTTTTGATTTAGACAGGAGTAAGATACACTCCTTTTGCCCCCTACATTCCCAGCTGCCCAGCTAGTAGTGGGCAGCTGCTACGTTTAGGTTTGCGCAGTTGCGCACCCTTGACTCTCGCTGCCCTTGCAGCGCGCCCTGACTTTTGGACATAGGGCATTTGAGCTCCTTAGAGATGGCCAGTTGGCCAAGGGGACTGCTAGGTTTAGAGGGCGCCAGGCCCTAATGTGATTTGTGTGTTAGGGAGCTTCTTTCCTAGGATTTATAGGCTAATGTGATTTATACCTCTGCTATGGTTCTTTCTACTATGAGGTTATGTGCTACTGTGAGTATGTGGTGCTAGGAAATGTAATGCGTGTAACATGTTTTACGCACCCTGTTTCGGTTACCTCTAAAATGTGGTTTTTATGCTTGTGAGGTTATTACTTCCTCATGCGTTTAGGTTGTGAGTTATTTTCCCCTGAGATTATTTCCTAATGTGATTTAGACTTAGGATGTTATAGTCTAATGCGTTTGGACGGGAGAGATAATTGCATAATGTGTTTATGCTGGTGAGGTTGGCGCATAAGGTTTTGCGCCTAATGTGATGCTGTGCATAATATGGTTTATGTTACAGGCTGATGCTAAGTACAGTGGTTGCCAGTGATTACTGGTTGTACGTTTCTGATATGTCCTACATTTATTAGGTGTTCTACATCTATTACCTTTTACTAAGTGATGGTTCTGACAGTGGTCCACGTGGCCCTGTCATGTGTACATAATCCCCTGTAAATATTGTCCCGTGCCAGTTGGCACAGTGTGTTGTATGTGAGTACTATTCTAATGTGTAACTTCCTTGCCCTGACTAGAGTGGTGGTCTCTGCCTGGCTTTGGCGCAAGCCTCAGCCAACCAGAGATCCCATTTCTAACAGTAACCCTGGGCGTTCAGCTCACGGAGTTTTGGCAACTCCGCACTGCGCGACAACGTGGACTTACACTTTTTTTCTTCTTCGCGCGCTCAATATGCGTTTTTGTGCGCGCGATAACGACTTTTTGTGAATATCGCGATGCCGAACACGCAGAATTTGCAATCTGGCGAAGAATATCTCTCGAGCAGCATAAAACCTTCTTGAAAATGATGATTTTGTTAATTTTGCTCAAAAAACTCCTCAGGTTGTCATTTGGCTGTAGTTTTTTGAGCAAGGAGTCATTTTTCTTTTTTTTACAATTTTTTTAAAGAGGAAGGAAGTTCCCCAGAGTCTCCAACTTCCTGGTCCTGTCCTTTGTCTTCACTTTCTTGTTATTGTAGGTGGCCTGGCCATGTGGGTGACGGCCATTTTGTGAAGTCAGGCATTGTGCTTTTGCCATAGGCCTGCATTGTCTGTCTTGTCTTCCTTTTCTTGTTGTTGTGGGTGGCCTGGCCATGTGGTGGCGGCCATTTTGTGGGACCAGCCACTGTGCTTTTGCCATAGGCCTCCAAGCTTGTGGCCTAGTCTGCCAGTAGGCCCTGAGGTACTCATCAATCATCATGGGTGCATGAAACAACTGTTTTTGTGTTGTCTGTTGAATTTAAACATCATTTAGGGCGTGGATGGCATTGTATTGAATTGCAAAATGTGGTTTTTGGGGTGGTATTTCAGTTTTTTGGTGTGTGTTAAATAAATAGGCCTTTTCAGCCAGTAGGTAACCCTGGGCGTTCAGCTCGCGGAGTTTTGGCAACTCCGCACTGCGCGACAACGCAGACTTCCACTTTTTTCTTCTTTGTGCACTCAATATGCGTTGTCGCGTGCGCGATAACGACTTTTTGTGAAGATCGCGATGCCGAACACGCAGAATTTGCAATCTGGTGAAGAATATCTCTCGAGCAGCATAAAACCTTCTCGAAAATGATGATTTTGTTCATTTTGCTAAAAAACTCCTCAGGTTGTCATTTGGCTGTAGTTTTTTGAGCAAGGAGTCATTTTTCTTTTTTTTACAATTTTTTTTAAAGAGGAAGGAAGTTCCACTGAGTCTCCAACTTCCTGGTCCTGTCCTTTGTCTTCACTTTCTTGTTATTGTAGGTGGCCTGGCCATGTGGCTGGTGGCCATTTTGTGAAGCCAGGCATTGTGTTTTTGCCATAGGCCTGCATTGTCTGTCTTGTCTTCCTTTTCTTGTTGTTGTGGGTGGCCTGGCCATGTTGTGGCTGCCATTTTGTGGGACCAGCCACTGTGCTTTTGCCAAAGGCCTCCAAGCTTGTGGCCTAGTCTGCCAGTAGGCCCTGAGGTACTCATCAATCATCATGGGTGCATGAAACAACTGTTTTTGTGTTGTCTGTTGAATTTAAACATCATTTAGGGCATGGATGGCATTGAATTGAATTGCAAAATGTGATTTTTGGGGAGGTATTTCAGTTTTTTGGTGTGTGTTAAATAAATAGGCCTTTTCAGCCAGTAGGTAACCCTGGGCGTTCGGCTCGCGGAGTTTTGGCAACTCCGCGACAACGCAGACTTACACTTTTTTTCTTCTTCGCACGCTCAATATGCGTTTTCACGCGCGCGATAACGACTTTTTGTGAAGATCGCGATGCCGAACAGGCAGAATTTGCAATCTGGCGAAGAATATCTCTCGAGCAGCATAAAGCCTTCTCGAAAATGATGATTTTGTTCATTTTGCTCAAAAAAATCCTCAGGTTGTCATATAGATGTAGTTTTGTGAGCAAGGAGTCATTTTTCTTTTTTTTACAATTTTTTTAAAGAGGAAGGAAGTTCCCCAGAGTCTCCAACTTCCTGGTCCTGTCCTTTGTCTTCACTTTCTTGTTATTGTGGGTGGCGGCCATTTTGTGAAGCCAGGCATTGTGCTTTTGCCATAGGCCTGCATTGTCTGTCTTGTCTTCCTTTTCTTGTTGTTGTGGGTGGCCTGGCCATGTGGTGGCGGCCATTTTGAGGCCATAGGCCTCCAAGCTTGTGGCCTAGTCTGCCAGTAGGCCCTGAGGTACTCATTAATCATCATGGGTGCATGAAACAACTGTTTTTGTGTTGTCTGTTGAATTTAAACATCATTTAGGGCATGGATGGCATTGGATTGAATTGTAAAATGTGGTTTTTGGGGTGTATTTCACCTTTTGGGTGTGTTAAATAAATGCCTTTGTTGCATGTGTATGTGTTGTTGTTGTGGTTGTTGTGTAACTTTCCAACCTGTTTTTAGCCATGTGGATTTTCGTTTTTGCATTAAAGCTGTGTTGTTTATCAGGCATCGTTTGTCTGGCCATATAGGCCTGCTTGAGTTCATTGTTTGCCGTGCCTTGTGCCTGTGAGTGACCATGTGGCTGGGGGCCATTTTGTGGTGGTAGTTAATAGTGTGCTGTTTTTGCCACATAGGCATGCGTGTCTTTCCATTGTTCCTCTTGTCTTACTGCTTCCAAATCCATCCCCATTGCCAGCTGCAGCTCCCTGATGCTGCATCCATCCCACGTGATGAAACAAATTAAGGCCAAACAGGCTCCACTACATTTTTGTTTTTGTTCTTTGCTATTCTTATTCTTCCTGAGTGTACACAGTACACCAGGAAAGCCCTAGTTGTCAAAGTCTCATAAATGGCTACACTGTTGTTGTTCACTGAGTTACTAAAATTTAATAATTGTGACCACCACACACTAAGTTATATATTATATTAGTTTGATTGTACTATTAGTAATTTAAGCACAACAAATTCCACGTTTGACTGATGTTCTTCTGGCTTTTTTGCTTTTAGGTGCACAAAAGACTGAGGAGGAGGTGTGTCATCATCGCCCGTTGTACTGCCAGACAGACGTCCTGCTGCTGTACACGACGTGACGTGTGACCTGATCAGACATCTCTGCAACTTGTGCAACTGAGTGCTGCTGACATCTGAAGAAGAATGGCCCAAAGAAAGCAGGTACCAGGTCCTCCAGTACCAAGAAAGTTGCTATTGAGAAGAAGGAACAGAAGAAGGAAGTGACACTTAAGTCTGGTGTGCCGCCCAATACCTTTTTTGGGAAACAAAAAATTACGCCTGCAGCAGCGGTGTCCGGGGGGCAAGCTGGGGGCAGCACCTCCACATCAGTGGGCCCAACCCACCAACCCAGGCCCAAGCACATGAGTGTGGAAGAGGTAGCCAGCCTAATGGTGGAAACCAGTGATGCTGAGCCTGAGATAACCTTATCGCTATCTCAAAGTAGTACCCAATCAACGCAGGAGGAAACACAGCAGATAAGTGGTCAACAACAGCCGCAACCACCGCCCGCAATAGTAGTTGTTCCTCCCAAAGTAGGGGCAGTTCAGGAAATTGAGCCTCATGTAGAGGAAGAAGAAGAGGAAGCCACTCATTCAGAAGATCCATTGTCTTCCAAATCCCCAGCAAGGAAAAGGAGGGTTAGTCCATCAAGTTCTTCACCAAGCACCCCTTCTGATGATCTAGATGCCACTTGGAAGCCACAAACTGAGTCTGAGAGGGAGACACGTCCCAAGATCAGGCTAGGGAAAAGGAAGGTTCCAGAAAGCCTTACACTTATTGAGGTCAATGTAGAACAGCAGGATGATGATGAGCCAGTCATCACGAACATCACTCCCGGCCCCGAGGAGATGGAGACCAACATTATTACCCTATCCAAAATCGCTGCGAGGGATGTAGCACGCATACCTCCAACACAGGTAACACCAACACGACCTACAGCTTCCATATTTGCATTAGCAAAGGCCCGGCAGCGACCTACATCCAGCACAACCACCACCTCAGTAGAAGTGGGTAGTGGTACTGCACAGAGTCAAATTCACCGCACACCCTCCAGTTCATCCGGCATTGGAAGTGGCACCTCCAGCAGGAGACAAAAGTTAAGCTCCCCAGTTTGGGACTTCTTTACGGTTAGCGAAAAGGAGGAGAACATTGCTATATGCTCCATTTGTAATACCTCTGTTAGTCGGGGTAAGCTTGGTACAAACTATGGTACCGGAGGCCAAGTAACCCATCTGAAAAAACACCACTTGATCGACTGGGAGGACCACCTTCGCGGCATAAAAACTGCAACCATTGGTGTTGGTGGGGATAAACGAGTAGAAGATCCGATCACGGTGGAAGAGGAAGGACAGGGAGAAATTCTCTCTGGTAGTGGTACACAAAGTAGCCCTGTCCCCAGCAGTGCAGTGGTATCGCCCACATCCTCAGCAACATCTCAGTGTCACAAGACTAGTAAGAGTCAGCCTGAGACAGCAAGGAGTACCGCAATGAAAAAAAGTGCGTCGTTGAGCCTAACAGAAAGGAAAACCATGCAGCCTACCATTATCAGCATGTTTAGGGCGGAGGGGCAGTACGAACGCAACCACCCAATAGCACGTTTGTACAATGCGAAGGTGGCTAAAATGTTAGCACTGGACCTTCTCCCATTTTCTTTTGTTGAAGGGGTGGGTTTTCTGGAATTTGTGACAGCCATCTGCCCAAAATGGCAGGTTCCCAGCCGCTACTATTTCGCCAGAGTTGCTGTTCCAGCACCACATCACGACGTGCTGGAATTGCTTGGAAAAGCCTTGAAGCAGAGTGCTGTTCAGAGTATCCACCTGACAACAGACATGTGGACCAGTTGCCAAGCCACTGATTACATGTGCATCACTGCACACTGGATCTCTTTTGTGGGGGTTAGAGAAAAGATATCTGCTGGTGTTGACGCTGCTGAGATTTTTCATGCCACTCGCAAACATGCAACTGTAGCCATGTTTGCCTTGGAGAAATCTCATACTGCTGCAAACATTTTGGATGAGTTTAACAGCAAGGTCTTTGAGTGGCTGCGCCCAAGAGGGCTTAACATTGGTTTTGTTGCCACGGACAATGGCAGTAATGTAGTTAGGGCCATGAAAGATGGTGGCTATTTCAGGGTCCCGTGTTTGGCACACTGCATTAACATTGTTGTTCCAGACTTTCTGAAAAATGAATACAAAGTCAGCAACTTACTGGCCACCTGCAGAAGAATATGCACACATTTCAGCCATTCTTTTAAAGCCCGGAAGCAGCTGAGGGTCAATCAATGTGAGCATAAAATGCCAGTCAAAGCACTCATCCAGGAGGTGCCAACACGTTGGAACTCAACTTATTACATGCTTGATCGTCTGTTTGAGCAGTACATACCACTCAATGCTTATGTCATGCAAAGATTAGGGGATCCTACTGTGAGAGGCATGACCATTGAGATGGGCCATTGGGACCTCGTTAAATGCCTGACCTCCTTTTGAGGTCTTCACACGTGAAGTCAGCAGGGAGGACTGTACTATGGGCCAAGCTATCCCATTGTTGCACATGCTAGAGCAACAGCTGAAGGAGGTGTCTGAAATGTACGCAGGTGTGGATGACAAACAAGATGCATATTATTTGGCGGCCTCCTTAGCCGTTCGCTTATCTGAAAATACAAGGATTCAAAATAACATTGTGTCACATCAACATTACATTACTGCCACACTTTTGGATCCACGTTACAAAGTATTTCTGAACAGTAAGGCAGTAATTCCTTTTTCGGAAGTGGATGTTGCCAAGTACAAAACTTTGATAGCTGAGGAAGCCACTAAGTTCGAAAACGAACGGCTGGTAATTACAGGCCCGCCACCCCAGGCCAGAACAAGTACTACAGGTCATCCAGAGTCAAGTTCTACTTCAGAGCCTGAGGGCAGTGCGTTTGCCTCCCAGCAGTCACCAACACCACCACTAACATCAACAACAGCAAGAACAGGATCATCAGCCACAGTACAATTGGCAACTGATTGGTTTCTACGGCATGGGTATGGTAAGTCCAGTGCTGATGCACAGGCAAAAGAGGCCAAGCAAATCGGAGCTCCCCTGAGCATTGAGCGTACGGTCCAGGCCTATCTGGATGACACAACAGAGGTCTTCATGGATCGAAACCCATTGGTGTATTGGTATGGGAAAAGAAGCCAATGGACAGTGCTCAGCAGGCTGGCGATAAAGTATCTAGCTTCCCCTGTCGCAAGTGTCTCTTCTGAGCGTGTTTTCAGTGCTGCTGGTGCCATTGTAATTGTGAAAAGGACCAGTCTCTCGCCCAAAAGCGTGGAGAGGTTAACCATGATCAAAATGAATCGGCGCTTTATACCACCAGAGTACAAAATACCTGAATCACAGCAGGAAGAGGAGAGCGACTTAGGTGACGGAAGTACTGTGTTAGATGACCTATTTCTGATCAAACCACCAGAGTTAGAGGACGAGCTCCTCTTCCCTGACAACTAGGCTTTCAAATTGTTACTTTCTTCCTACCTTTATTTGTGTGTCTCTGTCTTTCTGGTTCGAATCACAACAAATCCATCACCACCGTCTTCTCTTTTTATTTCCATATTGGAGTTACACCTCTGTGCATTTAACTGTCCACTCCTCAGAGTCCTGCTCCATCTTCCTGACTCGCCCTAAATACATTTCCCTCAAGCCAGACATTGGATGGAGAATAGTACAAGAAATGTTGCCTCTAACAGTCCCGCCAGAAGAAGTGGAATATGACTATAGCTATCCTCCTTTTGTTTCCGAGCCGAAACTCATCACTGTCAGAAGGCTACCGCCTCGGCAGGCATCAAAAGCTCATCAATGTCAGAACCGAAGGTACTTGGCAGAGAAAGACAAGACTCTTCGAAGAAACTTGCTGACATGTCACATTTCTGCAAACTCAATTTGACCAATGACCGCTACCAAGGCCACGGCCCATCTCACAGCGCTGACCATGTGAACTAACTTCAACTGCGACAAAGTGCCACAGATGAATAAGAAAACCGAAACAGCGACTAACACTCAAAATGAATGTGGAGTAATAATGAGGGCACTGCCTCGGTAAAAAAACACACACCTGTCAGAACTAGGCATCTGACAGCCAAAGAGAAGAGCAAGACAGGTAATGATGGCATGCGTTGGATGCAGACTCAGAGTGATTGCTGTTTTTTGTGTAGATGACGTTGTGCATGAAGTCGAACTGTACTAGTAATTAATCTACCAACTAAAAGTGACTCAAGTGACAGTCAATGTTTCCTTCTTGTTGTTTAATAACCAAATTGTACTCCTACTACTGCAGGCCAATATCCGTTGCATTTTTTAATATAGAATATGGACTTAGTCGGAGTCGTACTCGGTACAATACAGACTGAGTTGGAGTTGGACAACACCATGATGATGACCATACTATCTTCGCAGTCAGTCAGTTGGATCGGAGATGATTGATGGAATAACTCGGGGCATTTCAAATCAAGTGGCATAAAAGGTAAATAAGTCAAGTCAACAACAACAGCAGACCTACATGTCTGTGTAGTGGTGGAGTCGAGTTACGTAGTCACGAGTGTAGTAGTGGAGGTATGACTGACAGCCGTGTGTTGAGATTTAGTTACTTACTTTGGAAAATGCTATGCTGTTGTATATGTGTCCTCCTGTAACTGTTTCTGGTTAATGCTGTAAACACTCAGACTTGTTGTTTAATAACAAATTTGTACTTCTACTGCAGGGAGATCCATTGGATATTTGAATATGGATTCTGGACTCACTCGGTACACTACAGACTGAATTGGACATGGACACCATGATCATGATGGCCACATACTATACTCTTCGCAGTCAGTCAGTACTTAGGATCGGAGATGATTGATGGAATAATTGCGTTTCATGAAGTGGCATAAAAGGTAAACACAAGTCAACAAGAACCACAGCAGACCTACTACCTGTCCGTGTAGTGGTGGAGTCGAGTGCAGTGGTATGACTGACAGTGGTGCATTGATTTAGTCACTTAATTTTGAAAATGCTAGGTTGCTGTGTATGTGCTTTGTCTGGCTCTGTCAAAATTTAAGCTAAATGGAGGTTTGGTCACGGCCCAGTGCCGTGGGCCTGCTCTGTCCTGTTATTGTTGTAGCTTAAAATGCTGTAAACAGAGTAGACATGATGTATCTATCCATGCTGCCTCAGTCTGAAAGTGTTCTCTTCTCTGTCTTGTTGCACTCCACCGTAATTGATGCATTTTTTTATTCATTGATTTTTCAATATCCCATTTGTTTTTCCATTTACACTTACAGGCCGGCTTTTACCCTGTGCTATACTTGGAAAAACAACGCACACTTACCTTACCAATGAATCTACATCTGCCAGGCAGGCAGTGGCGTCACCCAAGATTGATGGACGGAGCGTCCATGGAAGGGACTGAGAACCAAGAGGAATGCCGAGATGCAACTCCCCATTTGACCAGGATAACACAGTAACAGTATCAACTTTCATCATCTTTTAAATAATTTGATTCATTTTTTGTCTTCAATCATTACTACCGTGTGTTGTTGTTATTATTAATTATGTTTGCTCTCTGCTTATAATTCATCCCTACAACTATTTTTAAATTTTCTTTGCTATCTTTAAAAGTAAGCCCGGTACAACAGAACAGAACACAAACTGTATGTAATCCGTGTCTCAATGAGGGCAGACAGGCAAGGCAAATTGCATAATATTAATATACTGATGCCCTGCACTGTCTAATTGTCTAGTGTAGTGTAGTTCCTATTTCCCTAATAGGCTCTGCGCATTGGAATAATATAACCTATAGGCTTGACATAGGACTAAGGTCGGTATGTCCCTATCGAATATATTAAACTTAATTACTTGTGCCAGCTAGCTCAGAGGCCACTAGAAACTCCTTGAGAACAAGAAGGGAGTAGTTTCTGGCAACCAAAAAACATGACAACTTTGTTTCCCTTTAGAATCGGAACACGTCTCAGAATCGTGGAAACAATAGATAACAGTTTCACTCAGTCAATCGTGCATGCTTAGTTTCTACAGAGTTACACAGAAAGGAAAGACGGGCGTTTCAATAAAAAGGTTTTATTGAACAGTCTTGTTTCTCGTGTAAGAGATATGTGCTGTTATGATCACAAGACAGTATGCAAGATAAATGATGTACAGCGTAAGCAGTAGAAATAAATAATACTGCGCTAGCATTATCTTTTAGCATATATTGACGTACATAAATAACATGAGCTAAAAATGCGAGTACTCATACGATGCGTCTCTAAGCTAGTTCTACCCCAATGTACCTAACCTAGTCTAGGTGTAGGGAAAGGTAGAAGTAGGTGGAGTATTCTCTAGTCTGGTATACTAAGAGTATGTTAAGTATAGTACGCCAAGTATGGTATGCCAAGAGTCCCTCTAGGATCTAGTCAGCTCCATACCTTGAGAATGAGAGAGGTGGGAATCTCTTGCCGGATCTGGAACTCTAACACCCCGCGAAGGGACTCAGAACACTGGAAGCTGGATTCGTCTGCGTGCAGGAATGACAGCGTCTTCTCAGTGCGTCAGGCCGGGATACGGGCTCCTCTGAAGTCGAGGTCTCCTCTAACTTGCTTGGGCGAGGAAGGTATATTTATACCTGATAGGTGCCTCGGAATGTTAGCATTGACGTGAAGTCGGACAGAGGAAGACGTCAGGAATGAACCCTTAAGGTATAACGGTTCATACATAATAGATGAGTTCTTGGAGAAATCAATAGTCCTGTGCTAGGGGAACTCCCGAAGCTTAAGGGTCTGGTTTCTAAGAACTCGTTGTGATGTTAGGGTGGACGGATGTCAGTGACCATGCCTGTATTTGGAGTGCACGGTTAATGCCTAAATAAGGACAGGGATTCTATGCCTATATAAGGGCAATGCGAATTGTG
Organism: Calotriton arnoldi; assembly: GCA_963921515.1. Lineage (NCBI taxonomy): Eukaryota > Metazoa > Chordata > Amphibia > Caudata > Salamandridae > Calotriton > Calotriton arnoldi. Next base: position 870,448 of record CAWUFW010003530.1, on the reverse strand, counting down.
CCTATATAAGGACATGATTCAGGAAAACCTATATACGGACACCTAAAGCGGAATACAACACCCACTCCACTTTCGAATGAACGATAATACTAAATGCTAAACATTTAAATGCTAAACATAAAATTGAGTACCACATGTTGCTAAAAACATTTCTAAAAGCATTTTAAAAGAAGCTCAAAACTGTTGAAATGCAATTGGTACTGTACGTTTAAAGCATCGGTTTCATTCTAAGCATATAATGGAAGTAAAATGCAACGTGAATGAAACAGAAATATATACATATGACGAAATGGTCGATAAGTTCTCAAAATCAAAGCCATTGCATATCATGGAATTAAAGGAAATGTTAGACAAGTAAGGTGACAATGTGTCCCTGGAAGTATTCAAAGAAGTCCGTTTTATAAGACTAGTTCTACTGTAAGCAGATTGTTCATTTGCCATGTCATTTCTATCAAGAATTTTTTTTTTTTTAAAGAAAAAGTTCAATTTCTGGGAATAGTTCCAAGTTTTGAAAATATGAAGGCCAAATTTCATTGTTGCCCTGGTACACTGTGAGCCGAATAAAAGTCAGTGTATGCGTCTGGCTTAAACATTAGATCATCTATTTCCGTAGCCAAAATATCGTCCACCGAAGTTGGTGACATTTGGAACACCTCGTTCAGAAGGTTAGTTGCACAGAGATGAGAAACATCGCCTTCAGCAGAAGAAGCAATGTTCGCGTCCGTTGTTACCTGTGTACCTGTTGATCCATCTCGTACCTCAGCAGCAGCCGGAAGCGTCTGTGAGATCTCAATGAATGCCGTCATCAGAATTGATAGCCTCTGGGGACAACACACAGCATGGGCCGTTATCGGGTCCAGCAGAGTATCGATATCCGTTGGCATGACTGATGGGAGTGTTAGACAGGTGTCTACCACGCATTCTTCACCGCAAAACAGGCAGCATAGAACAGGTAAGATGCAATCTTGCCAGATTGGTCTGAATGACAGGAACCACGTTGTATTAAGTTCCCGTAGACGAGGCATGCCCAAAAGCTGTACTATTCGCTCACGGCATTTCCGTTCAAAGAGGGCTTTCTCCACATCGCTCGGAGTGATGTTGGCGAATAGGCTTGCCATAGCGCAGTAGGAGGAATAGAAACAGAATTCCTGCAACAAGTGCTAGAATTAACGGCACACCACCAAACACCGAATGTGCGAAGTTTGGGATGATTCCGAGGACAGCCTGGAAAGGTGCTAATAGTCCGGAACAGATGGTCTTAAATACATGTACAATTCCGCATGTATCAGACATGTTAAAGATACGTCCTATCATTTCTACGAAATGTATAGGGCAGTTTGTACGAATTAAAGCCTGTATCTCTGCCGAAGTCCTTGCAACTTGTAGATCATAGGTTTCTTTGGCCGAGGTCAAAGGCACTGATTGTTGTATAAGCATGGCTTTCATTCTGCTTAAAGTATCAAATCGTATAAAGGAGACATTCAACGAAGGCCATAAAGGCGACTCCCTGACTGTGTCTATTGGGGCAAACAATACTTGCATACAGCAAGTGACCCTGGAGTTGACCGTTACTAGATATGGGATGCCTGGCAACATGCCACAGCAACTCTGATCATTCAACATGAGGTAACTCCTATTAGAAAGTTGGCCAAACGTTGGATTAATCACAGCAGCTGGTGTACCCTGCTGGTGGCAGGACAAATTTGCCACAGAACCATTACAAGCCCCGTGTAAAGAAATGTCCTGACAAATTAGTGAACCGCTTAGTGCACTTTCACAGTGTGTACCGCTCAGAAACACTTCATGATCCCCACTCCAACATCTATATGTGTAAGATAAATTCCAGGATGTCTTAATGTATTCTCTACCCAACCTTTCATATTTGCCTGCTTGCATCTGTTTAAGGCAATACTGAAACTGGAAAGTAGTCACAGGTAGACAAATTTTGCCATGAATAAGCCATTCTGTAGCTGGTTTTTCTGCCACTGTGAATGGTAATTTTTCAAGTTTTTCAATGCTCAGTACTGTATACTTTGCTCCCCTTTGTGCCAGTTCGATCTGTTTATCAGTTAGATTGTATTCTGCAAACAGAGCCGTCGTGTTGATAAAACGCCAAGGCACATAGCCCGCACGCAAAGATTGCAGCGTCCAGCTTAATAACATAATAGAACGCAACTGAGATTGGCCTTGCTGTAACATGGCTAAATCTTGTTCCAGTATGTCGACAGCAGAGGATACAATACTGTCCAATGAATAAATTCTGGAGGACAAAGTTGTTAACCCATTGTCGACCACAGAGAGAGTTTTCTCTAAATTAATACGATCAAGTTCACGTATTCGTTCTGCGGCCTCCATCTGTGACACCTTCCATGCTTCATTATAAGCAGCATAGATGCCGGCATATATGAAACGTTTTTGACGCGGTTTTCTTGGTCCAAGCAAGAATTCCCTAAGGTCTGCGTCTTCTTTAAGTAAAGATAAGTGTTGTTTCACATCCTTAAGTGTAGATTTTTGCAGCCAATCGAGGCATAATTTCCCTACACTGTATGTTGTTACTACCCCCGGATGTTGTCTTTGGACGTATCGTGGGTGTGGCCTATGAATAGTAAACCCCTGTGTTTTATTCAGGAATCTCTCTTGACAGTTGTTTGTGTCTGTGGGCCAGATCAACCATTTTCTCCAATCAGGATTTGTTCTGTTGAGTTGTAGTATTGTGTCAACTGTAACCGCTGCCTGTGTATTGTTATCACTTGCAGGTGTTGGTACAGAAGGTGCTTTCATGTCTTTGATCTTGGCTAACTCAAGGCAAGACGTTTGTTGGACCGTGTCATTCAAAAACATTATTTGCTGAGGGACGATACAGGCTCTAAACAAAGCTTCTATCCCCTGCACTTGCCAATCTTTAGTACCCCAGACAGATTTTGTGTCTATTGTCTCTTTCCACAAGTCGAAACCATGTCTAGACAGTTGGGCAATAAATGCTGCAGAGTAAATCTGTTTTGTATTAGTTAACATAATTTTCAGTCCTGTTTTCTTTACATTTTTATAGTAAAATGTTTCTGGATCAGATGTATTGTATCCTGAAAAATATGGAAACTTTTAGCAAATGTTTTTGAACTACCTTTCGGTGGTGTAGGACAATGCTCCCATTGGTTAAACATAAACACATTTCTAGGTGTTGCAGATTTATGCAAAAAATGATGACAATAGTGGTTATAGCAATACAGCTGTTCATAGTCTGATGAACCCTCTAAATATTCATTATTAGAAAATGCAGCAGACTTTTCTAGGTCAAACATCATGTTATTTACAGTTTCAAAGTCCCAATCATCAGAGTAGGTACTGGATGAAACAAAATCACTTAGTGAGATCTTAAATAAATGTGGAATGTTCAAATGTTCCTTAGGGCTGAAAATATCGAAATCAGTTTTGTCCCACACTATACCATCCTATATAGGAACGGCTGTGATGTTCACTGCAAACAAGTCTCTTGTTTCACAATGGGATGATTTGTGAGGTTTCAAAAGTAAGTTCACTTCTTTTCTTTCAGTGTTCACATGGATATATCTGCCATTTATAAGCACGCTCATAGTCATAACCAAAGCTATCCAAAGCAGGAAGAAAAATATTCCAGAAATAACCCAGAGTTCAATCCACGGTGAAACCAGATAAGTCTTTCTCAAAAAATGAAAAAAGTCTTGTACTTGCTGTTTAAAAGTTTTTGATGCTGGCGACGTCTCGGGCTCACTCAGATCCTCAGAAAACGTATCAAAGTTAATGAAATAGCCAGAAGCAGTTCTGTCAATTGTTGGAATTGCATCAGGATTTGTAGAAATCGCTGGAACCAGTTGATCACTTGTCACATTGGTGTAGACAGGTGTATTTGGACGAACTGTTACTTGAGTTTCAAGAAGGATGAGTTCCATAGCATTGTTGCTCAGTCCTTCATCTGTTACTGCTGAATTCTCGATGGTTATCAGTCTTTCAGTCTGAACCTCTTGGATAGTAGCGAGAGGAGTGTGTCTGCTACTAGGTCGGAGTCCAAGAGGCCTACTATTTAGTATTGGCCACATACTGTGGTTTGATGAGGTCGATGGACACAAATCTTTTCTCCTTTTTTCCAGCAAGGGGCGGCAGAAGTACTGTTCTTGTTCCGTGTATGGCTAGGACAGGTACTGGTTGTCTGTAAGAAGGTCCAAATTCCTTCTTGTCCGCAATTCTTTCTCTGACTAGATCCCCAACTTTTGGAATCCAGACAGGCCTTGCTGGGACTGCCGGTTTTTCCCCAGTGGTGGTTGGCTGCAGGAATACGTTGCTTTGTTTCGATCTTAGTTCATTTAGATCCTGTAAAACAGCCAAACAATCTTTGATATCAAAGGGTTTATTTTCCACCACTGTGCCTCTACATTCTAGATCTGGCACCCACATTCTTGTCCCAAATAGGACCTCATATTGAGTGACCCCCCCTAGAGAACTTCTTGGCAAATTATTTAATGAGCGTTGGACCCCATAAAGATGTTTGACCCACCCATCACCCGAACCTAATACCCTAGCTGTTATAGACTGCTTTATGTCCCGGTTTTTCCTTTCCACAACAGAATTTCCCTCAGGATGAAACGGAGAGGAGTACCGCAATGCAACGCCCAGACTGGCCATGGCTTCTTTGTAAGCTCGAGAGCTAAACGCAGGGCCCTGGTCAGAATGTAGCGTGCCTATTGCGTATGTGCTGATAAAGACTCGCAAATCTTTTATAACAGTTCGAGCGTCAGCCGAGCACTGAGGCCATATCCATAGGAACCTAGAGCAAGAATCCACTGCGACCATTATATATTTATAGTTACAGTCCCTTTGCAAGGGACAGCAGTGGTCCAGGTAAACACAAGCTAATGGTTTGTCTGAAATTAACAGGGGTGAATGCGCAGGACGTTTCACTCTGGAGACTTTCATCTGTTGGCATATTTCACATTCCAGAACATAGTTCTTGGTCTGTTTCCTAATGCCAGGCCACCAATATCTTTGTTTCAGTAAAGATACTGTTGCAGAAATACCTGCATGGGCCGAGGCTATCCCTTTGTGTGCTGCTAGGATTAGTCCTAATCTACGTTCCTTGTTTGGAATTACCCTATCCCCCACTCCAGGGATTCGAGCAAAAGGAACGTTGTTTGCATCAATTACATAAGAGTACTTGAGTGGAAACTTTTTGGTAACGCTGCACCACTGCCTTTGCTCGTAGCATTGACAGCCAACATTATCTCACTGTCTATTCTCGTTTTTGAACGAGTGATCGCAGCTACGGAAGCCGTCTGAACAGCCCCCTTTGCGGCTTCGTCAGCCAATGAATTCCCTGCAACGTGAACGCCATCACGTTGATGACTCAGTGTATGGATCACGTGAGCCTTTGGTAGTTCGCTTTTAACTGAACTACTTGTTCCCAAAGCGTTTTATGCTTTATTGTGCCACCCTTTGCATCTTTGAACCCATTTTCAAGCCAAGTTTGTATATATTCATTATACGACTGCACACAGTAGAAAGAATCGCACACTATTAGTGTGGGGAATTCTCGATCTGTACTTTCAAGTGCCAGTTTGAATGCTTGTAGTTCAGCTCGCTGAGCTGTACAATCTCCTAGAGATTGGGTTTTTGTGACCATAGGTCTGAAGTTGCCATCTCGCATGCGACCTTTAACGATTGCGCACGCTGCACTGTAAGCTTGCTTACTCCCTGTTGCGGGTTGTGCGGATCCGTCAGTGTAAATTATGAATTCATACTGATCGAGAGGCAGAATCTCAGTGGGCAGAGGACATTCATGTTCATATTGCAGGAACGCTTGTGTTTTTAAATCAGGATCAAAAACATATTCAACATCTGTTGCAGCAAGAGAATTAACCCATTGTATCCATCTAGGATGTAATGCTTTAGCATTTGGAATGCTCGCTTTAGTTACCGCCTCTAAGGCCGGAACTGGGGTTACGACAATAATGCGTTTCCCTTGGGCTAGAGCTCTTTCTTTTGCTACAGCGGTTTGAACTGCTGTCAGTATTTTTTCTGTTGAAGTGAAGCGCATTTCTGCTTGTGTATACAAATGTGATTTGTATGCAATTGGTACTTTTTCACCCTCATTAAATGTTAAGTAGGTGAATCCGCATTGACCCGAAATTATTCGGATCACTAAATTGCGTTGACTTACGCGTGTTTGTAAGTGATTTGTTGCTAACATGTTAGCTTGGAGGGAACGCAAGATTTCTGTGTGTTCCTGTGTCCAATTTTTGATTGAAAAATCAGGTTTGATTAGTGCGTAGAGAGGTTTAACCCTTTCTGCGTAATTTAGACTGTAAGTTCTTCCAAAATTTAGGAAACCCAGGATGGATTGTAAATTTTTCAGCGTTTTTGGAGGTTGGAGCAGCGCACACCTTTCTAAAAAGTTAGCTGCCAAGCTCTTGCCTTCACTTGAAAGCTCATATCCTAGAAAGAGGACATTGAGATGGGCAATTCTGGACTTTTTGAAGTTGAATTTGTAGCCCTCAGAGGCGAAGCCCAGTATAATGGTGCTCACCCTGTTCAAGTGCCTATCCAGGTCATCGTCTGTCAGATAGATGTCATCGACATATGACAATGCCTCATTATCATAAATTTGTAGTAACTCCGTTGCCCTCGCTGAGAATAACCCCGGGCTGTTCTTGAACCCTTGTGGGAGTCGACAAAATTGACGCTGGGTCCCCATTATTGAGAAAGCTGTTAAGTACCTGCTTCCAGGTGCTATGTTTTGACAAAAGAAACCATTTGAGATATCCAATGTGGTTTTATATTTTTTACGCATAATGTTATTCATTAATGCTGTACTGTGTGCATTTTGCACTGCAAATGTTTTAGAACAAGTGTTTAAGTGTCTGTAATCCAAAACTAGACGATAGGTGTTGTCTGGTTTGGAGACAGGAAACAAAGGGTTGTTCATTGAAGAGGTGCATGTTTCAATCACCCCTTGGTATTCAAGTTGATCTAAGATCTCCCTGACCTGTTTTTTAGTTTCTTGCTTTATTGGATACTTCCTCTGTGCAGTAGGTTCATTTTTTAGATGTATTTTATGGTGAGGTGAGTCCTCATCCCATCCTACATGATTTTTATATAATGCTGGGGCCTGGGCAACTGCCCATTTCCTGGTATAAGTATATTTTAGATGAATTGGAATATGGTTGGAGAAGGCAGGCATAATAATGTCCTCGCCATGTGGGCACTCCCTGACAAATTGTGGTGGCCAGTCTTTTTCTGCTAGAAGTATATCATAGCCCCTTGAATGTTTTTCCCAAAAGAGTGCTTTCACCTGTCTAGGTATGTCTCCCTCCATCCGGAGTGTTATTTCATATAACTTTAGTGGAGTACTAACCCTGGTGTCTACAGTCTCAACTGTAATGTACTCATTCAAGTCCACTATCTCCAGAAGTTCCTTCAGGTTCTGGCGAGCTATTGTGACTTCTGCCGCACTGTCCAGCATTGTCTGAGCCCATTCTCCGTTCTTGAGTTGTGTTCTCAGTATCCTCGGCATGTCTGACCTTCAGACCTGCTACCTTCTTTTTTGAGAATTGAGGTTTAGATTTATTTTTCGGAACGTGTTTGTCGTCTTTCGATCTTGCGCGTTCTTCTCTATGTTCTGACCGTCCTCTTCTTTCCGATGTCTGTGACGATATCTGAAAGGTACGAGAGGAACGTGTATCAGTATCTTGATACCTGTCAGGCTTTTTCAAATTATCCCTATTCCTGAGGTTATACCTCCTTTCAGAGGGCTCCTTTTGAGGAGACCTACAACGGGAATTGAGAACGTTTCTCGTTTGAATTATGTTTATTAGTTTCCCACTTCTTTTTAGAAGATGTAGGAGTTTGTTTAATAGAGTCCTTCTCAGGACTTTCAGATAGTTTTGGCTTCAATGGTCTTCCACCCAAACTATCTCTGCCTAATTCTGCATAAGATTGTTCTATTATTCTGGGTCGTTCTGTTTGATGTTCTGTAACATCGAATTCCCTTAATCGTTGGCGGATCGCCACTGCTGCTGCCTCCCCATTAATATTAGATAATATTATTGTTGAGACCTGGTCGAAATTTTTCAGTAATTTCATACCTAAATTCAGAGCAGGCTCTGCCCCGTATTCGTTTTGAATTTGTTTCAGGACATCTGGTATTACTGCAATTGACAGAACACCATGTGTTTTAGTATAGATGGCAGCAAAGACTGAGCCCCAAGTGGTGCAGTCTTCCAGTTGTGGTGTGATCCCCATTGGTAAACAGATTGTTAGTATTCTGTGTTTCTCATAAGGGCTAGTATTAGGAAATACTGCTTCAATTTGAGTAATTTTTTGAGCTATCCAGAATGGAATTTGCTCACGTTTTGTGGGCATTTTTCCCATGACTGCGTATAGAGTCTGTGGTGTAATTTTTAGTGCATTCCCCTGTTGAGGGGTTTGATTTGGAAGTGTTAATGGTGGTTGGACTGTGAAAGTCTGCATGACATATTGGACTAATTGTCTGTAAATTTTTATCAACTCTGTAAGTTGAGTAAGTAGTTCCTCGTCTGACATTATTTCGAGGTCAGGATAAGGAGTGTAGCCGGCTAGAATCGGCCATGTTGCTCCTGGTCTACCCAGTGGACCGAGCCTGGTAATGTTTCTGTGATGTTTTAGGGCACCTTTAAACCAGAGCTGATGCTCCTGGTATGTTAGTGGAATTTCAATATCCTCGAAAGGAATATATTCCTCTGGTGGTTCATCTTCTTTGTAGAAGTGAAACAGTTTTGTTACTGGATTTGATTCAGGGAATACTATCCATGAATAGAATACCTCTGTCTGAAAGGATTCGTGTGCCTCTATCACGAAAACTGCTCTACCGCCTCTTGGTGGTAGGCCATGTTTTATAAGTTTTAGGGTGATGGCTCTTCTTAAGTTTGGATTGATGTCTATAACACTCTCCTCAGGTTCATTTAAACCTGTAAAGTTAAAAACTGCTATGACTGGGTCAGCCGTAGCTCCACCGGTTTCGGTGGCATTGTCCCGGTTGGACATTTGTTTTTAGAAAAATGTAGAACAAGTTTCAAGGAAACAAAAAGATAAGGTGCACAATATTTTGGAACACTGTATCCTTCAACGTTGAGCAAACCAAACAACTAATATATAGGGTGCTTCCCTATTTAGCTTTGGCGGATATTTAACCCTACCCACTCCAGACGTCTTATGGAGTATGTGAGCAGGGGTCTCTGAGAAAAGCACGACTGAGTTACTCAGTATCTAGCGTTAAATTACTGCCTTACCAAACGTTTGGGCGCCATGTAGTGTAGTTCCTATTTCCCTAATAGGCTCTGCGCATTGGAATAATATAACCTATAGGCTTGACATAGGACTAAGGTCGGTATGTCCCTATCGAGTATATTAAACTTAATTACTAGTGCCAGCTAGCTCAGAGGCCACTAGAAACTCCTTGAGAACAAGAAGGGAGTAGTTTCTGGCAACCGAAAAACATGACAATGTTGTTTCCCTTTAGAATCGGAACACGTCTCAGAATCGTGGAAACAATAGATAACAGTTTCACTCAGTCAATCGTGCATGCTTAGTTTCTGCAGAGTTACACAGAAAGGAAAGACGGGCGTTTCAATAAAAGGTTTTATTGAACAGTCTTGTTTCTCGTGTAAGAGATATGTGCTGTTATGATCACAAGACAGTATGCAAGATAAATGATGTACAGCGTAAGCAGTAGAAATAAATAATACTGCGCTAGCATTACCTTTTAGCATATATTCACGTACATAAATAACATGAGCTAAAAATGTGAGTACTCATACGATGCGTCTCTAAGCTAGTTCTACCCCAATGTACCTAACCTAGTCTAGGTGTAGGGAAAGGTAGAAGTAGGTGGAGTATTCTCCAGTCTGGTATACTAAGAGTATGTTAAGTATAGTACGCCAAGTATGGTATGCCAAGAGTCCCTCTAGGATCTAGTCAGCTCCATACCTTGAGAATGAGAGAGGTGGGAATCTCTTGCCGGATCTTGAACTCTAACACCCCGCGAAGGGAGTCAGAACACTGGAAGCTGGATTCGTCTGCGTGCAGGAATGACAGCGTCTTCTCAGTGCGTCAGGCCGGGATACGGACTCTTCTGAAGTCGAGGTCTCCTCTAACTTGCTTGGGCGAGGGAAGGTATATTTATACCTCATAGGTGCCTCGGAATGTTAGCATTGACGTGAAGTCGGACAGAGGAAGACGTCAGGAATGAACCCTTAAGGTATAACGGTTCATACATAATAGATGAGTTCTTGGAGAAATCAATAGTCCTGTGCTAGGGGAACTCCCGAAGCTTAAGGGTCTGGTTTCTAAGAACTCGTTGTGACGTTAGGGTGGACGGATGTCGGTGACCATGCCTGTATTTGGAGTGCACGCTTAATGCCTAAATAAGGACAGGGATTCTATGCCTATATAAGGGCAATGCGAATTGTGCCTATATAAGGACATGATTCAGGAAAACCTATATACGGACACCTAAAGCGGAATACAACACTAGTAGTAGTTAGTAAGTTTTACTTATCATTAACCATCAAGTTATCATCATCATGCATGCATTTCCTTTTTCACCCTTAACAGATTTATGGATATGGTAGTCTACAAAGATTGTGTTTTCTTTTGTCGTTTGTCCATGCGTACTGTTTTTCTTTGTCAAACCTTTCCCCAAACCCCCCTTCCCAACCATTTATCAAACCCTAACCCTCTTCCCCCGGGCTGTGTGTTTTATTGAGGTGTGACTAAATTAAATGTACACCAATAATTGATCACACGCTTGCTGGGGCGGATGTGGCGAAAGCAACACTAATTCAATTTTAAGGCAGGGGAGGATCTTCTTCTGCTTGCCCACCCATGATGATCAGTATATTTGCGAGGTAACTTTTTAACAAAGGAACCTAATCCATCATCATTAATTGCCGGCATCGATTGTCATCCTATTACACACAGCACTAAAGGTTACGCTTGTGTCGAGTGTAGGCCTAGTTGAGTGACTCGACACAACTACAGTTTGTAACTTGTTGTACTATGCTATCCCCTCCACCATTATGTTTTATTTACTTCGCTCTACTACTCCTCCCAGAGTCTCTCTCAGGCGACTGACTGTCTCATTTTCTTTTTTTGTAAATGCTACTGCCAGTGTCTACTACTACCACCACAACCATGGCATCTGCATTCTCTTCGGAAACCCAACCTGCATCGTCATGCAGCCATCGCTGTGCCTAACTTAAACATCAATCACAGGTAAGAAAAGAAAAGATGTTTGGGGGAGGTATAATAATGGACTAGGAGGAGAGACTGACCGTACTAGTAGGACAAGTCACTCAGTGAGGGGTACCACATCTATCTGTTTGTGTCTTACAAAGTCAGCCAATTATTTAAATCAAACACTGGCTGTGGCCCTGCAGCAGCAAGGAAACAGTGTGACGTAAAACAGTAACCCCACAAAACATTAACCACATCGTATGTAAAGTATAAAAAATATATATAATTTAATTCCCTAACAAAAACAAACTATGTAAAAAAATCCCACAACACCTGACCCACCCCTCTCCCTAACCCCAACCAATGTCCAAAATGAGAAAGTCCAAATGTCCAATGTCCATAAAGCCCAACGCCCAATTCCCACCCACCAAAAAAAGGATTAAAAAAGGGGCAATCAAACAGGGTCTACTCTTTAACTTAGTGGCGGGCTCTTGTGTTTTCCCTCTCCAGGACCTTGACTCTCTTCTTCAGCTCCTCTACCTCCTCCTCCAGTCGCGCATTCCGGAGGAGCAATGCGGCGCGCATATGCCCTGCAGTTCCATCCACAGGGGGGGCAGCAGTAGTGCTGAAAGATGTTGTTGTGCGGCGGCGGGCGGCTGCCTGACCACGGCGCCGTACCACTGGAGGGGCCTGGCTGGGGCCCGGGGCATTGGAGGAGGCTGCAGCTGCTGCCACCTCCTCCTCCTCCTCCGCCAGAGCCACCAGCCGCCGGTACTCGGTGCAGATGGCCTCCAGCTTCCGGTGCCGGGCCATGGCTGCCAACTCCTTCCTCGTTGGTTTTGGAGGAGCTATATCAAGAAAGAAAAAAAGAATATTTTACCAATACTCTTATCAAAACAGTAACACAAAATTAATTCAACACATAGTGGCATAGTAGCAGTAGCACTAGCAAGCACAGTACATAAAATTTGTGGTATGTATCTGTCCTCCCACTTCCTCGGCCTCTAACATTTGTGGGAGTTTCAGGCATTATACTAGCACTATGGCACAGTACACCAGTCTTCTTTTTTTCTTTAGTTTAGCGAAATTACATAACCTTGTTGTAGCCGGCATGCCAGCTCAGTCAGCTTGCGCCCAAGACAAACATACTCGAGTCATGACGCAGACTCACGTTAGTTCTATTTACTACTGTCTGCAGGTGGGGAAGCTCGTATTTTTCTATTACGGGTGGCACTGGCCATACTCTCTCTGTTACATCAAGGGCAATTGCTCAATTTCACTTTCACCCTGCCCTGACTACTACAAAAAGGCAGATTATATATCTGATCCAATGATCATTGCTTATATATGGGACGACATGAGGTACTTTGTTTTGATTGATTGTGTAACCAACAGATAGCCCACCCCCATGGCAGGCTGGCTGACAGTAAAATTAACATAGGTAGGGAGTGGTCCTCGGAGTCGGAGGAAGGCGCTGATAACTACATACATACACAATATATATAAATATATATGATGTGCTTGCAAACTACTGTGAGTCAAGGGAGTATTCTGAAAATACAACTTATATTCCCCTCGGCTTTGCTACTGTGGCACGGTTTCTTTTACATTCTCTTCAAAGTAAGACTCTGGTCTGCATCCAGTGACAGTCTCCACCTATGCTATCTATGATGAATACATCCAGGTATCCATCCATTCAAAGTAAACGTCTATCATTCTTCTTAATCTCTCAACAAACCTTAGTTTGTTTCACCAACAACCACCCATGCGTCCTTCCTTGCCTTTGAGTTTGACCCAAACACCGCTGACGATTCTTGCTATCCTATCCACCCATACGGTGTCGGCACCCAGGCAGGCATCTTTTCTTTCACCTTCCACCCATCCTTCAACAACCCATGCATATGATTCCTATCAGCCACCTATGCATGCTTCCAACGTATCCTTCTCTGCCAGTCATATTACATCTCGCCCGTCCTTCCTCCTTCCAACCTTCTTTCCCTTTTTGTTCAACATATCCATCAAGGTCATCTGATCTGACTTTTAGTCTTCTCCATAAAACTTTCACAGCTGAGTTGGAGTCAGATAGAAGAGGCCATTGGTTACTCAACTCATGCTGCTAATGCTATTGCTAATGCCATTGCTAAGTAAAGGGTGTCTTCTTCAACTGTTGTCTAATGTTCACTACAACTTCATACTTACTAAGTCTCAACAGTACAGTGAGTGTACAGTACACCCTTCTCGCTAGTGTAATGTCAATAAGTAAGGAATATAACTTACCACCGCCCGCCGCTGCTGCTGGCTCACCCCCTGTAGTAGCTCCTGCAGGTTCCGCTGCCGCATCTCCTGCTCCCTCCGGAATGGCCGCATCGCCGCTGGCCACGGCACTGGTGGTCGGTAGTACGCCTAGAAAAAACATTACACATTTTTAGATGCCATATATACACCTCCCCCTAATTATTCTTTTTCACTAGCAAGATTGGAAAAAAAAGTTAATACATACAATCATATACAACATACATCACTAGTCCAAATCGGGTACTAGAGTAGAGTAGACACTAGTAGTGTTATGGTCCCTAGGGTCATTCTAGTCTACTCTACTCTTTGCAAAGTTAGCCTGAGCCATGCAACCATTTTAGCTTCATGTCTTTTGCGCACGTGACGTCACGTTACCTCGCAGCTTGTTGTGTAAGAGTGACGCCTTTGAGCCCACATGAGCTCATACAGCTACTGTCTGAGCGTTGCGTACAAGAGGTCGAAAAATTAACAAGCCACTTTGTTATGGCGTTCTGGTCAGTCTGTATTGCTTAGCCATAACATGCTACACTTTTTGGCATGAAATGCTTGCATTATACTATCTAACGCGCACCATTTTCTCATAACAGGCGGAAGATTCCCTTCTACGAACCAGAGCTTTGCAGAGCTTATGATGTAACCCGTACTTCTACGTTCTAAGGTGAGGGGTCCCCCAGAATTCCCACAGAGATCTTTTGTCTTCGATGGACTTGTAACAATGTTTATTGTTTTAATCTTATGCATTTTGCTGTTGGAGCTGGCTCGTATAGTATACTGAATTGAATTGTAGAACAACGTACAGAGCTTGTTAGTTGAAAATAAACCTATTGAACTTACACATAGACTCTGTGGTATTTGGTGTGGTGGACTTACACGAGTGAGTGAGCGAAAGGGTGTTATTATGTTCTGGGTTGTCTAATCATTGGGTATCTTCGGGGACCTAATGAGAGACTATAGCTAGTCGGTCAAGGGATTGTGGGTTCTGACTGAGGTGTGAGGAAGGTCCAACCTCCCATCACCAACATCCTATTTTCTTGTGCATAGTTCTGTATGTGGCTGTGCAGAATCCCCACAACAGTAGTAGTATATCCTATCAAAAATAGTCAAATATCTGGTTGGGCATTTTGTTGGTGGGAATTGTCGAAAAGCCTCAAGAAATATTAAGAAGACCAGAAGAGGACAACCCAAAGGACTGGACTCCGTGGCTAGAGCTATTGGTGAATCTGAGTTTTATTTAAAACCTTTTAAATAAAGAGTGGCCAACTGGGCAAGCTTAGCTACAGACAGACTAATAGTAGTAGTACAGAGAGTCATAGGCTCATAGCAGAGGCAGTTAGAGGCAGGGATAACAAGAATTTAGAAACAGTCTAGATCGAAGAAGATTTGGAAAAAAATAGAATTAGGAATAGGAAACAGAAATAATAGTTCGGAAAAAATAAGGTGCAGTAAAAGTTAGGGAAATATAATTATTAATATTAACCACTGGAGGACTTACTGGGGCCAGCAGCAGAGCCCTCGGTAGAGGAGCGGTCCTGGCCCTGGGAGGCATCTTGATGTTCTTCTTGTCCCGCCGCCTGTGGCTGTGACCCCGTCTTCTTGCCCCTGGGTGCTGATCATGTAAGATATAATAAAGAAAGAGACAAACATTAATGATAGGTGTACTGTGAAACAAATAAAATATTTTAAAAAACGCTCAAAAAACATTTTAGGAAACAATAATTGCAATAAAATGGACCTATCTAATCAGATCGACTAGTAGTATTATTGCGGGATTCACGGACCGTCTACTTATTATTTATGAACACTAATCCAGTGTTCCATTCTGATTCCAGAATACTAACTAAGCCTATGTACCACCTGACCTAGCCCACATATTCCAGACGGGCCAATTGTTCACTAATTCTGCATTTAAATTTTAGCCCTCAAAAATGCATAGGTGGAGGACACATGCATAAATTTGTGCATACACCAAATTGTTGGTTGGTTGCATCTGATGTTCTGCTAGTGACAATGCTAAGCCTTACCACTCACTAAACAAACTACAAAAGGTTCTACTAAGGACTGGGGTAAGCAGCACTCAGTGACAGAGAGGATGCGTCATGCAGACCTCTAAAAAATTACCAACTAATACTAACTAAACCTATCAATCCATCCACCACTATCTCTTCTTAGTGACAGGAGGACAAAGGAAGAACTAGAGTCTCTCTAGCAATAGCATTACCTAACTTAAGTTCTCTAAGTAAACTCTTACATAATCAGCCCAAGCGAGCGCAAAGTTGCAAACAAGTAAGGGTAGCGCCGAGCACCTGTGTGCTACAATCACAGAAGATTTTGAAACGTAAATTAATTTACCTGCAATGTAAGCAGCAGTATTCTTGCTATTCGGAAAAAAATTATACACAATACTTATACTACTAGTATATTAGCTACTCACCAAGCCCCACGACCTCGACACCTAGCAGGTCCAGCAGGTCCTGCTCCCGGTCCAAGATGTCTGACCACCGGTGGGCCAGCTGGTTATGGCTGCGCCGGACCCCTGATTGATGAAACACTGCCCGGCGCACCTTCGCCCAGCGGCAGTAACGCTCATGGGTCGGGTACCCGGAGCCAGGCCTGCCGCCTGCTGCCAAGGTCAAGGGGAGGTGGCACTGCACAAAAAAAACAAGGGCGGCCACCTCCACCTCTCCAAAAAGCTCCCGGGCCTGCACCCCTGCAGGGCGCAGTCTGCCACAAGGCAGGCGGCTCTTGGGCGCCTTGCCCTTGGAGCGCCCGTCAGTACCCTTAGGCATGGTTCTGGGGTGAGCGGGAGGCGGAAAAATTTAGAAGGGAAAAATAAAGTTAGGGGAAGAAGTAGGAGCTTAAAGAAGGAAGTAATATAAAACAGTAGAAAAGTGAAAAAAACGCAGTAAAAGTAGAAATAAAATGCAAAATATAGACTTAGGGACAGAGAGGGATAGATAATAAATAAAAAAGATCAGAAAAACAGTGTAAAAACCTAAGGATGGCAAAGATAGAGGGAGGATAGAAAAGCAGACCCCAGAACCATAGCATAGAGTGAAAAAACAAGATGGCCGCGCTCATCACGACCGCGTGGGTAAGGTCGCGAGATATTTCCCCGCGAGCACGCAAAAAGCGTCGCGAACACGTAAGACGCGTTCCCGAACATGAAATGCGCATCGCGAACACGCTATACGTGACCCGGAACAGGAAATAAGGCATCGCGAGCGGGCGGGACAAGTGAAAAACAAGATGGCCGCGCCCATAGGCGACCACATGGGTAAGTTCGTGAGATACTATCCCCCGAGCACGCAAACAGACTCCCGAACACGCAATACGCGTTCGCGAGCAAGAAAAATGCATCGCAAACGGGCAGGACAAGCAACTACGTGCGCTCGCGTAGCTACGTGTAGATCGCGTAGCGCTTTTGTAACTTCGCGTAGCCTCGCGTAGCCTCGCGTAGCGCGACTACGCAAACTACGCCCAGGGTTAATTACGGCTATTTGACATATTACTGGCTCCCTCTGGTGTGCCTCCGGGCCCAAGGAACTGCTATTTCCTCCACTTCAGACTCAGCTGGTGGGTCTGCCCTCGGTGCTAACTGGACCCTCTGGACCCACGGCAGACTCCACACCAGCTTCGCTGCCAGCTCTGATCCTGGTGCCACGAGTCATGACAGACCTCTGGAGCATCGACGCTAATGTAGATGACCAAGCTCAACCTATTGTGTCTCCAAGTTAATGCCACATTGTCTGAGGCCACACCCTAATCCCCTTGGGCTGCAGCCTTTGGGTAACCCAGAAGATTGTGATACTTTATCCTTGCCACAAGAAAGGGCCCAAATCCTTCATACTTTATTAGGAACAGACTCTGACAATGATGCATATGATGCTGGTGATAATTTTGTCCTACCATACATGAATGACAATTGGTATGAGGACCTTGAGAATGCTAGTGCTCTAGACACCTCAAAAGACACTGAGCTAGTTTCACATCTATGCTCTGCCATTGAAGAAATTGCCTCCTTCGCCATGGTTATGCAAACTGTCGCTGAGGTTCTCAACCTCCAGTTACCTCCAGTTACCTACTATGGAGGTGAAAACTAATGTCCTCAATGAGGTGCTTCAGCCTGGGCAGACAAATACTGAGCCCCTGCTTCTGTTCAATTAAGTCCTTCTCTGGACTTGGGCAAAACCCTGTTCTGGCTCTCTGGTGAACAGGCAGATAGCACATCATCCTGCCCCTGGTGACCCAGACTTCTTGACTCAGCATTCGCCACCTGGAAGCCTTATAGTGCAGGCTTCAACGAGCCAGGTTAACTTTGCTGCATTCCCTACCACACCTCTGGATAGGGAATCAAAGCACATTGAAACCTCCAACTGCCTCTTAGGGTATTACTCTGGCACCCTTTGGAACTCCTTTGCACAGGTTGTGCCGGTTATCCCTGACAACTTGTGTTCCATCCTTGCGCAGGCTATTCAGGATGGCCATGATGCAGCAAAATCTACCATCTGCTGTGGCTTGGACACCACAGACTGCCTAGGCAGCACAACTGGCACTTGTGTGGGTCTTAGGAGGCATGCCTGGGTGAGGTCCATGAGCTTTTCTGGCAGTGTCCAGTTTATGTTAATGGACATGTGTTAGAAATGGGTGTCTCTAGTTGGCAAGGGCTTGCACCTTTGTCCAAGTAGGGACCCTTCTTCCTAGTCAGGATAAGGGAGTTACACTCCTAAAATAACCCCTGCTCACCCCCTTGGTAGCTTGGCACGAGCAGTCAGGCTTTTCTTAGAGGCAGTGTGTAAAGCATTTGCACATAACCAACAGTAATACAGTGTAAGCACTACAAACGGACACCTCACCAGTTTAGAAAAATATCCAATATTTTTATATACTTAAAACAAGACCAATATGATAAAAATCAACAGTACAGTACTTTAAAAATCTTCAGGTATCACAGTATCCTTAAAAACAGTTCCTTGATGTCGATAGCTCCGTCCGGGCTATCACGGCGCCGTGAACAAACAAATCCAAACAGTTCTGGCTGACCGCGGCGTCGCGGGTCAGCTACGGTGTCGGGAAGACCCGCAAACAGTACCTTTCAGAAATGCAGGGCGTCGATGGCCTTGCGGTGAGCTTCCGAAAACACGGCGTCCGAGGGCGTCGGTTCTGGAGGTCGGTGCAGGCGCCGTTGGGGCCCTCGAAGTCACACGCGTTGCAAATCGATCTCCTCTCTGTTGAAGTCAGGAGCGCTGGCGTCGGCAGGCATCGGGTGCTGCGGTGCAAAGTGCAGCAGTGCGGCGTGCGGTGCCCTCAGGTCACGGTGCGAGCAGCGGCTCGGTGGCGGTGTCAGATGGCGTCATCGGTGAGACCAGGGTCGCGGTGCGAGGTGAAGGCATTGCTCGTCATGGTGCTGGCAGGTCACGGTGCAGCAGCGTCGTCGTCGGCTGACGAACTGGAGTCGATGGCACCGGCGTCGGTAGGCCAAGGCTGCGGTGCGGGATGAGGGTGGTGCATCGTGTAGCTGTACGAGTGGTGCCCTCGAACCACGGTGCAAGCAGCGGCGTCGAGTCCGGCGTGGAGCAACGTCGTCGGGGATACCAACGCGTCGTCGTGAAGCGAGGCGGTGCGGAGTGCGGTGCCCACAGGTCGCGGTGCGAGCAGCAGCTCGGTGGCGGCGTCAGCAGGCGTCGTCGGTGAGACCAGGGTCGCGGTGCGGCGTTGCGGCGGTGCCCTCTGCGGTGCCTTCAGGACACGGAGTAGGCAGCGGCGTTGTAGATGGCATCGGGCTTGAAGTCTTTGCTGTTCCTGAGACTTCTTGAACAGGGGGCAAGCTCTACCTCAAGCCCTTGGAGAAGCTCACAAAGTAGATTGCAGAAAGTTCAGTCCAGTCCTTTCACTGCCCAAGACAGAAGCAGCCACTGCAGGCCAACACAGCAAAGCACACAGCAAAGTGGTAGGTCCTCCTCACAGCTTCTCCAGCTCTTCTTCTTGGCAGTCTTCTTGCTCCAAAAGAGTTCTAAGGTTCTGGGGTTTGGGTCCCCCTTTTTATCCTCAATTTCTCTTTGTTCTCTGAAGGCAGAGAGGCCTTTGCCTAGTCCAAACCAGTTCTGGTCAGTCCTGGAGTACTTTGTTGACAAGACTCCTTCTTTCCTTTTGCAGTGTAGGCCAGGGACATCAGACACACCACAGGAGGTGGAGTCAGCATTGTGGAGGGATGGCACAGCCCTATTCAGGTCCCAGGTGCATCTCCTCCCACCCATCCACATGTAGATCTTGCTATTCAGCCCTGTGCTGACTCACCCTGTCTCCTGGAATCCCCCAGCCCTTGTCACTCACACTCCAGACAAGGACTATACAACCAAGCAGAGGCAGGCTTGGATGGTTAGACAAGAAAATACCTACTTTCTAAAAGTGGTATTTTCAAACACAGAATGTTAAAACCAACTTCACTAAAAGATGCATTTTATCATTCTGAGTTCAGGCATACTAAACTCGACTTTCTACCATGTTCCCTGGGTCAGTTAGGATCATAGGATGTAATAATCAAAACTGCCCATTCTGGCCTATGGGGAACAAGTAGCCTTGCAATAGTGAAAACGAAGTAGGCTGTATTTCACTATCAGGACATGCCACACACACCAGGGCATGTCCTACCTTTCACATACAATGCACCCTGCCCACAGGGGTACCTTGGGCCTACCTTAGGGGTGACTAACATGTAGAAAAGGGAAGGTTTAGGGACTGGCAAGTGTGTGCACTTGCCAAGTCGACATGGCAGCCCCAGGCTGCACACAGGCTCTGCAATGGCAGGCCAGAATTACACTTTACGGGCCGTTTGCGTGGGTGGCACAATCCAGTGCTGCAGCCCACCAACAGCATTTGATTTATAGGCCCTGGCACTCGCAGTGCACTTTACTAGGGACTGACACATAAATCAAATAGGCCAATTATGGAAACACCAATCCATAACACATTTTCTACAGGAGCACTTGCACTTTCCCACTGGACAGCAGTGAGGAAATTGCGCAGAATCATCACACCAGCAAAAACAGAGTCAAAACCAGGAGGTCAGAAAGCAAAAAGTCAGGGGAAACACGCCAAAAGATGCCAAGTCTAACACATGTCCCCTCCAGCTGAAAGTAGGGAGAACTACCCAACCTCCCGGGAGTTCTCTTCACTAAGGCGGAAGAACCTGGACAGACCATCTGCGTTGGCGTGTTCTGTGCCCGGGCGGTGTTCCACCGTAAAGTTCATTCCCTTAGGGAGATGGACCACCTCAGCAGTTTTGGATTCTCACCCCTCATTTGCATCAACCATCTGAGGGGCCTGTGGTCTGTCTGAACCCGGAAGTGAGTCCCAAACAGGTATGGTCTCAGCTTCTTCAGTGCCCAGACCACAGCAAAAGCTTCCCTTTCTATGGCACTCCACCTCTGTTCCCTGGGGAGTAGTCTCCTGCTAAGGAAGACTACAGGCTGATCCAGGCCCTCTTCGTTCAGTTGTGAGAGCACCGCTCCCACACCATGCTCTGAAGCGTCAGTCTGCACGACAAATTCTTTGGAGAAGTCAGGTGCCTTGAGCACGGGCGCCGTGCACATGGCTGCCTTCAGGGCATCAAAAGCTTTCTGGCAGGACTCAGTCCAGATCACCTTCCTGGGCTGCTTCTTCGAAGTCAGCTCTGTTAAGGGGGCAACGATGGTGGCATAGCCCTTAACAAATCTCCTATAGTAGCCGGTGAGACCTAAGAAGGCTCTCACCTCTGTCTGGGTCTTGGGGGGCTCCCAAGCCAGAATGGTGTCGATCTTGGGTTGTAGGGGCGCCACCTGACCGCTTCCTACCTGGTGTCCCAAGTACACCACAGAACCCTGCCTGATCTGACACTTACTGGCCTTGATCATGAGGCCTGCACCTTGCAGAGCCCTCAACACTTTCTCAAGGTGCTGTAAATGTTCTTCCCAGCTGGAACTGAACACAGCAATGTCATCCAGGTAGGCGGCACTGAAATCCTCCAGCCCAGCCAACACCTGGTTGACCAACCTCTGAAAGGTGGCAGGGGCATTCTTCAACCCAAAGGGCATCACCCGAAATTGGTAATGACCTTCTGGGGTTGAAAATGCTGACCTCTCCTTGGCCCCATCGGTTAAGGAAATCTGCCAGTACCCAGACGTTAAATCAAACGTGCTGAGGAACCGGGCAGCTCCCAACCGATCAATGAGCTCATCAGCTCTGGGGATGGGGTGCGCGTCAGTCCTGGTGACAGCATTGAGCCCACGGTAGTCCACACAAAACCGGAGTTCTGGAGTGGCACCGGGTGCAGCAGCCTTTGGGACCAAGACCACTGGGCTGGCCCAAGGACTGTTGGAGGGCTCAATCACCCCTAACACCAACATCTTAGAGGCCTCCTCCTTGATGCTGGCCCTGACCCGGTCAGTCAACCTGTACATTTTGTGCTTTACAGGAGGGCTGTCACCAGTGTCCACGTCATGGGTACACCAGTGAGTAACACCGGGGGTCAGAGAGAACAGTGGGGCGAACTGTCCCAGCAACTGGCAACAGTCCCCCTGCTGCTCTTGAGTCAGTGTAGGGGAGAGGATCACACCCTCCACTGACCCATCATGCTCCTTGGTAGACAGGAGGTCAGGGAGAGGCTCACTCTCCTCTTCCGCCCCATCATCTGTCACCAAGAGCATACTAACTTCGGACCTCTCGAAGTGGGGCTTGAGGCGGTTCACGTGAAGGACCCTCAAAGGGTTCCTTGGAGCCTGCAAATCCACCAGGTAGGTGACGTCACTTTTGCGCTCCACCACCTCATATGGCCCAGTCCACTTGTCCTGCAAGGCACAAGGTTCCACTGGGGCCATGACCCACACTTTTTGCCCAGGTTGAAATTCGACCAGAGTGGCATTCTGGTCATACCACCTCTTCATTTCTTCCTGGCTTGCTTCTAGGTTCGCCTGAGCGAGTTTCCTGAAGCGGGCAGTTTGGTTTCTAAAGGCCAGCATGTAACTAAACACATCCTGGGGAGTTCTCCTGGGAGCTGCCACCCAGCCTTCCTTTACCAAACTCAGAGGTCCTCTGACAGGGTGGCCATACAGGAGCTCAAAGGGCTGTACCCAAGAGACTTCTGAGGCACCTCCCTGTATGCAAAGAGTAGGCATGGCAAGAGGACGTCCCACTTACGCCTCATGGGTTCTGTTAGACCCTTGATCATGCCTTTCAAGGTCTGGTTGAATCTCTCCACCAGACCGTTTCCTTGTGGGTGGTAAGGAGTGGTGAACTTGTAGGTTACACCACACTCCTTCCACATGGATGTCATATACTTGGATATGAAATTGGTCCCCCTGTCAGAAACCACCTCTCTGGGGAAGCCCACACGGGAAAAGATCCCCATTAATGCCCGGCCCACCACTGGTGCCGTCGTTGTCCTGAGAGGGACTGCCTCCGGGTACCGGGTGGCATGGTCCACCAAGACCAGGATGTACCTGTTGCCCATGGCTGTCTTGGGATCCAGTGGCCCCACAATATCCATCCCTACCCTTTCAAAGGGTGTTCCAACAACAGGAAAAGGTTGGAGAGGAGCTTTGACCTTCCTCCCACTCTTACCACTTGCCTGGCAAGTTTGGCAAGATCTCCAGTGTGCATCTGACTGCCTTCGCATTTGGGGCCAAAAGAAGTGGGTGACAAGCCTGTCAAAGGTCTTGTCCTGCCCCAAATGTCCTGCCAAAGGCACGTCATGAGCCAGACCCAGTAGGAAGGTCCTGAAGCGCTGGGGTACCACCAGCACACGGGCTGACCCAGGCTCAGCAACCTTAGGCTCACTGTATAGGAGACCATTCTCCCAGTAGATCAGATGTGACCCGGACTGATTACCAGCTGCCTGGTCTGCAGCCTGCTGCCGCAGACCCTCCAGAGTAGGGCACTCGTTCTGCTCCCTGCAGAACTCCTCCCTGGTGGGACCCCCTTCTTGCTGCCAATGGGTCAGCTCAGAGATGTCTCCCAGTTCGGCTACCTGCTCCCCTGTAGGCACCGGGGCGTCCCCCTCGAGGTCCGCCTCCTCCCGGTCCGTGGGAACTTCGGGGGCCGGTTTCCGCGCCCCTGCCCTTCCTCTTGGCAGGGACTTGGGCCATTGTTCCAGGCTCCAAGTCCTCTTGATCACCCTTTCTGGCTGCCATCGACCGAGTAGACACGCATGCCCACTCTGGCTACCCAAGCATCTCCAAGTGAGACCTGAGCTCAACATCCTTCCATAAGGACTGCTCCAGGTCGTTACCTAGCAGACAATCTACAGGCATGGTAGGGCTCACAACCACCCTCAAGGGACCTGAGACCCCCCATTCAAAGGGAACCTGCGCCACCATACACTGGTGCTCAGAGTTGTCTACAGCAACTACTTGGTGGAATGCCCCTGGGACTACCTGCTTCTCAGGGACCAGGTGACACCGGACTGAGGTCACACTGGCTCCAGTATCTCTGAGAGTCTCTACCCTGTTCCCATTGACGGTAACCCAGGTGCTATATTTCTTTGTGTTAGGGGGCACCTGGTTTCCTGGGACCATCTCACTGTCCCCTAGTGAGACGAGGGTCATTTCTGTGGGATCCCCACCCTCCTGTGGGCACCCCTCCTCCCCAAGCGCTACACTAGGCAATACCTTGGTCTGTCCACCGGTGGGTGGCTGTGTCCCCTTTGGGCACTTGGGGTCCCCCTTCAAGTGACCCACCTGGTCACATGCATAACACTTGCGGGGGCCGGTCTCAACAGGCTTCCCTGTAGGGACCCCTTTCTTCTTATCACCTGGGGGATGGGAACCTTTACCCTGGGTACTAGTTTGGGGCCCTTTAGAGAACTCCTGTGTTTTACCCTCGTCCCCCCCCACTTTTCTGCTGGGGACCCTGCCCACCTTTGGCTGAGTCTCCCCCAAATGCTTTCTTGTGGTCCCTGGTACTCACCCAGCGGTCCGCCTCCATAGCAAGCTTCCTGGGGTCAGTTAGCTTACTATCAACTAGGTGCTGGCGCAGATCTGCAAAACATAGACTAGACAAGTGCTCCCATGCAATCAAATTGTAGAGCCCCTGAAAATCTGTTACATTTTGCCCTTCACCCAACCATCCAGTGACCTACAGAACATATCCACACATTCCAACAAAGTGTTGGCCTCAGACTTTTTACTGGACCTAAACTGATTCCTGTACTTCTCAGGAGTGAGCCCATACCTAGTGAGGAGAGCGTCTTTCATGTCAGCATAGGTGAGGTCCTGCCCCTTACCCAAAGCTATCAGGGTATCCCTAGCTTCTTCTGGAAAGAGAGGCCACAAACCTGCCCCCCAGTTCCTTTCAGGGACCCCATTCATATGAATAGACGACTCGTACCCTTGAAACCACCTTTGTATGTCATCACCCTTTTTGTACTCTTTACCTACGTTCTTGGGGATGTGTACAATCCTGTCTGTGTGTGCTGAAGCGTTGCTGCCACCATCTGAGCCGGTTCTACTCTTTAGCTCCAGCTCCTTGATAATTCTCTCATGATCTAACATCATTTTCCTTTCCTCCATGGCTATTCTCTTGTCCTCCCTCTCACTTTCTATTCTGAGTTTTTCTAATTCAAACTTCCTTGCTTCCCGTCTGTCCTCCAGCTCCTCTGGGGACAAGCTACTGCTGCCTGGCCTGGAGGGTTCCCCCCTCCCAAAAGCACATCCACCCTAGGAACAGGCTCCTCCACCTCTCCATTGAGATCACCAGATTGCCCACTGGCATGTCTGGCTGCTACCCAGGCCCTCAGCGCCTTTTGTAGCTCATCCTTCCTGGTGAGGCCTCTGACCTGGACTTTCAGGGTTTTTCAAATCGATTTTAACTCCTTGACATTGTAGGCTTCCAATCGATCCTCCTCAAAGGCAATTTCTACTGATGCATTTGATGATACTATAGATTCAGGCATGTTGAAGTAGCAAGTTCAAACTGGCAAGATCAAAAAATAGGCCAAAAAGAAAAAGAACCTGTATGTGGTACGTAATGGTCTGCGATATGGTAGTAGTGCACACCAATCACTGTAAGTCAAGTGCAAACACAAGTCCTATCCTCACCGCTGACAACCAATGTTAGAAATGGGTGTCTCTAGTTGGCAAGGGCTTGCACCTTTGAACAAGTAGGGACCCTTCTTCCTAGTCAGGATAAGGGAGTTACACTCCTAAAATAACCCCTGCTCACCCCCTTGGTAGCTTGACACGAGCAGTCAGGCTTTTCTTAGAGGCAGTGTGTAAAGCATTTGCACATAACCAACAGTAATACAGTGTAAGCACTACAAACGGACACCACACCAGTTTAGAAAAATATCCAATATTTTTATATACTTAAAACAAGACCAATACGATAAAAATCCACAGTACAGTACTTTAAAAATCTTCAGGTATCACAGTATCCTTAAAAACAGTTCCTTGATGTCGATAGCTCCGTCCGGGCTATCACGGCGTTGTGAACAAACAAATCCAAACAGTTCTGGCTGACCGCGGCGTCGCGGGTCAGCTACGGTGTCGGGAAGACCCGCAAACAGTACCTTTCAGAAATGCAGGGCATCAATGGCCTTGCGGTGAGCTTCCGAAAACACAGCGTCTGCGGGCGTCGGTTCCGGAGGTCGGTGCAGGCGCCGTCGGGACCCTCGAAGTCACACGCGTGGCAGATCAATCTCCTCTCTGTTGAAGTCAGGAGCGCTGGCGTCGGCAGGCGTCGGGTGCTGCGGTGCGAAGTGCAGCGGTGCCCTCAGGTCGCGGTGCGAGCAGCGGCTCGGTGGCGGCGTCAGATGGCGGCGTCGGTGAGACCAGGGTCGCGGTGCGAGGTGAAGGCGGTGCTCGTCACTGTGCTGGCAGGTCACGGTGCAGCAGCGGCGGCATCGTTGCAGAAGCGCTGTCGTCGGCTGATGAACTGGAGTCGATGGCACCGGCGTCGGTAGGCCAAGGCTGCGGTGCGGGATGAGGGCGGTGCGTCGTGTAGCTGTACGAGCGGTGCCCTCGAACCACGGTGCACGCAGCGGCGTCGAGTCCGGCGTGGAGCGGCGTCGTCGGGGATACCAAGGCATCGTCGTGAAGCGAGGCGGTGCGGAGTGCGGTGCACACAGGTCGCGGTGCGAGCAGCGGCTCGGTGGCGGCGTCAGCAGGCGTCGTCGGTGAGACCAGGGTCGCGGTGCGGCATTGCGGCGGTGCCCTCTGCGGTGCCTTCAGGACACGGAGTCGGCAGCTGCGTCGGCTGCGGCGTCGTAGACGGCGTCGGGCTTGAAGTCTTTGCTGTTCCTGAGACTTCTTGAACAGGGGGCAAGCTCTACCTCAAGCCCTTGGAGAAACTCACAAAGTAGATTGCAGAAAGTTCAGTCCAGTCCTTTCACTGCCCAAGACAGAAGCAGCCACTGCAGGCCAACACAGCAAAGCACACAGCAAAGTGGTAGTTCCTCCTCACAGCTTCTCCAGCTCTTCTTCTTGGCAGTCTTCTTGGTCCAAAAGAGTTCTAAAGTTCTGGGGTTGGGGTCCCCCTTTTTATCCTCAATTTCTCTTTGTTCTCTAAAGGCAGAGAGGCCTTTGCCTAGTCCAAACCAGTTCTGGTCAGTCCTGGAGTACTTTGTTGACAAGACTCCTTCTTTCCTTTTGCAGTGTAGGCCAGGGACATCAGACACACCACAGGAGGTGGAGCCAGCATCGTGGAGGGAAGGCAAAGCCCTATTCAGGTCCCAGGTGCATCTCCTCCCACCCATCTACATGTAGATCTTGCTATTCAGCCCTGTGCTGACTCACACTGTCTCCTGGAATCCCCAGCCCCTGTCACTCACACTCTAGACAAGAAATACACAACCTAGCAGAGGCAGGCTTGGATGGTTAGACAAGAAAATACCTACTTTCTAAAAGTGGTATTTTCAAACACAGAATGTTAAAACCAACTTCACTAAAAGATGCATTTTATCATTCTGAGTTCAGGCATACTAAACTCGACTTTCTACCATGTTCCCTGGGTCAGTTAGGATCATAGGATGTAATAATCAAAACTGCCCATTCTGGCCTATGGGGAACAGGTAGCCTTGCAATAGTGAAAACGAAGTAGGCTGTATTTCACTATCAGGACATGCCACACACACCAGGGCATGTCCTACCTTTCACATACAATGCACCCTGCCCACAGGGGTACCTTGGGCCTACCTTAGGGGTGACTAACATGTAGAAAAGGGAAGGTTTAGGGACTGGCAAGTGTGTGCACTTGCCAAGTCGACATGGCAGCCCCAGGCTGCACACAGGCTCTGCAATGGCAGGCCAGAGTTACACTTTACGGGCTGTTTGCGTGGGTGGCACAATTCAGTGCTGCAGCCCACCAACAGCATTTGATTTATAGGCCCTGGCACTCGCAGTGCACTTTACTAGGGTCTGACACATAAATCAAATAGGCCAATTATGGAAACACCAATCCATAACACATTTTCTACAGGAGCACTTGCACTTTCCCACTGGACAGCAGTGAGGAAAGTGCGCAGAATCATCACACCAGCAAAAACAGAGTCAAAACCAGGAGGTCAGAAAGCAAAATGTCAGGGGAAACACGCCAAAAGATGTCAAGTCTAACAACATGCTTTCAATGGCTCTTGCCTTTTTGGTGAGAAGGCACAATAGGAACGCTTTAAGGATAGTAGGACCAAGGTGCACTCCTTGGGCCTGTCCTCTCAACCACTCCGACCTCAACAAAGGTTTTGCCTGCTTTGTGGCTATGGTAGGGTCTTCAAATATTGCCATCAAGTTCAGCCTACTAAGCACACCCTTTAGCCTTTTCGTGGGGTATGCTGTGGTCTCCACAGACCACATGGACAACGAGAGCAGCATACAGCATAGACTTCCTCTCCTCCCGCTGCCTCAAAACATTTGTAGTGTGTTCTTCGAGGCATACAGTCACCCTGTCAGAGGTAGGATCCAACATTTTTTGACAGAATGGCAGGCAATAACTTGGGACAAGTGGGTCCTATGGATTGTCCAGCATGGTTATGCCCAACAATTTACTGTCACTCCACCATCCTCAGAACGGCCAATGGAGGGCCATCTGTCCCTCTTGCTGCTTGAAGTGCAGGCCCTTCTGACCAAAGTAGGCATCATAAGTAGGCTTTGGTTGTAGCTCCTGCTACTTCCTTGTGCCAAAGAAGGATGTAGTCCTTTGTCCTATTTTAGACCATGACCCTCTCAATGCCTTACTGCAGAAGGACAAATTAAGGATGCTCACCCTTACCATGATCTCTTCTGCCCTTGACCCTGGTGACTGGATAGTGACGTTGGATCTGCAGGACGCTCACTTCCACATCTCTGCCCTGCAGACCCACAGGCTCTATTTGCAGTTCACCGTGGGGCAAGAGCATTTTCAGTTCTCCCCTCTGTCCATTGGGTGTTCACAAAAGTGATGGTGGTGGTTGCAGCATATCTTTGGAGGTCACGGGTTCCAATGTTCCTCTACCTTGACAACAACTATTTGTCACCCACCTCAAGACTACGGTGAACTTCCTCACTTTGTTGGGGTTCACTGTCAACATGCCAAAGTCACACATGACTTCTTCGTAGATGCTCCCCTTCACCTGAGCCATTCTGGACACGTTGCAGTTTCATGCCTTCCTCCCCAAATGAAGAGTCCAGAACATTAGGGCTATGATCAGCCTTTGTCCTGGAACTCAGTAAGGATGACTCTGAGGATTCCTGGTAGCATATGCAGGCTCTTTGGGGATTTGAAGTCTCATTTGCCGCAGCATCAAGGGAACCGCTCTAATAATGTCTAGATTTAGAGGAGACCTAAAAAGACCTACAGTGGTGCTTGCTGGACCACATTTGGGTCCGCAGCAGACCCCTCTCCTAACCCTACCCAGAGCTAACAGAGATGACCAATTGGTTGGTGCAGCCACTTGGAGGCGGTGGAGATTCGAGGCATCTGGTCTCTGGCGGTGCCCAAGCTCCATGTCAACCTTTTGAGCAGGCGGCTTGGTGTTTAAGAGCTTCCTACCATCCTTCAAAGGGAGTCTGCTGCAGGTGCTCACAGACAACACCACCACCATGTGATATTGCAACAAACAGGGTGGAGGGGGGTGTGGACCCTGTGCCATAAGGCACTACATCTCTGGATATTCCTGGTGGTGAACAACCTGATTGGGTCTCTAAATGCCAGAGTGGATAAACTCAGTCATTGATGCTTTGTGATCACAAATAGCACACCCCGAGGTGGCACAAAGACTCTTCCATGAATGAGAAAAACCTTGGTGCAATCTATTCACTGCCGCCAAGAATGCACAATATCAGCACTTTTGCTTGTTGAATTTTCCAAAGCGTCTCTCCCTTTGCGACTCCTTCTGTTTAGAGTGTATGCCTTCCCACTGATACTTTTCCTGTCCTGAGTTTTGAAAAATCATCAGGAACAAACGGGCCAATGCCATCCAAATGTCATCTGATTGTGACAGGAGAGTGTGATCTATTGGGCATGATCATCTGTCCTTCGATCAGGCTACCACTTCGGGAGGATCTTCTGTCGCAGTAGCAGGGCAGGGTCCAAATCCCAGGCCATCGCAATCTTCACCTCCATGCTCGGAACTTCTGTGGCAACAGCTGATTGCCTTCGACCTGCCATCTTGGCAGCCAGGCGTCCCTTGACAAAAACAGTATACTCCTGCCGTTGGGACACGTTTGTGGTTTGGTTTGGAACTCTGCAAATTGACCCACTTCAAGCCAGGTTATCCAAAGTTATGCTTTTTATATTGTCCCTAGATCAACAAGGACTTGCTTTGGGCACAGTTAAATGATATCTGTCAGCTCTTTTGACATTTTTGAGGTTGCTGGATCAGACTTCTTTCTTTAAATCACATGTTGTGATGAGTTTTTTCTTGATGTTTACTCCTTTCAAACAGATACACATCTGCCTACTACCTCTTCTCACCCTTAAGACAGTGCATCAACATATCATCAGCAGGGTGGGTGAGTGAGCTTTCATCGTCTCCGTCAACCCGCCATACATTACTTTCTTTACAGACGAACTGGCCCTGATATACCCAAGCTTCCTTTTTTATGAAAGTGCTGACTCCTTTTCCGGTAGGGCTAAACTTCACCTTATTTGTGTTCTTTGCTCCATCTCACCCTTCTGAGAAAGAGGAAAGACTCCATCGACTGGATTCTAAAAGGGCTCATTGCCTTTGCATCGATTGCACCAAGGAGCATCATGTGTACGATCAGCTCTTTGTGTGATCCGCTGGAGCGAAGAAGGGCAAGGCAGAGCAGAACAGGACCATCTCTCAGTGGCTCCCAGAAGGTTTGTGGTCTCATTCCATCAGAGCCAAGGCTGCTACTACTACGCTGGCACCCAAAGTGCCTGTTCTGGATATTTGGCAGGCTGCTACAATGGTGTCACTTTATACGCTTCTCAAACCCACCACCTGGGAGATGCTGCTTTGGTATCTATTCAAAAGGTGAGGAATCTGCGGTTAGAAGTATCTATCAGAAGGACAAGTTACTTCCCTTTCGTAGTGCTCTTTCTGGTAGATACTCTATCTTACTGCCAATTGATCACTGATTCTCCCATCACCCCTGGTCTATGAACTGGACTGTTTCCACCTAAAAAGGCTCCAAGTATAGAGATCTGCACACTGGTCAAAGTCAATTTGCTGTTGGGCTCTGTGTCTAGGGCAACAGACAGTCTAGAAAGTAACCGCATGCACGGGGGGCACCTTTATGCAGGTTCATGTGTCACTTTTGGAGCAGAACAATGCCTGGGCAGAGAAGCATGATGCAACCCATCGACATGTAGGAGTACTGCTCAGAAAGGTTCAAGATCCAGTCTGATGTCTGAGAAATATTCAAAAGGTTAGGAATGTGCTCTTAGATAGAGTATCTACCAGAAAGAGTATTACCAATTCTAAGTAACTTGTTTGTTTGGAATGCACTCACCCTTATGAGACACATCAAGACTGATTTGCATATAAGTTACAGCAACATCTTGAAGCGCCAATTGTCCTCTATTGCATCCTTGTCCCAGTGCATTGTTTTTCATGTTTGTTTCCTTTTATGTGCACAATAGACATCATCATCACACACAGTGCAGCCAGACAGAAGGCCGTCAGTGACGCACACGAGCTAGGTCCTCCTCCATTGCTTCCACTTGCACAGTTACATGGCACCTGCAAGACCTAAGAAAGAACTTGAAGATGGTTGTTGCTGCCAAGAAAGTGGCCAGTGAGGAGGACAAAAAGAAGCATGTTGCCACCACTGGTGTGCCGGCCTCCACCTTTTTCAGGAAACGTGATGCAAACGCTGCGCCATCCTCTGGTCAGCAAAAGGCTGGGAGCAGCACTCCTGCATCATCAACAGCACCAACCCAGCCTAAGGCTAAGCCCAAGCCCATGTCTCTCAGCTATGTAGCCACGGCAGTCATGGCGACGAGCAGCGACTCTGACCTGTATTTGTCACAGCCGCAAACTAGTACCCAATTGTCGCAGGAAAGTGGACAACTGGAGCCGAAGCCAGCAACACTTCTTCCTGAAGAAGGAGCAGAACAGGAGTTTGAGCTTCCTGCTGAGCAAAATGTTGCTCTTCAAACATTGGCTTCATGATCTCTAGCAAGAAAAAAAAGGGTACTCCATCATCTTCTCCAAGCTTTCCTTCTGATTATCTGCAAATGGATTGGACCACGATCGAGTCCGAGATTCGCCCAGAGAGACAAGGGAAAAGGAAAGTTCCTGAAAAGCCTTAGAATTATGAAAGTGACAGTGATGAGGATGAGCCAGTGATTGTCAGTATGGAGGGCGACTTAGAGGACACTGGGATGACCCCTCCTATTCAATCTGCTCAGAGGGATGTGGTTCCACCACCAGTACCGCTGGCTTCCATATTTTTAAAACCCCCAATCGAGACCTGCATCCACAGCTACCACAGTCGAAGTACACCTACAGAGATGCAAATGACACAGCTGCCTACCTCAAGTTCTTGAGGCAGTGA
Source organism: Calotriton arnoldi (assembly GCA_963921515.1). Lineage (NCBI taxonomy): Eukaryota > Metazoa > Chordata > Amphibia > Caudata > Salamandridae > Calotriton > Calotriton arnoldi. The sequence goes on along the minus strand of CAWUFW010003530.1, from coordinate 837,950 downwards.
CAGTGGCACTGTAAAAAAGTTCTCCTCCCCAGTTTGGGACTTCTTTAAGATTAGCCAGCAGGAGGATAACATTGCAATATGCTCCATTTGCTTCGTGAGTCTTCATTGAGGTAAGCCAGATTTGCACTAACGTACTGGAGGCCAAGCGTCCCATCTGAGAAAACATCATACAATCCGATGGGAGGAGCACCTTAAAAAGGTGGTGTTGGTGGTGATGAGAGTGGCACCACAAAAGAAAAAGAACAAGCCACTATTAGGGGCATGTTTATGCAGGAGGGGGTCCTACGATCGCAACCACCAAATGGCACATTTGTAAACAGGAAGCTGGGTAAAATGTTAGTGCTGGTCCTCCTCTCTTTTTCTTTTGTGGAAGGGAGCGAGATTTTTATACTTTGTGGCGGCCATCTGCCCAAAATGAAAGGTTTCCATCCCAACCTATTTTGATAGAGTTGCCGTTCCAGTGCCCCATCATGATATGCTGCAATTGGTTGGCCAAACTATGCAGCAGAGTGCTTTCACACTATCCACCTGATGAGAGAAATGTGGGCCAGTTGTCAAGCTACTGATTACAAGTGTATCACTGCACACTGGATCTTTTTTGTGGGTTTTAGGAAACAGCTATCTGCAGGTCTCAGCACTGAAGAAGGTTTTAAGGGCATCCAGTGGCATCCCATACAGCTGCAAAAATCTTGAAAGAGTTTAACAACAAGGTGTTTGAATGGCTTCGAACCCAGGGTCTCAAAATTGAATTTGTTGCCACGGACAATGGCAGTAATATAGTCATGGTCATGGCAGATGGTGGATACTGCTGGGTCCTGTGTATGGTGCATTGCATCAACATGATTGTGTAGGATTGTCTCAAAAAAGAAGACATAGTCAGCAACATAATGGCCAGCTGTCAAAGAATCTGCACTCATTTCAGGCATTCTTTTAAAGCCCGGAAGCAGTTGAGGATCATTCAGCATGTAATAGAGTACCGGATAAAATCCTCACATAGGAGGTGCCAACATGTTGGAACTCGACCTACTATATGGTGCAGCGTGTATTTGAGTAGTACAGGCTGATCATCGACTATATCCTTCAAAGAGAAGGAGATGCAACTGGGAAAAGCATGACCATGGAAATGGACAAATGGGGGTTAGTCAATGCCTGACACAAATGCTCCTTCCTTTTGAGGTTTTCTCACATGAAGTCAGCAAGGAGGACAATACGATGAGCCAAGCAATAACGTTGTTGCATCTGCTACAGGACCAGTTGAAAAAGGTGTCGCAATGGTTCGCCGTGTGAACAAAGAAGCATATGAGTTGGTAGGACTAATAGGATGATGGTGCCTGGACCCACATCTACGTTCTCTGTTAGGAAAGCAAAAAAACATGTCAATCCAATATGTGGCTACCAAACATAGACTGTAAAGCTTGCTGTACATGCATGCATATACCTGATTAAGACTCACCTCCTATTTAACAGAAAGAAGTATGCACTCTAGTCCTTGGTATAAATTGTTGTCTTTGAGCCTTGACTTCACAGTCTGTGATAAGATGCATCAAAGATTCTGTTGTCCTGACTGCTGGCTTCACATTGATATTGCCCCAGTCATCTCCTGCTGGAGTGGGGCTACGTCCTCCAGCAGTCTCTTCGGTGGTGGTGAGGAGGAGAGGTACACCGCACGCCACACCTTGCGCTTAAAAGCACCTCACTCTTCCCGCGGTGCGGGACATTGACATTACCACAGGCATCTCCTGCTGGGGTGGGACTATGTCCCTCAGCAGTCTCTTTGGTGGTGGTGAGGAGGGGCACGCCACACCTTGCGCTTAAAAGTGCCCCACGCTTCCTGCAACATGGGACGCGTCCGGGCACATGTCCGGGCAAACACCAGGCCAAGAGTGGGCCCGTCTGTGCCCATCAGTGGCCGGACAAGTCCCGGCTGGGCAAAACCCTCTCCAATTCGATAATTCTGTTGCATCTTGTCCACCCCCCAGCTCGTCTGCTATCATAAACAACTTATTTCCAGTCAAGAACAATTCCATGCTTGATCAGACAGCTGGATCTGCTTGTTTTTCTTTTTCTCACAGTACCCAGATGAATGCTTTCAAGAATGGCTGTCGACAGGGTCATTTAAATCTACTCCCCCAATGCACCTCACATGTCATAGTTCTGGAAGGGGTGCCCACCCTGGGTGAAAACGCCCATGAGGATTGTTTGGGTCTAAAATTAAAAGTAGCTCATTGGTGAATAAAAATGCAGGCTGGCTGACAGATATAGTTGACAATATCATAATGGTTTGAAGAGTTGGCTGGTTAGGCCTTTCACCTAAAGCCTCTAATGGAGACTGTGTTGTAGTCAACTTTAAAAACCCACGTCTGGTGAGTTCCTTGTTGCACCGTCTAGATCATTTGAACATACCAACGGGCAAGATATCCGCCCTCCCATTGGGCTTCTTTCATTGCCCAAACTCTTTAAGTGCCATTGACTTCACCAGGCCCAGGTCAGGCCTTAAAGTAGCAAATGAGTCCACTGTCCTCACTGCCACAAATAATCACCTGGTGCCTTTATCTGGATTGTCAGACATAGAATGACTGCCTTCTCTCCCCGAACCACAATATTATCTTTGCCCGCTTCCGAGTCTGTTAATATCCAGGGTGAACCACCTAGTTTGGATTCCGTACAGACGACAGAAGAGGGGTCATCTGGTTTGCAAATACTCTCATTGAACATTGCCGGCGTGCAACAGAAGTTGTCAAATGATGACTGGCTACAACTGGTTAACAACTGGTTAAACATTTTGATATGGTATGCTACCAAGAGACTTGGACTGTAGAAAGTGTTTATATAGACGTTTTCCAATCATTTTGTATACCAGCCACGCTTTCCTTATCAGGCAGGCCGAAAGGGGGTCTTGCTGTCCTAATATCTCTTAAATGTAGTAATATTAACGTCGAGGAATTACTGTCTACTCCCCTTTATCAAATCTTAAAACTGACTATGCCAGATTATGCAAATGTTTTGCTAATTAATGTTTATTTTAACTTCTTTTATGCACAAGCAGCCTATTAATTTAGTAGAAGAGTTGGACTATTATATCTAAAGTTTTTTCCAAAGTGATCATGTAGCTATTATCTGGCTAGGGGAGTATAACATTGTCTGGTGCCCTTTTAGTGGAGACCGTGTATATGGGGTCAGGACAGGCAGGGAGAGAACATTACACATTTTTCCCAGACTCCATACAAGGGAGCATTTAATCAGGTAATCATGACACATAACTTACTCTTTTCGTCAGACTTCCAGGGAAAGGACATAACATATCCTCCAACCTTCGTGGGGAAAGGAAGAGGAAATGTCGACTTTAGTTTAATATCTCCAGAGCCTGCAGCCAAAATAGTAAACTCTGCAATCCGTTGCTCCAACATCGGCGATCATAAGCCTGTCACAGTTAGCTTTAAAAAAAAAAAAAAAAGATTGGGTGTAGCTCTAATCTATAACATCATAATTAGAGAATTCATATCAAATGAGATAATATCGATCCCATTAAATCTTTTAATGATTTAGTAGCAGAAAAGTATGAGGAGGAATTGTGCTGTTTTGTTGGAAGAATTGAATCAGGGAAAGTTTTAAATAGCTTTGCTGAGGTATGCAAAACGGTATCACGCATGTTGACGGTAAAGAAACCACCCAAGGATTAACAAGTTTATAAATGGTTCAATACGGCCTGTACTGCTGCCCTTAAAAACTTAAAACGGGCCACTAAAATGTCACCACCTAATATTGAAGCTATCAGAATAGCCAGACATGAGTACTATACGACCCTAGACAAAAGAAGAAAAGAAATAAGAAGGAGGGCTTGGGAAGATCTGGAAGTGGCCTCACAGCTCAGGGATAATAAAGTATTTTGGGAAATTGTCAGCCGCCCCTATTTTTCTGAAGACTCGAGGTTTGTATGCGACATTCCGGCTGAAGAGTGGGTGCTCCACTCTTCATAGTTATTTGATCTGGACAGCAAGTCATCTTGCCAGTCATACTCCTTAGACCCCCCTCCCCCAGCCCGATATCTTAACCTGACCTGTGCTACCCTTTTAAGGGTTTTCATTGAGGTAAGCAATGTTTTCAAGGCCACCTTAAGATGCCCTTCCAGGAAAGCTCCTGGCCCTGATGGGGTCCCTATTGATGTATTCAGGCAGAATCCAACGTTTTGGCCACCATTATTAGCAAATGTATTTTGCACTGTAATTGGGGGTGGCCTATTAAATTCGTGGAGGGAGTCAACTATAGAACCAATTTTTATAAAGGGGGACAGAAATCTCCCTGCCTGCTGTCACCCTATTTCTCTCCTGGACTTGTCTGTAAAAATATTAGGAAGGGTAATCCTTGAAAACCTGGAAGACTGGGCTGAAGCACATACATTTTTTTCTGACGTACAATACGGTTTCCGCTCAGGCTTGGGCATTCTTGAACAATCCTTAAACTTATTTTTGTTAATGGGGAAATTTGTCATAACCAGGAGAGGTTCTTTACAAATGGCACTTATGGACCTGTCCTGTGCTTTCGACTTGGTGGACAGGGAGAAGCTCAGGGGTCTGATGGAGGATGTGGGCATCAAGATCTCCCTCACTGACCTCCTTCAGTAAGATATGGTCAAAACTGAGAATGCACCCCATTTATCAGAGTTAGGCAGGGATGTATTTTATCACCCTTTTTATTCTAATTTTATATCAATGCCTTTGACTCAGAGCTCGTACAAAAAGAGAAGGACTTACCCAAGGTTGGGAGTCGCCCAGTCCCTGTACTCTTTTATGCTGATGATGATGTTTTAATTACACATACCACAAACAGCCTTCAGACCTTACTTGAATCTTTTAACAATTTTATAGGTAATCCACTTTTAAAAGTGAACCACCAGAAACCTCATAAAATGATCTGTGGTCCCAAAAACACATGCATGCGAAAGTACTGAATGGAGGGGGTTGCCATAGCCAAGGTTTCAAATTTTAACTAGTTAGGTGTCCTTTATGATGCAAACTAAAAATGGGAAAAGGTACTTGTAGGAAAGTGCCCTTTTTTGCATGATTGCCCTCACTTTTTGCCTAATGTTGATGTACTTTGACTGAGTGTGACCTGGGTTCCTGCCAACCAGGTACCCATGGCCTATGTTCTTTCTCTAGCACTGTACTGTTGCAAAACCCAATTGGCAACTCTCTGGCCACATGTAAGCCCCTTGTAAAGGGTACCATAGGTACCAAGGGCACTGTGAACCGGGAAGGCCTCTAAGGGCTGCAGCACTTATTGTGCCACCCTGAGAGGCCCTGTACCTTTGTACACACATACTGCCATTGCAGATTGCGTGTTTTAGTGCAGAACAAAGTGAAGAGTTGACATGGCACACATCCCTGTGTGCCATGCCTACAACCCACTGCCCTGTCATAGGTAATTCACCCCTCTAGCTGGGTGCACTATACCAGTGGTGAGAGTACAGGTGCATGAGCCATGTACCCCTACAGTGTCTAAGTCAATTCTTAGACATTGTAAGTGCAGTAATACCATAAAAAGTATATGGTCTGGGAGTTTGTCATTACGAACTCCACAGTACCATAATGGCTTTACTGAAAACTGGGAAGTTTGATATCAAACTCCTAAGCACATTAATCCCACACTGATGCCAGTGTGGGATTTAATGAAAAATGCACTTAGAGGGCATCTTAGAGATGCCCCCTGAAAAGCGACCTAAATCTAGTGTCCTAGCTGAGTGGCTGCTTGCCAGCTGCCACCACCAGACTTGTTTCTGGACCCCTGGGTTGAAAGCCTGTCGCTCTCGGGGTCCTGAAACAAAGCCCATCCTGGGGATGAGGTGTCAAGCCTCCTCCCCAGGATGGGCAGTGTCCACGAAGGGGAAGCTTCAAAGGCCTGCCACCTTTGTGAGCTACCCCAGCCATTTGCTGCTCCAAGGTAGGTAGAGAGGTGTGCCCACCTTTGCCAACCCCACCCCTCAGGTGGGGGAGGGGAGGTGAAGCACAACTCTCACTCCCAACCATCTTGCAGATGGGGGGACCCAGCCAACCAGAGTGAGGCCTATGCCACCCTTCCACTGGAGAGTGGCATAATAGGGGGTGTACCCACCCCAAGGAAGGGACCTATTGGTCCCGACCTGTACCTACTTGAAAGGCCCCTACATTTAGTATTTAGGGGCAACCCTAAACCGTGCCTCCTCAGACCAGAGCCGAAAAGAAGAAGCAAGTAGAAGAAGGACCGAACAGCCGTGCGGAGAGAAGAAGAGGAGGACATCAACTGACTTGAGCCCAGTCCTACTGGCCTGTCCCGACCTCAGACTCCTCCAACTGAACCTCGGTGTGTCCTGTAGCCAGCAGTCCTCAAAAACCCGGAGAACCAGCCCTGCCTTTGCGACTAAAAAGGACTTTATCTCCCGTTAGCACCGGACCTGCTCAAAACCAACCGACTCTGACTCCGGTCAATTCGGCGAGTCACCGACACTCCGCTCCCGGCGCCCTGAGCTCGAGCCTAAGTGACCCAATAACCACAGTAGGTCCTTCTGACAATCCTAGCCTGGAACCCAGTTTCCCCTGGACCTCTACAAGCTCCAAGACCAAAACTGGAGCCAACAACTGAAAAGTCCCCTCAACCGCGACCGAAGGCGACACCCTGACCAACTCCGTAACCGAAGCTGTCCAGAACAACCAATTGCGACCGTCCGACCGACTCCGTCCCCAAACGCTTGCGGTCACAGAACAACGACTCCCAAAGACCCCATTTGCCTCCTCAGCCGCTGAACGACTCCGAAGGAACCTCGACCAAATCTGCAGCTTCAGCCTAGACCGCATCCTACACCCGGCCGCCTCTGTCAGTGTAGTTCTTGTGTTGGCCATTGGGCCTTACCGCGCTGACCTCGACCCCAGGAGCTTTTGTTTTCCAATCTGGTAGCCTGCTTGTCGCAGTCCCCAAACATACGACTGTGCTTAGCCCGTTGGCTAACGTGTGGTCCCTGTACTCTGCACCCGGCCGCCTCTGTGCCGCTGATGGTGCGACTCGAGTGCCCATTTGACCGAATCTGACCAACGGACCCGCAAACCCAGTTCTGCTTTTTCAGGACTAAGCGTGGCTCGTGAGTAAAACTGTAAACATGTACTGAGCTTACAAAACGCATTATCTCCTTTTTCCTTGCCTCAGGAAATTAACCAGCCTAGTGTCTAGAGACACCTGGCTGTGTAAGAAAAGTAACCGAAAAGTAATTCTAAACAAATTGCAAAATATAAAGTAATCCTTTTTGTAACCAAATCATTGCATACAAACTGTGGGGCATATTAGCAAGGGCACTATCGCCGCTTTAGCGGCACTTTTTGCCGCTAAACCGGCGATATTTATATCGCCCTATCAGCAAACTGTCTCTAACAGCAGTTAGCGACAGTTTGCGGGCATTAGCACCCGTTTTTTTACCGCTTTGCATGTCAGCGATATTTATCGCTAATGACATGCAAAGTGGGCGTTCCCGACGAACAAACCTGGGAAACACTCGCTAACAGGCCTATCGCCTATTAGCAAGGTGGCCATGGCCCCAGTTAGCGACGTGAAATGTCGCGCTAACCGGGGTCATCGCCATTTATTTAACACCTGCAATTAGCAGGTGTTAGCCATACCTAACATGGGGGGTGGATTATGCTGATACGACCACAGGGTCGTATCAGCAAGGTGTTCTCCCTTCTCCATGCAACATCGCTGGTTTTTCAGCGATGTTGGCCCATTTCCCCCGCTATCGCTGGAATATTCATCGCCATAGCGCTAATCGTTGCTAATACAGCGTTAGCGTGGCGATATATTCCAGCGATAGCCGGCGATAAAAAAAATCACGCTAAGCAGGGTTAGCGATGATTATCGCCTCTTCTTGCTAATATGCCCCTGTATTTAAACTGCATATGCTTGCAAATTATTTGTATACTTACTTGTACCAGGCCTGGCTTGGTTCTAGAAAATAAATATAACTAGATAATATTTTTAAACAAAACAAATTGGTCAGAGTTCAGTCCTTGAGTGTGTGTAATCATTTCTTGCCTGGGCACTACCCTCTGATAAGGCCTTACTGCTCGCCCACACTACCACAAATAGAGAGTAAGGTACTATCTACTTTAACCTCTGCCTACCTTGGGGGAACCACTGGACTCTGTGCACACTATAACTTACTTTGGTATAGTATATACAGAGCCCGCTTCCTACACTACTTATTCATGGAGGGCAAAAATTCACTTGGGCATGTGAGGTAATCTTTAGATTGGGGAAGAAATTAGGTCATAAGCCAATCAAAGAAATTATTTCACTCTACAAAAGTAAATGCCTCTCAGTTGGGATATACGGGGCATGGGTTTTGGGCTCAACAAAAACCTACAGATGAAACGTAAGGAAGTTCAGCATTACAGTATACATATACCAACCAATCGTATGTGCTAACACAAGCACAAATCAACTGTTTAGTAGGTTGCCTTAGGCAACCAACGGGCACGCACTTTCAACACAATGGTTGGTCACACATAGGTTACAGTACATCAAGTATGTTCATTTTAAGTTATGTTTAGGTCTGAAATGCTCAGGTTGGGCGAATGCCTGGTGAGTCTGTAATGGGTTACAGCATATCAGCTCATTCCATTAAGTGTTTTTTATATGAATCTCTTCCATAATCTCCCATATATTTGAGCTGTGCTGATGCTTGTGACGGTATACGAAGATTCAGTTGCAGAATGAAGCGTACCTGAATAGGTATCCCACCAGCACAACCTATAACGTGAGGAAAATGTGCATTTCTGTAGAAATTGACCTTGGTGTCCTGCAGCTCTTGAGGGCTGTTAGAAAAGCCTGTGGGTGTTTATCCTACTCAACATTACATCCAGAAAGGTACAGAATACAAGAGATAAGTTACTCTGAGACACCCTAACTGCTCCTGCAAGAAGTCTTGACGACTAGCAAAGGAGGTGTAATGGGCACAGGACCTGTAAGTATGTGTTAGTATAGGCTGGCTTCTAGGTGTGTGTCCTTAACACAGGATCCGCTTCTTGTATGACCTCAAGTGTAACCTACCTGTTGAGCCTTTTCTTGCCATAAGTCTCCTCCTCAGTCTGTTCAGAAAGCATCACTCTAACTCCTCTTCTGTCACCTTTTCTCTTCTGTGCTCCCCAAATCCTCATTTTCCTTATCATTGCATAGAAGGCAGCCATTTTGGAATGCAGATGCATTAGGTCACTCAGGCTGTCTGTTCTAAGAGCTTCTCATCAATGAATTAAAAAGAAGCACATAGAATAGGCTTAGGGTCAGCTTCATCAGTGAATTGGGCTTGTAATAAATATTCAAACAGGAAAAACGTAACTTTGTAGTTGTTTCCTAACTGGAAATAACAATATTACTGTTATTATTGTATCCCAATGCTTTCCTATGGAACAGGCAACCCTGCTACAGAGAAAATAGCTTTTATGGTCTTTTCACAGTAAGAACATGTTTAACATTAAACCTGAAGACCTGGATTGGAAGTTCGGGTTGGACTGTTCCCATGAGGAACAGGGTCTAGACTGATTTGCATATGGCTAGGTCGGAACTGGGGTGGCAAAGTGAGCTAAAGAACGATGAGGGATTCAACCCAGATCTGTGATTGGGGGTGAGTGTCTGTAAAGTTTCAGCGCTTCGTCCATCATCTCCTTGTGTTTGCTTTGTTCACCCTAAGCTGGAAGGGTATGCCCAGAAGTGGGTCTCTTGCTGACTTTGCCACTGGATTCAAGCTAGCCTGGCTGATGAGGGGTGTTACCCTGAAACCGGTACAAGGATGCTTGTTTGTCTGAAATGTTTCAGCATCTCCTTGTGTTTGCTTTAACATTAAACTTTTACATGTCCTACTTTTAAATATTATGCACCCTGCCTTATGGGCAGTGTCGCCTACTTATGGGTGACATTAATATTTAAAAGAAACATTTAGGCCTGTCAAAAGGGGTTATTTTACAGGTCGAATTTGCAGCTTAAACCTGCACAACTAGGCTACACGCGGCAGGCCTGCACTCATGTTTACACTGTCACTGTAATGGATGGCACACTGAGTGCTGCAGTGGACTTGAGACATTTAACTTCCAGGCCCTGGGTCCACTTTGTACCATATACTGGAGACTTATAGGTAAGTTAAATATGCCAATTAGGGTCTGAGTTCCAAAACCAGTATAGTCAGTCATGGCAAATATCTGGGGCTCACCACACAAACGAAGGTCATTTCCAACACTGAGCATCTGCACTTCTTGAATTGAAAATGGAGATGGGTTACACTTTTCAGTAGAGCTACAATACTTGCATAGGCAGATTACCCCTTTCCAGTAGACAGGGGATACTCGAACATAATGAGCACCTGGTCTTCTAGCTTTTATCCAATCGCTGCCACAAAAGCATTTTGACTCACAGACCCTGCATTGTTTCCAGCTTTTCCGAAACTAAGGTTGATTGCTGTCTTTATCTGTCTGAGGCCAGTGTCATTGCAGTTGCAACTTCTGACCCACTGCTTCTGCAAAGAGCATGTGCTATTTGGACATGTCATTTAACAGGAATGACAGGCCTGACCAGACTGTGCAACCAGCCGTGTCTTCACACAGCTATTAGATGCAGTATGCTGTTGATTGAGCATGTTTCGAAGTATCAGTTACTTAGGTATGCGGAAATAATTTGTCAATGCATAGGGAGACTTCTAACTCAAACTAATTAAGATTGATGACATTATATGGTTACTATTAATGTGCATAGTGCAAAACAGAGATATGCATGAGCAAATGTAGTAATGCTCAATAGGAAACATGTTTACTCAAAAATTCACTTTTTGTGTATATTTCAGAACAAAGCATGTGTGAATGCACACAATGTTTCTTTGGCCGTAAGTTGGTTGTTACAAATTTAATTAAATTTGGCTTTAACCTTAGTGTGGGGCATGTGGTGTAGCTTTTTTTGCACTATAGACCAGCCAGGCTGGGGCACTCCTACTAGTCTTGGCATTAGGTCTTTGAAGAGCGCCACAGTCCAAATGACTTTCTTGCTCTTTTCATGTTCGCTTTGTCAGCAGAGAGAGTAAGCTGGTGATTTGTTGTTCATTCAGGGCATGGAATCTAGTTTGCTTTGCTTCTTCCAAGCCTTCCTCCGTGGCCTGGCTCCCAGACTCGTCAGCTGTGCTGAGAGGTTTACATGCACTATAGTAAACCAATGTAAATAAATACCTCCTGGCAGATTGAGCGGCAGCTATTAGTGCTGACTGTGTCTTTGTAATGTGCAACAACGACATGGGGGTTAATTTGTTTACTAAGAAAGATTCACGAGGCTTCTCATTTCACACAATTACCTATTGATTCTACAATACAACCTGGGTCCTATACAGGCGTTCTGACGCTTACATGCAGTTTCGGAGAAAAGTAGATGTGCTGAGTTCATACAGCATGAAGCACATGTGACTGTGCCAAATGAAATGACAATGTGGAGGTTTGAGCGTACCAGCGGCGGCTTCTCCACAATGGCGGAGAAGTGTTGCCCCACTGACTCAGAGCCAGCAGCTGAAAAATAAAACAATATCTTACTATTGTTTTATTTTTTAGCTATTGGCTCTGAGCCAGTGTGTGCAGGGAGGGTTGGGGCCGGGCCATGGGAGGGGGGAGGAGGAGTGGTATGTGCACTTGTAAGGGCGCATGTCAGTATGGCCAGTCGTTTTAGGCCGGCCAAACTGACATGGTCACTTTGGTTTCTCCAACCCAGCTGTATTGTACAGCCAAGTTGGAGAAACAGCACAGACTCCCTGTGCCTGAGCGAGCATCTTTTCAGCCTGCTCAGGCAAATCTCCACACTGCTCTCATGCTTGAGAGCAGCATGGGGATTGGATGGGGAGTCCGTGATGCTGCCCCAGGGACTGCTGAGAGCAGCAGAGCAGAGAAGCAGTGAGAGGCGAGTTGGCCGTCATCATGAGGTAAGTTTTTAGTTTTTATTTATTAATCCCATGTGCGCCGCTGCACTCCCCTACGCCCCTCCACCCACCCCCCTACTTGTAAATGATATCGGCTGCCACTGGAGCAGACAGTATTTCTTACTGAACAATAGGGTTCAACAAAGGAAGTACATGATTATATTCGCTCAAGAGGGTAACATTTGAACTGCAATGGTACATGTGGGTAGTAGATTTTCTACATTTCACTTTCAATCTGCACAGGAACTAGCAATGTCCTCAAGTCCTCAACCAAAACTTATAGTGATCAAATGGGAAGTATTGTATAATATACAAACATTGAAAGATAGCTAGAAAAATGGGTATGAAACTGGAGGGAGTATTCTGTAGAACAGAGGGAGATAACGGTTACCACTAACTTCTGCTGTGATGTGTAGGCTACAATTTCGAATCATGGCAAGAAAAACTCAACTTTCCTCCTGAGGTCAACAAATGGAAAACCATTAAGGTTGGTAAAGTAGTGCTTAAATATTTTGATTGTCCAGGAGCCCACTGCTCTGATTCAGTATCAAATGCATCAATTGTCTGATTAAATATTTGATTAGGAAAGGTGAAACATCATATCTAGTACTACAAATTGCTGCACAACAGGAATGTACAGCTCTGTTACAGTCAGTGTCAGAACCCCTCGTAGTTTGAAAAGGATAGAGGTGGGCAGAGCTCGTGGAGGTTCACTCAGAGGAATCCTGTGGAGTTACATAAAAACTCCGCAAGATACTCTGGAGTTCCGTGAGTGGGCGAAATTCGCATGTCGCGTTGCTCGCACTGATTTATTGCACTAGGAGCTTGTTCCATGCTGTAAAATCAGCACAAATTGCACCACATGGAGCGCTGCTTCCTTCAGCTGCTCCAGTAGATTTTCTGCTTGATCAGCCGCTTTCTTAATGTGAAAGGTCACGAACTGCTGTGCCTGTCCACGTTGAGAAAGCTCACAAGGAGACATTCTAGCAGCCAAAAATCATGCTAGGGGACTCAAATTCTTGCGTGCCTACTTAACATTGGCGAGCCTCGCACAAGAAAAAACTCTGCCACAAGGTGGTTAGCAGAGTTTTGTCAGAGCCCCACGTTCCAAGCAGAACAGGGAGTGGGCAAAACTCTAAGAACTCCACCGGCGGAGCAGAGTTTATCACCCATCCCTAGTCTAGTTCTGGCCCTTTCAATGGTTCACTAGAATAATAAACATTGAAGATCTACGACTTCCTGAAGTGCTATGTTCTCTTAGAAAGTTGTAGTGAACACAGCACTTAGAGCAGTGTTGGGAACATGTGCATCCTTTTGACTCTTTTAAGAAATATGTTATAAGCATTCAAACTTCTGATGTATTGTTACCAGTGAAAAGTAGCTTCTCGCAAGATGACATAATCTCGGAAGAAATGGTGCCCATCTTGGGCATGACAAAAGTATTTAAGACACTCCCAGCCCTCTCAGCTTTGCTTGGTATGCATTGCTGAGAAAGCTGGAGCCCCCTGTTCGTTGCTGAAGACATGGCTGATTTTGAGGTGAAACACTTACCAGTTCTTTTTCTGCTGCAGCATCCCAGCACGTCAACCTTGAGAACTACAGATACTGTGAGGAGAAAAAAAAGAACGTTCGAGTGAGATGCAGAACCAGTTTTATTGTTAATAAGGTAGGCGCCGGTGCCCAAGTATACTCACTTCACGATCATGGTGAGGTTAGTCTTGAATTTCACTGAAATTTTTTGTCATTACGTGTATCAAAAGAAAATGAGTATTGTTCTAGGTATCAGTTTCTAACCACAGCCTATTCAAATTCTCTCTTCAAACAGTCACTACTAATAACCCAAGTTGTGAACAGAAATAGAGTAGGCCTCAAAGGAAGATTAGATTAGCTACTTTTTCCCCTCACTTTAGCCCCCCTCTCCTAACTAGCTCAGAGAACATAGATCACGCAGTGGACACCCTCGAGACAGCTATTACCCAAGCCCTCGACATCATAGCTCCTTTGTCTAGGATTAAGCCCAAATCCAAAGTGTCTCCTTGGTTTATGGAAACCCTAAAAACTGAAAAACTAATCACTAGGAAAGCCGAACCCAAATGGAGGAAGACTAAAAGTGCTGCGGACAGACAGGCGTACAACCTCACCCACAGAAGCTACCTAGATAATATTAAGCCAGCCCAAAAAATGTATACCAGTAATCAAATTAATATGGCTGCTAACTTAAACAAGGAGCTGTACAAAATACTTAACGAATTCACTAATCCTGTTTCCAGTCAGCCCGTAAACTCCTCCTCACAAGACTGGGTCGACACATTGTCCACCTTCTTTGAGGAAAAAATCAACATCATTCATAACTCGTTTCCCAATCCCAATGTTGAAAATGTCACAATGAGCCCGACAATAATCAGACGTCCGTTACCCCATCCCTTGTAGAGTTTACCGAACTCACTCAAGAAGATGTTAAACCTGCCCTTTTCAAGGTCAAATCGGGCTCACCAGTCGACCCAGTCCCAACAAATATTCTGTCCATCATCGCCCCAGGGCTCCTCAAGAGTCTCACTGTCCATTTCAATATATCTTTAAATCAAGCCATAGTCCCCACTAAGTGAAAAGCAGCAAGGGATCAAACCAATCCTGAAAAAGCCTTCTGCAGACCCCTCAGAGCCCTGTAATTATCGTCCCTGTAGGAGAGTAGGATCTGCCTCTTATGTTGCCCCCACTTTTTTTCTGATGTTTACACTGGTTTCTGGCTATAGTCTGGCTGGGACCCTGCCAATCAGGGCCCCAGCCTCTCTATTCTCTCTAAACGACTTGGAGTGCACTCTAGGTGCACTAGTGATTGGATACTGTGGTACCTTATGAGTCCCTAGTATATGGTACCTTAGGTACCAAGGGCATAGGTACTTCACAGGCCTACCAGGGGCTGAAGCATGTATTATGCCACCCCTGGGAAGCAGACTAAATCTGACACCACAGGTCTGCTACTGCAGCCTGGGTAAGGTGGTGCAGGCACCCCTTACTGTGATATAGGCTACCTATATCACTACATAGATACACACATATAAACCTATAAGTCACTCCTATGGCAGGCCTTATCAATCCTGAAGGCAGAGTGCTTGGTTCCTATGTGAGAGGGTGCCCCTGCATGAGCAGAGCCCCTCTGCAGCATTCGGAGACCCTTCTCTGAGGCTGTTTGTAGTGCAGCCTGACCATATACTCTTTTTTTAAGTTCAAAAGAGGTTTATTGAGAATATTCATATGATCATACATAGAAAATGCTTCATCGAAACAATCCTTTGTTAATACACAATAACAGGAAGTCATGACAAAAAGCAATAAAGCTACACCTTACTCCATAAAGTAATAAAAGGATCTTAAAAAAAGAAGGTAAGAATGCAGTCACAGGTTCATAAGAGATGTAGTAGCAATATATAACAAGCTCACATAATCTCAACGAGAAAAAAAAAAAAAAAAAACAGTATGGAGAATGATATAACTAAGCATAATCGTGAGTGAAAAGTAGGAAGTCAGGGAGGCTTGGACACCTCTTGCTGTGAGGGATCGGACAAAGAAATCTTCTCTCCAGTGTTTCCTAGAAATTGTGTGAAAGGGCCCCATAGGTGTAATCGTTTTGTAGCAAGAGAGATAGGATGAACAAGTGCTGTGTCAAGGCGGTGGTTGTGACACACGGCGTACCACCATGCTAAATAAGACAGTTTAGAGGAATCTTTCCAGTTCTTTGATATCTGCTGGAAAGCTACAGCTGTCATCAAATCAATAAGTGGTAGCTGGGATCGGAGTTGATCCTTTCCCCATTCCGGTGCTAGACTGCCTAGGAAAATGTTTGTGAGGGAAAGGGGAACTGTGCTGTGAAAAATAGTGTTGACTTGGCGCCAAACCTGTTTCCAGAATGTTAAAACATGGGGACAAGTAAATAACATATGTTGGAGATCTGCGCCGTTCTGGGAGCATGACCAACAAGTGGTCGGGGTTGTGTTGTGTATTTTATTTAGGTATACAGGAGTAAAAAACAATCTATTATATATGAAGAAAATTGTTTGTATTGTGCTAGCTGCCCTAGATGATTTCCTGATTTTTGTCCAAATTCTGTTCCAAAGAGAAGTAGGCCAATTTGTTCCCAAATCAGATTCCCATAGGAGTTCTACTTTGGTTTTATCACGTGTCTCAGGGGTTGCCATTAAACGGGAATAAATGGTGGATGCTTTGGGGGTTATGAGTAGAAAGTCATGCCAGGGGAAAAGGGGTTGGGATGGCGAGGAAGGTGAAGATTTGAGTGTAGTATAAGTGTCGAGTATTGTGTTTTGTAAAGTCAGAAATTTGGGTTTGAAGGAAGAAGGTAGGTGATATATGGTTTGTGATTGTGTAAATGTAATGTGTGAGCCCTGAGGAAAAAATTGATGAACCCAGAGCAAACCCTTTTTCCTCCAGCTCTTCCAGTATATAGATTTACCTTTAAGAAGGATGTGTTTGTTATTCCAGATCGTAGAGTTGAGAAAAGTGTCTAAAGTATGTACAGCCAAATGGGGGGCAAGGGATAATAATTTACCAGAATGCTTAATTACAGGATTGAAGAATTTTTGTGGCTTACGAGTGAAAGATAGGTATTCCTGAAATGAGAAAGGAGCTAAGAAAGAGGCCTCAAGATCTACCCAAAGAGGCTTATCATCAGATTGATTGGTGGTCCAATTCGTGAGCTGACGTAACTGGAAGGCTTTGTGATAATTAGAGAAATGAGGGAAATTAACTCTGCCCTCAGATTTTGGTCTCATTAATTTCTGTAGCGCCATCCTTGGTTTTTTAGCATTCCATAAAAAGGAGGTCAAAATAGAATTAATCTTCTGAAAAAATTTAGATGAAATAGGTAGGGGAATGTTAGAGAGGATATATAGAACAATCGGAGTGAGCATCATTTTGATTGTGTCGAGACGGCCCCACCAGGAAAGATGAAGGGGATGCCAACCTGCAACCAATGTTTTGAGTTTGGCAGAGTATTTGTCTATGTTTAAAGAGATAGATGTGTTAATAGAAGGCGAGAACCAAATGCCTAGATATCTTATATGCTTAGGACTCCAGGTAAAGTTGGAAAGTTTAAAGTCATCCTTAAAGGTATATTTGGTCAAAGGTAATATCTCGCACTTCCCTCTATTTAATTTGTAACCCGATACCAGACCATATGCCTTCACCTCTCCTATGAAGGCTGTGAGGGATGATTGTGGTTGGGAAAGAAAAACTAAAATATCGTCAGCGTATGCTGCTAATTTAATTTGTTGAGGCCCTGAAGTAAAACCTGTGATTAAGCGATTTTGGCGTATTCTTGATAAAAAGGGTTCTAAAGCCAAATTAAAAAGAAAAGGAGACAAAGGACATCCTTGACGCACTCCTCGATTGAGATTAAAGTATGAAGAAATGAGACCATTGGATGAAATGGCGGCCTTGGGTTTAGAGTAAAGTAGGGCAATTAAAGAGACAATTTTTGGTCCAAACCCAAACCATTTGAGAGTATGGAAGATGAAAGGCCAGTATACCCTATCAAAGGCTTTTTCAGCGTCTAACGCGATTGCTGCCAGAGAATCTGAAGAATGTGATGATTTGGATAAAATGTCAAAGAATAGACGGGTGTTATCAGTAATAATGCGTCCTTTGACAAAACCTGATTGTTCCTTTCCAAGCAACACGGGAAGATGTGGTTCTAACCTTAGGGCAAGTGCTTTCGAAAAAAAATTGTAATCTACATTAACTAAAGATATGGGTCTGTAGTTCTTACAGTAGCGGAGATCCTTATCTGTCTTTGGAATTAGACATATCAGGGCTTCAGAAAATGAGCCGGTGGAATTATGAGAGGCGACGAAGGAGGATAAAAGAGTATGCAGGTGTGGAAGTAATAAGTGAGCAAAATGTGAGAAAAACTCCACTGTAAAGCCGTCTGGACCTGGGGCCTTGTCTTTTTTAAGAGTTTTCAAAGCGTTTAGCAGTTCTGCTTGTGTAAGGTCTGCCTCCAGAGAAGTCAGATCTAGTTGGGGATTAGTGTTTTTTTGAATGGTGGAGAAATATTGGAGTATATCTGTGTCTGAGGGTGTAACTTCCGGTGTGTAAAGGGACTGATAAAAATGTACGAATTCTTGGAGAATTTCACAGTCTTTGAGTTTTGGTGTCTGGTTTTCATCTATAATGGAGTCAATATGTAACGACTGTCTTTTGATCTTTAAATAATTGGCCAAAAGTTTGCCCGATTTATTTTGTACACCATAATACTTTGCTGAGGATTTCAGTAAATAAAGGGAGGCCTGCTCAGTAGTGGAGACGTTAAAGGCGATTTTTGCATTGATGAGATCTTTAAGGGAGTCTTTCGATTTAGACTTATGGAATGTATGTTCAAGTTTTTTGATTTTAGCAAGAAGTGTATTATGTGATACATGGGAAGCTTTCCGTTTATTGGATACAAATCTAATGATGAAATCACGTGCCGTAGCCTTAAAAGCATCCCATACTGTGTGAAAGGAGACATCATTTGTCATATTAATATGAAAAAACTCTCGAGCAAAGGAGACAAAGGATGAAGTGAAGTTAGAGTCAAGGAGTAGAGAATTATTGAAGCGCCATTTTTTGGATAAAGTGGGTTGGTTTAAAATGTCTAATTGAATCGAAACAGGTGCATGGTCTGAAATAAGAATAGGGCCTATGTCAGCCGAACGTAAGGATTGGGAAATGTTGTGTGATATAAAAATGCAATCTAACCGGGACTGTGTTTGATGTGGGGGCGAGAAAAAGGAGTATTCTCTTAAAGATGGGTTGCAAAGGCGCCAAGAGTCTAGCAGGTTCCCCTGTTGAATAGTGTGTGTGAAAGCTTTATGTGATGTATTTGAGGCAAAGTGGGATTTAGAGTTTCTGTCCATGAATGGATCCATCACTTGATTACAGTCGCCTACAAGAATAAAGTTTCCTGATGGGTTTGCGAGCAGTAGCTGAGAGATACGAGTCCAAAATGCGGCGTCTCCATTAGTAGGGCCATAAATGTTAAGCAAGGACAAAGGGGTCCTCCCCACTAAGAGGTTGGTAAGAATCCATCTGCCCTCTGTGTCTGATTCTTGTGAGACTAGCTTGACATTCAGTGCGTTCAAAGAGTTATAACCCCATTCCGTTTGCCATCACCTGGCGAGAAAAAGACTTCACCAACCCAGTTCCTTTTAAGTTTAAGCGATTCTACTTCAGTGAGATGTGATTCTTGCAATAACGCAATGTTGACATCCATTTTAGAGAGATGAGACAAGACTCTTTGTCGTTTGATGGGGGAACCCAAGCCTTTGACGTTCCATGTGACAATTTTCAGAAACATATATGAGTTAAAAATAATGAAAACATAAGCGAGCTTGTAAAAACCTGTGTACTATGGATTGTAGTATCTGCGAAGCAATCATCAATGAGAACATTAAAGAACAGTGTAGTAAACATTATACTCAATAGAGGAGTAATGAACATCATGACTAATTGAATAAACCTGGAAAGGTAAGAAGGAAAAAGAAGAAAAATAGTCAAGATTGGAGAAAGAATCATATGACAGAAACATCTGTGGAGAAGTGAAAAAAGAAAGAGTGAAAGAGAAAGGGTAGAAACCATGAAAAGGAGAAAAGGAGAAAGGATCATACCTATGTAAGAAGCAAAACAATGGAGGTGTGGGGGGGGGAGAAACCACATGGAACGATGGCGCGTCCGGACTCCACGAGGTAGACGGGGGAGACTTCAGGAGGTGAACAGTGTACAAAACAATTAGGTCAAGCACATGAGGTGAGGTCCTGTGTTACAAAAGGTAAAGGAGACAAACAAAAAAGACAAAGGAAAAACGGTTAACACAAATAGGATGAAATCTAATATGAGACATTGTGATAACAAACATTGTAAATACATGACCTGAGATTAAAAATAACGTTAACGAGAACAAGCAAAACCATTATATCATGACCAAATCACTGATAGCATCTACAAGTGGAATAACATACAGAGAATCCAGTTCTTATTCAAGAGTATAACGGAGAACAAGCTACTTGAACCATGTACTGGTAGTGCCCATCATTTCTGGGCATTGTGTATTGAGGAAACTTTTCAGCTTTGTTGGATCATCATAGGTCGATGTATTGTTGTTGAGAGTCACTTTAAACTGGCAAGGGTGGAATAATCCGAACCGTGCTCCAATTGAACGCAATGCTGGACGCATAGCAAGGAACTCTTTGCGTCGATCCGCTGTGGCCTTGGCATAATCCTGTGAGAAGAATAATTGGTGGCCAGAGAATGAAATCCACTTCAGAAGCCTAGCTGCAGATAATACTTTTAGGAGGTCCGTATATTCAAGGAAGTACAGTATGACTCCTCTTGGCCTTTTCGTACCTGAGGCTGTTGAATTCAATGGGCCTAGCCTATGAGCACGTTGGATGTTGAGATTGGTATCCTCCGGTAAATTTAGTGTGGACGGCAAGAATTTTTGAAAAAAGGAGATGGGGTCCGACCCTTCCACGCCTTCTGATAGTCCATAAATGCGGAGATTGTTACGTCTATTTCTACTTTCAAGGTTCTCGACCTGTTTTTGCAAAGCTGAAATCTGGGAGCGAAATACGTCTACCTTGGTGCAAGATGCATTTAGAGTCTCAACATTTGGTCGACCTTGGTGACCCTGTATTCCAATTTTTCCCAGCCGTCAGTTAGGATTTGAATTTTAGAGTTTGTCTCCTCAATAAATGGTCTCAAAGCTCGAATTTCTTCCAAAAGAAGGTCCATGGAGACGGACGTACCTGGCTTCGGTGGAGAAGGTGGATTCTGCTTAAGGCGTTTGGTTGATGCTTTGGTAAGAGAAGAAGAGGCATTGCCCATACCCGAAGAAGCAGCCATTTTGGGTGTTGGTATTTGGGAATCTTCCATTTCAGTAAAATTCACACGAGGCTTTGAGTGAACAATAAATCTGCGGTGTGAAGATATTTGCAGGTTGGGTGTCTTTTTTAATCTACCCATACATTAGATATAATTAAAATCCACACAAAATGAATTATGTCGCTCTACAAAGTGGAACGTAAATACATAGTGTCACTTAGAAATAGTACAAAGGAGATACTGCAATTGTCCCTGCATCCACTGGTGCCCAGCTGGGTATCACAACATTTGAAATTATCAGAAAGCACGAGGTCATCAGAATTGATTACATATGCATCACTCCCACAGAACAGCTGCAGAGCTCTTTTAATTTCGCAACACATATAGAAGAAAAGCCCATTTTAAATAAATAATTCCATAGTGTGCTTCTGTAACTCTGCAGTCTCTGAGAAAAATATCTGAACAGTGCACATGGTTCCTCATAGGCAGTCTGGCTATATGTAGGTAAAGATATTGAGCTGCTTAGTTGAAGAACATAGAAAAGTATTTAGACACATAAGAAACAAGCACTCGAAAATAGGGTGAAAAGGTGCATTTCTGCATAACTTCCAAGTTTTAACTGACAGGAAACATTAAGCTGGGGCCAGAAGACGAGGAAAATGTTGCCTCCTTGTGAAGAAATACAGCACGCATTGAATACACTCTTTACAACGTGCATGCAGGCTGCTTTAAAATAACCACTTTCCTCGTGTCTATTTAGGAAATGCCAGAGTTCACCTAAAGGCCACTGTGGACCGAAGCCAAGCAGTAACTCACTCCAGAATTCACTTTAAGGCTTTGTCTCCCGCTGATTTAATTAGGTGTCAACCATAAATCCTATTTTGACAACGGAGCTCCAACGCGTGAGAGGAAAGGCTCCCTCAGTGCGCGCTTCCCATGAGCTGAATTATCGTGCTTGCAGCCGCCTCAGGCAGAATGCTCATAAAATCACCGGGGTTTCGCAGAAAGAGGCGGAAATGCTCCCACGTGGAGGCGCTTACATTCCGCTTTAAAGTGGTACAATTATCTGACCTTCATGGTTCCAATGACGCCAGAAAAACCGTTCGAAATCCCCGTCGCCTCAGGCGAGTCACGGAAGTGCCGCCATCTTCCTCGGGCGCTAGCCACGCCCCTGACCATATACTCTTAAGCGCATTATAACCTCGCGTTAAATGCTAACTTTGGGATGGCTGCACGGAAACATGTCGTGTTTGGTGTCAAACATCTTGGAATACTACCCCCCCGCCAGTTCTGGTGGTGGGGGTAGCATTCCACCCTTCTAGAGGGATAGACATGTACCTACTGTGGAAACGCGGTAGAATCCTGAAGAGCCCTGGCATCACAAAATGGATGCCACCAGTCACAGACACTGGGCTGCCCTCCTGCTGATGACCAACACTCGCAGTGGAGGAGGCCCAACAATAGGTATCCTGTCCCAAGGGGATGTGACCACCTCCCAGACAGGGTTTAGTGTATTGGGGCTGGGTGGGTGCACTCCTAGAGTGCTTTGAAGTCCTGCACTGGGGGAGCAGAAGGCTCCTCTGTGCATATGCCAGTTCAAACCAGCTCAGGGGCTACCTGCCCCTGCTCTGGCGTGAAACTGGACAAAGGGAAGTGGGTGTAGCCACCCACCCCCCTGACCCTCCCATAGGTGGGGTCATAGAGCTAGTCCCTCCCTTCTCTTTAGTATAAGAGGGGGAACCTGTGCATTGCAACCTAGATACCCCTGGACGACGCTCTTAAGAAGAATCCTGGACCTTCGACATTCCACTACCTCTGGAAGACTGAAGAATCTCCCTTGGAGTCAAGGAGTGACTCCCCTGCTTGGCAGGCACCAAAAACTACAACGACGGTTGCAAACTATGCTGCTCCAGCCAGAGCCCGAAGTCCCTGCAGCCCAGGAAGAGAATTTCCTGACTTCTCCAAGGCCATCGTGAGTCCCCAGCGAAGCTGAGGCAAGTGGACTCCACGAGCAACGAGGAACCGCAGCCCCTGGGTACCGTGCACTATTGTCAAGTGCAACCCCTCCACGACGTTCTACGAACTTGTGCTTTGGACCACGTATGGTCCCAGCCTCTAGCAGAGATCCCTCCCAAACTCAGAGGCCTACACCATCCCGAGTGACCGTGGACCCCTGTTGAGTGCATCCTCCCGAGGCGTCTTTGCGATCCCTTGCCAGCCGGCTTGTGGGTCCCCAGAAGACTTTTCAACAAAACCAAAGGGTTCCCCTGGTTGCTCCAGGCCTGCCCTGACATAACCTTGCTGGGTAAGTCCCCCAGACCTTGCTGATCTGCACCATTGACTTTTTTGTCCCTTCTACAAGACTTGCTGCTACCAAGGCTTGTTGGCTCCAATCGGGTCAGCGACACCGCAGTCAGCTGCAGACTTTCTGGGACACGCTGAATCCAGCTCCTGGCTGTCCTCGACGCCTCCTGGACCTCGTGGTCGAAGAGTCAAGACATCAGTGAACGACCTGAATCCTGTCGACGACGGTGGGCATTCATCTTCCTTGCCCCGGGTCACTGCCAAGTGACTTTGAACACTGTCCCCTCTGCTTTCAGGTGTTTCTCCTTCCGAATCCAGGCTTGGATTCCAACGGACACTTCTTCTGTCGTCGTAAGCAGCAAGTCTTCACTGGCTCCCACTGAGAACGACGCCGCGACCCGACACCAAAGGACACCTATGCACCCAGCTCCCCTGGGTGAGGTAACTTCAGCACTATGGTGCTCCTGTGGGCGTGGGCCCTAGAACTACTTACCCTGTAAGTGGCTTGCTTGTAGCTACCCTAGAAGTGCCCTAAAACTCCTATTTTCCCCGTGCGATTCTCGCACTGGCTCGTACAGGGTTCGCGTCTGTGTTAGACACATCACGTCCAACTCCCTTGTAACTCTACCAGTATCCGCGTCCTTCGACTCGTACTGACCGATCGGTGTGTTCGCCTCGAACACACCAGGGACCTGTAACATTGATAACTCAATCGCGTTCTCTCGCATAGACTCGTACAGGACTCGCACCAGTGTCTGAACACCGCGTCCGTCCCCTGTGGGTCTCCTACAACTACCTGGGGTGGTTCTTTGGGGTCCCTCGATTCTATGTGCTCTAGACCACGGTCTAGCCAAGATAAGATTGTGATATTTACTTGTGCTAACTTATTTTGATAAAACATTGACTTGTACATATGTTCCTGACTTCTAATCTCATAAAGAGATTAGTAGAGAGTTGTTTAGTAATAAATACATATATATTTGATATATATACCTGTGTGGTGTCTTTTCATTTGGTGATTCAAGAGATTGTGTGGTAAAACAAGCTGCTTTACATTCCTCCAAGACTTAGCCTGAAGGCTGCTCTCCACAGCTACCACTAGGATAGCTTTCTATAAAGGTTGTCTTAAACCTACCTACCATAAGAGTCGAATTGTACTGGTGCAAGGTGTCCACTTTAACTAGTGAACAGCATATACCAGGCCAACTTCTCACATTGGTGGCAGCGTGTGGGATTCCAGCTTGCTATTGTTTTACCAGAAAATCTCTATTTGAATTACTAACTGAAAGCACTATAGGTACTCAAGGTACATATAAAGTCAAGCTTAGTATCAATAAGTTCTACTGAACTTAGAGCTGTGTGCCAAGGGATAGCCCACCCTTTCTACAGCTCAAGCTAGGATCAGTAGGCCACAAACTAGTGTAGGTACTACAACACTGCACAACACTAGAATGTCCTTAAGGGATGGACCCAGTGGATCCACCCAGCTTCAGTATAAGGACATGACTTTCTTTGACTTGAAAGCCATGTGTGCTGAGAGGCACCTGAAGATAGGACAGAGACCCTCCACACTACACCTAATAGATCTGCTGACAGCAGATGATCTTAGATTAGCTCTAGGAGCTAATGGGTCTGAATCAGGGGGTGGGTCAATTACAGTGTCTGGGTCAGATGATGAACATCAAGTTGACCAAGACTCTGTGATTGTAGGGCCAGGCCCCAAGGGGTCTGAAAAGGACAGAGGAATTCTCCCTAAGAGAACTGACACAGTGGAGGAGAGGCATAGGTCCCTTTCTAGGGACTCTGACCGCTTCTATCACTCTGGCAGAGAATTTGTCCAGCAGAGGAACTCCTACTTCCCAAGAAGAGAGACCTCCTCTGAAAGACTGTGCAAGCTGCTGCAGTATGAGGAAGCAAGATTCGCCCTCAAAACCAAGCAGTTGGCATTAGATAAAGAAGCCTTTGAGCTCCAGAGAGCTTCTAGAAGAGAGGGGTTAGAACCCCCTGGTGGCAGCAGCAGTGTCCCTAGAGGCAGAGAATATATTCCAGACCATAGGAACCTGAGCAAGGTTGTTCCTCCCTACCAGAGTGGGGATGATATCCATAAGTGGATAACTGCTATGGAAAGGGCCTGTAGAGTACAACAGGTCCCCCAAAAGCAGTGGGCAGCAATCTTGTGGCTCTCCTTTTCAGATAAAGGTAGAGACAAGCTCCTCACTGTTAGAGAAGAGGATGCTGATGACTATGAAGTCCTGAAGAGTGCACGGATAGATGGGTTTGGCTTAACCACTGAGCAGTACAGGTTGAAGTTCAGAGACACCCAGAAAGCACAGACTCAGGACTGGACTGACTTTGTAGATTGTGCAACCAAGGCTCTGGAGGGTTGGCTGGTTGGCAGTAGGGTTACTGATTTCAAGGGATTGTATAATCTAATGATGAGAGAACAGATCCTTAATAATTGCCAGAACCAGTTGTTGCATCAATACCTGGTGGACTCCGATCTGACCTCTCCCCAAGAATTGGGAAAGAAGGCAGACAAGTGGGTCAGAACCAGGGTGAGGCAGAAAACCCAGAACCAAGGGGGTGAAACAAAGAAGCAGGATTCTAAGGGCTCTGAGAAAAGTGGGGATAAGTCAAAAGACCAGAAGTCTTCACAAGGGCCCCAAAAATCTGCATCTGGTGGGGAGTCACAATCCAACAAGGGAAAAGGCCAAAAGAAGCCCTGGTGCAAATTCTGTAAACAGAAAGGGCACTGGACTTCTGATTGTAACAAGTCCAAAGACCAAACCACCACCACTCCTGCCCCTAAGGCAACTGTTCCTCCTAGTTCAGCTACTAGTGGAGGTGGTATTCAGAATAAGGGTGTAGTAGGGTTGACCCTGGGTTCTGAAGTGGACTCTGGCCTAGTCAGAGTACCCACTCAGGCAATGCTGATTTGTGATGGAGACATTGACATGTCCTTCCTGGTGAGCCCCAGTAATCTGGGCAAATACAAACAGCAGCCTGTAATAAATGGCAAACAGGCTTTGGCATTTAGGGACACAGGTTCTAGTGTCACCATGGTGGCAGAGGATCTTGTGGACCCTGGACAGATCCTCCTGGGTGAAATGTACCAGGTGACCAATGCAAGCAACACCAGGACCAACCATAGTCTGGCAGTTGTGAATTTCTCCTGGGGAGGGGTAACTGGCCTCAAGAAGGTTGTAGTCAGTGCAGACCTCCCTGTAGAATGTCTATTGGGCAATGATCTAGAAACTTCAGCCTGGTCTGAAGTAGAGTTATGGACTCATGCTGAGATGTTGGGCATCCCCGCAGAGGTATTTGCTGTGACCAGGTCACAAGCCAAAATGCATGACACTGAACAAGCTCGGGATCCTGAAATTATGGACCAGGTGCTTCCCAAGAAGAGGAGCAGTAGGGTTAAGGCAGTGCCTTCCCCTCTGTCTCAGATCACAGATTCCCCTCTTGAGGGAGGAGAAGCAGATTCTGAAGAAGGAACTGCCCCAGAGGGACTTGAACCTGATCAGGTTGAGTTCTTGGGGGCTGGGGACCCTTCTAGGGAAGATCTGAGTAAGGAGCAACAGTGCTGCCCCTCTCTTGAACCCCTCAGACAGCAGGCTGCTGCTGAGGCTGCTGGGAGTGCTAGTGGGTCCCATAAAGTTTATTGGGATGAGGGACTCCTATATTCTGAGGGTAGAGATCCAGCCCCTGGAGCCACCAAGAGGTTGGTAATACCTCAGAAGTTTAGGGGGTTCCTCTTGCCCTAGCACATGATATCCCTTTGGCAGGTCACTTGAGCCATAACAAGACCTGGGACAGGCTTGTTCCACATTTTCATTGGCCACATATGTCAGAGGACACAAAGGAGTTTTGTCGCTCCTGTGTCACATGCCAAGCCAGTGGCAAGGCAGGTGGCACAACAAAGGCCCCCCTGATACCACTACCTGTGATGGGGGTACCCTTTGAAAGGGTAGGGATTGACATTGTTGGTCCCCTTGACCCTCAAACTGCATCTGGGCACAGATTTATCCTGGTGGTAGTGGATCATGCCACCAGGTACCCAGAGGCAATTCCCCTGAGGACCACCACAGCTCCTGTGGTGGCAAGAGCCCTCATTGGAGATTTCTCCAGAGTGGGTTTCCCAAAGGAGGTCATCTCTGACAGAGGTACCAACTTCATGTCAGGATATTTGAAAGCAATGTGGAAGGAGTGTGGGGTAACTTATAAGTTCACCACCCCCTATCACCCACAATGCAATGGGTTGGTTGAACGCTTCAACAAAACCCTGAAGGGAATGATTAAAGGACTCCCAGAGAAGCTTAGGCGGAAATGGGACCTTCTTCTTCCCTGCCTGTTGTTTGCATACAGAGAAGTTCCACAGAAGGGGGTTGGTTACAGCCCATTTGAGCTTCTGTTTGGGCATCCTGTAAGAGGTCCATTATGTTTGGTAAAAGAGGGCTGGGAGTTACCTCTCAAGCCCCCCAAACAGGATGTGATGGACTATGTACTTGGTCTCCGCTCCAGGATGGCTGAATACATGAAAAAGGCAACCAAAAACCTGGAGGCCAGCCAAGAATTACAAAAAGCTTGGCATGACCAAAAGGCTGTGCTGACTGTGTACCAGCCAGGACAGAAAGTGTGGGTGTTGGAGCCTGTGGCCCCAGCAGCCCTCCAAGACAAGTGGAGTGGCCCACATACAATAGTTGAGCAGAAGGGAGAAGTCACCTATTTGGTGAATCTTGGAACTCCCAGGAGCCCCCTGAGGGTGCTCCATGTCAACAGATTGAAACCATATGTTGACAGGGCTGACATGGGCTTGCTCATGGCAACTGATGAGGAACAGGAGGAGGAGAGTGACCCTCTCCCTGACCTGCTCTCACAGAACCCTGATGATGGGTCAGTAGATGGTGTTGCTTTGGCAAGCAGCCTCACTGCCCATCAGCAAACTGAGTGCAGACAAGTTCTGCAGCAGTACAGACATATGTTTAGCCTGACCCCTAGTCAGACTACCTGGTGCACCCATGAGGTGGACACTGGAGACAGTCTGCCTGTCAAGAGTAAAATCTACAGGCAACCTGACCATGTCAGGGACTGTATCAGGACTGAAGTCCAGAAAATGTTGGAGTTAGGTGCGATTGAGCCTTCAGATAGCCCTTGGGCTAGCCCAGTAGTCCTAGTACCCAAGCCTCATACCCAGGGTGGTAAGAAAGAAATGAGGTTTTGTGTAGACTACAGAGGCCTCAATGCAGTCACTAGGACTGATGCCTATCCCATACCAAGGGCAGATGAGCTGATTGATACTTTGGCCTCAGCCAAGTATCTAAGTACATTTGACCTAACAGCTGGCTACTGGCAGATCAGATTAGCTGATGATGCAAAAGCCAAAACAGCATTTTCGACCCCTGGTGGGCACTACCACTTTGTGGTGATGCCCTTTGGATTGAAAAACGCACCTGCCACTTTTCAGAGGTTGGTGAACAAAGTTCTGGCAGGGATGGAAACTTATTGCTCAGCTTATCTAGATGATATTGCTGTCTTTAGTTCCTCCTGGCAGGATCACCTGGTCCACCTCAGAAATGTTTTGGAGGCTCTGCAGAAAGCAGGCCTCACTATCAAGGCCACTAAGTGCCAGATAGGGCAGAGTCAGGTTGTGTACCTGGGCCACCTTGTAGGTGGAGGCCAGGTTCAGCCTTTACAGAGCAAAATCCAAACCATAATGGAATGGGTTGCTCCAACCACCCAGACACAGGTGAGAGCCTTCTTAGGCCTGACTGGGTACTATAGGAGGTTTGTGAAGGGATATGGATCTATAGTGACCCCCTTGAATGATCTAACCTCAAAGAAAATGCCAAAAAGGTTCAGTGGACAGCTAGCTGTCAGAAGGCATTTGAAGACCTAAAGCAGGCCATGTGCACTGCCCCCATCTTATAGAGTCCAGACTACACCAAAAAGTTCATTGTCCAAACAGATGCTTCTGAGCTGGGTGTGGGAGCTGTACTGTCTCAACTGAATGATGAAGGTCAAGACCAGCCAGTAGCTTTCATTAGCAGAAGGCTGACCCCTAGAGAGAAACGTTGGTCAGCTATAGAGAGGGAGGCCTTTGCTGTGGTGTGGGCCCTGAAGAAGCTGAGGTCATACTTGTTTGGCACTCACTTCATAGTTCAGACTGACCACAAGCCCCTCCTATGGCTTAAACAGATGAAAGGTGAAAACCCAAAACTTTTGAGGTGGTCCATTTCCCTACAGGGGATGGACTATACAGTGGAACATAGGCCTGGGACCCAACATGCCAATGCAGATGGACTCTCAAGGTATTTCCACTTAGAGCACGAAGACTCAACTGGTCAAGGTTAGTTTAGTGTCCCTGCATTTGGGGGGGGTTGTGTAGGAGAGTAGGATCTGCCTCTTATGTTGCCCCCACTTTTTTTCTGATGTTTACACTGGTTTCTGGCTATAGTCTGGCTGGGACCCTGCCAATCAGGGCCCCAGCCTCTCTGTTCTCTCTAAACGACTTGAAGTGCACTCTAGGTGCACTAGTGATTGGATACTGTGGTACCTTATGAGTCCCTAGTATATGGCACCTTAGGTACCAAGGGCATAGGTACTTCACAGGCCTACCAGGGGCTGAAGCATGTATTATGCCACCCCTGGGAAGCAGACTAAATCTGACACCACAGGTCTGCTACTGCAGCCTGGGTAAGGTGGTGCAGGCACCCCTTACTGTGATATAGGCTAACTATATCACTACATAGATACACACATATAAACCTATAAGTCACTCCTTTGGCAGGCCTTATCAATCCTGAAGGCAGAGTGCTTGGTTCCTATGTGAGAGGGTGCCCCTGCACGAGCAGAGCCCCTCTGCAGCATTCGGAGACCCTTCTCTGAGGCTGTTTGTAGTGCAGCCTGACCATATACTCTTAAGCGCATTATAACCTCGCGTTAAATGCTAACTTTGGGATGGCTGCACGGAAACATGTTGTGTTTGGTGTCAAACATCTTGGAATACTACCCCCCCGCCACTTCTGGCGGCGGGGGTAGCATTCCACCCTTCTAGAGGGATAGACATGTACCTACTGTGGAAACGCGGTAGAATCCTGAAGAGCCCTGGCATCACAAAATGGATGCCACCAGTCACAGACACTGGGCTGCCCTCCTGCTGATGATCAACACTCACAGTGGAGGAGGCCCAACAATAGGTATCCTGTCCCAAAGGGGTGTGACCACCTCCCAGACAGGGTTTAGTGTATTGGGGCTGGGTGGGTGCACTCCTAGAGTGCTTTGAAGTCCTGCACTGGGGGAGCAGAAGGCTCCTCTGTGCATATGCCAGCTCAGGGGCTACCTGCCCCTGCTCTGGTGCGAAACTGGACAAAGGGAAGTGGGTGTAGCCACCCACCCCCCTGACCCTCCCATAGGTGGGGTCATAGAGCTAGTCCCTCCCTTCTTTTTAGTATAAGAGGGGGAACCTGTGCATTGCAACCTAGATACCCCTGGACGATGCTCTTAAGACGAATCCTGGACCTTCGACATTCCACTACCTCTGGAAGACTGAAGAATCTCCCTTGGAGTCAAGGACTCCCCTGCTTGGCAGGCACCAAAAACTACAACGACGGTCGCAAACTACGCCACTCCTGCTGGAGCCTGAAGTCCCTGCAGCCCAGGAACAGAATTTCCTGACTTCTCCAAGGCCATCGTGAGTCCCCAGTGAAGCTGAGGCAAGTGGACCCCACGAGCAACGAGGAACCGCAGCCCCTGGGTACTGTGCACTATTGTCGAGTGCAACCCCTCCACGATGTTCTACGAACTTTTTCTTTGGACCACGTGTGGTCCCAGCCTCTAGCAGAGATCCCTCCAAAACTCAGAGGCCTACACCGTCCCGCGTGACCGTGGGCCCCTGTTGAGTGCATCCTCCCGAGGCTTCTTCGCGATCCCTTGCCAGCCGGCTTGTGGGTCTCCAGAAGACTTTTCAACAAAACTAAAGGGCTCCCCTGGTTGCTCCAGGCCTGCCCTGACATACCCTTGCTGGGTAAGTCCCCCAGACCTTGCTGGTCTGCACCATTGACTTTATTGTCCCTTCCACAAGACTTGCTGCTACCAAGGCTTGTTGGCTCCAATTGGGTCGCCGACACCGCAGTCAGCTGCAGACTTCGTGGGACACGCTGAATCCAGCTCCTGGCCATCCTCGACACCTCCTGGACCTCGTGGTCGAAGAGTCAAGACATCAGTGAACAACCTGAATCCTGTCGATGACGGTGGGCATTCATCTTCCTTGCCCCGGGTCACTGCTAAGTGACTTTGAACACTGTCCCCTCTGCTTTCAGGTCTTCCTCCTTCCGAATCCAGGCTTGGATTCCAACGGACACTTCTTCTGTCGTCGCAAGCAGCAAGTCTTCACTGGCTCCCGCTGAGAACGACGCCGCGACCCGACACCAAAGAACACCTATGCACCCGGCTCCCCTGGGTGAGGTAACTTCAGCACTACGGTGCTCCTGTGGGTGTGGGCCCTAGAACTACTTACCCTGTAAGTGGCTTGCTTGTAGCTACCCTAGAAGTGCCCTAAAACTCCTATTTTCCCCGTGTGATTCTCGCACTGGCTCGTACAGGGTTTGCGTCTGTGTTAGACACATTGCGTCCAACTCCCTTGTAACTCTACCAGTATCCGCGTCCTTTGACTCGTACTGACCGATCGGTGTGTTCGCCTCGAACACGCCAGGGACCTGTAACATTGATAACTCAATCGCGTTCTCTCGCATAGACTCGTACAGGACTCGCACCAGTGTCTGAACACCGCGTCCGTCCCCTGTGGGTCTCCTACAACTACCTGGGGTGGTTCTTTGGGGTCCCTTGATTCTATGTGCTCTAGACCACGGTCTAGCCAAGATAAGATTGTGATATTTACTTGTGCTAACTTATTTTCATAAAACATTGACTTGTACATATGTTCCTGACTTCTAATCTCATAAAGAGATTAGTAGAGAGCTGTTTA
This sequence comes from Calotriton arnoldi, assembly GCA_963921515.1. NCBI lineage: Eukaryota > Metazoa > Chordata > Amphibia > Caudata > Salamandridae > Calotriton > Calotriton arnoldi. The sequence goes on along the minus strand of CAWUFW010003530.1, from coordinate 805,827 downwards.
GTAATAAATACATATATATTTGATATATATACCTGTGTGGTGTCTTTTCATTTGGTGATTCAAGAGATTGTGTGGTAAAACAAGCTGCTTTACATTCCTCCAAGACTTAGCCTGAAGGCTGCTCTCCACAGCTACCACTAGGATAGCTTTCTATAAAGGTTGTCTTAAACCTACCTACCATAAGAGTCGAATTGTACTGGTGCAAGGTGTCCACTTTAACTAGTGAACAGCATATACCAGGCCAACTTCTCACAGTCCCATTTCACTTCTTCTCTATCTTGGTAAGGTACTAGAATTCCTGGTCAATAAACAACTCACCAAATATTTAGAAGACCACAAATTACTAGAACCTTTCCAATCAGGGGTTAGGGCCGCACACAGCACTGAAACATCGCTGGTTGATGTTGTTGACAACCTAAGGCTTGCCCAGGATTGCGGGCAGTCAGCCATTCTAGTTTTACTAGATCTATCGGCTGGTTTTGACACCATCTCCCATAGTATTTTGGAACATCGACTGTGGAAGGTGGGAGTCAGGGGAAAGGTCCTAGCCTGGCTTAAGAATTACTTAACTGACCGACCCTCGACAGTTCAATCAGGTAACTTCGTCTCATGCAGTCGGCTGGTGGACTAGAGAGTCCCTCAGGGATCCATTCTGAGTCCCGTGCTTTTCAACCTCTATGTGGCCCCCTTGGCCAAGGTGATTAGATCCTACGGGCTCGATGCAATATCATACGCCGATGATACAAAACTATTGGTCACTCTGGGGCCAAACCCAACAGAGGCCAGACTCAGATTTAAACATTGCATGACCCACATTAACACTTGGATGCACACTAACCACCTTCAACTTAATGCCAATAAGACAGAAATCATCCTTTTTGGAAAAGCACACAAACTCTGGTCCAACGAATGGTGACCTTTGAGCCTTGGGCCCTGTCCACCTCCTAAACCTATGGTACATAACCTTGGAGTAAAGATCAATAATAAGCTGTCCATGAAAGATCACGTAGACCACATAACAGGCATTTGCTATGGACTTATGTGTGGTTTACGTAAGCTCTTTCAGTGGATCCCAATCGAATCAAGGAAACCATTGGTTCAGAGTCTAATCATAAGTCGGCTCGGCTATGGAAACGCTTTGTTGGCATCCATTAATGAAGAATTTCTCACTAGACTTCAAGTCCTGCAAACTTCGGCTGCTAGACTGGTGCTAAATCTTCCCTCACGGTCCCCGTCGGCACCCAGTCTGAAGGCTCTCCACTGGCTCCCCATTAGGAAACGAATCCGTTTTAAGGTCACCTGTATGGCCCATAAGACTCTGTATGGAAACGGCCCGAGTTACCTTGCCAAAAAGCTAAAATGGTACCTTCCGAACAGATCTCTCAGGCCAGGAACTAAACATCTCCTTACTCCTCTCAGGATCCGCACTGTAAGGAACGGCGGCAGATCCTTCTCTTATTTAGCCCCTATCTTTTGGAACGAACTTCCGCTACAGCTTCGCATGGTCACTGATCATGAGGAGTTTTGGAGGAGACTGAAAACCTGGCTCTTCTGACCACTCTCCTCCACCTGCATCCTCTCCTTCCGCTTCATTGATTTTTCACTAGCGCTTTGAGACCCTCGGGTGAAATGTGCGCTTAATAAAAACCAATGACTTGACTTGACTTGAGAAGCGATCAGTGCCTTTGCAACGCAATTCAAGATAAAACTGTGCTGTTTTAAGCCATAGACATTGGTACAAGATCAAGATAGGCAATTCAACGAAAACTGTGTTTGTTTAAAAAATAATTTTAGATTGCAGACATTGTTAAGAGGTCAAGAAATGCAACTCAAGAAGAAGTATGGTGTAAAAGCCAAAAACGTTGATTCCGCAGCAAGTGATGAAACTGCACGGAGAAGCCTTCGACGTAAAATAATAGTTGGCAAGACATTTTATTGATGAGGAAAATATAAATATGCAGAGTTTGGTTGCATTTGAAGGCAGAAGTAATACGAGAAACCAGGGGGAATTTTGTACCCACATATGAATGCCATATTTTCCAGTACAGCACAAAATTACAAGTGTTATTTCATTGTTAGGTAAAAGAAGAAGAGATTAGAGGAGAACACTATTACTAGTAGTGTCCTCTATCTGGTCCATGAATCCAGTGTTGACAGTGTTAATATTTTCTTGCATAAACAACTTCATCCAAACTTCAGAATAAACGTAGTCTGGGAACATCTCTTAGTTCTCTGTAATAATTAAAGTAAAGTAGTGCAGAGCCAATCATGTTACCACAAGTGTGGTTTGCTAGAACCTGACATAGCGAATAAATAGATTTGTCATCTATCTATAGTTAGCCAAAAAAAGTTAAAGGATTGCCAAAACAGAAGGCCACTGAATGTCAATGAAGGTGCATCATGCTCAAAGCAAAGATATCAAAAGAGGACAAAGAGGCAAATATGATGTTTAATATGGTGGCTTCAACAAGCACAGGTTCTGAACATGAAGGGCAGCTCCAGTGTGCATTTGTGTTGGGTCCTAGTTAGAATGTGGGCTCATGGGCTGTCTTGGTAACCATGCGGGGTGGAATGTGGCTACGATTGTAATCGGCAGTTGCTGCCTTGCCGTTGGCTCTGCCGGTCGTGTTCCTGTACCTTGGAAATAAAGTGTACTCTCCTGCCATCTTCACTGAAGTGGATCCTTTCAGTGGCGATGAGGATGGGATAGGTTGGAAGTGTCACATACCAATTTGGAGTGCGTCAAGGAATAATGTAAGGAGGCTCAGGGGAAGTATGCTCGAACAGATCCTTTTAAGGGGAGAACTTCCTGGTATAGTGACTAAAGGTCATTCCAAGTTCTCCCCTCCATTGGGGATTGAGATGGTCAAGGAGAGAGTGGTGAGATTGAGTGATGGTAGATGGTGGAACAAAGAGAAATTGTCTAAGCAAACTACAATGGACATGTTGCATGGGGGTGTTCCCTACAGTGCCTCTGTGGTCCGTGGGGGGCATCTTGAATCTGCGGGTTCTACACAGGTTCACCCTGGAACTAACTCACGCAAGTCTGTGAGGGCTAAGAGTGCACAATCCCATTTCAGTGATTGTCATGTTTTGATGTTACTTCACATGGGGGGTGACATGGTATTGTTGGGTCCAGGTCCTTGGGATTCTTAGTTTTATTGGGTAGTCTTCTAGACTATTGTTCTGCTTTTTGCTGCATTGTACATTTATTTTGTTTAGGATATTTTATGTTTCATTTCTGTACCTTTTTATTTCTTGTGTAATTTTCATTAGGGAAATGTATGTTTCATTCCTGTACCAATCTATTTCTTGCATTATTATGATGCGGGGAAGATGTGTTGGGTCCTCGTTAGAACGTGAGCTGTCTTGGTAACCACGCGGGGTGGAATGTGGCTACGGTTGTAATCAGCAGTTGCTGCCTTGCCGTTGGCTCTGCCGGTCGTGTTCCTGTACCTTGGAAATAAAGTGTACTCTCCTATCTGCCATCTCTGAAGTGGATCCTTTCAGTTATGTTATGAATTATTTTCAAAGAAGTCCATGAAACCTTCTATATTATGAACACACCAGGAAAGTAAGCATTTAGAACATGCTACCAAATCCATATAATGTTTCAAAAATAAAGCACAGACAAACTGCTAAAGAGAAGTACAACAACGTAAATGAATTTCTGATGTCAAATTGTCCAAATGCACACATATGAGCAATGATTGGGTGCATGCCACGCTAGTAAGACTAATCGATTAATTGCACAAATAAGTACTTTATTTAGGTGACATTTTGTTGCAATCATAGATAATCTTTAACCATTCAGAACATGCCTGAAAAACTGAAAAAGGTCTTGAATTAGAATCAAAATGGTACATTTTATCAAAGCTAAGCCACTAAGGTTCTGAAGTATAAAGCTTTTTTGCAGTTGCAAATGGCCAATTTGCAGAATAGGGCCAGTTGCAAATGCAAAAAAGCGTTTTACTAAGGCAAATTGTGATTCTATAACTTGTTACCGAATCACAATTTGCGTTTGCTACCAATTCTGTATTTGGAAGAGGCGTCCCTTCCAAATACCGAATCAGAATGGTATGGATTAGTGTCTTGCGACCAAATTCCGGTCACAAAACAGTAATATTTCACCACCAGTTTATACTGGTGGTAGCCAATTCGCACAGGGGAAGAGGACCCCACCCCTTTGAGAATGTTAAAAAAAAAATTTAAGAGCAGGCAGTGGTCCCAGGGACCACTACCTACTCTTAAAAAATGAAACTGCAAAGTTTTTATTTTTTTTAACTCATCCCAATTTCCTTTAAGGAAAACAGGCTGCATTTAAAAGAAAAAAAGATGGCTTTTTAATAAAGCAATCACAGACATGGTGGTATGCTGATCTCCGCTGGCCACCATCCCTGTGATGGCTGCGAATTGTAGTGGGTCATAAATTGCGACCTACCTCATTAATGTGCATGAGGTAGGTCTATTTGCGACCCACTAGGAATCACTAATGAATCTCTAAAGAGTTTCTCCCATTAGGAATACCGATTTCCTAATTGCAATTCGGAGAGAATCACAAATAGGAAATTGGTATTCCTAATGTTTGTAAATCTGGCCCTGAGTTCAAGGCTTTGTGAACATCTCTGTCATTTTATGACTAGGAATCCTCAGCTGCCATGCTGCCCACAGGAGCACAATGGCTCTCTCATAGCAAAGTGTTGCCTTAGCTTTAAATCAACTATTTTTCACTGATCTTGAAATTTGTTCTGTGCTTGCTTATAGTGATTCACTCAATTCAATACTCTCAACTAGAACGTACAAGTAAGATGCATTACAATTTTTTAATATTGAAGAAACGATTTAGGAAATGACCAAAAAGGTAGACTTATGGGCTTATCGCTCATCAAAAAGACATTTTGATGGTTTTTCAAACTTGAAAACATTTCTGGAAACGGCTACTGAAAAATGTTCAAGTAAAGTCTTGGAATGTTTTATCCAGCATCTGCAAGATATATCACAAGTACTTTCCTCCCCCAGATAAAAGTAACAATTGGATTAATGACCTGATAGCCTAGAAATTTACAAATTCTGAGAACTGACAGCAGCACAATAAAATGATTTCTTTGAATTCTCATTGGATAGTACACTAAAACTTCAAGGAAAATTCTTTGCAAAATATTTGGCTGCATGCACGAACAGATTTTTTTAAATATTGTACAAAAGCACTGAAGGTTTTCTTTCTTTCCTCATACCTATTCATTCAAAAACAATTTCACAGCTCTAATTCGCCTAAAATATTTATAGAGAAATGGCTCAAGAAAGTAGAATGTAACCTAGGAATTTAGGGGCACATGCATCATTGTTTTTTGCGGTTGCAAAGGGGCAGATTTGCAGATTCTGCCCCTTTGCGACCTTAATTTTTGCATTTGGGATGCATCATCCCAAATGCAAAAATCGCTATTTAAGTAATCGCAAAATTTGCGATTACTTAAATTGTGATTGCATTTAGGGAATCGCAAATTGCGATTCCCTAAATTCAATGCAACAATTTTTTTTTTAGCAATTTAGGCCCACATGCATCAAAGAAAACACCGGTCGCAAACTGCCCCTTTGCGACCTGTATTTTTGCATTTGGGATGCATCATCCCAAATGCAAAATTCGCAATTTAAGTAATCGCAAAATTGCGATTACTTTAATTGTGATTGCATTTAAGGAATCGCAATTTGCGATTCCTTAAATGCAATGCAATAAAGTTTAAAAAAATTGCGGTTTCGCAATTAAGAATCGCAATTTACCGTCAAATGAAAGGTGATGGTAAATTGCGATTTCTTTGAAAAATGCACCAAAGTGCATTTTTCAAAGTCCCATGTTACACACACATGCTCTTGGGGCATGTGTGTGCGCAACATGGGTGCACATTACAATTTCAGGGGTGCAACAGGGTGTCCTTTTGGCACCCTTGCACCTTGAAATTGCATGCGCAATCTGCGAGTACCTGAAGGGTACTCGCAAATTGCGCATGTACTTCCATTCATTCCTATGGGCCTGTAGGCCCATAGGAATGAATGAAAGCCATTCCTTAATTGCGACTCGCAATTTGCGAGTCGCAATTAAGGAATGTTTAGGAATCGCTATTTTTATAGTGATTCCTACATGCATAGGCTTTTGTGATTCCTTAATTGCGATTCCTTAATAATCGCAATTAAGGAATCGCAAAAGCCTTCCTTGATGCATGTGCCAGTTAGCTTTTAAGAAACGCAAATTACCATCAACTTAAAGTTGATGGTAATTTGCTGAAACTTTGAAAAATGCACAAAAGTGCATTTTTCAAAGTTCTATGTTGCACACAAACATGCCCTTGGGGCATGTGTGTGTGCAACATGTTTTTTAATTGCACTATCAGGGGTGCATCAGGGTGTCCTTTTGGCACCCTTGCACCCTTGAAATTGCATGCCCAATTTGCGAGTACCTATTTGGTACTCGCAAATTGCGCATGCAATTTCCATTGATTCCTATGGGCCTCTAGGCCCATAGGAATGAATGGGAAGCCATTCCTTATTTACGATTTGCAATTTGCGAGTCGCAAATAAGGAATGTGTAGGAATCACAAATTTGTATGCGATTCCTACATGCATAAGGAATTGCGTTTCCTAAATTGCGATTTCTTAAAAATCGCAATTTAGGAATCGCAATTCCTAAGTTTGATGCATGTGGCCCTTAACTTTCAGAATTAAAACCAATTTCTGATGACTACTTGTAACTGCAGACTCCTCCCCTTTAGAATGTCCAGTAGGAGGTGTTGTGTGACTGCGTCCACTCCACTCTGCTCCAGAAGTGACTGCTGGAGCCACATATAAGTGTCACCAAAACACAGTGAGGTCAGTGCCTATCTTTCTGTGTGTTTGTGCATGGATCTGCATCTGGAGCTGGGTCCTAACTTTTTCTTGTCAGTTAGCGAGAGTTTTGGACAAAATCCTTTTATTGTGCAAGAGAACGCCTCCACCTAAAACTTCAGGCTTCTAATCATTCTAGGGACTATTGCAAGCAGATATCTGTGATAAATCCGCACAACTTATGTTTCTCGTGTTTGGGTTCAAGCCACGAGTCCAAGTCGTGTAAGGAGCATGCCCTCATGCAACCAAAGGTGATTCGGGATTGTGAAACTAAGCTGTACATTACTAAAGAAAGCAGGAAGTAGTGTAAATCCCATTCGAGCTCTAAGTAGAGTGTACAGATTCATTCCCACACTCGTTGAAGTCTTCGGCTAGGTCAAAGTAAAGAAATAGAAACATAAGCAGTCCAAGCTGGCCACTTCCCAGTGTTGTCACTCTTCCTCTGAGAAGTATCGAGGATGTCAAGGTGCCACCTGGTCTCCTTCCTAGTTTTTTGCTGAGAAGCCTTTCCACATCTGATCACAAGGAACCCTGAATTTCCAGAGCTGTCTGTGACACCACAACAGATTGAAGCATTAGGAAGTCATGTTGTGAATCTTTGGAACCCTTCCATCTCCCTCTGGTGTGCCTTTGGGATCAACTGATCCCCTGAGGCCTCGAGCTGGGTTACCACTAACGGGTCTGCCTCCAGCGTCGTCTATCTCTCCTTAATACACTTGAGGTCCAGCTCTGATTCTGGAATCAACTCCATGTCCAGGACCTATGATACACACCATTTCTTGCCACATCGACACTGATCCTAGTCTCCTTTCTGACTCTGAATTGCATCTATCTCTACTGAGGTTGCATCCTAGAACAGTCCAAAGTGACAGACCCCTCTTCACTCTGCCTACAACAAAACAGCACCTTTGCCTAAAAGCCACCATGCAGCTCTCCAGTGAGTTTTCAGATCTGATTCTGACTAAAGCAGCCAGCCTTTGGCGACAATGTAGATGATGGGATGAATTTGATTCACAACTTCTATTGGGACTTACAAGAGTCCTTTTCCTATGACCCACCCCATCCCACAGATAGAGAGTCAAAGAGAATTGAGGCATTCTGGAAACTGTGATCTTCAGCTAGCCTCGCCCTTCTGTCAGTCAATGCCAGCTGTTTTCTGGGTAGATACTCCTACCCATTATTGGACATGGTCGCAGAGATCTTGCCAGCAGTCCTGGAAGAATTCAGTGCCAAATTGGCACAGACCATTCAGGTTGACCAGGGCACAGCCAAATGTGTCATATGGTCAAGCCAGGACACAGCTGACTGAACTGTTTAAGCAGATCAGTCAATCAATCAATCAATCAATCAAAAGTTTGTATAGCGCAGCTGCTCACCCGAAGGGTCTCAAGGCACTTAGGGGAGGGGGGCTGCTGCCTGAGGTAGAGGGGCAGGGTGTTCCAGGCCTTGGCGGCGAGGTAGGAGAAGAATTTTCCTCTGGATCTTGTCTTGTGGATCTGAGGGACGGAGGCAAGGGCCAGCTGGGCTGAACAGAGATGTTTGACAGGAACGTGAAATGCGAGGCGGTGGTTAAGATATGCTGGTCCAGCATTGTGGAAGGCTTTGTAGGCGTGAGTGAGGAGCTTGAAGGTGATTCTTTTGTTGACTGGGAGCCAGTGAAGTTCACAAAGGTGTTCGGTGATGTGACTGTGGCAGGGGATGTTGAGGACCAGTCTGGCTGCGGCGTTGTGATCGTTCTGTAGTTTCCTGAGGAGTTTCTGGGTGATGCCGGCATAGAGTTGGTTGCCATAGTCGAGCCTGCTGGTGATGAGTGTGTGGGTGACAGTCTTTCTTGCTTCGGTGGGCTCTATATGAAAGTCTTTCAAAGCATGCATACTGTGTGGAAGCATGAGGAGGATACAGTGTTGATCCGGAGGTTCATTGTGAGCGAGGAGGCCATTATGATGCAGAGGTTGCAAGCTTGGCCCTTGGTGGTGGGTGGAGTTGCCAGTGCGGCAGGCCACCAGGAGTCACCCCAGGCAGAGGGGTGGGTCCCAGGATAAGTACTTCAGTCTTGTCCGAGTTGAGTTTGAGGCAGCTGTCCTTCATCCAGGAGGCAACGGCCTTTCTCCCGCTGAGGAAGTTGATTCTGGTGGCCGAGGGTTCATTGGTGAGGGATAGGATCAGTTGGGTGTCGTCGGTGTAGGAGACGATATTAATGCCATGGCTTCTTACGATGGCGGTGAGGTGGGGCTCAGGGAGGAGCTTTGGGGCATCTGCAGCTGATCTGTGCAGGTTCAGAGTGGAACAGGGATAGTCTGACTCGTTGAGTTCAGCCAGAGAGGAAGGAGTGGATCCAGTCCTGAGCCCTGCCGTGGATGCTGGCGCCGTGGAGTCTCGTGATTAGGGTGCGGTGTGAGACTGTATGGAAGGTGGCCGAGAGGTCCAGCAGGATCAGGGCTACCATTTCACCCCAGTTGAGGAGGGCACGGATGTTCATTGGTGGCGGCGAGGAGTGCAGTCTCAGTGTTTTCAGGACTAGCGTGGTGCTCAGGCGCCACTTGTGGATAATATCCATGGCTCCTTGGGGGACATCCAGGCATCAATCATGGATATGCCTTTTGATGGTCTCACCTGTCTGGCATTAAGGCCGCCTCCGCCCTACAGCACTTTAAAGAAAGTAGACCATAGCACACTTACTTAGTCTCTCCAAACCCACAAGGCAGTATCCCCAACAGTTTCACTATTTTCAATGCATGGCCAGGAGTTTTGCTTATAGGCAATGCCAAGGCCCACCACCACAACAACAGATACCCCATTCCTTACAGCGGGTAGAGGAATCCAGCAGGCAGCATCTAGGCCTGCAGGGACTGTGAAATTCCCAGTCCCTCAACCCTTCAGCAGCCGACACCAAGCAACTTTGTTTTGCCCTTACTGGGCGTCGGTTGCAGAATCAATAATTTTCTCCAAGGGCAGCAAGAAATCACATTGTTAGGTGGGTCCTGCAGATAGGTTAACCCTGCCATTCTGTGGTGATCCACCGCCTCTTCTACCTACGTCAGAGCAACATTTTGGAGGACCACTACTCCATTTGGCTACAGGAAGTTCAGGCTCTTTTGGTGAAAAGAGCCACAGAGAGATTCCCATCCTCTGAAATCGAAACTGGATGTTACTCCTGTTATTTCCTTGTGCCAAATATGGGTGGAGGCCTTTTTTGTATTTTAGCTCTGCGACCTCTCAATTTCTTCCTTTGGAAGGGCAAATTCAAGATGCCAATGCTGGCCCAAGTTCTATCTGCTCTGGATGGTAACATTGGACCTGCAGGTGCAGAACACCTATTACTATATCCCTGTCTTGCAGGACCACAGGGGCTGCTTGCGGTTTTAGGTGGACCATGAGTCTTTTTAGTTTACGGTGCCCTCTTTTGGCCTCACTGGTGCCTCTAGGCTGTTCACAAAGGTGATGGCAGTGGTTGCAATGCACCTTTGGAAGTTGGGCGTACCAATCTTCCCCTACATCGATGACTGCCTGTTGAAGGCAGGCTCGTCACAGTCAGTCATGGATCACCTCCAGATGACAGCAAACCTCCTTAGATCACTGGGGATCAGTATCAATGTGCCAAAGTCACACCTGACTCCTTTGCAAAGACTCCCTTTCATCAGAGCAATCCTAGATACAGTGCATTACCAGGCTTTCCCTCTGAATCAGAGAGTCCAGGACAATGTTGATGTTATGATCCCAAAGTATTAGCCTTGGCCCTGGGTCTAAATGAGGTTAGCTCAGAAGCTTCTTGGACTATTGGCCTCCCTCATCCTGCCCACCATCCATATCAGGTGGCATATTGGGGCTCTATGTATCAGAATGGTATGCTCTAATGTTTTAGGACCAAATTGCAGTCGCAAAACAGTAATATGTTACCACCAGTTTAAAACTGATGGTACCCCATTCGCAAAGGGAAAGGGTTTCCTTGGGGACCCCTTCCTCTTTGAGAATGTTAAAAAAGAAACATTTTAAGAGCAGGCAGTGGTCCCACGGACCCCTGCCTACTCTTACAAAATGAAACTGCAAAGTTACATTTTTTTCTTTTAAGTGCATCCCATTTTCCTTTAAGAAAAACAGGCTGCATTTAAAAAAGATTGCTTTTTAATAAAGCAATCACAGTCGTGGTGTTATGCTGACCTCGGCATGCCACCATCCCTGTGATGGCTGTGATTCCTAATGGGTCACAAATTGTGACCTACCTCATTAATGTGCATTAAGTAGGTTCATTTGCGAACCTCTAGGAATCACTAATGAAACAAAAAAGTTTCATGCATTAGGAATACCGATTTCCTAGTTGCTTTTCATAGAGAATTGCAATTAGAAAAGTGGTATTCATAATGTTTTCACATCTGACCCTGAATTCAAGGCTTTGTGAACAATGCTGCCATTTTATGGTTAGTGATCATCAGCTGCTTTGCTGCCCACAGGAGAACAATGACTTTCAGAGGAGTACAATGGGATCTGATGTCTCAGTGGGCCCAGGACCTAGGGATTCTATCCAGGTTTTGGAAGACTGAAAAAGATTTACACTGATAACTGCCTGACTGCAATTGGGCCAGCAACAGACTCCTCTCCCAACCCCACCCAGAGCTGACTGCAGTGACAGATGCATCACTTCTTGGTTGGGGAGGTCACCTGAGAGAGGTAGACATCAGAGGTCTCTGGTCTCCGGCACAGACCTGTCTCCACATCAACTTATTTGCCTGCCATTGGAAGTTTTCCTGCCATCCGTCAAGGGGACACTGGTTCAGGTCCTCACAGACAAAACCACTACCATGTGGTGTTGCAACAAGCAGGGCACAGTGGGGTCCCGGGCCCTGTGCCAGGAGGCCCTGTGCCTCTGGAAGTGGTGAATCGTAAGGGCATTTCCCTGATTGTACACCACCTGGTTTGATCTTTAATTGACAAGGTAGACAACCTCAGCTGGCAACACCTAGTGGATCACGGAAAGCAGTTACACCCGCAGGGGGCTCAGGCCATCTTCCAGCAATGGGGAGAACCCTTGATCAATCTTTTTGCCACCGCTTAGAACAAGCAATTTCAAAACATTTGCATGCTGGAGTTCCCAAGAAGGCTCTCTCTCTCTGCCTGGAGTGAAGCATTCGACTCCCGTTATCCTTCCCGCAGCTACCACTCCTGCTCAGAGTTTTGATCTGAAGATGGTCAAAGACGAATGGTCTCAAGTCATTCTAGTGGCTCCAGATTGGGCTGAGAGGGAAATTCTGGGCTTGAGCATCTGTCCTCCAATCAGGCTGCTGCTTCGAGAGGAGGAGCAGCAGGACAGGTTCTTGAATTCTGGCCTGCACAGTCTACACCACCATTCTTGGAGGCTGAGTGGCAGCAGTTGACTTCATTCAATCTTCCTCCCGCAGTAGTGGATGTCATCCGTGTGGTCAGGCATCCTTCCATAATGCCTATTTACTATGGATGACAAGGCAAATTTTTGCCTTGGTGATGCATCCGTAATCTGACCCTGTGCAAGTCAAACTGGCATATGTCTTGTTGTTTATTTTATCTTTGGCCCAGCAAGGACTTACAGTGGGCATGGTTAAAGGTTATCTGTTTACTCCTTTGTTGTGTTTTCCGGACCAACCATCCTTGTTCAAATCACCTGTTTTGCTAAATTTCTGAAACGTTTACTGCACATATTTCCTCCGAAATGCTTCGTTATTCCACGGAGGAACCTCAGTTTTGTTCTTACTTTCCTTATGTGTGCCCCTTTTGAGCCATTACACAGCTGTCTACGTCTCATGACCATGAAGATGGTCTGTCTCATAGGAATAACTTCAGCTCGTCGTGTGAGTGAGCTTCAACTTTATTTCTGGGCAAACAGGTGCTGAGCACTAGAGCAGTCTTTCTACCAAAGGTTGTGACTCTCTTTCATGTCAAACAGCCCATCACACTTCTGACATTATTTGCTCCACCTCACTCCTCCAACGAAGATGAGAGACTCCATTGTTTGGACCCCAGAAGAGCGCTGAGCTTTTATATTGATCATACCAGAGACGATGGGGTAGACTACCAGCTCTTTGTGGGGTACTCTGGGGTAAAAAAAGGCAAGGCAGTTCAGAAGAGGACTTTATTCAGAAGGATAGTCCTCTGCATTATTATCTGCTAGGAATTGGCCAAGAAGCAGCTTCTAGAAATATTGAGTGCCCATTCCACCAGGGCAGAGACTGTTACCATTGCACTGCTGTCACACAAAGTGCCTGTCCTGTATATGCGTTATGCTGCAATGTGGGCATCAATGCACACATTCATGAAGCACTATTGCCTTGATATTCAGGTCTGACAAGAAGGCCATTTTGGCTTTTTGGTCCTGAAGGACTTTTTCGTCTAATTGATTCCACAGGCCCACCATTGGGTCTTTGGTATCTATTCTAAAGATGAGGAATCTGTGGTTAGAAGTATCCATAAGAAGAAGAAGTTACTTTGGTAATTCTCTTTTTGGTGGTTACTCCTTCTAACCACAGATTGTTCATCACCCTCTTGCCTCCCTGTTCTGTGAATTGGACTCTAAAATTATCCCAAATAAGAGATCTGTACACTAGTGCAAATAATTAGTAAATTAGAGCTCCATGTCTGAGGGTGTGGGCAGGGTCAAGAAAGAAACTGGTGTCAGCGCATTTGGGTGATGCGTATATGCTGCTCCAGCCATCACTTCTGTGGCGGAGGGGGTTGACAAGGAGACGGTCAAAGCCACCCACCAGCGTGCAGGGACTAGGCAGAAAAATCGTCCAGATCCAGTCTAGTACCTGGTGATATTCTAAAGGTGAGTAGCCTGCAGTTAGATAGAGTATCCATCAGAAAGAGCGTTACTGCTGGTATGCAGACAGAATATCGAGTTGGAAATGTCGACTTACAAAAAATATCGAGTTGGAAATATCGTGACAGAAATATCGACAGCAAGAATATCGGGGTCAAGAATATCGACTTTAAGGTAGGAAATATCGTTTTCAAAGATATCGAAGTCATTAATATCGTTTGCAAAAATAAAGTTGTTTAAAATATCGATTTTTTAATTAGTGTTATGTATTTTAGTATGTATTTTAAATGTTTGTGATCTATTTTTTTGTATAAGTATTGTTTTTGTTTTTTAATATATGTGCTAAATTTTTAATAGTTATCAATTTTATTTTAATTAAATTTTGTGTTTTTTTAGTTCCGTAGTGGGTTGTGGGTTTATAGTGGAATAGGGTGGGAAGCAATTTAATTATAATAAATGAATGATTATTTTTTATTTAGTAATATTTATTTAATTTAGATTTTATAGTGTTAATTGTGGGAAGTAATTTATTATTAATTATTAATTGGTTGTCAATTAATATTAATTAATTATTTGATAATTGATTATGGTAATTGTGTTATTTTTATAGGAGCGGGTTGTGGGGTTTATAGGGGTAAATGGTGGGAAGTAACTTAATTATCATAAATTAATGAATTTTTAAAAATTATTAATATTTATTTAATTTAGATTTTATAGTGCTAATTGTAGGAAGTAATTTATTATTAAGTAATTACTAATTGGTTATTAATTATTAATAATTAATTAATTGGTAATTAATTATGTCAATTGTGTCATTTTTTTAGGAGCGGGTTGTGGGGTTTATAGGGGTAAAGGGTGGGAAGTAATTTATTTGTAATTAATTAATAATTATTTGTTAATTAATGCTAATTAATTAATTAAAATTTAAATATGGCAATTGTGTAATTAATTTTAGATGTGAGTTGTGGGGTTTATAGTGGTAAAGGGTGGGAAGTAATTTATTTTTAATTAATTATTAAGTAGTTGTTAATTGATATCAATTTATTATTTTAAAATTAATTATGGAAATTGTGTAATGATTTTTAGGTGTGGGTTGTGAGGTTTATAGTGGTAGAGGGTGGAAAGTAATTTATGTTTAATTAATTAATAACTAGTTGATCATTAATATTAATTCATCAATTAATTAATTAGGGTAATTGTTTAATTTTTTATGTGTGAGTTTTGGTTTTATAGGGGTAACGTTTGGGGAGTAAATTAATTTTTATCTGTTTTAATTTGTTTTTTAATTAATAATATTTCTTTAATTGATAGTTAATTATGTTAATTATGGAGGTACATTTTTAAAAAATTTAGATGTGTGTTGTGAATTGTGAGATGTTAAAGGGTAGGAAATAAAAAATATTAAATTTATGTAATAATTAATGTTTTTGTTTATAAATAATTTCTAATTAAAAATAGTTATTTGTTTGTAAATTATTTTTAAATTTATTTAATATAATATTTCTAGGTATTTGTCATATCTATTTAACATTATAATATGTTTCTTTTTTTTAGATTTTATAAATATTTTTATATATTTTTTCATTTTATTTAAAAAAAATATATTTTGTGTTGGTGATATTTTGTTTGTTTTTAATTTTGAACTGACTGGAGTGGGAATATTAGTTTTTACCCCTCCGCTATCCAACACTTTCCCTATTGTTGCACTAACCGGAGTGGGAATAGTATTTTCTACCCCTCCGCTATCCAACACTTTCCCTACTGTTGCACTCACTGGAGTGGAAATAGCAATTTTTACCCCTCCGCTATCCAACACTTTCTCTACTGTTGTGCACTTACTGGAGTGGGTATAGTCATTTATATTCCCCCGCTATCCAACACTTTCCCTACTGTTGCACTCACTGGAGTGGGAATAGTAATTTTTACCCCTCTGCTATCCAACACTTTCCCTACTGTTGCACTCAGTGGAGTGGGACTAGTAATTTTTACCTCTCCGCTATCCAACACTTTTCCTACTGTTGCACTCACTGGAGTGGGAATAGTAATTTTTACCCATCCGCTATCCAACACTTTCCCTACTGTTGCACTCACTGAAGTGGGAATATTAATTTTTATTCCTCCGCTATCCAACACTTTCCCTACTGTTGCACTCACTGGAGTGGTAATAGTAATTTTTACCCCTCCGCAATCCAATACTTTACCTACTGTTGCACTCACTGAAGTGGAAAATTTAAGTTTAAAGACTTTTAAATAGTTTAATGTTTTAATTTATATTATAATGTTTTTTTATTAGATTGTATGTTATTGGTGTATGTATATATATATTTATTTGTACATTTTCATATATACAATTATAAAATAAATTAAAATTAATAGTTTAATAATTGTTTTAAGGTAAATATATTATATATATATATATTACATTTTATATACGTATGTTTAAATTTTTTAATTAAATTTATTTGTTATATTTGTTAAAATGTATATTAAATCTAAAAAAAATTTAAAGTTAATTTTATTATTTAATATCTTTAATATTATTTTTTATTCATATATTAAAATCGATATTTTGTACAACTATATTTTTTACATTTTTTTGTCGATATTTTTGTACTTACCAATATAAATATAGGATGTCGATATTTTTGCATCGATATTTATAAGTCAATATTTGGGTATGGGGATATTTTGGGGGTCGATATTCTATCAGTGAACCATTACTGTTACAAGATTATATTTTGTTTCCATTTTAGTTTTTCTTTTAACTTACCTTCTTTTTAAGATGGTGGTTTGACCATGTTTTTCACTAATTCAAACAGAAGCAAAGGTGCACCACCTAGAGACAAACACACAGGGAAAAATCAGATCCGTGTTCAAAGATGTATTCTTAAAGTTCTTCTTTTATTCACAAAAGATCAAAAGCGATCAGGATGAACTGAACAGCCGACGCATTTCGTCCATACACATGGACTTCTTCAGGGCTGTTGATTTAACAAATATATATACACACATCAATATGATATAAAAGACATTACAAAACATGAAACACATAACATATATATACAATGTTACTGAAACAATGAGTAACGTTTGTGACAGGACTGCTATATACATAAGTTAACACACGTTAAGGAATCGCATGTGAAGAAACCATTCATGATAAACAACCTAGTCATAACACATGACATCCATATATTAGCCAAAAAAACTTCACATAGAATATTATACATGACATTGGGGAGTGAATGGAAAGGAAAGTGAGAGAGGAAAAAAAAAGAGAAATTGAGAGACTTGTGAAGGAATTTCACAATAGTGACTAGATCAAACAAGATATTTAATATATCCTGGTATATAAAACATGACTACCATGAAAGGGAGAGGAGATAGAAAAAAGATGATAAAAGATTAAGGGGCCGATTCCGATTCGGGCCGGAAAACATACCGACCGACTCGGTACGGGAATATAGTCCGACCGACACGTACCGGCGCTGCCCGACCTGCGTAGTACGATGAAATGCATGTGAATCACGACCGACTCGTACGGAACACAAGCCGAACGACCGAACCGCACGGAAACAAGCTATCCGGCCGGGAAACCACGCGAATTGAACCGACCGACACACACCAGGAATGAACCCGACCGAAACGCACCCGCGAAATCCGACCCGCGCAGTACGATGCAATGCGTGTAAAACCAGACCGAGTCGCACGGAGCCCAAGCCGTACGACCGACACGCATACAAAACCCAGCCGAAGCAACCCAATACTCCGCGACCGACGCGTACGCCGCGCACATGAAACCTAGCAGAAACACAGCGTGAACGACTCGGAGAAGCTCGCACGAGACAACTGCAGCGTCCTACTCGGTCAGAAGAACGTCTCCTACATGCACAAAAAGTACAAAGGGAAAAATACAAAAAAAGGGCCAAACAAGCAATTACAAAGCCAATAAATACTGGGGGGCGGAAAACATGGAACAAAGACACACCCACAACTCCACCCATATAAAGGCCACAAATCCCTACCATGATCCTTTGCAAATTCAACTGACCTGCCAGCACAGAACACCATCAGACAGCAACCACAGACACACTCACAGCTCATCCATCACACAAGCCACACATCATTAGCACCTCAACAAATAGCACCCTCACATACACCCAGCAAAACCGACACTCACACACCCTCACTTGCACACACACACACATCAATCACCACCACCACCCATCACCATGCCCCCAAAGAAGAATCCAAAGTTCCTAGACAGTGAATTGGAAGCCCTGGTAGATGAGATCCTCAGGGTAGAGCCACAGTTGTTTGGTACATTGGTCCAACAGACCCCCATGTCGCAGAAAACCAAGATGTGGGAGAGGATCGTCGACAGGGTGAACGCACAATCACCATGTTTGCGCACAAAGGAAGACATCCAGAACAGGTGGTATGACGTGCGCAGGAGGGTCAAGGACCTACTAAAGAAGGATTACACCTTGAGTCAGCGCACCGGCAGTGGCCCTCCTGCCAAACCACTATACCTCAGGCCCTGGGAGGAGAAGGTGCGGGCATCCTACCACCAGTGAGCGTATATGGACTATCAAACATCCCAGAGCCTGGTGAGTACACAACCAATATACACAATATTGTGTGACAATACACACACATCACTGTCAAGGGATAGTCAAACCATGCACCCTTAGCAAATCCACAGCAACCAAAAGATAATCATACCAAGATGTGTATGTTAGTCAGAGAAACACAATACCTGCCATCTCATAGTGATATGTAACTGTGTCATGACATGTACAAACCTAACAACAAATAGAGCAAGGCAGTGGCACAAATATAACAAACAAACACAGTCAGATATGTTGCCACCACCAGAACACCACCTCACAGGGAAGCTCACTGAAAGGAAGGAATTATGTGTATGCTGGTGAAGTCAGTGTGGCCAATAGCATGATGGGAGTTGTAGTCACAGATATTGGTCACCCTCACAATTGGCCCATCAACACCACCCTGAACCATGCTCACATCACAGGGAGTGGAAAACAACTGACAAGATGGCTGACACTGGGTACTGCTGTGGGGAGCACAAGGCCCTGCTGGGAACTGGGCACCAACAAACAACAGGATCACACTGTCAGCCATCTTGCCATTGCTGTCACACTCACACACAGTGAAGTCCACTCAAAAGGTAGGAAGTATGGGCATGCTGGGAAGGGGGGTGTAGGCAATAGCATGATGGGAGTTGTAGTCACAGATATTGGTCACCCTCACAATTGGCCCATCAACACCACTCTGAACCATGCTCACATCACAGGGAGTGGAAAACAACTGACAAGATGGCTGACACTGGGTACTGCTGTGGGGAGCACAAGTCCCTGCTGGGAACTGGGCACCAACAAACAACAGGATCACACTGTCAGCCATTTTGCCATTGCTGTCACACTCACACACAGTGAAGTCCACTCAAAAGGAAGGAAGTATGGGCATGCTGGGAAGGGAGGTGTAGGCAATAGCATGATGGGAGTTGTAGTCACAGATATTGGTCACCCTCACAATTGGCCCATCAACACCACTCTGAACCATGCTCACATCACAGGGAGTGGAAAACAACTGACAAGATGGCTGAAACTGGGTACTGCTGTGTGGAGCACAAGGCCCTGCTGGGAACTGGCCACCAACAAACAACAGGATCACACTGTCAGCCATCTTGCCATTGCTGTCACACTCACACACAGTGAAGTCCACTCAAAAGGAAGGAAGTATGGGCATGCTGGGAAGGGGGTGTAGGCAATAGCATGATGGGAGTGGTAGTCACAGATATTGGTCACCCTCACAATTGGCCCATCAACACCACTCTGAACCATGCTCACATCACAGGGAGTTGAAACGAACTGACAAGATGGCTGACACTGGGTACTGCTGTGGGGAGCACAAGGCCCTGCTGGGAACTGTGCACCAACCAACAGCAGGACACCACTGACTGACATCCTGAAAGCAAACTTGCACTCCCTGCAAAGGAAGCACGTTCCATGGTGGGATATCTGGCTGGGTGGGAAGGAGGACTGACAGCTCTGACCATAGTTACCAGCAGCTTCACTCACACACCCCCTTAACACAAACTCCACACAACTCACCTGGGAGAATGTATTGCCTCACACTCTAATTAAATATCCCGCAAAGAACTACCACACTGGGTTATGCTGTGTAAAGCACAGGGACACTTTTGGGACTTGTAGCCAAACAAACGCCAGGACAACACTGTCAGCCATCCTGTCAGCACAGGCACACTACCCCACAGGGAAGCAGAGTCAAAAGGAAGGAAGTATGGGCATGCTGGGAAGGGGGGTGTAGGCAATAACATGATGGGAGTGGTAGTCACAGCTCAACATCCACCACCCACATGGCCCAGCAAGCTCACACTGAAGCATGCTCACATCACAGGGAGTGGAAAAGAACTGACAAGATGGCTGACACTGGGAACTGCTGTGGGGAGCACAAGGCCCTGCTGGGAACTGGGCACCAACAAACAACAGGATCACACTGTCAGCCATCTTGCCATTGCTGTCACACTCACACACAGTGAAGTCCACTCAAAAGGAAGGAAGTATGGGCATGCTGGGAAGGGGGTGTAGGCAATAGCATGATGGGAGTTGTAGTCACAGATATTGGTCACCCTCACAATTGGCCCATCAACACCACTCTGAACCATGCTCACATCACAGGGAGTGGAAAACAACTGACAAGATGGCTGACACTGGGTACTGCTGTGGGGAGCACAAGTCCCTGCTGGGAACTGGGCACCAACAAACAACAGGATCACACTGTCAGCCATCTTGTCATTGCTGTCACACTCACACACAGTGAAGTCCACTCAAAAGGAAGGAAGTATGGGCATGCTGGGAAGGGGGGTGTAGGCAATAGCATGATGGGAGTTGTAGTCACAGATATTGGTCACCCTCACAATTGGCCCATCAACACCACTCTGAACCATGCTCACATCACAGGGAGTGGAAAACAACTGACAAGATGGCTGAAACTGGGTACTGCTGTGGGGAGCACAAGGCCCTGCTGGGAACTGGGCCCCACCAACAGCAGGACACCACTGACTGACATCCTGAGAGTCAACCTGAACCCACTGCAAGGGTGGCATGCTTCATGGTGGGATAACTGGGCTGGGGGAGAAGGAGGGCCGGATGTCCACCAAATACATCCAATGCTGGCCATGCACACACCTCAACATTCACATTGAAATGCCTCAGGTTTGCAGGACAATGTGCTACACCAATATCAACCTCTTACTGTGACAACTTAGGACAATGCAATGTACAGGCCCGCATCCAGAGGTACAGTCACAACTGTCAGGTGTGTGAACCATTGATGCCTGTAGAAACATAACATACATTGTGTGTCTCTTCCAAAAACAGGTGATGATGGGGACATAGCAGCAGACGATGAGGAGTCCCTGTCCCAGGCTCCGGGGGACACTGAGCACACTGGTGTGGAACAGCCTCTGCCCTCCTCGGATGGCAAAGACCTACCTGCCCCTCCGGTGTGAGTCATCATGCAGCACCAGCAGGACCAACATCTGCACCCCCTGCACCCACCCCTCCAACAACTGCCAACACACAGACCACCCCCGCCGACACGGACAGACCAAGGACCACCGATCACAACAGCACAGGGACCCTGGCCCAACGTCGAGCTACGGACAACGACCCCAGTAACAACCCCCAAGGGGGCCTAGGGTCACCTGTGCGTGCCACCGCAGGTCCCGCACGTGTCGCCAGGGGTGGTGGGAGGGGTGGTAGACATAGGTCGTTGTTTGCAGAGGGGTCTGGACTGCATGATGACCCACAACTGGTACGCATTGCTGATGCGTACTAGAATAGCACCGGAGAGGTCAGCCAGGTAGTGGGGATCCTCAAGGACATTCAACAGCAGCAGGCTGCCCATCATGCCCGCTTGGACTCACACATGTCCCGTGTGGAGACACAGATGTCTCGCATGGAGTCCAAGTGGGACACATTGCAAGAACTGACAGCGGTGCATAGGGACATATTGACATGCCTCTGCCAGATTAGCACCAACATGGCCACACCTCCCTGTGTGCCCACAACATCTGGTGCTGCAACAACTGCAACTGCCACAGGGAGGGAGGAGGACTCTGGCGGAGAGTCCCCTGCACCGCAGCAGCCTGCACGTGAGGGTCCCCCCCCCCCAAAGAAGAGGGGTCGTCCGAGGAAGGAAAACTGAGAGGTCGATGGCCATGCACATCCCCCAGGAACCCAACACATGTTCTGGAAATTCTCCTTTGTGTGCAAACTGTTCACCCTGTCGAATGCAACCCAACTCTCCCACATGACATGGGGAGTTGAAGTTGGACCAATGTATCAGATGACTGTTGACTTTACTCAGGACATTTCTGCTACCAAGACTTCCAACTCATCTGGGAACTTTGGATCACAATCCCAATGTACAGCACCCACCATCCTGTGCACTATACTCACACATGTATGTAAATAAACTCACTAATACACCATACTTGCCTCTGTTGTGATTCCAACGTGGTTTCTGTCATGGGGATGATGATCTGCTAAATGACACTGTGCATGCTAACTGCTACAGCAAGTACAACACCGTCATGTGAGTCATGGCGACGTGACACATATGAGGGAGACACACCACTAGGGCTACACAACACATACACACCAGGGCCATCGGACTCATCGCCTACAGTGATGTTGCCAGGAAATACAGTGGAATGCACAGACAACACACCTATTCAGAGTCTGTGTTAACTAGCCCACAGGTGCAGTAAGCAAATGTCAGTCAGATGTGTGACCACAGACAACGCACATCCCAAAGTGAAGCACAGGTTTATTACACATTTGCAACATGTTATTTGCACTACAGATGCAAGGTAATCCCACATGGCAGTGGCCACACAGTCAACAAGTGTAGAAGAAAGAAAGTCCAGGGGTGTGTGGCACATCACCTGTAGGGAAACAACTGCTGCCACCCTGAAAGCTGAATCATGGTGTCGGGGGATCCAAGTTGAACAAACAACTCTGAAAGCACCCTGTGAAGGACAGACATGACACACAGTCAAAAGCACTGAAGAACAGGACAGAACTGCAATACTCATGCCCAATACATGTCACAAGATACCTACACAAAACCAAGTTAGCATGTCAACACTGTTGGGGAGTACAGACTACCTGTAAGGACACATCGCTGCACGCATCCAGTCAAGTAGCACATGGCCACACTCAAACAGCACCAGAGCACCACCCACACATATCATGCAAACTCACATCATTGACATGACATCTCTGGATACTCACATTCAGTTGAAGAAGTTGGTGATGAGCTGTGTGCGGACATCACCCTCATCATCATCATCATCATCATCATCACTGGCATCGTGGCCCAGGCCAGGATCCTCCACAGGTGGCGGATGTTGGTCATCGTCATCCAGGATGAGAGGCAACTCCTTCCGCACTGCCAGGTTGTGTAGCATGCAGCAGACGATGACAATCTTGCACACCTTTGCTGGGGCATATGGGAGGGCCCCTCCTGTCTTGTCTAGGCAGCGGAAGCGGCTCTTCAGGAGACCAAATGCCCGCTCAATCACTCTCCTGGTCCGACCATGTGCCTCATTGTAGCGCATCTGGGCTGGTGTCACAGGGTTCCTGAGGGGTGTCAGCAACCACGGCATGTTGGGGTATCCGAGTCACCTACAGACAGACAATTGCACATTAGCTGAGTTGGAAAAGAGGGCGGAATACAACATAGCAGAACACACACAATTGTACAAAGTCAGTACACACCGACAAGCCAGGCACGCTGGTTCTGCATCTGTGACATCATCCTCGGGATGCGACTACTCCTCATCACGTAGGCAGCGTGTGCCGAACCGGGGAAACGGGCACACACATGTGAGATGCTCATATCTGCAAGACATACCACCAGAGCATTGATAGAATGATAATGTTTCCTGTTCCTGTATGCCTGCTCATGTGCCTGTGGTGGTACCAAAGCCACATGTGTCCCATCAATGGAGCCAATGACATGTGGCATCCTCCCCAGGGCATAGAAGTCACTCTTGACGTCAGTGAGTTGTTGACGTTTAGGGAAATAGATGTACTGGTTCAGGTATCTCAACATTGGTCTGTGACATCCCACCAGCAGACGCCACAGTGTGTTGAAAGGTACCGGTAGCAAAGAAGTGTAGGGCTGCCATCACCTTCACCTTGGGGGTCAGCGCTGTAGGGTATGGCCGGCCAGGTTGCAAATGTGGGGCCAACCGCACCGCCAATTCCTCAATCAGCGGCCTGTTGAAGCGGTACCGGTCGGATGCAGTCACGTTCCACCATCGTTGCAAGGTCAGGGAATGGTCTATGGACAGCTGGTGCCCTGCAGTGCATAGGTGAAGAAAGAAAGATTGTCAGTCACCCCACATATGTGCCATTGACCATACTCAATATCACATGATACATCATTACGAGACACAAGTACCTGATGTGTGTGCCGTTCTGTATGGACATATATGGCACCTACATGGCCAACATCTAACATCACAGTTCAACATGTGTTGACAACAAGTTCCAGGTTGTGCTATGGGAAATCATTAGGCTGTGTCACAGTACCCATTTACTGCTGTCACGTTCCAAACACACACTACAGTGACATGTCAGGACAGATGTGCCCCAGGCATCACAGCTCATTGACAGGTAGATTCCCAGGGACCCTGTATTGCCACATGGACACTGGCATGACATGGCGTATCATGTACATGTCAGCAAAACAACCATTACTCCCACAGGTAGTGGCCCCTGTTGCCTCTGCAGGACAGACATGGACATCTGTGACACACACACGCACAACATCAAAGTCCATGCACAAACAACGTGGATGTGGAGACTGTCTCCCATTGTGCACATGGAATCAGAGACATCGGAAACACAACATGCACACAGACTGTGGTGGGCCATCACTATTGTGGCAATGGGTCACCCTGTGACGTACATACCTTCCCACATGGGACTCAGGGGGTATGTGACATGACATACACATACACAACCTGGAAATGTGACCATGCCACATGCTCTGAAATGAACAGTTGCACATCACAGTGGTCATGTGCACAACACACAAAGGATTCTGTCCCCATGAACACGTGCACAGCCTGGGAGTGGCTGCCCCCAAGTGCCACCCAAAAACCACATGTTTCCCCATACACAGAAAAGGTAATGCAGCCTTACATGCCTTAGGATACAGTGTGGACAGGCTGTGGTGTCGTAGGTGTGCCCCTGAGTCCCTGGCAAGTAAATGTGGCTGACATATGTTCACCAGTGACAAGCATGGTGACATATGCGAGTGACTTGTACAGGGACGCGTCGTACAGCAATGGACCGATCCGTGTGCACGCATTGGCCATTGCATATGATGTGAGCGAATACGCGTTGTACAGCAATGGACCGATCGGTGCGCACGCATTGGCCATTGCATATGATGTGAGCGAATACGCGTTGTACAGCAATGGACCGATCGGTGCGCACGCATTGGCCATTGCATATGATGTGAACGGGTACGCGTTGTACAGCAATGAACCGATCGGTGCGCACGCATTGGCCATTGCATTTGATGTGAACGGGTACGCGTTGTTATTTGAAATACGCGTTGTACAGCAATGGACCGATCGGTGCGCAAGCGCCTAGAAGGCAAATCTTAAATAAGAGAGCAAGAACCATCCAAGGCTACACAGTTTAAGCTAGGATAAATGCAATGAATTGGGTGCAGATGAGCTAAATTAGAGAGGCTGACAAAGGCAAAAGGCTAGCAATCAGAAAAGAGCATTACCACCTTGAGAGTAGAAGTTCGAGGCCCAAGATCAGGAGAACGGCCGACCGGGAACCCTCCCCATGCAATGCACTGGTATGAAGAGTTCAGGGCGTGGACATGGGTGCAAACCTTTTATATGGCTTAATGCAGAACTCCTATCCACAGTTGACGTGGGCCCTGATGTGGGTCCTTGACCACACGTTTACAGTAACTGTGGAAAGTTTTTTGAAGAACAGAGAAGTGGTATCATGGTGAAAACAGGGGCTTTTAGCAGGTGGTCGGTGCTCTTGACCGCAAACACAAGAAAAAGATAACTTTTACCGTAAGATGCTCAGAAATTGAGAATTTTATATATTATTTCTCTGTCACATAGCTGCCTTTTCAGTTTCAGTGGAGCAAGCGTGGAAAGTTTCATAAGTTAAAATTTTGCAAACATTGCTTGTGAAAGAGCAAGATGTACCAGCCGAGTGTCTCATACGTGTGGGCTAACCTTATTCTTGTGACTGTGGATATTTACAAGGGGGGCTGGTGCCGCTGTGGATGGCACAGGTCCCTGCTGTCAGGTCAGAAAGGCCTACAAGATTTGTTGTATTAGAAAAATGATAGCATGAGGCAGTGGCCTCTTGGGCCTACATGTGTGTGTGCATCTAAGGAGGTGGGTTTGGGCCTAAGTGTATGTATCTAAGGGGGTGGACCACTGTGACAGGTACTAAAAGGCTAATAGAAAAATGGACAGCTTAGGTCATCTATCAGGGCCTGACTGGTGGGGCCTATATGGGAGTGCCATGTTTCATGGGCAGAGCAGAAAGGTACATAGGTCTGCGTTATATTGTAGAACAGAACCCTACTACAAAGGCCAGGAGGGGTGTGAGTGCAATGGTTGACCATCAGACTGACAATTGGCTTCTCCTAATCTGTGTGAGCACTTTTGGCAATGTTCAACTAAGGATGCCAGGGCTTGCTCTGTAATGTGCTGTACTTACTGTGGTGTGTGCGGTCAGTGCAGGTGACTGATGTTTGTCTGTTTCCCTAATTGTTTGCAGATACATCCACGGCCACAGGAGGGGACAGCTCCATGGACCAGGAGGAGCTGCAGAGCCAGGCTGGGTCAGCAGCCGATGAGTGGTCGGAGGGACCCAGTGGCACGGAGGGCGAGGGGAGCCACACCGAGGAGTCCTCAGCACCATCCACCTCAGCTGAGGACCACAGCAGCTCGGAGGATGACTCCCTTGTGGAGGCGGGTGTCAGCAGCCACCACACCCCAGCTAGTATGGCTGGCCCCGCCACCACCACCACCACCACCGCCCTCCCATCGGCTCCCATTCCAGAGGTCCGTGGAGGCTCCCGTGTTCGGGAGCGTGTCTCTTTCGTGCCAGGCACCGCACCCCCTGCCCCTGTGTCCCCTGCTGCCCTGAGTGAGGAGTCTGTGTACTTACTTCACCAGCTCCATGTAGGGCAGACAGCTATGCTGAGTGTCCTCCATGCACACACCACTCTGTTGACACAGCTGGTGTCGTTCATGGAGGGCATCTCATCTGGCATGTCTGCCCTACAGAGGAGCAATAAGTCCATGGACTCCTCCCTGACGGCAGCAGTGTCCCTCCTCCAACAGTCCCTCACCCCTCCTACCTCTGCCCCATCCACACTTCCTGGCACCCTACCTGTCCCAAGCACATGCACACCTGCACAATCACCCAAACACACAGACACAAGCAGCACAGAAACACCCAAAACAAAGGCAAAACGTGCACGCAAGCATCCTCAGGGGACTGATACCACACCCACAGGGGATGGGGAACAGACACACACACAGGCATCCACAGTCACGCCGCAGTCCTCCAAATCCTCTCCCTCCAAGACCCCTTCCCTTGCCTCACCTGCAACCCCACCTAAACAGCAGCTCTTCCACTGTGACCTCGGCCTCTTCCCCTCCGATCCAGCTGATCCAGCATACAGGGGGAAGAGGAAGTCCACCCACACAGAGGGGAGTGCCCCTCACCCCCGGACACCCTCCCCCAGGCACGGACAAACTAAGGCCCCCACATGCAAGTCCTCCCGGTCTCGGAAGAGCAAGACCCCACCACCGCCCTGCAGCTCAACCACACAGTCTCCTTCCTCCATCCCTCAGGCCCCCACAACACTGGTTCCCCCACCACACCCTGCCCCAGGTTCCCCCACCCACAGATACACCATCCCCAAAATGATCCGGCCTTCTCCACCTACCACTTGCTCTTCCAGCATCACCCCCCGCTGCACATGTTTGTGCCACTGGTGTGGAGACCGTGTCCTCCCCCTCTGTCCTGCCCACCTTACCTGAACCCCATTCTACTCCCCTGGAGATAGGCACTGCAGTGGAGTCCACTACCACCCCGTCTGACTTGGGCACTGCAGTGGGGAACCTGTCCACTCCATCTGGCCAGACCACTGCAGTCGTGCCGGCACCCACACCATCTGACTCATGCCCCCAGTTGTGCCGGCACACACCATGTCAGACACCTCCACTGCAGTTGTCAGTGACTCTCCAGCACCAGCCACCCCTTCCCTGCCTCCTTCTGGTGAGCCCTGATCCTGTCCCTGCGGTGCCTGGCCTGCCCCCCGTATGCCCCTCCGAGGGGAATGTCCCTGGTCCGTATCAGTGCAGGCAAGCAGAGGGTGACATCTGCCACTGTCACCCTGTTCGGACTGAACTGTTGGACTGGCCATTGGCCTTTGTATTTTTGCTGGACTTTCATATTTCACACAAATATGCTGAATAAAGCTCCTTTCTGTTCTCTGGTGGTTTAGCTTCAGATGTACATGATGTTGATGATGCTAACCATGCCCTTGCTGCAGTGATGGTGATTTTTGATATCATGAAAATGAAGTGTTACTGTGCAGGACCCCATGTGGTCCAGGGGGAATGTGTCCTATCCTGGTGTGTAGCCATGTCATCCTTTGCAGCAATATGAGGGTGTCATGTTTTCAAAATTTGCCAATGTGATTTCCTACATTTATTTGCAATATCACAACTGTGCCTTACACCCCTGCACATCAGTTGTGCTTGCCATTGTTCAATTTGTCTGTTTCCCTGACCGTGTGACCATCTCCACTGGACATGCAAGTTTGGGCATCAATGGGGAAGGACTCATCTGTGTTATCAGTGCAACTTGCTATACATGTGTGTTGGATCTGTGCAGATGATTTCGGTGACACTCCCATGACCAGCCTGATGTGACGAGAGCCTTCATTTTGTGCTAATTGTTGACTGAGTGACCAAGTGTACTGCTGACATGATAGAGCCCTGCAGAGACAAAGTATGGCACAGCTTTCCTTACACAGGAGTGGAGTCCCCTCATGGCAGTGTGTAATTCCGTGACATTGCCTGAGCCCAAGGTGTGTGTTGTGTGAGCATGTCTGTGTGTGTTCACTTCCATTTTGCAACACAGGCTGGGATCCCTAGTGATGTTCCTGTTTGTGATGCTTGCTGAGTTGACCTATGTTCCCCCAAATCTTCGCACTGGGTTCTCTGGGATGTGGGTGCATGGCACATTACTGGTCATCAGGGTGTCATCCATAGGTGTGTTTGCTGTCAGGGCTGAGTTTGTGGGCAAACGCAGATGAGACACAGTCAGGATTCCCCTTGGCACTTGTTGGTTACACAAGTCATGTAATTTACAGTTTGTGTTAGCTTTCAGTGATTGTGACACGTTGTGTGTGTGACTGCTGCCACACCTCAGGGTCAGAGCTGCAATGTTGGAAGTTGTCTATGTGTGTTCTTTGTGGGTGACCTTGACTTCTTCATTGGTGTGTGACTGTGTCCGGGATCCCATTGATTGTGGTGGATTTTACGTCATGCCCATGTACGGCGTACTGTGCAGTGTGTCAGACATTCACGAGTCTTGTTGACTGGCCATGTGTGAAGGGTTTCTGCACCTTAGTTCCCACCACCACCCCTGGGATTGTCATGGGTGCATGTGCAATGTCACCAGTCCATGTGAGCTTCACAGCTGCACATTGGTGTAGATCAAGGTGTGTGGTGTTGAGTGTGTGCAAATGAGAGTTGTTGCACAGCTAGACCCCTACCTCCATGTTGGCCTTGGCTGACAGGCCGTGCTGATTGATTTGTGCTTGTGTAGGTGTGATGGTAGTTTGTTTCTCAGGACACATGACTGTGGTTCACAGTGTGAACGACATCTAGCTTTGTCATCACAGTGGGATTATCATGCAGGCCAGGGTCACCACAATGTGGGGTCCCTGGGGGTAGTGCTGTGGTGGGTCTGTCTCTTGCTGTGTTATTTGCTGTTCCTTCACGCTTGTGTGACATGTGTAATTTGGGCTCCCTCTCATCTAACAATGCCTGATTGCCCACATAGGGGAATCCAATCCATGAGTTACTTTTGTGTGGCACTGTATACACATCTGTGTAATTGTGATTCAGGCCTCCTCATGTGTTGTGTGGTTGCCTGGGGACACTGGCACCCCCCCACCCCATCACCTGTTGTGTTTGATATGCAGTGTGAGGCTGCCTGTTTGTGTTTGTGCATCTGCACCACTGCATTGGCATATCTTTAGTGTGCCATTGGCTGTATGTTGTTTGGTGGCTTTCCCCTGCTGTCCCTGGGACTCCTAGGTCATCAGTCAGCACAATGATCATGGTTTGTATGTCCCATTGCTGCCATGGTATGGTATTTGTTCACCTCACATCTACAGTCTCCACAGGATATCTACATTTGTGTGTCCATTGGTGCAGATATGTGGGGCTGCATTATGATGGTCACTTCTGTCATTGTGTTATTGACGAATGTTGACAATGTCAGCCCCCATGGGTGATGTTTGTCTGCACATGGCCAAAGGTATATCTTATTTGCACTGCACTGTTTGCCTCACCCAATGTATGTTGCTATGGGACACAAGCACTACTATGCCACAGATGTGTTTGTTGTTCTGTGACCAGGAATCATCCATGCTGTTTGGCATTTGCAGCTTTTCCCATGACAACACTTACATTTTGGTCACTGTGATGATGGGGTTTTAGACCCCATTGCCACAATGTTCAAAATGTGCTTCAGCTATGGACCCCACACTTACCTTTTGGTCACTGTGGTGATGGGCGTTTAGACCCCATTGCCACAATGTTCAATTGGGCTTCAGCTATGGACCCCACACTTACCTTTTGGTCACTGTGGTGATGGGGGTTTAAACCCCATTGCCACAATGTTCAAAATGTGCTTCAGCTATGGACCCCACACTTACCTTTTGGTCACTGTGGTGATGGGCGTTTAGACCCCATTGCCACAATGTTCAAAATGTGCTTCAGCTATGGACCCCACACTTACCTTTTGGTCACTGTGATGATGGGGTGTTATACCCCGTTGCCACACTGGTCATGGTCTGCTTGCATTGTGGAGGCCACACACATTTATGTGTGACACGTGTGATAGGGGGTCACATTGTATGCTCAATGTCATGTTCAGTGTTGTAGGCATTTGACACAGACTACACACGCTTGTCATGGTGTTGGTGGGATGTATTTTCAGACATTCCTTATGTTGGAGTATGCTGGTTGTGTCATGCATTTCCCATCCTATGTGTAGGGGTGGTGTGGGTGGTAGGCATTCATCCCCCTATGAGTGGGGATGGTGGTAGTGGTAGGCATCCATCCCCCTATGAGTGGGGATGGTAGTAGTGACAGGCATCCAGGCCCACATGAGTAGGGGTGGTGGTAGTGGTAGGCATCCAGGCCCCCATGAGTAGGGGTGGTGTTAGTGGTAGGCATCCATCCCCCGATGAGTGGGGATGGTAGTAGTGACAGGCATCCAGGCCCCCCTGAGTAGGGGTGGTGGTAGTGGTAGGCATCCATCCCCCTATGAGTGGGGATGGTGGTAGTGGTAGGCATCCATCCCCCTATGAGTGGGGATGGTAGTAGTGACAGGCATCCAGGCCCCCCTGAGTAGGGGTGGTGGTAGTGGTAGGCATCCAGCACCCTATGGGTGGGGATGGTAGTAGTGGTAGGCATCCATCCCCCTATGGGTGGGGATGGTAGTAGTGACAGGCATCCAGGCCCCCCTGAGTAGGGGTGGTGGTAGTGGTAGGCATCCAGCCCCCTATGGGTAGGGATGGTAGTAGTGGTAGGCATCCATCCCCCAATGGGTGGGGATGGTAGTAGTGACAGGCATCCAGGCCCCCCTGAGTAGGGGTGGTGGTAGTGGTAGGCATCCATCCCCCTATGAGTGGGGATGGTAGTAGTGACAGGCATCCAGGCCCCACTGAGTAGGGGTGGTGGTAGTGGTAGGCATCCAGGCACCCCTGAGTAGGGGTGGTGTTAGTGGTAGGCATCCATCCCCCTATGAGTGGGGATGGTAGTAGTGACAGGCATCCAGGCCCCCATGAGTAGGGGTGGTGTTAGTGGTAGGCATCCATCCCCCTATGAGTGGGGATGGTAGTAGTGACAGGCATCCAGGCCCCCCTGAGTAGGGGTGGTGGTAGTGGTAGGCATCCAGCACCCTATGGGTGGGGATGGTAGTAGTGACAGGCATCCAGGCCCCCCTGAGTAGGGGTGGTGGTAGTGGTAGGCATCCATCCCCTATGAGTGGGGATGGTTGTAGTGGTAGGCATCCATCCCCCTATGAGTGGGGATGGTAGTAGTGACAGGCATCCAGGCCCCCATGAGTAGGGGTGGTGGTCGTGGTAGGCATCCAGGCCCCCTGAGTAGGGGTGGTGGTAGTGTTAGGCATCCATCCCCCTATGAGTGGGGATGGTAGTAGTGACAGGCATCCAGGCCCCCTGAGTAGGGGTGGTGGTAGTGGTAGGCATCCATCCCCCTATGAGTGGGGATGGTGGTAGTGGTAGGCATCCATCCCCTATGAGTGGGGATGGTAGTAGTGACAGGCATCCAGGCCCCCTGAGTAGGGGTGGTGGTAGTGGTAGGCATCCATCCCCTATGAGTGGGGATGGTAGTAGTGACAGGCATCCAGGCCCCCTGAGTCCGGGGTGGTGGTAGTGGTAGGCATCCAGGCACCCCTGAGTAGGGGTGGTGTTAGTGGTAGGCATCCATCCCCCTATGAGTGGGGATGGTAGTAGTGACAGGCATCCAGGCCCCCCTAAGTAGGGGTGGTGTTAGTGGTAGGCATCCATCCCCCTATGAGTGAGGATGGTAGTAGTGACAGGCATCCAGGCCACCCTGAGTAGGGGTGGTGCTAGTGGTAGGCATCCAACCCCCTATGAGTGGGGATGGTAGTAGTGACAGGCATCCAGGCCCCCCTGAGTAGGGGTGGTGGTAGTGGTAGGCATCCAGGCACCCATGAGTAGGGGTGGTGTTAGTGGTAGGCATCCATCCCCCTATGAGTGGGGATGGTAGTAGTGACAGGCATCCAGGCCCCATGAGTAGGGGTGGTGTTAGTGGTAGGCATCCATCCCCCTATGAGTGGGGATGGTAGTAGTGACAGGCATCCAGGCCCCCTGAGTAGGGGGTGGTAGTGGTAGGCATCCAGCACCCTATGGGTGGGGATGGTAGTAGTGGTAGGCATCCATCCCCCTATGGGTGGGGATGGTAATAGTGACAGGCATCCAGGCCCCCTGAGTAGGGGTGGTGGTAGTGGTAGGGCATCCAGCACCCTATGGGTGGGGATGGTAGTAGTGGTAGGTATCCATCCCCCTATGAGTGGGGATGGTAGTAGTGACAGGCATCCAGGCCCCCCTGAGTAGGGGTGGTGGTAGTGGTAGGCATCCATCCCCCTATGAGTGGGGATGGTAGTAGTGACAGGCATCCAGGCCCCCATGAGTAGGGGTGGTGGTAGTGGTAGGCATCCAGGCTCCCTGAGTAGGGGTGGTGGTAGTGGTAGGCATCCATCCCCCTATGAGTGGGGATGGTGGTAGTGGTAGGCATCCATCCCCCTATGAGTGGGGATGGTAGTAGTGACAGGCATCCAGGCCCCCATGAGTAGGGGTGGTGGTAGTGGTAGGCATCCAGGCCCCCTGAGTAGGGGTGGTGGTAGTGGTAGGCATCCAGCACCCTATGGGTGGGGATGGTAGTAGTGGTAGGCATCCATCCCCCTATGAGTGGGGATGGTAGTAGTGACAGGCATCCAGGCCCCCCTGAGTAGGGGTGGTGGTAGTGGTAGACATCCATCCCCCTATGAGTGGGGATGGTAGTAGTGGTAGGCATCCATCCCCCTATGAGTGGGGATTGTAGTAGTGACAGGCATCCAGGCCCCCATGAGTAGGGGTGGTGGTAGTGGTAGGCATCCAGGCCCCCTGAGTAGGGGTGGTGGTAGTGGTAGGCATCCATCCCCCTATGAGTGGGGATGGTGATAGTGGTAGGCATCCATCCCCCTATGAGTGGGGATGGTAGTAGTGACAGGCATCCAGGCCCCCATGAGTAGGGGTGGTGGTAGTGGTAGGCATCCAGGCCCCCTGAGTAGGGGTGGTGGTAGTGGTAGGCATCCATCCCCCTATGAGTGGGGATGGTGGTAGTGGTAGGCATCCATCCCCTATGAGTGGGGATGGTAGTAGTGACAGGCATCCAGGCCCCCTGAGTAGGGGTGGTGGTAGTGGTAGGCATCCAGCACCCTATGGGTGGGGATGGTAGTAGTGGTAGGCATCCATCCCCCTATGGGTGGGGATGGTAATAGTGACAGGCATCCAGGCCCCCCTGAGTAGGGGTGGTGGTAGTGGTAGGCATCCAGCACCCTATGGGTGGGGATGGTAGTAGTGGTAGGTATCCATCCCCCTATGAGTGGGGATGGTAGTAGTGACAGGCATCCAGGCCCCCCTGAGTAGGGGTGGCGGTAGTGGTAGGCATCCATCCCCCTATGAGTGGGGATGGTAGTAGTGACAGGCATCCAGGCCCCCATGAGTAGGGGTGGTGGTAGTGGTAGGCATCCAGGCTCCCCTGAGTAGGGGTGGTGGTAGTGGTAGGCATCCATCCCCCTATGAGTGGGGATGGTGGTAGTGGTAGGCATCCATCCCACTATGAGTGGGGATGGTAGTAGTGACAGGCATCCAGTCCCCCATGAGTAGGGGTGGTGGTAGTGGTAGGCATCCAGGCCCCCCTGAGTAGGGGTGGTGGTAGTGGTAGGCATCCAGCACCCTATGGGTGGGGATGGTAGTAGTGGTAGGCATCCATCCCCCTATGAGTGGGGATGGTAGTAGTGACAGGCATCCAGGCCCCCCTGAGTAGGGGTGGTGGTAGTGGTAGGCATCCATCCCCCTATGAGTGGGGATGGTAGTAGTGGTAGGCATCCATCCCCCTATGAGTGGGGATTGTAGTAGTGACAGGCATCCAGGCCCCCATGAGTAGGGGTGGTGGTAGTGGTAGGCATCCAGGCCCCCCTGAGTAGGGGTGGTGGTAGTGGTAGGCATCCATCCCCCTATGAGTGGGGATGGTGATAGTGGTAGGCATCCATCCCCCTATGAGTGGGGATGGTAGTAGTGACAGGCATCCAGGCCCCCATGAGTAGGGGTGGTGGTAGTGGTAGGCATCCAGGCCCCCCTGAGTAGGGGTGGTGGTAGTGGTAGGCATCCATCCCCTATGAGTGGGGATGGTGGTAGTGGTAGGCATCCATCCCCCTATGAGTGGGGATGGTAGTAGTGACAGGCATCCAGGCCCCCTGAGTAGGGGTGGTGGTAGTGGTAGGCATCCATCCCCCTATGAGTGGGGATGGTGGTAGTGGTAGGCATCCATCCCCCTATGAGAGGGGATGGTAGTAGTGACATGCATCCAGGCCCCCCTGAGTAGGGGTGGTGGTAGTGGTAGGCATCCATCCCCCTATGAGTGGGGATGGTGGTAGTGGTAGGCATCCATCCCCCTATGAGTGGGGATGGTAGTAGTGACAGGCATCCAGGCCCCCCTGAGTAGGGGTGGTGTTAGTGGTAGGCATCCATCCCCCTATGAGTGGGGATGGTAGTAGTGTTAGGCATCCATCCCCCTATGAGTGGGGATGGTAGTAGTGACAGGCATCCAGGCCCCCCTGAGTAGGGGTGGTGGTAGTGGTAGGCATCCATCCCCCTATGAGTGGGGATGGTGGTAGTGGTAGGCATCCATCCCCCTATGAGTGGGGATGGTAGTAGTGACAGGCATCCAGGCCCCCCTGAGTAGGGGTGGTGGTAGTGGTAGGCATCCAGCACCCTATGGGTGGGGATGGTAGAAGTGGTAGGCATCCATCCCCCTATGAGTGGGGATGGTAGTAGTGACAGGCATACAGGCCCCCATGAGTAGGGGTGGTGGTAGTGGTATGCATCCATCCCCCTATGAGTGGGGATGGTAGTAGATGTAGGCATCCATCCCCCTATGAGTGGGGATGGTAGTAGTGACAGGCATCCAGGCCCCCATGAGTAGGGGTGGTGGTAGTGGTAGGCATCCAGGCGCCCCTGAGTAGGGGTGGTGGTAGTGGTAGGCATCCATCCCCCTATGAGTGGGGATGGTGGTAGTGGTAGGCATCCATCCCCCTATGAGTGGGGATGGTAGTAGTGACAGGCATCCAGGCCCCCATGAGTAGGGGTGGTGGTAGTGATAGGCATCCAGGCCCCCTGAGTAGGGGTGGTGGTAGTGGTAGGCATCCATCCCCCTATGAGTGGGGATGGTGGTAGTGGTAGGCATCCATCCCCCTATGAGTGGGGATGGTAGTAGTGACAGGCATCCAGGCCCCCTGAGTAGGGGTGGTGGTAGTGGTAGGCATCCATCCCCCTATGAGTGGGGATGGTGGTAGTGGTAGGCATCCATCCCCCTATGAGTGGGGATGGTAGTAGTGACAGGCATCCAGGCCCCCTGAGTAGGGGTGGTGGTAGTGGTAGGCATCCATCCCCCTATGAGTGGGGATGGTGGTAGTGGTAGGCATCCATCCCCCTATGAGTGGGGATGGTAGTAGTGACAGGCATCCAGGCCCCCTGAGTAGGGGTGGTGTTAGTGGTAGGCATCCATCCTCCTATGAGTGGGGATGGTAGTAGTGTTAGGCATCCATCCCCTATGAGTGGGGATGGTAGTAGTGACAGGCATCCAGGCCCCCTGAGTAGGGGTGGTGGTAGTGGTAGGCATCCATCCCCCTATGAGTGGGGATGGTGGTAGTGGTAGGCATCCATCCCCCTATGAGTGGGGATGGTAGTAGTGACAGGCATCCAGGCCCCCTGAGTAGGGGTGGTGGTAGTGGTAGGCATCCATCCCCCTATGAGTGGGGATGGTAGTAGTGGTAGGCATCCATCCCCCTATGAGTGGGGATGGTAGTAGTGACAGGCATCCAGGCCCCCATGAGTAGGGGTGGTGGTCGTGGCAGGCATCCAGGCCCTCCTGAGTAGGGGTGGTGTTAGTGGTAGGCATCCATCCCCCTATGAGTGGGGATGGTAGTAGTGACAGGCATCCAGGCCCCTGAGTAGGGGGTGGTGGTAGTGGTAGAGCATCCATCCCACTATGAGTGGGGATGGTAGTAGTGACAGGCATCCAGGCCCCCATGAGTAGGGGTGGTGGTAGTGGTAGGCATCCATCCCCCTATGAGTGGGGATGGTAGTAGTGACAGGCATCCAGGCCCCCCTGAGTAGGGGTGGTGGTAGTGGTAGGCATCCAGCACCCTATGGGTGTGTATGGCATTGGTGGTAGCCATCCCGCCCCTATGGTTCTGCTGTTGCTAGTGTACGTCATTTCTGCATCCCTATGTGTGTGTGACATATGTTGGGTACGTGTCGTTTCTTTGTGTAGTGGGTGTTTGACTTACCGTCTTCGCCGTACGCGTCCGTACCGGTCCCGGTAATAGATGTAGAGTATTGGTAGGACCTGCGCGATGGGATTCATGGTTTGTTCGTCTCGTTCGGGTTTCTCGGAGCTTCGACTCGTACTTGTCGCTGGCTTGTTCGTCTCGTAGCCGTGGAGCGTCTTGTGGCGCGAATCGGAGCTTATGTGCAACTCTCCCGGATGCTCTGACGTGCCGGACGTAGTGACGGGTTCGGCGCGTACGGAGTGCGCATCGTACTAGTCCGGCCGGAAGGTGCTGTGTATTTGCTTCCGTGCGACTCGATTCGGCGTTTACGGATCCGGCTCGGGCGGGGAACAGGAGCTGCAATGGGTGAGTACCGCTCGCTCGGAATCTGGGCTTTTATGCGCATCGTACTTGCTCGTTGGGACGACTGTTCGAATCGGTCGGGAAACACGCATTCGGCTGGGTTTTTTTCCGGACGAATAGTGTTAGGTGCGCTTCCGGCCCGAATCGGAATCGACCCCTTAGTCGTAGAGGCTTCATGCGAAAGGGTTGAAAGTAACAAGACCCAGAACAAACGCGCACCAGTGAGGCATTCTTGAGCAATCCATAATTAACAACTCAATGAGACGAGACCGGAGTGAATATACCAGTATATTCACTATACCCACCATAAATAAGGCTCTCATGAGATGTGACATCAATGTGTCCATGGCGTACCAAGGCAGCAGGGGATGTCGTAAATCCCGTCCACTTATACTATGTGAAATAAAAGAAAATGTAACTTAGTGACCCCCTAATATGTAGGGACTTAGGGGCCTATTACGATGGCGGTCGGAGGCACCACCGCGGTGCTGGCGGAAAATGCTTTTTTCCGCACGCCAGCAGCGGACCTCACGCCCGCCATATTAGTATGGCCAAACATAGCCCATTTCCCGTCCGCCGCGGTGGGAAGCTAACCGCCATCAAAGTGCGCCCACCACCGCGGCGGTGGGAGCCAATGGAGACTCACCGCCGTGTGGAATGATGTCCCGACCGCCGTACAAATCAGGATGCCCCAAACAGCCAGTCGCACCGCAGCGGAGAAACCGCCCAACCAGAGACGGCGGAAGCATCACAGCGGAGCGCGAAACCAGAGTCCTGGTCCCTTCCACCCGGTCCCGACCGCAATGGATCCAGCTCTACACGTCTTCCTGGCGCTGTACCTGATACATCACCAGCAACTCATGGCCCGTCGCGGACGCCGCCGCAGGTACGCAATAACACAACTCCGCACACAACCACAACACACAACTCATGGGCTGGTATAGTGTTCCTGTCCACACCAGACACCCTGGTGGGGACAGGAACACATCCAAAAGTGTACCCACACATGTCCTACCTGTCACCAAATCACCCCTCCGCATCCAGGTCACCCATCTACCTCGATCATGACGTAAGGTCCCGGTCACGTCACCGCAGCGGTGAAGACACGGGAAAACATGCGCACAAAGCAGAAGGCAGTGCCAGCGCCAGGCATGGGTAGTGCACAAAGACCACAGGGCCACACCTCCACCCTCCACACACCAGCTCCCCCCCATTGAAGGGACATGCCATGTGCCCCTCCTGTGCTCCCCCATGCACAACAACAAGCCAGGTGAACCTACACCCTGCACCACACACCAAACAACTAGGGAGACAGCCACAGCAGGAGTGGCTGCAGAGGAACACACAGCACAGAAGCACCGGGCCAGGGCAACCCACACACCACAACAACACCACACACATGGCAGGAAAACTGAGCCCAAGCAGAAAATGAACACACACACAGATAATGAAC
The DNA here is from genome assembly GCA_963921515.1 of Calotriton arnoldi. Taxonomy (NCBI): domain Eukaryota; kingdom Metazoa; phylum Chordata; class Amphibia; order Caudata; family Salamandridae; genus Calotriton; species Calotriton arnoldi. The sequence goes on along the minus strand of CAWUFW010003530.1, from coordinate 766,838 downwards.
AATCACTCCACTGGACACACAGCCTGCCAAGTCACACAGACATACCCCACACTTACAGACAGCCACATACACAGACCACATGCCAGCAGCAATGGAGTACAACATATAGGAAAGCTAAAGTGAGGTGCCCACAATTGGAAGGCCAAGGAGCTAACTACCAAGCATTTGTACATCACATGCAAGACAAGGAACATATAAGAACACCCTCAGCCATCAAATCACACATGGCTGGCACAGTGAGTGAAGTCAAACCACAGTCACCTCAGTGAAGCAACTCAGGGAGACAGCAAGGCAACCCATGGATAGGCACAGGGATGAAAGGAAGGCCCTGAAGTCAAACAGTGAACAGCCACACACATGTATCCAACTACTTGACAGGAGCATGTCAGCAGCACAACACACAGGGCCCATTGACACACTCCATGACTGTCAAACACAAGTAGGAATCTTCACATATACCCCCCCATCACACCTGCAGCACACAACACCAGTGCCAGACACACAGAAGGGTGTCAAAAAAGTCATGTCAATACACAGGCAAACAATCACAATCCCTGGGGGCACCCATAAACATCACACACACACACAGGGATGCCAGAACCAATGTCTGCACAAAAACAACAGCCAAACACATAACTCAACAAAAACACACACAGAAGCACAACAAGACCAGACATGAACTGTGCAGCCAAACTGTGGAAAGGCAATGGGAGCACAGACAGAACAGGAGTGCACAACCCCTTCAGTCAGGAACAATGCACAGACAACATACCACAACACAGACAAGAAGTGCACCATCACAAAACAATCATGGACACAAACTGGGAGAAATGGGCCTACAATGACACACAGACAGACATACCACACCACCCATCAAGTCAACATGACGTCACAGTGTACCACATGCCTGCACATGCACAAGAATGACAAGAGACAGCTCAGATATGAGAGGAGAAAACAACAAGGACGCATCCAACACAAGCACAGGAACTAGAATAGACCTAAGTTCATGTGACAGACACACAAGTAAGGCACACCACACTGGCAACACACATCTGAATGAAACACACCACACCAACAAAACACACACACTGACATGCAAATAGAACACCACACACAGAGCATCTGTCATCTGCAAGAGACAACACAGCCCAAACACTGCACACAGCCACATCAAACACACAACAGAAGCATATGCCAATAAATCACATTGCAAACACAGCAGGACATCAGGGGATGCACACCAGGCAAGGACAAGGCAACATACACCCACAGCACTGCATGCACACCAAGCAGTGTGTGCACACCACACAACAATCAAAACAGCACACTGACAACATCACACTCAGGAAGTGAAGCAGTACCTCAGCAAACACACATACACCTAACCCAACACCCACAGATGCACAAGTCTGGGACACCAAAGTGGAAACAACTTGACCAGAGGACTGTGCAGCACAAACAGTTGAACTGCATATTGGCAACCATGACTGCTAAACAGTACAGGAAAATAACATATAACCAATTGGGAAAATGTCCTGAGTGGCACATTGGTCCTGTGCAAAGATCTGCACCACAAAGCACAGTGTTACAAATGAAGTGATGGGGAGGCACACACACAGGCAACCCAAGGGGACAGCTGACATAAAAGTGAAGTGGTGTGTACGTCAGTAGTGGACATGGCAGGAGTGTACCATACACAAATAGATGGAGTGCAGACTCACAATGGGTAGGCATCTGAAGCACAGATAGGGGATGGTATGACACCACACACCACATGCCATACTGGAGGCAATAAAGCCCCATGTGACAGCAATGCATGAGAAAACACACCCACAATGTCAGTGTGGCTGAGCAGGGATGCAAAGTGAGTACAAACAGCATCAAGACACATGGATGATCAACAAAACACAACACTGACTTGCCAGTCACATACTCTGCATACTCACAATTGCCAAAAACAACAAGTAGGAGTCAGCCCGAACTGCAAGGACACACCAACACACTGCACAGTGCACAACATACAACACACAATCACAATCACAGGGCTGAACAATTACACAAACAGGCACTCTACTCCTGAGTGACACATGTGTGTAGTTGACATTGCAGGTGCACACACACATCAACACTCACGACAAAGTCACCCCTTCACACTGGACACTTCCTGACCACCCAAGTGCACGCATTGAAAGTAACCCATGTGACTAGGATGACTGACCATCACAAGATGACTATACACCTACACTGCTGGGCACACATAAAGTAAGATCACACATACATGATGACCCTGGCCAGCCTGCCTGCAATCCTGTGGATAGAATCCCACTCTGTGCAGGTAGTTCATCCTAACATGACATGTGTACAATTTAGCAAACCTGAACATAGAATCATTATGATAACAGTAGATCATCACAAACAACCATCAGTGCACCCCAAGCCTCAGAGTCAAGAAGAACTGAAGTGCCTCCCACCTCAGCCAAACTCTGAAATAGTGGAACTAGCAACTGGCAACGTTAAAGTGGCATACAGAGCATGTGCCACATTAAACCATACCCACAAAGAAAACCCTTTATCTAGCAAGGAGACTGACTAAGCAGACAACAGGAGCAACTGTCTTTATTACAAATTTCACAGATAGGCATCAAAAGTAGACAAGAGCAAGGCCAGTGGCCAGTCCAAACAGCAGAGTAGGTACATGAGAAGCTGCACAGGGAATGGGCAAACACAGCAATGTACAGCAAGGCCAGTGGCCAGTCCAAACAGCAGAGTAGGTACATGAGAAGCTGCACAGGGAATGGGCAAACACAGCAATGTACAGCAAGGCCAGTGGCCAGTCCAAACAGCAGAGTAGGTACATGAGAAGCTGCACAGGGAATGGGCAAACACAGCAATGTACAGCAAGGCCAGTGGCCAGTCCAAACAGCAGACTAGGTACATGAGAAGATGCACAGGGAATGGGCAAACACAGCAATGTACAGCAAGGCCAGTGGCCAGTCCAAACAGCAGAGTAGGTACATGAGAAGCTGCACAGGGAATGGGTAAACACAGCAGTGTACAGCAAGGCCAGTGGCCAGTCCAAACAGCAGAGTAGGTACATGAGAAGCTGCACAGGGAATGTGTGAGACTGTACACAGTCATGGTCAGCAACACAGCTAGGGGGATAACAATGGGCAGTACAGGCACCGCTGTGGGAGAGACAGGTGTGTGCGGGGGATTTAGCCTCAGACTTGTCTGTCAGTCTGACTGGGAGCTGGATGAGTATCAGAGCCAGTTGGAGGACTGGACCTGGGAGAGAGCGGACCAGCTGAGCTTGAGGCATCAGTGGCTTTGGGAGCCGGAGGGCTGCTTGGACCGGGTGGTGTGGTGGCCCGTGGAGGCGGAGACATGCTGCCATGAGACACAGTGTGGGAGGGAGAATGTTGAGGGGTACCTTTCCACTTCTTGGGGATTCGATATGGAAGTGTGGTCTTGGTAGGAGTGGGAGGTGGGGCGGCCACAACAGGCACACTCACCACCAAAGCTGCATCAGTTGCAGACGGTGGCCCTCCCTCTGGGGACATGCTGGATCCAGCTGTTCACTTGGCCTGGCCTTGCCTTTGCCCCTCCATTCCCTGTTTACCAGGTTTTCCCCCTACAGTGCCTGCATTTCCCTGCTTCACAGGGCTTTGGATGGGAGTTGAGGTTGTGGGTGAATCTGCCTTGGAGCTCTTCTTATGTGTACTTTTAGCAGGCACCACCTTCTCAGCGGGCACAGAAACTGTCTGCTTGTCTTTGCGAGATGCTTTTGGGACAGGAGAGTCCTTGGCTGGGGATGCCTCTGAGGCATGTGACCCTGAGGTCTGCTTCTTGGCTTTGTGGCCCTTGGTGTCACCTGACGGGCTTATGTCTTTGCGCTCTGGGGTGGCTTTAGTTTTCTGTGGGGATGGTGTCTGCGCCCTGGACCGCTTGGGCTGCTTCTGCTGTGTGCTGCGTGTGCTGTATCTTGACCTTGAGGTCTGTTGTGCGTGGTCACTATCATCAGATGTGGCCACTGGCAGGGGGGTGGACAAAGGGACTGGAGCTGGACTCCAAGAGTGTGCCAGTTGAAGGGCTGCCGTCACTGCGGAGGACAAAGACTGGACAGTCCGGTGTAGCCCACCCACGTCTGAATGTATGCCCTCCATGAAAGCAACCACCTGTGCCAACTTTTTGTCGTGGTCTATGAAGGCATTGAGGAGAGCTGTCTGGCCCACACACAGCTGGTGCAAAAGGTCCACAGACTCAGCACTGAAGGCAGCCGGGGGGACAGGGGCAGGGGCAGCGGTGCCTGGGGTGAAGGACACTCTTCCCTGCTTACTGGTGCGAACACGGGCAGCAACAGTGGAAGTAGCTGGGAGGGTGAGCACTGTACGCTGTGTGGTGGAAGAGGAGGCAGAGTCCCCGTTCCCTGTGCCCGCCAACATGGATGCGTCACCGCTGGCGTCAGATGACGTTGAGCTTTGCGTCTCTGGCTGTGATTCCTCCAGCAGACTCCTGTCCCCTCCGAGGCGCTGGTCACATCTGTGTCACTGTGCCCGTGTGCAGCTGTTGTGCTTGATGCCTCACCACTGGTGTCCATCCCCTGTCCTTCCGTGCCCACGGGAGATGCTGCATGAGAGAGAGAGATGTAGGGTCAGTTCATTGGCATCAACAGAACAAACATATGCAAGCAAAGCATCACTGAAGATGAAGAAATCTACATGTTGCACACCACCCTGTGCAATGACATTGTGCACCCTCAATTCTGAACTCGAACAGTGCGTGTAAACAAGAAAACCAGGCATAAGTGAGCCATGTGATGACCACACAGCACAATATCCTGCCAGTGGCTCCATTCAACCAGACACACAAATAGCTCTGAGCAGACCCAGGGCCCTGATGCGGGCATGGATGAACCCCACAACATGTTGCCACTGTCATATCTGGATGGAGCAGAAGGGGACAACACAGATACAGACTCCAACATAACAGCCCACAATGGCCATGAGCTCATGCCATCCACCATGTTGTACTTTGGGGCACAACTACTGTAGCACATTTGCGTCAGATGTCTAAGCCTCACAAATCTGAGGTCAGGCAATGCACGCATTGATGAAAGCACACTCAGATTAGGCACACTGCCGTTCCCTTCCATGTGATTTCCCAGACTACCCCAATGCAGACGATACCTGAAGCCCACGACTCAGAATGCAATGTCAATGCCCAGTACTCAAATCACACTAGGAAGTACAGGTAGGGCAAATGCATGACAGCTGCACCCAGCACAGAGGCCACTTACAAGCCACTGCATCACACTACCAACATCACATAGCCCAGTGCTGTCCCAGGCTGTGAACACATGTATCCACTCACAGCCAAAGTCACCCTTCCCAGAATACTCACCCCTAGCTTGCTGCTGATGCTCCTTCAAACGTGCATCCAGCTCAAGCTGTGTCACGGCCAAGTTGCGGGCCATTAGTGGTGTCATGCTGCGCTGCACCAACCTGCCAGTCCGAGGGAGCAGACCCAGCGTCATCTCCGCCATGTTCTTGCTCAGCCGGCAGATGTCATCCCACCTCTTGTGGCAGTGGGTGCGCCGTCGGTGTGAGACACCCACAGCCCGCACCTTGCATGCAATGGCCCTCCACATGGCCTTACGCTGGTGTACTTTGAGCTGCAGGCATGGGAGACAAGAGGGGGAAAACATCAATGACACAGTGTTATGTACCAATATCTCTCAGTACAGTAGCATGATACCGACTCATACCAAATCCACAGATATGTCTAACAGAGACAAGAATGCATCTCACATGGTACATCCGCATGGGAGAACCACACGTAAATGCATGCAGGTGTGGGGGTGGACACAGTACCTGCCCATCTCATACACATGCAGGATGCCAGCACATGAAGCCATGTCTAGTCTGCCCAAATCTATTGTCCATTGTTAGGTAGAGCAAGACATACATTACATATCAACATATGTTGGAGGTTAGACTCACTGTGTCCAACACTGCGCAGCCCTCAATGTCCTTGCCCTGGGATTGGCTCACTGTGTCATGGAGGTCACATTGAGGGACATGATCTCACAAACCCACACCCTTCTCACGAGGCCTGTCGTGTGCAAGCTACAGGGCTGAGATGGCTCATTGATGGAGAGTAAAGAAAAAAAGACACATGTAGCACTCTGTACATTCAGTGATGTTTCCTTGTCAGTTTGGGCGGTGACTGTGCAGGCCAGGTGGGCTCACACTGAGAAGGACAACAGGGACCCACACAGCCATTCACACAAGCAATCACTGTCCTGACTCCTGCATCACCAACTTGCTGCGTCACTGTATGGCTGACAAGACAATACATGTCACTCAAATCCTGATGTGCAGGCAGGGAAACGTGTGAAATAGGCTACACACCCCTTCCCCCTGGAGAAAGCATGCTAGGCAGTGCATGACATAACCCCACACTCTCAGGCACATACTGCAGCAGCTCAACTTCATGTGTGCCCCCCCTGCACTCTCACTCACACTGTTGAAGACTTACCACGAGATTTGGGGCACCATATAGCCTTGGATACTGTGTGAGCACCTCGTCCACCAGGACCTCCAGCTCCTCGCAGGTGAAGGGACTGGCCCGGATCTTCTCAGTCCTTGCCATCACTGTGGCCAGGTGACAGCAGCAGCAGCAGTTGGTGTTGAGGGGTGGCAGGCAGCAGTCCCTGGAGACAGCAGCAGTAGCAGGTGGTGTTGAGGGGTGGCAGGCAGCAGTCCCTGGAGACAGCAGCAGGTGGTGTTGAGGGGTGGCAGGCAGCAGTCCCTGGAGACAGCAGCAGCAGCAGCAGGTGAGGGGTCTCAGGCAGCAGGCTCTGGAAACTGTGGAAATGTGAGGCTCCCTCCCACAAATATATAGCCCCCTGGGGCAGTTTCAGTGGTTCCAAGCTGCTGCAATTGGTGTTCCAGGTCAGCCATTTTCAAATGCATCCAATGACCGTCCCCGCAGTGGCGGAGCACGCCTTCCGCGATTTTCAAAATTGCATTAGGCTACCGCGATTGCGGTTCCCATTGGCTGCAAGGGCATGGGCATTGGCGGTGACACACCGCAGGGGCCAGGCGGGCGCTACCGCGGTGGTGCATCTTTCAATTGCATCCAATGACCGGCCCCGCGCTGGCGGAGCACGCCTTCCGCGATTTTCAAAATTGCATTAGGCTACCGCGATTGCGGTTCCCATTGGCTGCAAGGGCATGGGCATTGGCGGTGACACACCGCAGGGGCCAGGCGGGCACTACCGCGGTGGTGCATCTTTCAATTGTATCCAATGACCGGCCCGCGGTGGCGGAGCACGCCTTCCGAGATTTTCAAAATTGCATTAGGCTACCGCGATTGCAGTTCCCATTGGCTGCAAGGGCATGGGCATGGGCATTGGCGGTGACACACCGCAGGGGCCAGGCGGGCGCTACCGCGGTGGTGCATCTTTCAATTGCATCCATTGACCGGCCCCGCAGTGGCGGAGCACGCCTTCCGCGATTTTCAAAATTGCATTAGGCTACTGCGATTTGGGTGCCATACATTGGTGCCTGTGACCGTGATTTGGGTGGCGGAGCATGCCAACCGCCATTTGGCAATACATATATATGTCTCACTACCGCGATTGTGTTCTAGGGATTGATGGTGACACACCACTGGTGGCAGGCGGTAGCTTCCGCGATTTGGGTGCCATACATTGGTGCCTGTGACCGTGATTTGGGTGGCGGAGCACTTTGTCAGCACCTATGCACACATCATGCTGTGTCAATGGACAATGGGCAGTCATCAACAGTGCACAGTGGGCACATGATTAATGGCACATCATTGTGCACACAATGCCAGTGTAACATTTAACACACTGCTGACTATACATGCCATGTTTGTGTATGTGATTTAGTACATTGGCATGTACTCACTCACATGTCACTTGTGATATTGATGGGCATGTACACAGAACAGTGTTGTTATGTACTCTCAAATGTGTACACATGTCAATGTGTGAAAGTGCTGTGAAAATCACAGTGATGTATGTCTTAATGTAGTATGTGCAGATTTGACTGTCTTGTTTTCTTGGATCATGCACACACTTGTTGTTTACGCTCAGCCTGTGCTCATTGTGTTGTTGATGTGTGCCATGTTCAACTTACGCCTGAAGGTGTGTCAGGTACAGCAGCTAGATATGAGACAGTGGTGTTGCAGTTTTATACATATGCTGTATGAAATACTCTCAGGCCTGCTCATGCTAGATGTGGCCATATCCCTATGTGCATTCGCATAGTCAGATGTTTTTCGGATGTACTTGCTGTGTGAAAGGGGACAAGTGTACGAGTAGTGTAGCTGAAGGTGTTCCTACATGTAAGCTGCTCTGTAACTCAATTGTGATGACAGTCATTGTTGGCGTTGTGTCAGTCAAAACGTAAGATGTTGTACACATCTCATGGTGTATTGAATTGACATGTGTCCACTTTCATCTCAACTAGGAGGAGACCAAATCTGCATCGTCCCTTCACAGTGCTGGCAGACATGGAGGATGAGGAGGTCATCCGGAAATTCCGTCTGGATAGAGCCACCCTACAAAACCTATATGCTATGTTGAAGCCCCACCTGCAGCCTCGCAGAACATATCCAACAGCTTTCACACCAACGTCTAAGGTGATGGCGGCCCTGCATTTTCTTGCCTCTGGATCATTCCAGCACACGGTGTCCAGCGGAGGTGGGATGTCGCAACCTATGTTCAGCATGGTGCTGCGTGATGTCCTGTCCGCTATGATGATATACAAGGACAGATATATCCATTTCCCCAGGGGGCCTGAATTGGCGGCTGTGAAGGGAGACTTTTATGCCCTTGGCACATCCCCCATGTTGTCGGTGCCATTGATTGCACCCATGTTGGGCTTGTTCCACCACAGGCACGGGAGCACATCTATAGGAATCGTAAACATTTCCACTCCATAAATGTGCAAGTGGTGTGCCAGGCGGATATGATCATCCCGCACGTGTGTGCCAAATTTCCAGGCTCAGCCCATGACTCATACATCATGCGTAACAGCATTGTACCACAGCTGATGGCTAATCTGCTTCCTGAGCGTGCATGGATTGTGGGTGAGTACAAAGAGTCCAGTAGTGTGCTGTGTGTGTGACATGCTGTCCTCTGCCACAGTATTATTACAAGGTTTATCTGTGTTTCTCACACCTAGGTGACTCTGCATATCCCAACCGTCCTTGGTTGCTGAGCCCATGTGGAATCCCAGGACACCAGCTGATGTACGCTGCAATGATACCCATGGGAGGACACGTCGTGTGGTGGAGCGTACTTTTGGTTTCCTCAAGTCACGATTTCGCTGCATGGACAAGACCGGAGGTGCACTCATGTACTCGCCTGGTAAGGTGTGTCAGATTGTAGTGGCATGCTGCATGCTCCACAACCTAGCCATTCGCAAGGATATCCCCCTGATCCTGGATGATGATGAGCAGCCAAGGCCCCCACTTGCAAACCAACCCGTGTCCAGTGATGAGGACAGTGGAGAGGAGGATGGTGTTGACCTGCGTCAACAGCTCATCAACCGCTACTTCACTTGAAGGTGAGTGACAATGTACAACGGACCCATTGTCTGATGATGTTGCTGTTGTTGTGAAGGTGTATGTGAGCTTTGTGACTGCAGCCGGTTGTTGACTCAGTGGTGGCTGACAATGTTTATGGGACAGGGTAATTTTGAACATCTACAGGATGTGTATGTTGGCACTTGTTGCTCATTGTGATGTGTGCATGTTGTATTAGCTTTATGGTATGTGTTGTGTGATGTCTGTGATGCCACACCCAGACTAGTGAATCTTGTTCTGTTGTGTTTTCCTAGGTCCCTTCAGCCTCTCCTTGCCTACATACAATCCATACTCCTGGTACATTTTAATCATGGTGATGACTGCACATCCTGGAATAAAGACGGAGCAGAAACAACAACATGTGTGTAAGGAGTATTTATTTACAATGGTGACATATGAGGGGGGTGAACATTTACATTGAGGTGATTAGTGAAGCAGTGAGTTGACAGTTATGGTAAATGAGAGAATCGAGTAGTCACCACATTGATGTGGTGACCCAGTCCAACATCCCCCTGACTCATTCAATTGGGCCGTATTAGAAACCCACCCAGGGATGCCTACAAAATCATTGTTCCGTTTGGAACAACGTTGGGTCCTTCGACTAGCCACTGATAAAGGAGGGCTTAATGAGGATATTCCCTGGAGCCAATTAACCTAATTACCACCTTGGGCCCTTGTATTTCTGCACTTGATTTAGTGGTTTTGCTCCCTTTGTAATTTACTCGAACTCCCCGGACTCCTACCTGATGCCGAATGTTGTGCCTAACATATTACTTTAAATAGTTAACATTTCATAATTGTTGATTCCAATGAGGAAGAGCCCCCTCCAAATCTACTTAATCTAGTTAGTAACGCGGATCCTCTATGAGATACACTAGTAGGCTGGACCTACGTCCTTCATTTGTAGCAATACTTTCATTCCTGTCTTACATGACATTAGTCACACAGGTTTATCGCCATTTTTAGCGTCCATATTAGATTATGGTTTATGAGTCATTAATTCCTTTTAGGTGTTTTGAATCCATTCACTTTTTCTTGTTATCTTAAAACGAGACTACGCTTTTGGCGCCTTTGATTGCTACTGCATGGAGTGTTTTGTCTCGCATTGGTTGGAGGAAATCCAACATGGCGCCCTAAACAGGGTTAGCGCTCGAGTCGTTACGCTGTTTCAGACAGGAAGTACCGGAAGTTCCGCCTCCAAGCTCTGCCGGCCGCTGGTATTTCTTTGGGATCTTTACTCTGTTCGTTACTCCCGGACCGGCTGAGCAAGGGGTAGGAGCATCTCCGATTGGACTCACATGGAAGAGTAAGTAACAGAATAGTTAGCCCCCTGTGTGTCCCTCATGGTTTTTCATTGGTTTGGCTTGAAGGGTATTACTAAGTCCCTTCAGTAAGTTATTTAGCTCTTGTGTGGGGTTTCTTTGACTTGGACGCTTGCCAACATACCGGTTTCACTACCCCTTCAAACGGAAGGATGTTGGTGAGGTCGTTTCTAAAGATCTCCTACATTTTGAGCTGATATTTCTCTTTTGTGGTTGATACCAGAGGAACGTTGGCTTTTTTACCACGACAGGCACCGGGTGCGCATTTGACGCTGACCTGTCTCAGCGGAGGTATCAACACCGGGAGGCGCAGACTGGTAAATCCACGCCCTTTGTCTTTTCAATTGACATTGAAGGGCTGAGTTGTTCGCCTGATAGACTGACACTGATGGACATGATTGCGATACGACTGGGTATTGTCATGTTGTTTCTTCTTCATCTTCTTTGCTTGGTATACCTACAGGTAGCTGTTTCTGGCTGTTTAATCTCCCAGCATTTGTTCTCTGTTTTTAATTCCCACAGGACACTACACTTTAGTGTCCTCGCCAGCCAGTTTTGATGCTGTGCATCCCTGACCCAATTTGGGTAAGTTATAAAACGATGCTCATTTAGCTGCCATTTTTTAATATGTTGTTACTTCTTCCTCACCAAATGTAGTTCAGACTTTTCGCATGCCATCAGTCACCTGTGTTCGGCATGCTTTGGCTGCACTATGGGTTTTGATTGAGGCACTGGGTCCTTGAATTACCCGTATATTTTTAATATGACTAAACTTATGTTCATTACTCTGTTTCATTGCAGGTTGGTTTTAGATCTACAGGTATCACTTTTGAGGGTGCTGTACGAGTGGTTATTACTTCACTTTTTGTAGTTTTAGACCACCACCGAAAAGTGTAGGTAGATCCTATTTTTGGTCCTGAGGAATTGCCATCTATTAAGAATAAAGGCAAGAAACATGTTGACCTATATTATAAGCGTATAATCTCACAATTTTAGAGTAAGATACGCATTTTCATTTTTAATTAGGGTGATGGCCACGTTTCATTAAAATTATTTTGAGTGGACCACCATTTCCTATTTTAGATTCCAATTATTCACCTATCATTAGCACCTACACTACTTTTAGGGCCCTCACACGCACTACACCCTATGGCATAAGGAATAAAGATCTCCGCCAAGAAGGCCCCATCTCGGGCGCCGATTGGGTATTGCAGCGCCAACCCGATAAGGAGCAGACCCGATGATGAAGCAAGACACCTAGCTGGCTGGGTGTGTGAGGGTCTTTTTCCAACAGGAGGAGATTCTCCTCCTAAGTCTCGCTCTATACCATAGTGTGGAGCCTTTAATTGATTATAACCACCTGCTGTGAATATTAGGAACTGCATACTTTAATTGTAGAGATATTATGTTGGGCATGTATGCTGGACCTAAGAAAATAACGCCCTTGATTTCCCTCTCTTTGTTTAAACTGATTGCACGGGCCTCCTTACCCGCGGGAATATAATTGATAGGTTACCAGGAAGGTACGATTAGTTCTCCTGGCCCAAATTTTGAGATGAGGGGTTTTGACTCTCCATCTTCACTTTAAATATCCCCACTAGAAACCTCGACAAGTAGTATGGAGGACTATCAGGGATTGAGCTTTGGTGATGAAGCTGCAGCTGAGATTTTGAGAGCACCATCACTTCTGGGGTCGGATGGCAATATTGCCTCCAGCAGCCAGTCAGAAGATTGGACTTCGTTAATTAACATGAAACATGAATGGCTGAAGGTGACTCTGCATGGAGCGATGATGACAGAGTACCTTAGGGCTAATATAGCCCCTAACGGCTTGATTGTTAATAATTTCCCACGTTTGTTTCTGGAGGATCCTGTCTTTAAGAAAGAATGGTCCCTAGTAGCATGGAAGTGTACTAGGGACTGGTTGATCCTTATAATCAATACGGCCAAGAGAATTGCAGACGCCCTACTGATAAGAATACAAACAGCAGAGGGTGCGATTAAGGTTATTGTCCAGACAGCTGCATACAAGAGCAAGCTAGCAGAGATCAATGCTGAGATTGCAGAAAATAGGGAATATTTAATGAAACAGAAAATTTCAAAACTCCAGAAAGATATTCAGAAATTCTCTGTTGAGAAGATCTATCCCTATCTCAAGGCAGATTATACTGCAACAGCTACTAGTTACTCTTCTGATGAAGGTTCCAACTCTTCACGGAGGGGTTCCTCATCTAACAGTGATTCCAGCACTGGGAGCTGGAATAACAAGAAAACAAGAGCTTTCCATCAGCCTAATTATCCTCCTTTCCATATACCACCATATCAGGGGCCTCCATACTGGCAATATCCAATGTACCAACAAGGCCCTCCGCCTTTTTCCAACATGGGGCAGAGCCACCTTTTCTAGACAGAGGCTGGGGCAGAGGAAGAGGTCGCAGAAGAGGTCCAAAAAGAGTACAATGGAAGGATTTGCCAGAACAATCAACACGAGCAGTAGAGACCAGGAGTCAGACAAGGGGGAGGAGACATTGATCATTAACCTCTCACCCAGAGTCCTTTCACCGATTGAGGTCAAGGTTCTCCAAAAAGGTCTGGGTTTTGTCCCCACACCTCGAAATGATCAATTTCGCAACATTTGTGAAATACAAGGTTTTTTCGCAAAATCCGCCTACAAGCCTTTTTCATGATCAACCGCCACTAATAACGGGCGATTCTGGCTTGCACAGACCATCCACTTTTACACCTAATAGCAGCATGGTTCCCAACGAGGTGTTAACATTTGAGCAAGCAGTGTTGAAAGATCTGAACAGTACATCTACTCCTGCTCCTTATCACAATTTGTCTTCTATTGAAACCACTGCTATCTCAGACCTGGCGAATGATGTAAATATCATAATCAAACAGGCTGACAAAGGTGGAGCTACGGTGATCATGTCCACACTGGACTACGACAATGAATGTCGCAGACAACTCAGCGATAGGGTATACTACACACCGATTAGGGAAGACCCTACACCTAGGTTGAGTAGAATTATATCCTCTATGGTCTTTTCTGCTGAAACAGAGGGTTGGATTACCAAGAAGGAAGCTGAATTCCTAATAACGAAGGACCCCAAGACCCCTTATTTTTACTGTCTACCCAAGATCCATAAGGGTATCACCCCTGTTCCTGGACGACCCATCGTGTCAGGGATCGGGTCCATCCTGGAACCCCTCTCCAAGTTTGTGGATCATTTCATACAACCACTGGTTAGAGCCACCCCCTCTTTCATTAGGGACACCACAGACGTCTTACGTTTAATCGAGGGGACCCAACATCCAGAAGTAGTAGATCTCTTGGTCACCCTGGATGTTGTGGCCCTTTATACTAATATCCCACAAAGGGCAACCCTTGATGTTATTGAAGACGCCCTTGTTCACAGTGATTGGGATTCACCTACTCCAGTGACCTTCGTACTGGAATGCGCCACTTTAGCACTCACAGAGAATTTCTTTGAATATAATACTCAGCTTTACCACCAGACACAGGGCACTTCAATGGGCAGCACATTCGCGCCCAGTCTTGCCTGTATGTATATGGCAGCATTTGAGGAGAGAGAGATCCACAATCCCAGGAATCCGTATGTTTCCAATGTGTTATTATGGAAGAGGTTCATTGATGATATCCTGATTCTATGGAAGGGAGAACGCACCAAATGCGATGAATTCTGCATTTGGATCAACACATTGAACCCCTATTTAAAATTTACTAACATCATTTCAGAAACTGAGATTCCATTTCTTGACCTATTGATTAAACTAGAGGGTGACAAGATTTCTACCACTCTATACCGAAAACCAACCGACAGGAATAGTCTCCTACGTTTCAGTAGTCATCATCCAAGGGCTCTCCGACAAAACTTACCCTTTCGGCAATTCCTACGTATCAGACGGAATTGCAGTACACTCACTGACTACAAGAATGAGTCTAACACGCTAAAGACAGACCTACTTCGAAGAGAATACCCCATACAGGTGATCAATCGTGCGTACAAAAGGGCACAGCATAATAACCGTGAGAGCCTATTGGAGGTCAAAACTAGAGAACCTGATAGGGTCATGACCTGTGTAACGACATACACCCCTGACTCGAATCGAGTTAGAAACATCATTTGTAAACATTGGAACATCCTTAACACAGGATCTCTGAAGCTTCCCAAACCTAGGTTCGCCTTTAAACGAACTAGTAACCTCAAGGACATGTTGGTACACACTAGACCTAAGAAACAACAGGGCAATACACAAAGGACACTTTGGGACTTACCGCCTGTCAAGGGTCATTACCCTTGTGGGTCATGCTCGGCGTGCCCGCAAACTAAGGTTACCAAAGAATTTAAGTTCCCTAACGGAGTTAGTTGGAGTATGGCTGCACACACTAATTGCAACACACCTAATTGTATCTATTTACTGGACTGCCCATGTGGTCTTCTTTACATAGGTATGACCTCGAGACCAGTCAAAGTCCGGATAATGGAACATCGAAGCAATTTCAGATGCCATAAAACTAACACCAAAATGACCTGTCACTTCGAACAAGTGCAACATCCCCCTGACTCATTCAATTGGGCCGTATTAGAAACCCACCCAGGGATGCCTACAAAATCATTGTTCCGTTTGGAACAACGTTGGGTCCTTCGACTAGCCACTGATAAAGGAGGGCTTAATGAGGATATTCCCTGGAGCCAATTAACCTAATTACCACCTTGGGCCCTTGTATTTCTGCACTTGATTTAGTGGTTTTGCTCCCTTTGTAATTTACTCGAACTCCCCGGACTCCTACCTGATGCCGAATGTTGTGCCTAACATATTACTTTAAATAGTTAACATTTCATAATTGTTGATTCCAATGAGGAAGAGCCCCCTCCAAATCTACTTAATCTAGTTAGTAACGCGGATCCTCTATGAGATACACTAGTAAGGCTGGACCTACGTCCTTCATTTGTAGCAATACTTTCATTCCTGTCTTACATGACATTAGTCACACAGGTTTATCGCCATTTTTAGCGTCCATATTAGATTATGGTTTATGAGTCATTAATTCCTTTTAGGTGTTTTGAATCCATTCACTTTTTCTTGTTATCTTAAAACGAGACTACGCTTTTGGCGCCTTTGATTGCTACTGCATGGAGTGTTTTGTCTCGCATTGGTTGGAGGAAATCCAACATGGCGCCCTAAACAGGGTTAGCGCTCGAGTCGTTACGCTGTTTCAGACAGGAAGTACCGGAAGTTCTGCCTCCAAGCTCTGCCGGCCGCTGGTATTTCTTTGGGATCTTTACTCTGTTCGTTACTCCCGGACCGGCTGAGCAAGGGGTAGGAGCATCTCCGATCGGACTCACATGGAAGAGTAAGTAACAGAATAGTTAGCCCCCTGTGTGTCCCTCATGGTTTTTCATTGGTTTGGCTTGAAGGGTATTACTAAGTCCCTTCAGTAAGTTATTTAGCTCTTGTGTGGGGTTTCTTTGACTTGGACGCTTGCCAACATACCGGTTTCACTACCCCTTCAAACGGAAGGATGTTGGTGAGGTCGTTTCTAAAGATCTCCTACATTTTGAGCTGATATTTCTCTTTTGTGGTTGATACCAGAGGAACGTTGGCTTTTTTACCACGACAGGCACCGGGTGCGCATTTGACGCTGACCTGTCTCAGCGGAGGTATCAACACCGGGAGGCGCAGACTGGTAAATCCACGCCCTTTGTCTTTTCAATTGACATTGAAGGGCTGAGTTGTTCGCCTGATAGACTGACACTGATGGACATGATTGCGATACGACTGGGTATTGTCATGTTGTTTCTTCTTCATCTTCTTTGCTTGGTATACCTACAGGTAGCTGTTTCTGGCTGTTTAATCTCCCAGCATTTGTTCTCTGTTTTTAATTCCCACAGGACACTACACTTTAGTGTCCTCGCCAGCCAGTTTTGATGCTGTGCATCCCTGACCCAATTTGGGTAAGTTATAAAACGATGCTCATTTAGCTGCCATTTTTTAATATGTTGTTACTTCTTCCTCACCAAATGTAGTTCAGACTTTTCGCATGCCATCAGTCACCTGTGTTCGGCATGCTTTGGCTGCACTATGGGTTTTGATTGAGGCACTGGGTCCTTGAATTACCCGTATATTTTTAATATGACTAAACTTATGTTCATTACTCTGTTTCATTGCAGGTTGGTTTTTAGATCTACAGGTATCACTTTTGAGGGTGCTGTACGAGTGGTTATTACTTCACTTTTTGTAGTTTTAGACCACCACCGAAAAGTGTAGGTAGATCCTATTTTTTGGTCCTGAGGAATTGCCATCTATTAAGAATAAAGGCAAGAAACATGTTGACCTATATTATAAGCGTATAATCTCACAATTTTAGAGTAAGATACGCATTTTCATTTTTAATTAGGGTGATGGCCACGTTTCATTAAAATTATTTTGAGTGGACCACCATTTCCTATTTTAGATTCCAATTATTCACCTATCATTAGCACCTACACTACTTTTAGGGCCCTCACACGCACTACACCCTATGGCATAAGGAATAAAGATCTCCGCCAAGAAGGCCCCATCTCGGGCGCCGATCGGGTATTGCAGCGCCAACCCGATAAGGAGCAGACCCGATGATGAAGCAAGACACCTAGCTGGCTGGGTGTGTGAGGGTCTTTTTCCAACAGGAGGAGATTCTCCTCCTAAGTCTCGCTCTATACCATAGTGTGGAGCCTTTGATTGATTATAACCACCTGCTGTGAATATTAGGAACTGCATACTTTAATTGTAGAGATATTATGTTGGGCATGTATGCTGGACCTAAGAAAATAACGCCCTTGATTTCCCTCTCTTTGTTTAAACTGATTGCACGGGCCTCCTTACCCGCGGGAATATAATTGATAGGTTACCAGGAAGGTACGATTAGTTCTCCTGGCCCAAATTTTGAGATGAGGGTTTTGACTCTCCATCTTCACTTTAAATATCCCCACTAGAAACCCCGACAAGTAGTATGGAGGACTATCAGGGATTGAGCTTTGGTGATGAAGCTGCAGCTGAGATTTTGAGAGCACCATCACTTCTGGGGTCGGATGGCAATATTGCCTCCAGCAGCCAGTCAGAAAATTGGACTTCGTTAATTAACATGAAACATGAATGGCTGAAGGTGACTCTGCATGGAGCGATGATGACAGAGTACCTTAGGGCTAATATAGCCCCTAACGGCTTGATTGTTAATAATTTCCCACGTTTGTTTCTGGAGGATCCTGTCTTTAAGAAAGAATGGTCCCTAGTAGCATGGAAGTGTACTAGGGACTGGTTGATCCTTATAATCAATACGGCCAAGAGAATTGCAGACGCCCTACTGATAAGAATACAAACAGCAGAGGGTGCGATTAAGGTTATTGTCCAGACAGCTGCATACAAGAGCAAGCTAGCAGAGATCAATGCTGAGATTGCAGAAAATAGGGAATATTTAATGAAACAGAAAATTTCAAAACTCCAGAAAGATATTCAGAAATTCTCTGTTGAGAAGATCTATCCCTATCTCAAGGCAGATTATACTGCAACAGCTACTAGTTACTCTTCTGATGAAGGTTCCAACTCTTCACGGAGGGGTTCCTCATCTAACAGTGATTCCAGCACTGGGAGCTGGAATAACAAGAAAACAAGAGCTTTCCATCAGCCTAATTATCCTCCTTTCCATATACCACCATATCAGGGGCCTCCATACTGGCAATATCCAATGTACCAACAAGGCCCTCCGCCTTTTTCCAACATGGGGCAGAGCCACCTTTTCTAGACAGAGGCTGGGGCAGAGGAAGAGGGCGCAGAAGAGGTCCAAAAAGAGTACAATGGAAGGATTTGCCAGAACAATCAACACGAGCAGTAGAGACCAGGAGTCAGACAAGGGGGAGGAGACATTGATCATTAACCTCTCACCCAGAGTCCTTTCACCGATTGAGGTCAAGGTTCTCCAAAAAGGTCTGGGTTTTGTCCCCACACCTCGAAATGATCAATTTCGCAACATTTGTGAAATACAAGGTTTTTTTCGCAAAATCCGCCTACAAGCCTTTTTTCATGATCAACCGCCACTAATAACGGGCGATTCTGGCTTGCACAGACCATCCACTTTTACACCTAATAGCAGCATGGTTCCCAACGAGGTGTTAACATTTGAGCAAGCAGTGTTGAAAGATCTGAACAGTACATCTACTCCTGCTCCTTATCACAATTTGTCTTCTATTGAAACCACTGCTATCTCAGACCTGGCGAATGATGTAAATATCATAATCAAACAGGCTGACAAAGGTGGAGCTACGGTGATCATGTCCACACTGGACTACGACAATGAATGTCGCAGACAACTCAGCGATAGGGTATACTACACACCGATTAGGGAAGACCCTACACCTAGGTTGAGTAGAATTATATCCTCTATGGTCTTTTCTGCTGAAACAGAGGGTTGGATTACCAAGAAGGAAGCTGAATTCCTAATAACGAAGGACCCCAAGACCCCTTATTTTTACTGTCTACCCAAGATCCATAAGGGTATCACCCCTGTTCCTGGACGACCCATCGTGTCAGGGATCGGGTCCATCCTGGAACCCCTCTCCAAGTTTGTGGATCATTTCATACAACCACTGGTTAGAGCCACCCCCTCTTTCATTAGGGACACCACAGACGTCTTACGTTTAATCGAGGGGACCCAACATCCAGAAGTAGTAGATCTCTTGGTCACCCTGGATGTTGTGGCCCTTTATACTAATATCCCACAAAGGGCAACCCTTGATGTTATTGAAGACGCCCTTGTTCACAGTGATTGGGATTCACCTACTCCAGTGACCTTCGTACTGGAATGCGCCACTTTAGCACTCACAGAGAATTTCTTTGAATATAATACTCAGCTTTACCACCAGACACAGGGCACTTCAATGGGCAGCACATTCGCGCCCAGTCTTGCCTGTATGTATATGGCAGCATTTGAGGAGAGAGAGATCCACAATCCCAGGAATCCGTATGTTTCCAATGTGTTATTATGGAAGAGGTTCATAGATGATATCCTGATTCTATGGAAGGGAGAACGCACCAAATGCGATGAATTCTGCATTTGGATCAACACATTGAACCCCTATTTAAAATTTACTAACATCATTTCAGAAACTGAGATTCCATTTCTTGACCTATTGATTAAACTAGAGGGTGACAAGATTTCTACCACTCTATACCGAAAACCAACCGACAGGAATAGTCTCCTACGTTTCAGTAGTCATCATCCAAGGGCTCTCCGACAAAACTTACCCTTTGGGCAATTCCTACGTATCAGACGGAATTGCAGTACACTCACTGACTACAAGAATGAGTCTAACACGCTAAAGACAGACCTACTTCGAAGAGAATACCCCATACAGGTGATCGATTGTGCGTACAAAAGGGCACAGCATAA
Source organism: Calotriton arnoldi (assembly GCA_963921515.1). Lineage (NCBI taxonomy): Eukaryota > Metazoa > Chordata > Amphibia > Caudata > Salamandridae > Calotriton > Calotriton arnoldi. Next base: position 746,444 of record CAWUFW010003530.1, on the reverse strand, counting down.
TAACCGTGAGAGCCTATTGGAGGTCAAAACTAGAGAACCTGATAGGGTCATGACCTGTGTAACGACATACACCCCTGACTCGAATCGAGTTAGAAACATCATTTGTAAACATTGGAACATCCTTAACACAGGAACTCTGAAGCTTCCCAAACCTAGGTTCGCCTTTAAACGAACTAGTAACCTCAAGGACATGTTGGTACACACTAGACCTAAGAAACAACAGGGCAATACACAAAGGACACTTTGGGACTTACCGCCTGTCAAGGGTCATTACCCTTGTGGGTCATGCTCGGCGTGCCCGCAAACTAAGGTTACCAAAGAATTTAAGTTCCCTAACGGAGTTAGTTGGAGTATGGCTGCACACACTAATTGCAACACACCTAATTGTATCTATTTACTGGACTGCCCATGTGGTCTTCTTTACATAGGTATGACCTCGAGACCAGTCAAAGTCCGGATAATGGAACATCGAAGCAATTTCAGATGCCATAAAACTAACACCAAAATGACCTGTCACTTCGAACAAGTGCAACATCCCCCTGACTCATTCAATTGGGCCGTATTAGAAACCCACCCAGGGATGCCTACAAAATCATTGTTCCGTTTGGAACAACGTTGGGTCCTTCGACTAGCCACTGATAAAGGAGGGCTTAATGAGGATATTCCCTGGAGCCAATTAACCTAATTACCACCTTGGGCCCTTGTATTTCTGCACTTGATTTAGTGGTTTTGCTCCCTTTGTAATTTACTCGAACTCCCGGACTCCTACCTGATGCCGAATGTTGTGCCTAACATATTACTTTAAATAGTTAACATTTCATAATTGTTGATTCCAATGAGGAAGAGCCCCCTCCAAATCTACTTAATCTAGTTAGTAACGCGGATCCTCTATGAGATACACTAGTAAGGCTGGACCTACGTCCTTCATTTGTAGCAATACTTTCATTCCTGTCTTACATGACATTAGTCACACAGGTTTATCGCCATTTTTAGCGTCCATATTAGATTATGGTTTATGAGTCATTAATTCCTTTTAGGTGTTTTGAATCCATTCACTTTTTCTTGTTATCTTAAAACGAGACTACGCTTTTGGCGCCTTTGATTGCTACTGCATGGAGTGTTTTGTCTCGCATTGGTTGGAGGAAATCCAACATGGCGCCCTAAACAGGGTTAGCGCTCGAGTCGTTACGCTGTTTCAGACAGGAAGTACCGGAAGTTCCGCCTCCAAGCTCTGCCGGCCGCTGGTATTTCTTTGGGATCTTTACTCTGTTCGTTACTCCCGGACCGGCTGAGCAAGGGGTAGGAGCATCTCCGATCGGACTCACATGGAAGAGTAAGTAACAGAATAGTTAGCCCCCTGTGTGTCCCTCATGGTTTTTCATTGGTTTGGCTTGAAGGGTATTACTAAGTCCCTTCAGTAAGTTATTTAGCTCTTGTGTGGGGTTTCTTTGACTTGGACGCTTGCCAACATACCGGTTTCACTACCCCTTCAAACGGAAGGATGTTGGTGAGGTCGTTTCTAAAGATCTCCTACATTTTGAGCTGATATTTCTCTTTTGTGGTTGATACCAGAGGAACGTTGGCTTTTTACCACGACAGGCACCGGGTGCGCATTTGACGCTGACCTGTCTCAGCGGAGGTATCAACACCGGGAGGCGCAGACTGGTAAATCCACGCCCTTTGTCTTTTCAATTGACATTGAAGGGCTGAGTTGTTCGCCTGATAGACTGACACTGATGGACATGATTGCGATACGACTGGGTATTGTCATGTTGTTTCTTCTTCATCTTCTTTGCTTGGTATACCTACAGGTAGCTGTTTCTGGCTGTTTAATCTCCCAGCATTTGTTCTCTGTTTTTAATTCCCACAGGACACTACACTTTAGTGTCCTCGCCAGCCAGTTTTGATGCTGTGCATCCCTGACCCAATTTGGGTAAGTTATAAAACGATGCTCATTTAGCTGCCATTTTTTAATATGTTGTTACTTCTTCCTCACCAAATGTAGTTCAGACTTTTCGCATGCCATCAGTCTCCTGTGTTCGGCATGCTTTGGCTGCACTATGGGTTTTGATTGAGGCACTGGGTCCTTGAATTACCCGTATATTTTTAATATGACTAAACTTATGTTCATTACTCTGTTTCATTGCAGGTTGGTTTTTAGATCTACAGGTATCACTTTTGAGGGTGCTGTACGAGTGGTTATTACTTCACTTTTTGTAGTTTTAGACCACCACCGAAAAGTGTAGGTAGATCCTATTTTTTGGTCCTGAGGAATTGCCATCTATTAAGAATAAAGGCAAGAAACATGTTGACCTATATTATAAGCGTATAATCTCACAATTTTAGAGTAAGATACGCATTTTCATTTTTAATTAGGGTGATGGCCACGTTTCATTAAAATTATTTTGAGTGGACCACCATTTCCTATTTTAGATTCCAATTATTCACCTATCATTAGCACCTACACTACTTTTAGGGCCCTCACACGCACTACACCCTATGGCATAAGGAATAAAGATCTCCGCCAAGAAGGCCCCATCTCGGGCGCCGATCGGGTATTGCAGCGCCAACCCGATAAGGAGCAGACCCGATGATGAAGCAAGACACCTAGCTGGCTGGGTGTGTGAGGGTCTTTTTCCAACAGGAGGAGATTCTCCTCCTAAGTCTCGCTCTATACCATAGTGTGGAGCCTTTGATTGATTATAACCACCTGCTGTGAATATTAGGAACTGCATACTTTAATTGTAGAGACCCAGTCCAACAGACAGATGCCATTCACAAGGCAGTGTGGGAAGGACAGTCCAAAAAGTCAATGCAGTAGTGAAGAGTGTGGCCATCATGGCTGGCTCCGTGGCTGACGTTTGGCAGGCGCTTTGCCATGGGATACTCCCAGGGATTTCTTGGGACGGCCCCTTCGTCGCTTGTCAGGGGGGGCCTCTGCTGTAGGGCCTGAGGGGTCTGAGGACTCACACTCTCTGTGGCCGCAGGGGAGGATGTTGAACTGTCATCCTGCAGCCCAGCAGGGGGAGGGGGAGGTGTTGTTTGTGGCGCAGGCCTGTCCCTCAGTGCCGCCACTATCTGGCCCAAGAGGTCCACAATTTGTCCCATGTGGGTGTCCATGGACCTCTTCAGCAGGAGGAGCTTGCAGGAATCTTCTTCTGACCGGGCCGTTCATCCCTGGGCCCGTTCATATGCCCCAAGGACTCTGTTTATGCTGTCCAGGGCTTCGGTCCCAGGCTCTGGTTGTCTGTGAGTGACCCTGCCACTCCCACCTGTCCTGCTGCCACGGACCTGTTGCATCACCACTGTAGGCACCCGCATCCTCTCCCTGCCCTCCTCAGTTGGTGGTGTGGGGTAGTCATCCTCTGGGACAGGGAGGGTGTTGCAGGCAGCACTGGTGGTGGTGGTATAGGACGCACAGGCCGTAACAGCAGGGGTCTGCGTAGCTGTTGGTGTTGCTGCAGATGTGGTGGGGGGTACGATGGGGTCCTGGGACCGGTTGCATCCTGGAACACCAGATGGGCCGGCTCCGAGCTCCTCGTCCTCTGAATACCGGGAGTCAACTTCCGAGAGTCCATGTTCCGGGGGGAGGGGGGGGGAGACTGGCTCTGCAGGTTGCTGGTGTAGTCCTCTGCAGTCAGTTCTTGGTCACCTGTGGGACAGATGGGAAATGGTCATTATAGTGCACCCCGCAAGCTTTGTGTTAGCTGTGTATTATTCACTGTTTGTACACCACACAGTTGACTAGTCAACACATTGTTTGTATGCGCACTACTGTGCCTCCTGAGTTGATGTTGAGGTACATGCATTAGTTGTCCATGTTGTGAGGTGTCACAACATACCATGCACCACGTGCATGTTTAGTGATTACAGGGACATGTTGCCATCTAGGGACTGGCGCAAGAAAGCATTTCTGTGACCCCTCTTTGTTGATCACTCTGCCCTGGCAGATGTTACATCTGAGCATGAACTGGCCATTGTCATCTCATGAATACCTTTGTAATGTCATGTGCAAATCTGAATTTGTACCAACAACCATGCTTTCTTTGTTTACATATGGTCCTTGCTGCTCTGGCCACATGGCACTTACACATGGCATTCAGTGCTGTGCATGATTGTGCACAGACTTTCTTCTACATGTGAATTGGTGTGTCACACTTTGGTTGCTGTGACAGTTACATTTGCTTAGCTGTCTGCACACTGTGAGTGGCAATAGGATCTGTGTTTATTTTTGTGTGATGAGAGGGCTGGTGTTGTCATATGGCACCATGCTTTTTGGGAGGAATGGCTGGGTGCATGTACTGGCTACTTACCTGTTCTGTTTTCACATTTGGGTTGGATTTGTGTCACATCTATGTGTGTGTGTGGTGGAGGCTTCCATCCTGCTCAGGGGTGGGACAAGAGGGCATAATATGTCTACCTACCTGTTAGTTTGAAGTGGACAGTGCATCTGGGTGGGAGGGAGTGCTCCATCTTGATGAGTTGGGGAACAAGGGGGCATGGTGGGAGTAGTACTGCAGGCCTCCCACCCCCAAACAGCCCTCCCTGTTAAGATGGCTACCTACCTGTTAGTTTGTTTGTAGTTAGACAATGGCTTCCAAATGCTTCTGGGTGTGGATTGCTCCATCCTGCTCAGGGATGGGACAGGGGGCATGGTGGGAGTTGTTGTGCAAGCCTCCCACCCCCAAACAGCCCTCCCTGGGAAGATGGCTACCTACCTGTTAGTTTGTTTGTAGTGAGACAATGGCTTCCAAATGCTTCTGGGTGTGGAGTGCTCCATCCTGCTCAGGGGTGGGACAGGGGGCATGGTGGGAGTTGTAGTGCTATTTGCCTGGGCACATACAACCCTGTAAATGTTGGCTACCTTTTGGGGTGATTCAGATGTAGTGGATGTTACATCTGTGGGACATGTGTTGGATATTGTGGTGCAAATGGATATACTTGGGCCTCTGAGATGTAGCTTTGTAGTTCTGCTGGACAGTACATTGCTTTGTAATGGTCTACATTTGTTTGTACTTACCAGCCTCCACTCCCCCGGGTATTCCTGTGAGACTCTCTGGATGCAGTATGGCAAGCACCTTCTCCTCCCATGCAGTGAATGTTCTTGGTGGAATGGGAGGGCCACCGTCAGTCCTCAGAGCCAGCTCATGGTTCTTGCTCCTCTTCTTTTTGACAACACTCTTCAGGTCATGCCACCGCTTGATGATTTCCTGTCTGTTGCGCGGGATGGTCCCTACTGCATTGACCTTATCGACTATCCTTGCCCACATTTGATTTCTTCTGGCTAATGGTGTCTGTTGGACCAGGTTACCAAACAGTTGTGGTTCTACTCTAATTATCTGATCTACCATGACTGTCAACTCACTCCCTGTGAATTTTGGCATTTTCTGTGGTGCCATGGTGTGTGATGTGCTAAGGGGTTTGAGGTGCAGGTGTGTAAGTGGTGGGGGTGGGGGTGATGTGTATGGTGTGTGATGTGCAGAGGGGTTAGAGGTGCAGGTGTGGAAGTGGTGGTTGTGCTGTGTGTGGTGTGAGTAGTGATGGTGTGCAGATTTGCCTCTCCTTTGTGCTCTGGTGTTAGGCCCTTCAGTTGTGGAGTATTGCAAAGTATTGTGGTCAGGGAAGGGGCTGCTTTTATACTCAGCTATGTGGGTGTGTTCAAATGGGGTATTGCTGTCAGGTGTGTTGTGTGGGTTGTCCTGGGGTTTGGATTTTTGTAGTTGCCATGTGGTTGTGTCATTGGGGTGTGTAATGTGTTTTTGGGTGCATGGCTAGTTTGCTTTGTGCACTTTGTGGCCTTGTTGTGAGTTTTTTCTGTCGACCGCCATATTTGTCACGTAGCGTCCGCAGCGGTGGCTATGCTGCAGTTCTTCCGCGGGCTCTCCCATTCATCACTGTTAGCGTTTTCGGCGGTCGGAAACAGCGGAACGTACCACGGTCACATCAGGAATATCCTAATTTTCCGTGCGGTGTCTCCGCTGTCCTGGCGGCGGTTTGGTTTTTTTCCTCCGTGAATCCAACCTCCGCGGACGGGTTTTCGCCTTCTCCGCCCGCTACAGGCATTTTTTAGGTGGCTCTTACCGCCGCGGTGTTTTTTTTGGGCGGTAGATCCTAATCTGGCTGACGGTTTTGCCGTGCTACCGGCAGGCGGTTGTTTTCCGATACCATGGCGGTCGGGGTGGTTTTACGACCGCCATCCTAATAGACCCCTTAGTCCGTATAAAAGGCATCAATGCTATCCGAGCCTAGATACTCACTTATTTGAGAGAGCGAGGTACACTTCACGCAGGTGAAATAAAACCACAGCAGGCTAATTGCAGGTAGTACTAAGACGTCAGTCACACCAAGATAAGGTGGACCCAATATTTAGGGCAATTCCAGTTCCAACCTATACCGGAAGAGATAATTTAATAAATCAGTTCCAGGCCAAAAACTACAAATAGAGGTAAGGAATGCATCCATATCCATGAGGAAAGGATAAATATTACGAAACCGCAACAGCCGAGAGACCACGTCATAGTCAAAAACACCTGTATCGCAGGTCCGAGATGGTTAGACAATAAAGGACATGGCCGCGGCGCTAGACAGGCCTATCCCCCCATCGGGGGGTGGATAGTGTGTCCCCCATCCTCCGAGTAGCAACTGATCATAATAACCCCAAGGACAAGTCCGCATACTGAGTAAAACACCATAGTCTTTACACTAGCTAAATCGGTATCCTCAGAGGTGGAGTAGAAAAATATAGATATATCCCCCACATAATGCATATGCGGGAGACAGTAAGAACGGAAAATTTAACAAAGGCCCATCCTAATAGACTTGGTGTGAGTCGTATACAAAACCTTACTAATATCAAGTGCTAACCATAACTATGGACACAGAGTCTGTCTCCTTACCTCAATAAGTCTGAAATCGTGTCCGGAACGTCTCCTGCCAGGTAGCGTCAGGACGGACTAGCAGGTCATTTCCCGTCCGATTTAAATAGCCCGCGTTAATTCCAGGAGTCGGGACAGCTGTGAGGGGTGTGTCCCGAGTACCGGGGGTCACGTAGGACACGTAAAGTAAAGCCGCCATCATGCAATGGTGTACGCCAAAATCGTAAAGACTGATGTGCCATCCGCGTTATTTCCATGACTCGTGACTGCTCCAGGGGGTGTGTCCCGAGTCCCGGGAATCACGTGGGGTTTAGAAAGTATTACGCGGTGGCCGCCATCTTATCATGGTGTCCGCCAGACGGCGGCACTGGTATGCCATGTTCAGGGGGTGGGAACCAGTGCCACAAAGGAGAATCAGTTCAAAAGAAATGTAAAGAAATTGTAATGAAAGGGACCCATCAGGTGAAGGTCAGCCCAATACTTAAACGAAACTACAGTTATAAAAAAGTATATTCACACAATATATTCACACAAGCCCAACATTTGCACCTCCTCACAGACATACCAAGTTTAAAGGGGACTCTAGCCCCCAGACCAAGAGTGACATACAGAAGGGGGAAGAATTTGAGGAACCTCTTATGCCCCAGTTATGTTACCACACCTAAGATGGTAACCTGGCTGCCCGATACAACTAAGGGCTTTTACACGTGCAGGGACTGCAATGTTTGCAGATTGGGGAAAAACAAGACTAAAACATTCAGTTTCAACACTGGTCGCATATATGACATTAATCATTTGATTAATTGTAAAACGAAGTATGTCACGTACATTTTGGGCTGCCCATGCAATAGGATCTATGTGGGCAGCACCATAAGACCCCTAAAAGTAAGAATCCAGGAACATCTACGTGCAAGACGAAATGGTGATCTCAGATATCCCCTCACCTTTCACTTGCAAGAAAACCACACCAGTAGTGATGAGTTTTGGTTATGGGGATTGACTACATACCGGCCAATCCTAGAGGGGGGGATAGGGAACTATCCTTGAGAAAGAATGAAGCGGGCTGGATCTGCAAACTTCGTAGTGTGGACCTGGGTCACAACAGTGACGAGGAATTACACTACTTTCTGTGAAACTTAGGTTCTGCCTCCAAACTTTGCATGTTTATCAATGTTCCTCTCATTTAAAGATCGGTATGGGTTTTAAATGGATTACCTTGTTTACCGCTGGATACACTCGGTGTACCATATTCACTTGCCACTGGCAGTTTCTTGGCTGTGCTGTGTTACAACCTATGTACCTAACTATACATTACGATGCAATGCCTCTTAGATCAGTTTTGATAAATATATGCTCTCAGTCTGTATTCTGACATATGTGTACATGTTGTTTCATTTGAATATGTTCACTGTACTCATCGCCACTTGCCCGTCTTTTTCTCCTTCTTATGCCTATTCTTCTTCTACTTATTCTGATTGTACCGTTGGTTGTTGTAGCTTGGGATTATAAAAAATTCCCTTACTTATTAGATGACTATATTCAATGTCCATATAAAGATGTATGCCACATGCTCAATTTTATTATTCTATCAAGTACCCCTTCCCCCAGCGGTCGTTCATATACCGTCACACCTTGACCTCCAACACATCAGTTCCAGTTACATCTGACCCACGGGGCCATTTTCTGAGGTTTTCCGGGTGTCTCTCACACTGCCTAAGTACTGCCTACATATAAAGCACTATTTTCGTTCCTTTCCTCAGTCAATCTTTTATAAATCGCCTTGACATCAGATCTCCTATGACTACCATGGTTTATTAATGGTTTGGCTACTCCCATCTTTATGATGGTGGCCGCCACGGCACAGTACATGCTTCGTTCTTAATCTGCGGGACTCGGGACACACCTCTTTCTGTTGCCCCAAGTCCTGTGATCACGGAATTTGCTACTCATTACTGTGTGGGCTTGTGTGAATATACTTTTTTATAACTGTAGTTTCGTTGAAGTATTGGGCTGACCTTCACCTGATGGGCCCTTTCATTACAATTTCTTTACATTTCTTTTGAACTGATTCTCCTTTGCCGCACTGGTTCCCACCCCCTGAACGTGGCATGCCAGTGCCGCCGTCTGGGGGACACCATGATAAGATGGTGGCCACCGCGTAATACTTTCTAAACCCCACGTGATTCCTGGTACTCGGGACACACCCCCTGGAGCAGTCACGAGTCATGGAAATAACGCGGATGCACATCAGTCTTTACGTTTTTGGCGTACACCATTGCATGATGGCGGCCAGACACGCTTTACTTTACGTGTCCTACGTGACCCCCGGTACTCAGGACACACCCCTCACAGCTGTCCCGACACCTTGAATTAACGCGGGCTATTTAAACCGGACGGGAAATGACCTGCTAGTCCGTCCTGACGCTACCTAACAGGAGACGTTCCGGCCGCGATTTCCGACTTATTGAGGTAAGGAGAAATACTCTGTGTCCATAGTTATGGTTAGCACTTGATATTAGTAAGGCTTTGTATACGACTCACGCCAAGTCTATTAGGATGGGCCTTTGTTAAATTTTCCGTTCTTACTGTCTCCCACATATGCATTATGTGGGGGATATATATATATTTTTTCTACTCCACCTCTGGGGATACCGATTTAGCTAGTGTAAAGACTATGGTGTTTTACTCAGTATGCGGACTTGTCCTTGGGGTTATTATGATCAATGCTACTCGGAGGATGGGGGACACACTATCCACCCCCCCTGATGGGGGGATAGGCCTGTCTAGCGCAGCGGCCATGTCCTTTATTGTCTAACCATGTGTCTGGGACCTGCGACATGGGTGTTTTTGACTATGACGTGGTCTCTTGGCTGTTGCGGTTTCGTAATATTTATCCTTTCCTCATGGATATGGATGCATTCCTTACCTCTATTTGTAGTTTTTGGCCTGGAACTGATTTATTAAATGATCTCTTCCGGTATAGGTTGGAACTGGCATTGCCCTAAATATTGGGTCCACCTCATCTTGGTGTGACTGACGTCTTAGTACTACCTGCTGTGGTTTTATTTCACCGACGTGAAGTGTACCTCGCTCTCTCAAATAAGTGAGTATCCAGGCTCGGATAGCATTGATGCCTTTTATACGGACTAAGTTCCTACATATTAGGGGGTCACTAAGTTACATTTTCTTTTATTTCCCATAGTATAAGTGGACGGGATTTACGACATCCCCTGCTGCCTTGGTACGCCATGGACACCATGATGTCACATCTCATGAGAGCCTTATTTATGGTGGGTGTAGTGAATATACTGGTATATTCACTCCGGTCTCGTCTCATTGAGTTGTTAATTATGCATTGCTCAAGAATGCCTCACTGGTGCGTGTTTGTTCTGGGTCTTGTTACTTTCACCCCTTCCGCATGAAGCCTCTACGACTTAATCTTTTATCATCTTTTTTCTATCTCCTCTCTCTTTCATGGTAGTCATGTTTTACATACCAAGATATATTAGATATCTTGTTTGATCTTTGTCTCTATTGTGAAATTCCTTCACAAGTCTCTCAATTTCTCTTTTTTTTTCCTCTCTCACTTTCCTTTCCATTCACTTCCCAATGTCATGTATAATATTCTATGTGAAGTTTTTTGGGCTAATATATGGATGTCATGTGTTATGACTAGGTTGTTTATCATGAATGGTTTCTTCACATGCGAATCCTTAACGTGTGTTAACTTATGTATATAGCAGTCCTGTCACAAACGTTACTCATTGTTTCAGTAACATTGTATATATATGTTATGTGTTTCATGCTTTGTAATGTCTTTTATATCATATTGATGTGTGTATATATATTTGTTAAATCAACAGCCCTGAAGAAGTCCATGTGTATGGACGAAACGCGTCGGCTGTTCAGTTCATCCTGATCGCTTTTAATCTTTTGTGAATAAAAGAAGAACTTTAAGAATACACCTTTGAACACGGATCTGATTTTTCCCTGTGTGTTTGTCTCTGGGTGGTGCGCCTATGCTTCTGTTTGAAAATGTGACATTCCTGTTTTGGACTGCACAGTGACAATGGGTGCGCTAACAGTGTGCACACAGATCTCTGGGTATTTCCAGTGTAAATATATTACATAGGGATAGCAGGTCAGGTGCTGTTTCTTATAGGGTTCCACTGTCTAGGTTTGTTTTTTCCATGTTTTTCACTAACACGAGAAAATGACACATAAGTGCAGGCCACTCCAGAGCCATTCAAGAGCATTTCATGTCTAAATGCATGTCTTTTAGAAAGGCACGCATGTGAAAGGCATTAAGTCTGTGTGATTAGCCTGAAGAAGACGAAGATGCAGAGGGCGAATTGGTGGCCTTCTGAGAGAAAAGAAAGGTGGTTCGCCTTTGATTTACAATAAGAAGTGCATGAGCCAATAAATATAAGAAGTAGAACAAAGACAAGTTTATGGTTTCACTTCACTGTGAGAGCGGAGTTTTGAAAATGTTACAGGTAAATGTTAATAATGCAGCATATACAGGGTAGAAATGTGATAAAGCCTTTTCAAAATGAAAGAAAGGGTATTTTTCTAAAGTTTCAGCTTTGTATATCAGATTACATGACTGCACTGAGAGATTAGTTAAAAGTGATAGTTTTTTTTAAATGAACTTAGACACATTCAGATCTCTCGCTCTAACAGCAGATAAAGACGCAAGTCAGTTTTCTTGTTCATTCAGTAAGTAGCCTAGATTCTTATTATACATGGATCAACATTATAGTCTATTAAATCAACACTCAGGAGGATTTTGTGCAGCTTACATACTGAACTCATGTATTTGAAGGAACCTATACATTAGGGGTCAAGATGTGAGTGGAGTCATGAGAGGCAGTGCTTGAAAAACAGCCTGAAAGTTGACTTATACACTTATTAAAAATCATCTGCTGTAAAGAGGCAACAAGGACACATGTGACAGTAAATTTCTTCCATCTTACATAACTTGTCACAAAGAGGCTGCATTTAAAATATCTGTCAGGGTTAAGACACTGGCTACAGAGATCCTTGTGTGCACAGCAATTTGGAGGCTATTTATAATAGCTGGAAGATATATCTAGTGGTAAACACAGTTCTGGGAGAGATATGTGTTTTCTCCAGTTACAGTTTTGACTCATAAAATTGTATAGAGGGTTACTGTGCCTGCATATTGTATTATATGCAGATCATACATTGGTAATTTATTCAGAGAGGTAAATGGGCTACTGCTTTTGACGCTGAGATCATTTTGTTACTTTCAGTTCATAAGTTGCAAGCCTTCTAATACAGCACAGTGATCTATTTATCAGCATCAAGGAGCTGAATGCAAACTGTAGTTCATGGGTTTAGATCCTTATTGTTTTTTTCTCAATCTGTTATTCTAAGATTGCAAAGAATGGTTCTTTTGGGAATTAAAGTCTTGTTAGTACAGACAATTACTATTACATTTTATATCCTGAATTTGTTTCCCTAACCATTCATTCTTAATGTATAATGTTTACAAGTATGGATAATATGTGATTCCTACTCCAATAATCCTCATTTTCTTATGTAACATTTCCTGTACATTGTTTACACATATGTGACATATTGTGCCTCAGGCTCTGAGCGTGATGTCAAGTACTCTGACCCTCTATACTGTGATCAGTAGCACCATAAAAAAATTAAATAAAAAAATGAATAATTGGCATTTAAATAAGTATTTTCATAATTACACATACAGACCAATAAAGCCTCCATTCTTACAGTGCAGGCACATCTCTTACACATGGAGTTGAACAAAGTTAAAAACCTGCCTCCAATAGTTTCTCTGAAGCACTTGTGAAGTGATAACAAGTTATGTTGTTTCCTTCCAATTTAGTGGCATCTAGGTGTTAGACTCCAGATGACTCCAAGCCAGAATGATACATGTCAAAAAGGACAGCTGATGGCTCTTTAAATCAGGCCTTTGTTTTGGGTCCAGTTGAAATCTAAAATCCGAAAGCCGTCTGACAAGATGCAGGCACTGCTAAATGTGTAAAGGTGTCAGAAAAACGACATCAGGACAAATTCAACATGTTTCCCTTTGCATCCAGATCCAGCCCAGAAATAGCTGCCATTATGAGGATTCCTCCTACCTTCCGGCACTAATAGAATCACATTATTTGGTGATAGTGGATCTACATTGTACAGTTCAGCAATAAGATGGAAATCTCTTTCTCTCACCTATTTTCCATCTACCTACCATGATTCACAGAGGGACGTCTGACTGTCTAAACATGTGATTTAGCCCAAGGTCAGAAAATTCAGAAGCCCACAGGGAATGGGTTTCTTTAGTGAGGGGAAGTAAGTTCAGAGAAATGCCTATACCCATGATCTCTGCTGGGGATGCAATCCATAATATCACAGGCAAAGTATCGAGCAATAAAATATTGAGAATATAATTTGCTATTGGTAACTATAGACTTACTATTCTGAACTCCCAGAAGACATATATATATATGTGTGTACCTTGACTATATATATAGTCAAGGTACACACATGTGGAGTTAAGCAAAGTCAACATATTTCCCTGTATACTCTCACCTTGCTGATATTTTGGGGCTCAATACTATTCCACAAAATTATGGTCGCACAATATATTTGAAAAGATATATTGTGGAACAACCCGATTGGGTTGGGCTCAATCGGTGGTTGCTCTCCGAATTTGTGGTTAATACTTTTGTTTACTATTGGTATCTGATGGCCTAAGACACTATTTGATACTACCTGAATAAGAGACTTAGGGGTATATTCACAAGAACGTGTGATAACTACCGCAAGAGTAGCGTAACGCAACTTCCAATATCGCAGCCTATCGCGGGAAAATATCCCTGTGTCAACGTGGAATTCACAACAAGGCGGTAGCATGCGATAGTCTGCCGAAACCGCGGACAATGTCCGCGATACAACCACCACGATGGAGATAAAAACACAAACCACAACACCAAAAAACACGCGATGGGCAAAAGCGCGATGAGGAAATCAGCGACAAGCAGCGCCAGGCCTGCAACACACACCTGGCAGGCGTCAAAAATCCCCCATAAAAGTAGAAAAAACACCCACACACAAACTGACCAACACACAAGCACCATGGAGGCAGCCGGAGCAGGCGCAGAGGACGAGCGCAACCCCACAAGCACCCCGGACGACCAGCCAGGGACCTCTGGGACAGGGAAGGGCAAGGACAAGAAGACGAGGAAGACCAAATTCAGTCCGCAGGCGAACAGGATCATAGTCACGGAGGTGATGGAACACCATCAACAACTCTTCGTCACCTCCAACCTGTCATTGGGCACCAAAACTGGAATATGGCGGGACATCGTCGACAAGGTGAATGCCGTCGGAGAGCACAAGCGGACAATGAACGAGGTCAAGAGGCAATGGAATGACATCAAGCGGAAGACCAAGGAGAAACTCTCCGCCAACCTGAAGGCAGCAACGCAGACCGGAGGTGGGGGCCCAGCGCCACAGCTGGAGCTGGATGACATGGAGGAGCTGGTGTCGACAGTCATCAGTGTGGAGACTGTGGCAGGAGTCGGGGGACCGGACACTGCTCGACAGGACACAACACAACCGCAACAGGGTGAGTGACCACCAGGTACTAGTGGCACGGGGGAGATGGCCACAATGGCACACATGCACAAGCAAGCAGGGCACAGTGCACACCCACAATCACTCTGGGTCCTCGCCCAGACCCACAGACTGTCACAATGTACAATGCCATGCTGTCTGAATGTCAACCTGTACCATGCAGCTACATACATGTGGACACATTGTAATACACCATCTCCCCTTTACATCGCAGGGGCATCGTCAACACCTCCTGCAGAGCAGTCACAGCCACTCTTCACTGATGACGAGGAGGAGGACAACACCAGCATCGACACCCAAACCATCCAAGACCTCATTGACCTCATCCGCAACTCACCTCCAGGATCAGGGCAGCCCAGCCACATCCATGATACCCCACCCACCACCCAAACCACCCAGCAGGAGGCACCCACAGCCCCGGCACCCTCACAAGACCCCCAGGAACAACAAATGGCCTTCCAACGCCGTGTGCTGGAGGGCCAGAGGGAGACGGCCGAGCAGGTGCGGGTGGGGTTCGAGCTCATGGCTAACAAACTGGACGCCATCCTTGGGTGTCTATGTCCGCCCCATGGTCTCCAGCGAGCCCTGACTGACATCTCTGGAGTCATGACACGGAGGGAAGAATACCTGTCCGCTCAGAGTGGCCCCAGCGATGCCAGTCGTGAGCTGGCAAACATGCGGAGGCTCATGGAGGACATGATGCGGATGGAGGCGGAAAGGATGGCAGCCGCCGCTGCACATCAGCGAAATGTAGCTGGGATCTACCGTGCCCTGCATGTCCTCGTCATGGCATTGCTGCCACAAGGCGTGGCGATGATGAATGCTGCTGCCCCCACACCATCCACATCTCCGCCCCCTGGTGTGTCAGTGCCTCCCAGTGCGGCAGGCGTATCCACTCCGGCACCTGATGTGTCACTGCCACACAGTGCGGACGAGAATCCTCCTCCGGCCCCTGATGTGACAGTGGCACACAGTGCCGCAGACGGTACTGCAACACCCACACGTGGGGCAGGGCACACACCCGGGGACGAGGACGTGGATGGGACTGTGGTCAGGAGGGCCAGGCACTAGCATTCATTTCCGCCACCATGCCTGTTTCTGCTTGGTGCCACACATGGCCTCAAGACCTACCACTGACCCCGGATACACTCCGATGCACTCACCTTGGACAGCGACATGGACTGCCACATCCTGTTTGACGACCAATGACACGGCGGACAGACTGCGGACTGTACCCTTCCTCTTCCGTAGTACAGGTCATCCCCGGATGGACACTGGCTGGCCCTCCACGGGCCCATATTGTGTAGTGTGCTCGGCATTGCCCTGTACCGCTCCAGCTGCATGACTGCACTGGATGTGCAAATAAACATCCAGTGACGCACTGCTGTGTAATGTCTTATGTCATTCATGTATGGATGTGTGGATGAATGTGGGGACAGTGCCTTCCCTTGCGTCAATGATGTTCATCCTGTGGGATGCCAGTCAGAGGGTGCGACATTGCATCTTGTGTACCGGGTTCCGTGAACACTGCAACAGGGACACACGCATCAGTCACTTCCTTGTCCGGACGTGGACTGGACCATGCCCAGAGCCCACGAGTCATTGTTGCAAGCCCTGCGCTGGTCGGGCGTACGGCAGGCCACACCACTCCGCTAACGCCCCGAGGGGGGCCCTCATTGCTACCCATCGCAGCCGTACTCGCTGGTGGTGTGCAGGTCACTGGTCTAGTTGTCAGCATGTCACAGCCACTCCCTGAGGGTAGGTTTTCACACACACCACACCCATCTGGCACAGGCGTCACAGGCCATGTGACTCCGCCAACATAAGGGGCGGACGACGTCACATTCCCCTCTTCCGGTGGTGACTGGATGACGGCCGCTCCACGGTTCTCACTCATGTAGGGCCCATGAGTTGTTGCACACAGGGTTAGTGGCATCTGAGGCCCTGCGGACGGCACGGGCCTACCACCACGTGGCGCAGACTGGGGTTGCACAGGGTTAGTGGCACACGAGGCCTTGAGTAAGGCACGGGCCTACCACCACGTGGCGCAGACTGGGGCTGCACAGGGTTAGTGGCACACGAGGCCTTGAGTAAGGCACGGGCCTACCACCACATGGCGCAGACTGGGGTTGCACAGGGTTAGTGGCACACAAGGCCTTGAATAAAGCACGGGTCTACCACCACGTGGCGCAGACTGGGGCTGCACAGGGTTAGTGGCACACAAGGCCTTGAGTAAGGCACGGGCCTACCACCACATGGCGCAGACTGGGGTTGCACAGGGTTAGTGACACCCGGGGCCTTGCGGACGGCACAGGCACCCCGCCACGGAACGGTGACTTGGGGCGCACTGTGTCAGTGGCACCTTGAGCTGCTGAGCGGGTGTGCAGCCTGTGATGATGCCCCGTCCAGGCGGTCCGGACAGCTCAGGTTCTGTGTGCCCTGCTGGACCGCAGTGTAGGCCAGTGCCAGTGGGCAGCGCGGGCCTACCGCCACGTGGCGTCGCTTCCGGGGTCCCAGAGTTGGTGGCACCCATTGGGCTGAGCGGGTGTGCAGCCTGCGATGGTGCCGGGTGCACTGGTGTGTCCACTCACATGGAGTAATCAAGACCCAGCACCAAACGTGAGACCTGGTGGCCTGCGGAGCGTGGCTGCATGATGTGGAGGGTGCCATGTCCGTGGGCCCGGGCTTGTGGCTTGCAGCGGCACGTGGTGGGACCTCCTGTCTACGCGCCGGTGGCGGAAGGTGAGCATTGAGGCCTGGGTGTGCATGGGCAGGCAGGCGATGTTGTCTTGTGCAAGTGTGTGTACTGTGCCAGTCATGTATCTGGGCTCTGTTTCAGCTGTCGGCTCTGAATCAGATGTGTGACCTGGTGAACTGACCTACATACCGGCACGTGGTTGGAGACACACCGGTGGCAGCAGGTGAGCAGTGTGGCCTGGGTGTGCAGGGGCGGGACTCTCTCTCTCTCTCTCCCTCTCTTCCTCTCTCTCTCCCTCCCTCTATTCCTCTCTCTCTCCTCTTCGCTCTCTCTCTCTCTCTCCCTCTCTTCCTCTTTCTCTCCTCTTCGCTCTCTCTCTCCCTCTCTTCCTCTCTCTCTCTCTCCCTCTCTTCCTCTCTCTCTCCTTCGCTCTCTCTCTGTCCTCTGATGTGCGCAGGACACACCTTCTTATCATGTTTTTTGTCTTACAGGCTGTGACCTACGTATTGTCCGGAGGGGAGCGGCCATGTGTCTTCATTTCATTTCGTTGTTCATTTTAATAAAGTTTCATTTGTTGCTTCGAAAGTGAATGTGTGCTGGTCATTTTTGTGACGACACATCCATGTCACCAGTTGTGATTGTGCGGCATCATGCGGAATAATTTGTACATGTTTGGGTGTGGCTGATGTGGCATGTCTTTGGTCGGGGGGGTGCCAGGGAGGGGTGGTCCTGGGGTGGTGGTCCTGGGGGTGGTGGCGATGGGTGTTGTGGCCCTCTTGGGTGTCCGAGCCGCATGATGGGGGGCTCCATGGCATCTGTTGCCCTTCCGATGTAGCCCTGGGCTGTGCTCCCTTTTGTGGTGCTGGCTGCCGTCCGACTTTACACCAGGTCAGAGCAGGTGTAGATTTCCTGGTGCTAACGCGCCTTATCGCCTGTTTTGTGTTTTTATCGCGGATGTGGCTGGTCGTTGTGAATGTTGAGGTGTGCTGTTGTCTCGACTTTTGTCACGGGAACGCCTACTCTGCATTTCATTAGCGATGTTTGCGGGGGTCCTCTGTGGCGATGTTTTTTGCGGCTGCTATCGCGGGTAAACTGGTACTGTGGGCTGTTAACGCCGGCTTGTGAATGGGGAGGTAAATTTATCACGACTTTGGCTGCGGTAAAGTGCCGTTAATTCGGCGATAGCTCCTTGTGAATATGACCCTTATTCTTTTTATACATTTGCGGCTTCATTTGGGACATATTGCAAAAGGATCATCATTCGACAGCTGATGAAGTTGGACCATATCTTAACAGCATGTGGAGCCATTTACTGTCTACCAGTTAAGGATTTCACCCACATTCATTGTCTGAAGCTGTATCTACATATGCTATAGAGTCATGAATGTTGAATTCCTTACTGCCACCATAGTAATCAGAAATGCACCTTAATTCCAAGTGATCTCCCTAAATTGGAAGTATTCAATGGCCACACTAATGCCTCCAGTATATCAAAGGGTTTTCCTTTAACACAATAGGGCATAATTACTATAAGTATTATATACTATTGTGTTGTGGTATTTGTGGAGTGCTTCACAACCATCATGGGGTCTCTAAAGAACTTTCTCTGTAGTGAATAACTTAGAAGTGGTGTATAATTGGTGTTAGTTTATAGTGTGGCCTATGTGTAATGTGTTTAGTGTTGTGCATGAGATTTGAAGGTGTGTTCCAATCATGTTGCAGTTACCTTTTAGTAGTGCTTATGCATAAAAGGGGATATGAAAGAAATATAGGACCTTAGTTTGCATTTATGCCCCTTTACATCTTATAACCTGCACCTGATGCATCACATGTTAGGTAGCAGCAAGGTTTTATTACACTTGGGGTTCTAGATGGTTGCTTGATTATCTTTATTATGATGGAGACTAGGTGGGATTGTATGAAGTCCCAAAATGACACTTTCAACACCACAGTTCTACTGATATTATTGCTGTAGGTAGACACCACAACAATAAACTGGAGTTGAGTCCATGGCTGGACATACTCAACAACTACCTGGAAGCAGCTTATTTGTGTCAGGAGAGTGTACTCAAATTTTGATTTCTGGACAGAGAAAGCTTCTGCCAATGTGATATTTACTGAAATTAGGGAAGTAATGTGGTTAGAACCTTTATTCCAAGCTATTTACACTGCTGGACCCTAAATATTCCACTGTAGAGACCACTAGATGCGACAGAGCAGCTGCCAAGTAAATGTGAAGATGTTTGCCTTTTTATGGACACTGAGGGGCCGATTCCGATCTCGGCCGGTAGGGCTCTGAATCGGATTTGGCTTAACCGGATCCGATTCGGAGCCCTATTTCCCGACCGATTCGTACGCGCGTCCGGGCGAGCGAGTACGATGCGAAATCGCCGACCGACTCGTCCGGGCGTCCCGACCGCTCCGACCGACTCGTTCCCGGGTCGAACCGCACCGACCGACTCGCTCAGACTCGACTCGCACCGCGCAATGGAGACGTTCCCCGGCCGGGTGAGTACGATGCGCGCCGCGAGCAGTCCGACCGAGCCGCACACTCTGGCTCCAAAGAGCAGTCGGAGACGTACTTTGGGGGTCCGTGTCGGACCCCCCTGTACGCGTAGCCGCGTGAGTCGCACACAGGGGGGACCCATGGGTCCCCCCTACCTGTGCTTGTACGGTGCGAGTCGCTTCGACGCGTACCCGCTGTAGGGGGCGCCCTTGACCGCCTCGCACCCATTGAGTCAATGGGAGCCCGCGTACGCGTTGTACGACCGGCTCCCATTGACTTCAATGGGAGTCCGACCGACTCGAGTCCGATGGCATACGTGCGCATCGTACTCGTTCGGTCGGGCAGCCAGAGTCCGATTCGGTCGGAAATCTCTCCGAGTCCGGCTCGGTCGGAGAGATTTCCAGCCCGAATCGGAATCGGCCCCTAAGATGGCAATGTGAATCAAAAGTTCTCAATTTAGCATTTAATAGCTGATTTGATAGTGATTTGATGCATGTATTTGATGCACGCAGCTTTGGCTCCGGTGCACAGAGATCATTCATTGCTGCACATGGAGGAACAGAATTAGAGGGAACATTAGATAGGAGTAATAATAGGAACAATTTGCATGGCTGAATTGTTTGTGTTTTTCACCATTCTAATAAAGCTTATAACAATGATGTGTCTTATCTTTCTAATAATAACAGTTCATGTTTCAATTGCAAGGATTAGATTTTTTCAATAAACATTTCAAAATGTATTATTATCTCTTTTCTTTGTAAAACGTTGGGCATGAAAAAGTGACAAACTAAAGGGTTAGATCTGTTTCCACTAATTCCTTGGGAATAAGAGTGGTCATGTTTGAGGTTGCCGACGGCATATATGACTCTGGAGGTTTAGGAATTTAGATGCAGTAATGTGAGTTAGCCAAACCAATATTTACAGATGATATAAGAAGACTCAGTCTGTGTATTATTAAGTTTTGTTGATCTAATACACAGTCCTACTAAATCTGCAGAAACCGCATAACATTGCCAAAGGTAAGTAACTTATTAATTGGAAAGCTAATTGCTTAAAATGGCAATTGTTTGTAGATTCATTTTTTTCAGTTATGAGCTGACTTGATGGTCCCCGGCTATCAGTTGTGGTTCAGTGGGGATCTGCAGAAGTCAAAAGAATAAGAACTGCTGCTCTGAAGAGTTTCCCTGGAGCAGTAATAGTGCAGTCCTCTGCTTACGTATGATTTGGTACCTTCTAAGTTGATCTAGGGGTATTCCAGGTGAGTGGGATTGTCCCCCCACTCCCCCCCCCTTGGATGATCTGTGAAGGGCTGGATATGGAGAAAACAGGCCTTACCTACTCCAACCCAAAGGGATTTTTTTCTTTTTTTTTAACAGGGTGAGTTTACAGTTACAAGCAAAACTAACCCCAGGACATTCCGATAGGAAATATCAACAGAATTAATAGAAAAGGTTCCACTACTGAATGTCTGACCCAATATACTTAGATATCTGAAGAGAATTCTTTTTGACAAAAGACCTTTATGTTGATCCTTCTGAACATTTTAACAAATTCAAACTAGTTTGTGACATGCATGTGGAGAAAACAGGCCTTACCTACTCCAACCCAAAGGGATTTTTTCTTTTTTACACAGAGGGAGTTTACAGTTACAAGCAAAACTAACCCCAGAACATTCCGAGAGGAAATATCAACAGAATTAATAGAAAAGGTTCCACTACTGAATGTCTGACCCAATATACTTAGATATCTGAAGAGAAATCTTTTTGACAAAAGACCTTTACGTTGATCCTTCAGAACATTTTAACAAATTCAAACTAGTTTGTGACATGTATAGATTAGTCAGAAAAGTCAGATTACCCATACTGTTCGAAGGAAGAGAACCTGTCAGGAAATCACCATTACACGATTACGCCCTTCCTCTAGATTTATGGTATCTCTATCACTAGAGAGCATAGAAAGAGAAATAGAAATATTTGAAATATATGATTTCTCACTATAGAAAATAAACAAGCATTGGCATAGCCAATAGGTCTCGCCTTTGGGGCCTTATAAGTGTTTAGCCAGAGCTATTGACTTTGCCAATGTCTTCAAGCTGTGCTGTAGAGAAGTGTGGCTGCTGTGCAGCATGCTGAAAAGTTATAATAAAAAAGTTTCAGAAGCATTTTTGTTACTTTATATATGACCAAGAAGGCATTATGTAAAACTGAACAACCATATTAAAAAAGTATTTACAATAAAAAATGTCCTCAGTTTTCTTTTGTTGTTGCAATGCTGGCAACTTGTTTCTGCCTATTGCAATGGTTGTTTGTTAAAGCTTTTTGAGGGGCATAAACAATCGGAGGGTGAAGGTTGGGAACTAGTACCTGTATTATAACACTAGCAGCGGCCAGACGCTAGGGGAGAATCAACAGATGCCAGATTCCGAGAGCAGGCTGAGGTGATGCTGAGTGATGCTGAGGTGGTAGTGGTGGTGGTGGTGACTGTTGCGGAGACGATGCTGAGGTGATGCTGAATGATACTCAGGTCTTGCTGAGTGATACTGCTGTGGTGCTGAGTGATATTGTCTTGGAGCTGAGTGATGCTGTGGTGGTGCTGAGTGATGCTGTGGTGTCCCTGAGCGATGCTGTGGTGGCCCTGAGCGATGCTGTGGTGGCCCTGAGCGATGCTGTGGTGGCCCTGAGCGATGCTGTGGTGGCCCTGAGCGATGCTGTGGTGGCCCTGAGCGATGCGGTGGTGGCCCTGAGCGATGCGGTGGTGTTCCTGAGCGATGCGGTGGTGGCCCTGAGCGAAGCGGTGGTGGCCCTGAGCGATGCGGTGGTGGCCCTGAGCGATGCGGTGGTGCCCCTGAGCGATGCTGTGGTGGCGCTGAGCGATGCTGTGGTGGTGCTGAGTGATGCTGTGGTGGCGCTGAGTGATGCTGTGGTGGCGCTGAGTGATGCTGTGGTGGCGCTGAGTGATGCTGTGGTAGCGCTGAGTGATGCTGTGGTGGTGCTGAGTCATCCTGTGGTGGTGCTGAGTGATGCAGTGTTGGCCCTGAGTGATGATGTGGTGCTGCTGAGTGATGATGTGGTGCTGCTGAGTGATGATGTGGTGCTGCGGAGTGATGCTGTGGTGGCGCGGAGTGATGCTGTGGTTTCACTGAGTGATGCTGTGGTTGCACTGAGTGATGCTGTGGTTGCACTGAGTGATGCTGTGGTTGCACTGAGTGATGCTGTGGTTGCACTGAGTGATGCTGTGGTTGCACTGAGTGATGCTGTGGTTACACTGAGTGATGCTGTGGTTGCACTGAGTGATGCTGTGGTTGCACTGAGTGATGCTGTGGTTGCACTGAGTGATGCTGTGGGTGCACTGAGTGATGCTGTGGTTGCACTGAGTGATGCTGTGGTTGCACTGAGTGATGTTGTGTTGGTGCTGAGTGATGCTGTGCTGGTTCTGATTGATGCTGTGCTGGCTCTGATTGATGCTGTGCTGGCTCTGATTGATGCTGTGCTGGCTCTGAGTGATGCTGTGGTTGCGCTGAGTGATGCTGTGGTGATGCCGAGTGATGCTGTGGTGTTGCCGAGTGAGAGATAGAGTGAAGATATAATGCCCAATTAGAGAGGGTGGTGAGAGAGAAAGCGAGAGAAAGGGTGTACATAGAATAAAGAGTGGAGCGGGATAGAGAGAGAGAAAGAAGGGGAGAGAGAGTGAATGAAGGAGTTTGAAAGAGAAACAGATAAAGGAGTGAGAGAGAATGAAAGGCTAAAAAAGATAGAGAGGGGAGAGTTAATTAAGTAGAGAGAGAATTAGAGAGGGGAGAGAGAGAGGAGAGAGACAATAAGAGTGGGGGGTGTGGAGTTTAAATAGAGTAAAGAAGTGACGCGGAAAAAGTAACCTTAAATATAGCTTTGTGCGAATAAATATTTTTAAAAAAACAGAGTGAGACAAAAATACTGGTAATTAGGCTGTGACTACCAATATAAAACAAATAGCGATATAAGGTGAAATCAACCCACCGAAGCAATATTTCTAACTAGACAAAAAAAAGCTTGCATTTCAATGCTAATCGCTGTTGTTTTTCATGTGACTGTAGTCCAGGGCCGTCAGTTGGTAATGTGAGCTGCTGCTGCGATTGAAACATCAGAGTCCAGAGAGTTAATGAGCCATGACGAGGAAATGAGGAAGAGATACGAAACCCAGATGGCAGCTGCGCGCGTGCACGCCTTCGTGAACGCAAGCTGGTCGCCAGCCGAAAGCCAGTGGGTTTGCACTTCCAAAACCCGCTTACTAAAACTCTCGGCCAGACCAGCGCAAGCGCTGGTGCAGGCCGAGACCTAAAAAGTATTGTTATGATTACAAGGAAAGACAAAATACCTTACTGGAAAGGCATTAGAAAGGGGATGGCTATCAGAAAAATAACATCATTTTTTTTAACACGTTTCCAACCATGTTGGTGCTTCATGACCACCATAAGGTACTTAGAAGATCCTATATAAGGCTGATTGTGACAAGTATTAATTCAATGAAAGAACCCTTTTCTCAATTCTAGATTATTTCCTGAAACCTATACCGATGATGCACATCATATGTAAGACACACTGCAAAGATGATTTAGAAGTTAGAAGGCCTGGAGTTGGTTCCCATTCTTGAATGGTTGGTGACAGTAACATTAGATATAGAGGTTTTAATACCAGCATTATCGAGAAAGGGACCATGCCAATGACTTTGGAAGAAGTACAAGATGACTGATTGGTCCCTCTAGCATTTTTGGTAAAATTACTTGAAATCATTCTTTACACTATTTTATTTTTGAATTTGACAAAGAACTGTACTTCCAAATTAAAGCAACATTAATGGAGTCAATATTGTGCACCTAGCACTGCTATTCTATACATGACATATTTCAAAAGAAGAATATATAGAATTAAACTGCCCCCTTACATTAACATGGGAATCTCTTGTCTGGATCTATTGAACATCTTCATATGGGAGGCAAGTGTAGGAGACGTGAAGATGGCTAAATGCTTTCATCCCAGGTATCAAATTCACAACACAGAAATAAGAGAAAGGAGTACCATTCTTAGATATTTGAATCAAGGACGCAAATAGCTAATTGAAAATTTTTATTCAGTAAACTGACAGATACAAATACGTGATGGCTAGGTTCTTGCCAACAGATTGTTCTTGCAGTTGGAGCTGTCCCCAAACCAGCATACTGTGTGCTGTAATTGGAAAACAATTTGATAAAGCAATAAAAAGGTAGCCTAAGCTTACTGGTAGTCCAGGGAAGTTTTGAAGTAACCAGCATGACTTGGTTATGCTTGCTCATCCATACTTATGTACACAAGGGACATCTGGCTCTTTATAAGTTAAAATGGTAGGTCACACTCTGCATTTTGTAGTACATTTAGTAGCACTATCATAGTATTACTCACTACCACAAATGTTATTCACAAACCTACATGCAGAGAGAGAGGTCTCAGTCTCCTCCGATTGAATTCTGTGTGGACATCTCTTCACAAGTATGTCTATGTTTTACTAGTAAATGTGAGAGGGATAAGGGGGACTGGCTAGAAAATTGTTACTACTTACTAGAGGTGAAGTGTATTTTGGGAGGAGTAAGAAAAGGTTAAGGGAGGACTAGGGAGGAACATGCGCCCACCCACAAAAGTGTAAGACCATTGATATTCACAAACTGCACTTCTGAAGTTACCTCTGCCAAAAAAACTGTAGAAAGTAGAAATAGTTTATTCAGTTTGTCCTAAAACCAGCAACGCATACATACAACAATAACAATACATAATGCCACAGATATATGTGCAATCAGAATACAAGAAAAAAAAAACCATTTAACTATCATGATGCTCATACTAAATACACATGGAGCTCAAAGTATGAAAAAAATGTTATGTTTAAATCAATAAAATATACAATGTATATAGTGCAAGTTTCAGAGGGTACCAAAGCTATGTGCAATATAAAAATTTGGGAATTTTATTGTTTGGCGTCTTGACTGTGTTACTGTCAGGGCTACTGGAATTATGCAATATTACGGCTGCTGCATTTTCCGCATAAATATGGATTGCCGCATTGGCCACATAATCCATCTTTTGCAACATAATTTGCAGTTGTAACAAAAAAATTGTTTCTAGCTCAGACAGATCAAAAGTTACTAAAAACATGGTCATACATGCTGGTGTGCATTGGAAGTCCCTCTGTAAAGGTTGACTGATCCCCTTTCTATTGCTTATATCTGCATTTGGATGTTAAACTGGTACTAATGAGGTTAAACTTTTGCCCAGACAGTGTTACCCTGTGTCAAATTGACAAAATATGGAAGTAGTATTGTCACAAAATGAGCTGCATTAGTAAGTAGAATTTGCCTTTTCTTGCTGCATAATTTGGGCAACCTTGCTGCATAATTTGATCTGCCCATGCCACATATTACCACTGGCCCTGATTACTGTTTAGGTACTGCATAAATACATTGCACATGGCCCTAAGTTAAGGCTATCTGCTTTGTGCCAGAGTTACCAGAAGATTGAGCTCAGGTTAATTTAGTGATTGTGGGGCTTACCCTGAGAATTTAATTTCCCCATTTCTTGAGGTTGGCAATTACCCACCCAGATAATATTGCACTTTCATACACCCCGATCATACACAATGGTCAGTGTGAGAAGGAGATATGCCCATATAGATAAAGTGAGATATTTGAGAACAATTTTGTATTTTCACGCTGGACAACAGCAAAAGTGAAATGAATGATAAATAAGACTGGTTCTCATTTATCATGTGATTTAGAAGGGGTCAACACCGAAGATTCTTTTTGCCTTATAAGGAATGTTTTAGATATTTTGATTTTAAAAGTGACAGATTTTAATATGACATTTTAAGCTGTTACTGGGTGACTTGGGAAAATATCAGCAGATTCTGCTCATAAGTAGAGTTCTGTGGGTTCCTTGTGCCACCATATTTGTTTCATTTGACTTTACATAATAATGCAAAACAATATATCTTAGAATGCCCTGTAGTTTAGGAAAACATGCTTGAAATTAGTGCTTAATGCCTGAACAGCTTTTCAAAGGATGTGGCATTTCACACACTCTGTTGCCTGATATGTCACACGTGTCTATCATGTTTGCTTTACATGAGCATTAGGTGGATGGTCGAAAAGGATGCAGTTATAAAATAAGAGAGCGTGATGTAGGAGGTAAGGTAATCCAGTGAAATGACTTACATCTAAGTGACGCACATGCTTTATTGAATAGAACAAAGAAAGCAATGTTGGAGTTGCAAAAAGATTTTTGTTGTTGTCCAGTTGAACCCTTGAAAATATATCAGAGTGCTGATACAGTCTCTTTGGACACTTCGCAAATTCAGCGGGAGGGAGGTATTATTTCACATATTTAATTAACTTTTACAAAAACCAATTAGTCGGTGCAGACAGTTAATTCCCTTCCTGTCCACCGAAGCAGATTCTTTTATACATAAGTAAATGCACATATATCTTGTTGGGGAGCGCTTTCAAACCTTCTTTATGATTGCAGCAATTGTTCTTCTGTTTTTCCTCTCAAACAGTAACAAAGGACTGGCAGCACATGCAGTCATGGTCACCCCCATGCAGCATTCCCTCCAACCTAATTCTCAGTTTCCCGTGTCTACATGCATATAGATTTCCCATCTATTGTTCCCAAGATGGCCACCGGAAGGTAGGACCTCACGGAGGCTCCCGGGTTTGAGATCATTTACTAATGAATATCCCTTTTTTAGCCGGTCTCTGAAGCCCTACTGCAGCGGCTACATTTGACTTACCTCTTTGGAGAAGCTCTGAAGTTACGACGCCCAAGCAGCACCTGTATCCATGCTCTTGGATATGTCTGGTTCCGATTCACTGAGGATTCCTGCTGTGGTCTGAATGACAAGGAGTGGCGGATCCCACGGGAGACTTGCAGTTCGAGCCAGATTATGCCTGCATGCATCTCCCGTACCAGTTGAGTTGATGGTATGGGCTCCGTTGTACTTCTCGTGACGCACTCCCACTGTGCCCCAGATAGATGTTCCGTCTGGCGTCTTGGTGGTCTGAGTCGGCCATCTTGATGGTAGTGGATGAGGTGATCTCCCGTTCTTTCTAAGAATCGGTGCTGGTCGCTGCCCCTCGCCTTGCTCAGTCTTTTGACCAAGACGGTCATCTTCTTCTGGCATCCTGTGACTCCCGATGCGACTCCTCTGGTTGTTTTGGAGTCTTTTTCCTGGGGCTACTCTTGTGGCATGTGGCGCTGCAAAGCCCTGAAGACCCGGACACCTGTCGATTCCTTGTTGAGTCCCTGCCACTTTCTACGAGGTGGTTGTGTCTCCTTCACGACTGGAGTCCTTTAGTTGTGCAGTGGAGGCGGTGAGTTTGTCCCTGCTCCTTCAACTTTCTGTTGTGCCTGCTTGGGTTCAGCGGCCGCGCCCAGTTGTGCGGAGCCTTAAGGCACTGTGGACCCCCGCAGCACAACATGATTTTCTCGAATCTGGAGTGCTCTTGACTCATGGTTGCCTAGGTTTAAAGGGCGGTCTGCCTTTAGTTGTGTTGCCCGCATCCACCTTGACAATTGTTTCCTCTCCTCGCCCCATTAACCATCACACCATCTCCTCGATGCGAGAGGGGGAGGTGGGGCGTGAGTCTGCTGTGCCCGTTTGGAAATTGTTTTTGTTTTGTTTATTATCTATATAGTTTTCCCTGACTTCTTGCTACTGTGGACTGCGCTCGTCCATCTTGGGGCAATTTCTATCTTCACCCTCCTTACAAAGTCTCTTCCTCAAAATGGTGGCCGAAGTGGATTAATGAAAATAAACATAGGACTTGCATCCATTACCTTAAGTAGAAAGTTTAGAAGGACTTTATACATCTTACCAGTGTTCTAAGAAAGATGTCTTCCCACTGGGATTGTTGAAATCAAACATAGGACTAACTCTCTTTCCCTCTCATTGAAAGTAAAGTAGATCTTTTAAACCACGGCCCAGGGTACTTAATGAAAGGTAGGACCTCTCACTCATTTTCACTTCAGTAGCAGCCATCTTGAAATGGTGCTTGTTCTTGGTCTAGTGTAGCAATATACAGTGCACCGAATGCTTTGAATCTAAAGGTGGGATATTCCACTACTTTCTGGTGACATCTCAACACCGAACCAAGATCCTCTCACAACCATTAACGCTGGTCGCTTTCCTGACGATGGCACAAATTATCACTAGTTCCTATGACAATCTGGCACAGGTAGGTCTTAATGCTTTTAAGATTGCCTACCCCTCCTAACCTTCCAAAGAAAGCGGCAAAGATCTTCAAGCACAATCTGCTCAAATGATTCCCTGAAACGCTCATCTCTGATACCTATTTCTGCACGTCCAGAAGAGCCCTGTGGAGAAGAGTCTTAACATCAATGCTTCGTTCCAAACCAATGAGGAAAACCCCTCATGGTTTCCAAATAACCATAATACCCTCACTTGACTTCAATGCTGATCTTGCAATATCCCTCTACAACAATGGAAACATCCTTATTCAAGCTTCTGACCGAAATCTTGAACATATTGACAGAATCTTTATGAGGATTAAAAATACATTGGCTATTACAGTCCCTGCTAGTCTACCCAATCAAAGTCTCCCCTCAGCTGCGGAACCTCACGTATCATCCTCCTCCGTCTCCACCTACTCTGCCTCCCCCTCACTCCCCCTGAGCCGGTTTCACAAGTCCCCTGACACAGATGGTGAATGCAATGCCAACAAACCTAATCCTGGTATATCAACTCAAGTCGGCCTGAATACCAAAATGAGTGCTCTCCCTATCCCTCACCCAGTCTCATACTCCAGTTCTCCATCCTCTAACCCTTAACTTCCTGTCTCCTCCCCCAATACTTACCTCCTCACCCAGGATAAATCCACTTTGCCCCCCACCACTCCTCTCCACAGGGTGTCTCATCTAATAGTTACCACTAGACCTGCCGTCCACAATGCTAACCCACCCTCCATTGAGGATAAGATGACTGACCTCAAAGCAGGATCCCTTCCCCTTCCTCAATACTTACCTAAGCACTTTTGAGGAACCCACTTTGCCTTCCAACACCCTTCTCCCTGAGGGTTCTCATCCACTATCTATTCCTAGACCTGCGCTGACAGTGCTAACCTGCCCTACATTGAGGATAAGTTGGCTGACCTCAACAGGATCTCCAAATTGTTAAGGATAGCCTGCAGACCTTCTTACACTTCTCTTTGAAGATGGAAAAGTTTTGGAAGCTCTATCCTACCCTTGAGACTAATCAACCCAGTCCTCCAGCAAGGGATAAACACTGCAGGAGGAACATTTCTTCTTCCACAAATCCACTCAGTCCACTCTGGAAAACACAGCCCCTTCTTAATTACCACTCCATGCCCATAGGTCTACTCACCATCTGTCTGATGATGACACTCTCTCCCTACTTCTATCTTACAACGGCTCTCGCAGTTTCTCCTCACACTCACTACTCAACATCCAAACTATTTCCTCCAACCCGTTTAGAGAATCAAGTGTTAACCTGAGAACTGTGAACAAGAATAACCTACAACTGGTCACCACTTCACACCTAGAAGCGGTAACAACTAACTTGCACATCAAATCGATGCTTCTCAACTGCAGGTCAGCAGTGAAACATGCAGCGGATATTTCTGACCTTATCCTCATGCAAGAACTGGACCTCGTGATTCTAACTGAACCTGGCTTAATGACGCCTCCTCTCCAATTCTGGACATCTTAGTCCCTCCTGAATATGGCATTATCAGACTCGATAGACCTGTGAAAGTTGGGGGTGGCATTGCTTGCATTTGTGCTCCATCCTCACATTGAGATAGGTACAAACTTCTATGATGTGCTCCTGTGAACACCTAGGGCCAGATGTATGACCATAGTAAATTGCGACTCGCAATTTGCGCTCGATTCCGAGTCGCAAATTGTGAGTCGCAATTCACTATGTACTACAGTGTCAGAGACACTGATTGCGATTCCCACTGGGGTCGCAAAATACGAGGCTCAATAATATTAATGAGGCACTCGCATTTTGCCACCCCATTGGGAATGGCTGGCCTTCCTAGGGATGGTGGCCTGCTGGGCTCAGCAGACCACCATGTCTGGGACTGCATTTAAATAAAGCAGTTATTTTTTTTTAAATGCAGCCTGTTTTCCTTAAAAGAAAACGGGATGCATTTTTAAAAAATGACACGTTTTGTTTCATTTTTAAGGGCATGCAGTGGTCCCTGGGACCACTGCATGCCCTTAAAAATATTTTGCATGCATTTGCAAAGGGGAAGGGGTCCCCTGGGGACCCCTTCACATTTGCGATTGCATTACCACCTACTGGAAGTAGGTGGTAATTTGCGAGTGTTTTGCGACCGCAATTGCGGTCGCAAAACATTCATACATGGCTCATGAGTTGCTATTAGGAAGGGAACGCCCCTTCCTAATAGCGAGTCACAAAACCTATTTTGCAAGTTGCTAATTGATCAGCGACTTGCAAAATAGGTTTTGTACATGGGCCCAAGGTTTTTAGCTTGCGCAAACAGGTCTAAAACCCGTTTGCGCATGCTTAAAACCGTCGTACATCTGGCCCCTAGACATTGATATCTGGAACAATGGCAAGATAGTCTGTTTGCTCCACACGATATATCATCCCCCAGGTGACAATCTGCTCTTTATCGAACAAATCATGGAGTCCATTACCTCAAACTCTGACCAACACCCCAAGCATATCTTCCTCAGGGATTTTAACTTACACTGGAACGACACAAATGTTCCCTAATTGTGCTCCTTCAAGGCTTTCCTCTCCAACCTAAACTTCACCCAGACCTGCAATGGACCTTCCCACAGCAAGGGCTCCACCCTTGATCTAATCATAGCTAAAGATAACAACATACAACTTGATAACATATCACCTTGTGACTGGTCCGATCATTACCAAATCTTTGTTCACATCCTGGTCAGACAAGGTCAACCGCACAAAACGAAACAGCTGGCTTGAAATCTGAGAGACATCAACATTAATGATTTAACATCCATTAGTGATAATATACTTCTTCCACCCCCTAACATGACTAACCTGGGTGACCTTATGGATCATTACATCCACACCATGACAAATATTTTCGACACAATTGCACCGAAGCAACTCAGAAGGATACTGATCAAACAGTCCAAACCCTGGTTTAATGGCTCCCTAAATGAGAAACGTCGCAAACTAAGGCTTATGGAGAGACAATGGAGAAACTCACTCTCCATTACAAACCTCAAACAGTTGAGGATGACTAGAAGTTCATATAACAATCATATCCGTAGTGTGAAAATTGATCACCTCAGGGC
Source organism: Calotriton arnoldi (assembly GCA_963921515.1). Classification (NCBI taxonomy): domain Eukaryota; kingdom Metazoa; phylum Chordata; class Amphibia; order Caudata; family Salamandridae; genus Calotriton; species Calotriton arnoldi. The sequence goes on along the minus strand of CAWUFW010003530.1, from coordinate 714,398 downwards.
ACAGCTTGACAACGCCAAAAACAGACCCAAAAAACTATTTGAAAGCATCAAACAACAAGCTAACCACTCAACCAACCAACTCTCTGTACCCAAGATCTCTTGCCCCAGTGGGGAGACCTTCTCAGCACACTTCACTGAAAAGGCAAGAAAAATTGAATTTGAACTGCAACTCGCTTCACCAAATCTGCTGCTTCAGACCTTTCCCTCACCATCATCTTAGCCAACCGCAGTGAGAGCACCTACTTCCTACTCCACAGATTACCCTGCAAAAAAAAATGCATCATGGAACTCCTTTTTACTTCCAGATGATGCGGAGCTGCTGAAATCTATGACTTCTTTAAAACCCTCTAATCTCTTCAACGATCTGCTACCCGCCATGTTTTTCAATGAACTCAAATCTGCCATTCTTCCACTCTGGTCCTTGATCATCCATGAATCTCTTGTGCAGTGTAGGATTCCTGATTGCCTCAAGATGGGACAACTCACCCCCATCCCAAAAAGCCAAATGCAGACTTAGCTGATCCTAACAATTTCTGTCCAATTACTAATATCATAACTTTGGCCAAACTGCTTGAGAAATATGTTCACAGACAGCTCTGCAACCACATTGAGACGTTTCGGCTCCTTGACCTATACCAGTCAGGTTTCAGAGCGGGTCATGGTAGCGAAACAGCCCTAACACACATCGTTGATGATGCCTTGAGATCTCTTGACCAGAATGTACCCTGCCTACTGATCCTTCTTGATCTGTCCTCTGCGTTTGACATGGTCAAACATGAAAACCTGATTGTTGTTCTTCAAAAAAGGATGGGGTTATTGGTCCCTGTCTTAAACTGTTTTGCCTCGTTCCTATGAAATAGAACGCTAAGAATCTCAGTTAACCATTCCCTTGCAACCAGTACCCCGGTCTCAATTGGAGTGTCTCAAGGTTCCACACTCTCGCCCACGCTTTTCAAACTTTTCATGGAACCACTTGCCGAAATTCTGAACCGCTCTAACATTCAATACCACATGTATGCCGATGGCACTCAATTGTATTTGAAAATCTCTTCTCCAGAAGACATCAAAACTCTAAACTGTGCACTGCTAAAAACTCAACGATGGTTAACTCATAATCATCTTTTGCTAAATACTCTCAAGACAGAATTCCTCCTGATTGCCCCCCACAATCATTCTGTACTCACTCAAGACTGGCTCAAACAACGTACAGCTCTCAACTGCACCCCTCATGTTGTTGACTCTGTGAGATCTTTAGGCATAACTCTGGACAAATACGTGAATTTGCAAGACCACATCAGTGCAACTACAAGGTGAGCCAATCATCAGCTCAACACATTAAGGAAACTCAAGCCATTCTTGCCTTCTGAGGACATTCAGTCTGCGGTCCAATCCCTAGTTACCTCACGCTTAGAGTATGGAATGGTGACCCTAGCAGGGTTAACCAAAGCTAGATTGGCACATCTAAGAGCCACTCTGAACTCTGCAGCCAGATTCATCAATGGTTCTACAAAACATGACAACATCACACCAGACCTAATTCAACTCAACTATCGAAGCAAGGATTTGTTTCAAGATAGCCTGCCTAATGCACAAAGCTATTCAGTTCAAGACCCCCATTTACCTGGTGAAAAAACTTGAACTATCTGATTTGAATTGGACCCTAAGAGGCTCTAACACCCTCCTGTTGAAACCTCCTAAATTTAAAAAGAAAAGAACCTTCAATCGAGCCTTCTCTGGCCTTGCACTAAGATTATGGAATGCTATTCCTCCCGGGATCAGATCTAACCTCTCTACCTCCTCATTCAAAAAACAAGTTAAATGGTTACTCCTGAATGACCATCTAGAACAATAGTCCCGAAGCCACCATAACTAACTTTTATATCTAATTGATACTCTTTGATACCTCTTTCAACGTTGCAATTTTGTTTCTCCATGTGCTCCATAAGATTTATTGCTCTTCTGGTACTTTACATGTCCCACAAGATGGATTGTTGCTCTTGTTTTTGTATTTTTGCTTGTTAATGTCCTTTATGGTGTTGTATTCATGCCTCTACCTCCTTTTGCTTCCGCTCCTTTGTACAGCGCTCTGATACCCGTACGGGTCATGTTCGCGCTTTATAAAACTTTTCAAATAAAATAAATAAATAGTCCATGCAGTTGGTTTAGTTTATTCATGGAGCTCTTTTGTCAGTAAATGTTTCTAGTCCAGTTTCCCATTCCACTAATCTGTCATGCTAGGATGTTCTCATGATTCGGAAGCATAGTGTTTCTCTTTCTGCTGTTGATCAGTGAATCTTATCTACTTTCCATATTTGCCGCCTTCCAGTGCATTGCTGTTCTGCACTTAACTACAACTAACAGCAGGCCCACAAACCCACTCTGGAGTTTTCCTTTACTCTCATGTGGGAAAACCCCAAACAAGCACATCTTAGGTGACATGGTCACTGGGTTGTCTATGGCCTTTTTTTATGGGATACTGTTCCGTGGTCAGAATAGGCCTGGTAAGGAGCATTGCCATTTATATACTCATGTTTCTTAAATTGCCTTCTCTTTCCCACACAATGACTTTTGACATACATTTGTGTGAGTGACAATGCAGGATAACATTCTCTGAATCGGCATTGCTTACATTTCTACTTCATAGGCACACTATCACAACACCTTGAACCTTCAGTACATGGGATAAAGTTCACTGTGCAAATGTCATTATTGTTATTGTCCAGTAGGCAACAAAGCTATCAAACTAGAATAAACAATTGCGGTCTGACAGGGGTTGCGACATGGCCACATGGGTGCTCTTCATTATATATACAGAACCACTTCCTTGTTTAAGGGAGAGGAGCACTCAGCTGACACTGCTAGGTCACTGCATGCCAGAGATCCAGCTCAGCTGATTCCTGTTTACCAACACGAGGGATGTCCAGCTCTACAACAAGATGGACAGTCTGATGTCACTTACCCGCAGGTCGTGCAGAGTTAGTCCACCCAGCAGAGATTTGGCAGATCACCCACCCTAGGCAAGACTAGGATACTCAGAGCTAGGTAGGAGTACACTATACACAGTACTTATATACCCGCATATATTCACTGTCTTAGCACACTGGTGGAATTGTTAATCTTTTTTTACTATTCTCGTATTGCTAATCACGCTAATCTGTTTCATTCTATTGAGTATCACGGCGCATTTATTTTATACTTGAATCACAATGCTTCAATAAATATTGAAACGCCTTACTGAGTATTTTTTTGTGTACTTCCTTGGGTATGCATGAGAGTCCAAACAAAAGGGTTCTAGATCTGTTACCATGATTTAATTGAGGGATCAGGGTTGTCATGTTCTGAGGTTGCACATACATTTGTAACCCTGCAAGGTTAGGGGTCCACATGGTGCACTCTGGGCTGCCAGGGATACAGGTGAACATATCCTGAAGATGTGCACTGAATCAGTCTGGCACAATCCTGACATTTATGTTGTCCAACAAATGCACAGTTTACCAGTGAGGTACAAACTGTACGACATGGCACCACCAACATTTTAGGTTGGGCTCTTATTTAATGGATTGCCTGAGTAGTTTTGTGTACCCAAAGACCCCTACTCGCCTATTAGCTGGAGTCGTCCTTGCTGTTAGTGAAAATCCTCCACAGCTGAGTAGGTAAACCTTATGTATTGGATGTAGGTTGTTCAAGCTTGAACCTTTCAAAGGATCTCCCTGTAGTGGTATCCTCTCTGAATTCCACAATTTCTTATGGCTGAACCGGTAGCATTAAACATACCTAAGAACTGAAGACATGCAGTTACTTAAAAGCTGCTACAACATGATCTCGCACTTGCAGGTGAGGATGTTACCTTTGTGGTTGAGGCACATGAAGCATTTCGGACAGAGGCAAACGACCGCACACATTTGTTTCACACTTACACTGCAACTCACATTCTAAATATTATACAACTTACAAAGCTTTAGAAATACCCTTAACATACTAAGAAAATCAAAATTGGTTTGATGGCACCCACACTCTATAGAAGAAGTAAGACTAGGTCCCCTTAGTAATGAGGGAGCAACATGGCCAATCGTAGCCGGTTAAACAACACGTCCAAACATTGCTAATTTGACAGTACCACAATTACGCAGACTATACAATAGTCTAGTCAGAATATACAAGAGTCTGACGCAGTTCCTTATGCAAACAATGAGAGTAAATTCTGCTCAAGCTGCACAACCACAATTGGCTACACCAGGCACAGGTCCACAAAGATCAATGCTTTCATGGGTAAAGTCCTGGTCAGATGGGAGGAAATCCCATTCTGGATTGCACAAAAAGAAATTCAGCTTGAAGCCGTGTTTCCCCCATACGGGACTCAAGGAAAAACACAGACACTTTTTGTGACGTTCCGTGGCGCAGGAGCCTGCTCCATATTTACATGGCAGCACTAAGCCACTTTTTTGGGCTTAATGCTGCCTCGTAAATATGTCTCCCTTTAATGCAATTTTCTGCATTATAGGGGCGTGCAATGGGTGTTGTTGGGGGTGTTCCCAGCAACATCCATGGCTTTTTGACACTGCCTCAGATTTAAGAGAAATCGTAAATCTGAGGCAGCGCCAAAAAGTATGCCTCCCCAGGGGAGGCGTAAGGGAGGCACAACGAGGAGAAATATCTTTATTTCTCCTCGTTTTTCCTTTTTCTATGTGTGCTGCATTCTGCAGCACACATAGAAAGAGGAAAAAGCCTCTTCTGATTGTTTCTGTGCAGTAAAGTGTCCCTTCCTGCATAGAAATAATCATCCCCGCAACGCACGCACCCTTGCACCATGGTGCACAGGTGTCTGCGTTGGTGCACGGCAGCCTATTGTGCGCCGGAGCAGGGGAAAAGGACAGGAAAACGCTGTATCTGAAAGGACCAGCGCATTCCTGCCCTTTTCTTTTACCATAGGGCAGCGCAGCAGGAAGGCCTGCGGTGCTGCCCTATGGTAAAACCTCATAAATGAGGCCCAGAATTCTTACAATATGCTTGCCAATGGTGGCTACCCCTGTGGAGGACTGCCCCCTTGGTGCACAGTCTTAGCTGCAGTATATACCAGGACTCATGGTACACCCTCATTAGCTGTTTTGCCAGAGGTGCTTAAACAGATTGAAAATGAGTATAGGGAAACCCCTGCCTTGGATTTAGAAATGACACTGGCGGGCAATTTTTCCGCTGTATCTGACATTATGTTGATTAACATTAAATGGGAAGCAGCAGCATTGGCGGCATGCCAACAACTCCTTAACCTAACTCCAAGAGAAGAGGTGCGAGAGTTACCTAAAATGATTGATGAAACCTATGCATCCATAGGCACAGATTAGTTGGGAGCCAGACCTACAAAACCTCAAATTAAGAGTAATTCTGAAAAGGATAACTCAAAGCAATCACCCAAATCTTCTACGAAAAAGAAGAGGGAGAATAAAAAACATAAAGGAAAGACTAAATCGCGGGGTCAATCTCCTCAACAGGAGCCACCGAAAAGCACTTCAATCTGTGTAACCGTGATAACATTAAGACGCCTGACAGGTATCAGGATACTGATACATGTTCATCTTGTTCCTTTCAGGAGTCAACCACAAAACGTTCGGAGAGAGGTGGACAGTCAGAGCACAGATCAGAGGAGTACATGAAACCGAAGAAGGACTCACAACGTTCTTCTGACTACATAATAGAAAAGGAAGACAAACCTAAACAGTCAAAGCCTCAATTCAAAAAGAAGAAGGTAGCAGGACTAAAAGTCAAGCATGCCACGGATATTGAGGACACTGCTTCTGAGTGGTGAGTGAGCTCTGACCATGCGGTACAGTGCAGCAGACGTCATGACAGTTCTCCAGAACCTAATGGATTGTCTGGTGGCAGTAGCGTTGAGTGACTATATCCAGATGGAAACACCGGATAGTAGTTTGAGCATCCCACGTTGTCTGTACGAGATGCAATCCCAATTGGAGGGGGACGTACAAAGATACATAAATGTTCCCTTTTGGGAGAACTTGTCATTCGGCTACAATATTCTCTTGGCTGAAAAGGATTGGCCACTTGAATTTAGGATGGATTGCCCAGAGGGAGAAACAATAATTTTACCTGCTTTTTCCGACCTCGTTCCTGAATCAGTTAAACATTCATATGCCAAGGAGTTGGCGTTAGCGCTAGCTCCTGCGTTATACTGCAACAACCATGTGGGATGGGATGACGGTTCTCCATATCATGTAATACCAGTGAGGTCGACCCCACAACCTTGAAGACTATACCCTGTTAAAAATTAGGCTAAAAAAGAAGTTAGAGAGATTCTCACACAACTTGAATACCAAGGTGTAATAAAAAGTTGCACCTCTCCTATGAATAATCCCTTATTTCCAGTTATGAAACCAGACCATTCATATTGTCTAGTATTAGATGACAGACATCTAAGCACAGCTACGTGTACATTCGCAGTACAAAACGCACACAGCGCAGCACTAAAGAACAATATAGTGTGTAAAACATTCAAAACAACACTAGATAGCTCAAATTGATTTTTCTGCCAAAATATAGTACCTGACAGCATTCAGTGCTCTCGGTGCTCAAAAACAGTTCTATCTTTTGCCCCATAGGTGTAAGAATAGGCCCAGGCTGTTCACAGCACGGGTCACAGAACTTCTACCAGAATTTTATGACCAGTCATTGGCCTATGTCAATGACATTTACATGATGGATGATGATGTGTCTACACACTTGACAAGATTAGATCACATTCTTCTGGGATTTGCTTACATGGGCTACAAATTCAACTTTAAAGAATCATAAATTGCCTACATCAAAGTCTTGACTCCGGGTTTCAAGATGTCAAGTGAAGCCAAAAGCCTTGCGATGCACTTCTTGGAGAAGTGTACGCTTTTACAACCATTAAACACATTGAAGACACTTCAATCCATATTGCAATGAACAATCTGTCTGTAACCTGAGTATGTCGAAGACTGTGCAGTGTACCAGCAGGCAGCCCTTAATAGCACTTCATGGCCCAGAACTCTGTTTGTGGTTGCAGCTAAATGGAGTTTGTCAGGTTTGTCAATGTGATTGATTCAGTGATTTTTTATTTATGTGTGCGGGTGTCACCCGCGTCAAACTTCACAGGTTAATTTTGTGTAAGTGAGGAAAAAAGGGCGCTGTGCATTTAAATTGTATTTGCAGCCATCTGTTTACTAAGTAGTTTTTAGAGTCTCCACAGAGCAACCATGTCTCCAGGAGCCCTAGTAGCGGCACTGGATCCACATGCTGCTGCCTTGGAGACAATCTGTTTGTAAATTTTGTAGACGCACGGGGCACGATGCAGAGCATTGTGTACACAGCTCATGCCGGGTATATTCATTGGCTTCATTGGCGACTGCAGGCTCGTTTGTGTGAGTATTCTATAACTGAATTGCTAATTGTTACCATCTACCATGCATGTATTTTCAGTGTGCATTAGGTTGCTGTGTGAGCACACTCGCTCATCTGTGTACGCATCTTCTAGACGTTTCCGATTGAGAATGTCTATGACCATGAGTACTGTGAGCTTGGCTTGTAAACATCCTTTTGTGTGCCTGTCACAGAGCCTCTGATGATAATAGTGCGTGCACTTCCTAAGACCTTCCCATGGTCGTGAACTCAAAGGTCTGAATACCTCCTCCCTCCCCCGGGCCCATGCAAAGAGTCTTTACCAGAAAATGCACAATTCAAGCTAAGGAAGTAGAGGATGGACCAATGCTAGAGGATCACAGGAAGTGACCGACCCCCAAGTAAGCGTGTCAACAACAAGCCATGTGTGTTCATGCAGTCGGCGCTGACTGAGTCCTGTTCCACTTTAGTGTCATAATCATAGCACGGGCATCATAGTATGCGGACTCGGGTATTAAATGCAATCACAGCAGCATACAATAAAATCAGTTGTCATGGACCCACGTTAGAAACCGATGGGGGATATTCTCAAGAACGTGCGATAATCATCGCCAAAATAGGTTAACGCAATTTTACACATCGCCGTCTATCGCGGGAAAATAACTCTGTGTTAACGTCTTATTCTCAACACGGCGGTAACATGCGATAGTTTCCCAATAACGCGTCAAATGTCCGCGATAAAATAACCGGGACGGCGATAAAAATCTAAACCCGAACGTGAAAAAAGTTGCGATGGGCCCAACTGCGATAAAAAATTCAGCGATAAGCAGCGCCAGGCCTGCAAGTCCCACAAGTCAGGCGGGAAAAACCACTATAAAAGCGGCAACAAAAAACACTAACAAAAAACAAACAACTGCGAAGCACCATGAAGATAGCCGGAGCAAGTATAGAGGACAACCAGAACCCCACAAGCCCCACGGAGGACCAGCCTGGGACCTCGGGGACAGAGAAGGGCAAGGCTGAAGAATAAGAGGAACCCGCGTTTCAGTACGCAGGAAAACCAGATCCTCATTACGGAGGTGATAGAACACCACCACCAACTGTTCATCACCTCCACTGTGTCATTGGCAACTAAAAATACAATATGGCAGTCCATCTTGGCCAAGGTGAATGCAGTCGGAGTGAAGAGAAGGGAAGTGGACGACTGCAAGAAGCGCTGGACTGATGTAAAGCGCAAAACCAAGCTGAAACTCGCAGCCAACCTGAAAGCAGCAATGCAGACCAGAGGTGGGAGTCCAGTGACACACCAGGAGCTGGATGAGTTGGAGGAAATGGTGACCCGAGTCATCATTGGGGAGATGGTGGCAGGAGTTGGGGGAACGGACACTGCACAACATGACCTGACCCAACAGCAACAGGGTGAGTAATGACCAGGGACTGGGGGGACAGGGGGAGATGGGCACAATGGCACACATGCACAATTAAGTATAGCACATCTGCGGACAAACCATGCCCAAGAGTCACAACTCCGACCAAGAGCCCAATTTACCCAAGTCTGCAATATCTCAGCACTGCATAAGCACAGAAATGAAAGGCACACCGCCTGAAAGGGATAAGGGCCAGCCAAATCAGAGCTGAAGGGGCAACATACCCACAATGCAGCACACACACATAAGAATCAGAGCACCTCAACATTGACAACAATGTGGTACAAACTGCAACACTTTCACAACAGAACAGAGGACACAACTGCTGCCGCTTGTGTGTAGAAAATGGCCATTCGCATTTGGCATAGCAGGAAACTGTGAGATGATAATGAACAAGTACAACCTCACATCCCTGATGGTGTAGAAATGTCAACTGTTCCGCATCAATTAGGCATCTCCTCACAAACAGTCACAATGCACATTGTCATGCAGTTTGTTAGTAAACTTGTACAATGCGTGAACATACATGTGAACACAATGTAAATCTGCATCTCCCCTTCACATTGCAGAGGGAGAATCAACACCTCCTGCAGAGCAGACCCAAGAACTCAGCACTGATGATGAAGAGGACCTCCCCAACATTGACACCGACGCCCTCCAACAGCTCATGGACAGCTTTGGCACCCCACCTCCAGGAGCAGGGCAGCCCAACTGCATCGAGGAGACCCTACCCCCTGCACTTACCACACAGCAGGAAGCACCCACCACCACAGCTGTCTCCCAGGACCCCCACGACCAACACATGGCATTCCAACGCCGTGTGTTAGGGTGCCAGGAAAAGATGGCTGATCAGCTGCGGGTGGGGTTCGACCTCATGGCAGCCAGACTAGATGCCATACGTGGGTGTCTAAGTCCCATCAGGGACGACTTACAGTCCCTAACGGACACCCACTGTCTGCTCCATGCTCTCCAACAATCCATGGCTGACATCGCTGGAGTCATGACTCTGAGCCAAGAACAACTGTCTAGTCAGAGTGGCTCCAGCGATGTCAGCCGGGAGTTGGGACACATAAGGAGAATGATGGAGAGCTTGGAGCGGATGCAGGCGGAAAGAATGTTTACCACGGCTGCACACCAGCGAGATGTAGCTGTGATCTTCCATGCCCTGCAGATCCTCGTCATGGCATTGCTGCCACAAGGCCTGGCGCGGATGAATGCTGCTGCTACTACTCCATCCACATCTCCGCCCCCTGAAGTGTCAGTGCCACACAGTGCGGCAGCCATTCCACCCCCGGCCCCTGATGTGTCAGTGCCACACAGTGATGCAGACTAAACACCACCACCCACATGCGAGGCACCTGACACATCAGGGGACGAAGATGATGATGAATCTGGCTTTGTGGTAAGAATAAAGTGGTAGCATTCATCTCCGCCATATGGCCTGTATCAGCTTGGTTCTGCCCTCTGCATCATGCCCTGGAATAACACCTTCCACTGTCCCCCGATACACTCAGCGACACTCACCTTGGACCTCGACATGGACTGCCATATTTGGTTTTGTTACCAATGACACAGCATCACACTGAAGTCTTCCTCTTCCGATGAACTTGTCAATCCCTAAAGGACTCTGGCTGGCCCTCCACGGGGCAACAATGTAAAGTGGGGTTTGCATGGCCCTGTACTGCTCCAGCTTCAGCACTCCACTGAATGCGAATAAAACATTCTAATTCACACAGATGTGTCATGGTCATGATCAATCAAGTATGAAAGTATGGCTGAATGTAGGGACAGTGATTCCACAAAAAGGTACTCCCTGGGCAATGCCATCAATGCGCATGTACGGCCGTGACCCAGATAGGCAGTGAGACACACATTGTCATTCAAATCAACACTCATCACAGTTGAATACAAGTGAAGGTGCGTAGACTTTATTAGCATATGCGTGTCAGTACGGGCAAGATAAGTGCCACAACATGCAGACCAATGCAGCAGTATGTCAGAATGAGGAACGTTGCCAAGCGCCGCTGTCCACTCCGGGGGAGTGCCTCACCTTTCACAGGTGTGTGTTAACCCGCGTTGTTGTCCGCTCATGTATTCGGAGTCCAGGCGAATGCAGCCATGTCCACTGTTGTCGTGGGATATGTGACCATATCTCCAAGATGCAACAAGGTGTCGGGACATGTGCAATGGGTTCCAATCTGTTGTGGCTGCAGGTACGTAGTCACTCGTCCATGAAAGAGATTGCAGCTTCGTAGGCCATCATTTCCAACATGAGGTCGTTGTCGACTTCATCAAACAAGACGGCGAGGCAATCCATTAGCAGGTCCGGACAGATGTGCTGCGTCCACCCCCTTTCACCAATTAGCACTTCAGCCCAATAGGGGAGCGGTTCAATGTGGTCACTGCACACGAGGAGTTGTGCAATCTCCCAGGTCCAGCTGCCAGCATGTATGCCAAGTATCAAGGCATCCCTTAAACGGGTATCACGGTGACACTCATGGTCGTGGGCCAACAGGGGGCGCACACACATGTCAAAATCCAGTACAGCCACCGTCCTGTTGGATAGGCAGACATCCATGGACCACTCGAATATGCACGATCGACAATGCAGCACAGGCTGGACCCAGGTGACGTTGGCAAGGCGGAAGCTTAGCCGGTAACTGATCCGCAGCACTGCCAATGGCAGTGCCCCCAGTAAATGCAGCATACGTGCACGGTACAGTTCCACGTGACAGGGGTTGTGCATGTGTCCGGGTTGTTCTGCCATTGCGTTAGGGGCTCTGGTTGAAGCGGCACTGTTCTGACCTGCGCCAGTTCTGTGGATGAAATGCCACAGCTCGGATCAATGTGTTGTTTTAGTGTGCAACGGTTGTACGCCTGGGATGGTGTGGGAGTATGTGTGAAGGCCATTCCATGCAAGATAACTTCGAGCATGGACTTCTGTGTGTGGGGTGTGTATACGTTGGTCTTTCGTCGGGCTGTGCGTAGTGTGGGAGTCATCATCAGCTGCTATGGTATCTGTCAGGGGGTGCCGGGCACATGCAATCCCGAGGTCGGAGGTGCAGATGTGCTTCCGCCTGATAGTTCAGACAATGGAGCTTTCATCCCTAATGTTAGTTTGTCATCTGCTTGCATTCAGGAAATGTGATGTGGCTTGTTGGGGGTGGGGTGGGATGTGTGCGACTTTGGGATTCATGTTTGACATGACTTGCATGTGGCAAATGAGCGGCATCACTGTGTGTTACGTTGCCTCACAGCTGCACCTCCCTTCCCCGAGCCTATTTACTTGTGTGCGCTGTGCGGTTGCATCACTTGCCCTCCTACGGCACACCATTGTCATGCCTGTCTGCGCATGTCCACAAGCCTGACAACGACACTGTGATGTTGGCCGTTGAAGGTGGGCGGCCACGTGAGTGTAAGCCTGTGGTAAGGATAGGGCGGACACAGATGTAGAGTTCATGCCTGGCTGAACTCGCGCTGCGATTAAGGCTAGGCATTTGGCACATGCTGCGACAATACAGATACACACAACACTTGGCATGTATGAGCCAAGACCCCGAGCGGTCTTGCGCTCCTTCATTTCTCCGTTTGTGTGAGCCCGCACTCCGGGTGCATGCTACATTGCAACATTGTCGATTGCGGGCCGGGTGGCGCCGCCACTACAACAGAGACACATGCATTAGTTACTTCCTTGTCCAGGCCAGAACTGAACCATGCCCAGAGCCCCGGACAAATTCTCCACACCCCTACGCTGTACTGGCATATGCCGGCCCAGCCCACTCCGCTTATGCTTACAGGGGAGGACGACAAAGCTACGTGTCCAAGGTCTTACCCACTGCCTGAGGTGACATGGTTGCGGCCGCTGTCCACAGCACATTGTAATGTGGTAGGGCCCGGGGCCATCATGCATTCATAATGACCACACGGACACACTTATATAGGTAGTGGAACTGGCTACGGGCACGTGCGCCCAGCCCCTTTTTATTGCCAGGGTCACATGTCCAGTGATGCCTGTGCTGGATGGGTGTGGGGTGAGTGTAAGCCAGTCCTCAGGGAGTGGTTGGTGCTGGCAACAACTAGAACAGTGATCAACGTTTCACACTCACAAGACTCAATCAGGATGGGTCCATAATTTGTGGTGCACTGAGGTAGGGGCACCTGCTCTGACATCACACACACAAGACTCAATCATAAAGGGTCCATGACTTGTGGTGCATTGAGGTAGGGGCACCAGCTCTGACATCACACACAGAAGACTAAATCATAAAGGGTCCATGACTTGTGGTGCACTGAAGTAGGGGCACCAGCTCAGACATCACACACAGAAGACTCAATCATAAAGGGTCCATGGCTTGTGGTGCACTGAGTTAGTGGCACCTGAAGAGCTGAGCAGGGTATCAAGCTGACGATGGCATCCAAGACAGGTGTGAGCCACTTTGCTAGGCTGGCTGTAAGACTCCTCTGACTCTGGCAGTTGTTGGTTGGAGGTGGTCCTGGCGGTGGTGGCGGGTGTGCAGCCAGCGATGATGGCGTGTCCTTGCAGGTCAGGATTGGATTTGATTTGTGTGAGCCCTGCTGACCGCAGTGTAGGCCGGAGGCAGCGGTCAGCAAGGGCCCACAGCCATGTGGCGTTGACTTGAGCTGCACAGAGTTAGTGGCACCTGAAGCACTCAGCGGGTGTGCAGCCAGCGATGATGCGTCATCCGGGCGGCCCGCACTGGAAGCAATGTCTGTTGCCTACTGAACTGCGCCATAAATAAATCAAGACTCAATTTGAATTGGGGGACCTGCTGACCGCATTGTAGGCCTGGAGGCAGCGGTCAGCAAGGGCCCATAGCCACATGGCGTTGACTTGAGCTGCATAGAGTTTGTGGCACCTGAAGCGCTCAGCGGGTGTGCAGCCAGCGATGATGCGTCGTCCGGGCGGCCCGCACTGGAAGCAATGTCTGTTGTTTACTGAACTGCGCCATAAATTAATCAAGAATCAATTTGAATTGGGGGACCTGCTGACCGCAGTGTAGGCCGGAGGCAGTGGGCAGCAAGGGCTCACAGCCACGTGGCGTTGATTCGAGCTGCACAGAGTTAGTGGCCCCTGAAGCGCTCAGCGGGTGTGCAGCCAGCGATGATGCGTCGTCCGGGCGGCCCGCACTGGAAGCAATGTCTGTTGCCTACTGAACTGCCCCATAAATAAATCAAGACTCGATTTGAATTGGGGGACCTGCTGACCGCAGTGTAGGCCGAAGGCAGTAGTCAGCACACACATAACTCCGTGGTGCTGTGCCGCTGGGGTCATGGCGGCGGACTCGTGGCAGGGTGAGGGGCGCCGCCCTGGCAGACGCGTTAGCCATCCCGGTAGTGAACCACGCCCAGAGCCCCGGCCTATTTATTCACACTCCTACGCTGGACTGGCATACGCCGGACCAGCCCACTTCGCTTACGCTTACAGGGGGGACGACACAGCTACATGACCGAGGTCTTCCCCACTGCCTGAGGTAACATGGTTGCGTCCACTGTCCACAACACTACAAACACCAGCAGTATATGTCCACATGGACATGTCTGTGCTCTGCATACTGATGTCTGTCCAGCACATCACTGCCACACTTGGCATTGTTTACATTCTTATTCATGGGTGACTTGCCTCCTTCACACATACTTGGTTCCCACCAATCCCCACATTCTGCAATTGTGTGGCTGAGGGGCCATGCCGTTTTCGGAAGGTCAGCTGTCTTGTTCTGCGCTGCCTGGGTGGTAGTCCAGGGGGGTCACGGGGGGCCTGGGGGTGGTGGCGGTGGGTGTTGTGGACCTCTTGGGTCTCCGAGCTGCATGATCAGTAGCTCCATGACATGTGTTGGTCTTCAGATGTGGCTCTGGGCTGGGCTCCCTTTCATACTGCAGGTTGTCGTCCTGCTTAACACCAGTCAAAGGCAGGTGTTAAATCCCTGCCTCTAACGCGCCTTATCGCCTGTTTTTGAATCGCATCGCAGATCTGGCTGGTCGTTGGGAATATCGCGAAGTGGTGTTTTCGTGTGTTTTTGCACGGGAACGCCTACTCTGCATATCAATAGCGTTAGTTTTCGCTCGCATCCGTGGCAATGTTTTTTGCGGCGGCTGTCACTGGGAAACTGGCGATATCGGCAGTTTGCACCAGCTTGAGAATAGGGCGAAAAATCTATCGCCACTTTTGTGGCGCTAAAGTGCCGATAAATTGGCGATAAGTCCTTGAGATTATGCCCCGATGTCTTTTATAGGGCAACAAAAATGTACAAGCACTCCTCGACATGTACCACACGGTTATCATGTGCACAATTAACGGCAGAGAAATGGCAAATATTGTTGTAACAAGTATTTGTCCTTCCTTTATTGTGGTGATGCTTGGAGGCTATGCTAAAGTAGCAACGTTGGCTTTGTATTCATCAGGGAATGTTCATTAGATATTGTTCGCCATTTAAACCAACAGGAGCAAAGCAGCACACGGAGCACGTTTGATTTTCCATTCTTGGTTTTATTCCTTGGGTTAGTTCATGTAACTGCTTTACTGGCCTCCTTTAGAAGCTGCCCTTGCTTCTACTCACACGTCCCACCACTCTGTGCTGCTGCTAAGTAGATAATTGATGTTCTCTTTCATCTGTTGATCAACATCTCCTGTTCTATATTGTAGCAGTCAAATGATGATGTGTTTGAGGGAAGCTAAGTAGCAAAGGAACAGACAGGGATATGAGCATAATATACAATACAACTCCGCCCGCTCGTTGAACTCCATGGAATTCCACAGAGTTTTTCGGTAACTCTCCGAGCTCAGCCCAGGCCTAATCAGGTTATTCCTACGTTACATTCAACGAGGGAGACACTATACCATTGAATATAAATCGCTTTTATACACCAATGCTGAGATGCGTTTTGCACCGACTGAAAAAATTCTGACGGTGGTACAGACTGCTGTGGTGAGAGAGAGAGCATTGGCTCAGGAGAAATTAATAATTGTCATGACCCCTGTGCTGGCCTTAGAGGTTGTCACAAAGGCCAGCGTTCCCAATGCTAAAGCATTACATCCAAGATAGATACAGTGGGCCAACTCTCTCACCACAACAGATGTAGACTACAGATTTGATTCTACACTACAAACACAAGCATACCTGCAGTACAAAAATGAATACCCTCTGCCTAATGAAGTCATGCCTCTTGATTAGTATGAATACATCATCTATACTGACAGTTCAGAGCATCCTGTCATAGGGACAAAACAGAAATACTCAGCAGTGTGCGCTCCTCTTAAAGGTAGAATGCAGGATGGTGAATTCCAATCTGAAAAGACCTAAACACAGTCACTAGGTGATTGCACAGCTGGTAGAACTCAGATCTCCAATTCTGGCATTTGAGAATACAGATCCTGGATTCCGCACTCATAGTGTGTGTCTCGTATTATTGTGTCTAGTCTTATAATGAGTATCTACACTACTGTAGCCAGAATGGACTGAGAAATTCTAAAGGGTACACCATAAAGCACAAAGCGCTTTGGGTACAGGTGGCTAAGCTGAAAGAATGCTTGCCACAGACTCATGTAATTCACACCTTGTGACATCAGTGTGTAGGAATACACATTGCAGGGAATTCCATAGCTATGAAAGCTGTAAAAGCAACAGTGCAAACTGCTGCTGTCGCTGCAATTACTCATTCTAGTATGAGGATAGATAACCATATTATGACGGCTGTCAACACTGCACGTGATGACCCCCACTTGCTGAAAGGCTTTCCAGCAAAGTACTCCTACCAATTAAGTGTGCAAAACATACCATTTGCTCATATTCCCGGAGTGGGGGATGGAGTAATACCAAATTCAGATCGCAGGTTAGGTTTAATCCTAGCAGTACATGAGGGCCTAACATCTGCACAACCAGTGGTGGAGACTACAATTTCACTATTGCAGCAATGCTACTGGTGGCCAGGTCTTTATAAACAGACAAGGGACTTTGTCCTCAAATGCAACATCTGCCAGCAGATGAAGGGTTCCACAGTAACAAGTTCACTGCAGACACCTCTAGTAATATCTAACAAGCCTCCTCTTGTGTTTATCTGGACCACTGCAGCTCCTTACAATCAGATGGGGTTTACAAATACATCTTGGTAGCTGTGGATTCCTGCTCTAGATTCCTATGGGTATGGCCACAGTGATCGACTGATGCCCGAATTGTTATCAAAGATCGGCAACTCTTTATCGGGACATAAGCAGTTGACACATTCCATTCAGACCGGCGTCCGCCTCTAAGGCTTACAAAGACATCATGGGAAAATTGGGTGTGACTGTGCGGTACTAGTTCCTCTACCATCCCGAGGGAAACGCGGTAGTGAAAAGGAAGAACTGAGAATTAAAGCAGTCTTTAACAGCGAGGGTATTAGGCTCAGGTCGCAGTTGGGTCTATCACCTATATGGGGTCCAGAGAGCCCTCAACAATCTGCCTAGAAAATTCCTGGGTGTTTGGACTCCCTATGAGATCCTGTTTGGGGTTAAGATGTGGGTACCTGTCCTTGACAGTCCCAGCACAGTGGCGGCAGAAACACCCTTTGACATAATGAACGTTTGGCTGTTTTACAGGAACTGAATAGTTTTCAGGACCCACAGAGCAATGTCCAAGTAAAACCCACCACCACTGGTGAAGTGAAGTAAGCATCAGCAACTCTTGCTAGGCTCCCCAAGATTAGTGAACTGGTCCAAGAGAAAATAGTGGACAAGAAAGAATTTGGGCCATCTTACATAGTGCCTGTACCTATCCTGGCTGAAGGTACCAAAACTGTACATATACCGCCCCTTGCTGGGAGCAAAAACAAGAGATTTGTGTCAATAGATCTCATTAAACCACAGCATGTGGCGGGTTCTACACAGTAGGCCACGTGGGATCCTGGGTAGTTACCTGTCTCCTCTCACTACTGTACAGGAGGTCCCATTGGAAGTTTTGATTAGCGATGAAGCTTCTACTCCCCGGCTGGAGATAGCAGATAATGAAGTATCTCTTCCACCTGCTATATCATCAACAAATATACAAACAACGTGTACAGAAACACAGATTTCTATTCAGAAACCAGACCGGGTGGTGTCTACGTCAATGTACCACAAGTTGAGTCAACTCCAAGTCCCACACAGCCTCCAGAGCTGCCGGAAATAGATTGAACAGCCTCTGGCTACTTTGTCAACTGTGATTACTTTTCATCAGATTCATCTGAGCCATCTCCACCACCACCTCGATGAGGTAGATTGCACGTATTCTACTTTTGGCTGAAGAAGACACACTTTGTTCCTTCATGGCTATACCTGTGGATTACAATTTCACTTCTTTTCCTCATCCTTTGGATTGGTTTTGTGACAGTCTTTTTCCTGCTTCTGAATGGATAATATCTCCCAGAACACTCTGCTGTGCAATTGGTGAATTTGGTTTTAACACCTCATTCTTCATTACACAGTGCGAAGAGCCCTTTCCCTGGTGAACATTTCTCCTGTTCCGGTTCCTGATGGAATTGTTTGAGATAGGGTATTGTATGATATATTTGGTTCAACTGACCTTTTCCAAATACCACATGTATTCTGCATTACTTTAAATGACAATATCACCCCTAGTACTGCTTCCCGTGATTGGGACATTGATACAGTGAATGAAACGCTTGAAGATCTAGGGTATTCCACTATTTTTAACTCTGATGAAATGTATGATGGTACGACTAATTATGAAGAAATGTTCTGTTTTCAACATTATGGTCAGCACTTCGTGCAGAAAGCAAGTACTCCATTTGCAGTATTTAATTACATACAATGGGAACACTGCCCTACACCACCACAGGGTAGCTCACAAACGTTTACACAGATGTTTGCATGTTTCTCTGGTCACAATGCAGCTGACCCGGTGTCTTATTATTATAGGCTCATACCATCACTGTTAAAAATGGGGGTCTCGAGTTGGCAGAGGCAGGTACCTTTGTCCAAATAGGGACCCTTGCTTCTAGTCAGGGTAAGGGGATACACTTCTAAAATAACCCCTGCTCACCCCCCTGGTAGCTTGGCATGAGCAGACAGGCTTATCTCAGATGCAGTGTGTAAAGCATTTGTGAACACATACAGTAACACAGTGAAGACACTACAAATGGACACCACACCAGTTTAGAAAAATAAGTAAACTTTATCTAAACCAACAAGACCAAGAACGACAAAAAATCCAACATACAATACTCTTAAAAATAGTTACTGTGCAAAATAACCTTTAAATTGCAGGAAAAACGTGAAAATAGAGTTCCTCCGACTCAGTAGCTCCGTCCGGGGCTACTGCGATACTGAATACGACAGAGTCTAACAATTCCACCTAACCGCGTCAATACGGGTTAGCAAAAGCATCGATAGACTCGGAGACAGTACCTTTTGTTGTTGTGGCCGAAACGATGGTACGAGCCGGTCCGGGACAACCGTTGCGGTTGCGATGTGAGATGGAAGCGATGCAGCGCGTGGTGTCCTCACGGCTCTGTGCAGGCAGCGGCTCGTTGAAGGAGTTGGTGAGACCAAGGCTTGCGTTGCAGGGTGAGACGGTGCTCGATGTGGTGCTGGCAGGTCATGATGCTGCGACGGAGCCGGTCAATGTTCGAGTCAGGCAGCGACGCAGTCGATGACGTCTGGGCAGTGTGTAGCAAAGCGTTGTGGAGTGCGATGCACACAGGACGCGGTGCAAGCAGTCGCTCGTTGACGGAGTCGGTGAGACCAGGATTGCGATGCGAAATGAGGCGGTGCTCTCTATGGTGCTTGCAGGACACTGAATCCTGCGACGGACTTGATGACAGAGTCAGTTACCCTTTTCTTCTCCAGGCAACTGAAACCAGCCGTTCCAGAGATGGTGCCCAGCTGCTTGGTGAGGTCTTTGATGTTCCTGAGACCTCGTGAACAGGGGGCACGCTCAATTCAAGCCCTTGGAGATCTTCCTCAAGCAGGGGACACAGCAAAGTCCTTTCTTCTTTCCTCGGCAGCAAGTAGCCACTGCAGGCCAACCCCAGACAGCAAACAGCGCGGGGGCAGTATTCCTCCTCAGCTTCTCCGGCTCTTCTCCTTGGCAAAGGTTCCTCTTGATTCCTAGAAGTGATCTAAAGTTCTGGGATCTGGGCCCCAATATTTATACTACAAAATCCTTTGTTATCTGGTGTCAGAGAAGCCCTGTGCTTGGTCAAAACCGGTTCTGTCCTCTCTGGTGCAGCTTCCTGGCAGGAAGTGGAGACAGCATTGTCCTGGGCAGACCAGGCCCATTCAGGTGGAAGGAAATCTCCTCCCCTACTTTAAATGCAGCCCAGGTCTAGTCATCCCAGCCCTGACTCATCAGGCTCTCTGGAGCCACTGCTCCTCCCCAGCCCCTGTCATCCAAAAGCCAGACATGCAATACACAAACCAGGCAGAGGCATACTGGATGGCTAAGCAAGAAAATACCTACTTTCTAAAAGTGGTATTTTCAAACACAGAATGTAAAAATCACCCTCACTAAAAGATACATTTTAGCATTCTGAGTTCAGGCATACTAAACTTTATTTTCCTACCTTGTTCCCAGGGGTAGTTATGTTTATAAGATGTTATTAACAAACTCCCCATTCTATCTTATGGGAACAGGTAGCCTTGCAATAGTGAAAAACTAAATTGGCAGTAATTCACTATCAGGACATGCCACACACACCAGGGCATGTCCTACCTTTCACATACACTGTACCCTGCCCACAAGGGTACCTTGGGCCTACATTAGGGGTAACTAACATGTAAGAAAAAGGAAGGTTAGGGCCTGGCAAGTGGGTACACTTCCCAAGTCGACATGGCAGTACTAGACTGCACACAGGCTCTGCAATGGCAGGCCAGAGTTACATTTACAGGCTGCTTATGTGGGTATCAGTGCTGCAGCCCACTAGCAGCATTTGATTTACAGGCCCTGGGCACACACAGTGCACTGGACTAGGGACTGACTAGTAAATCAATGAGCTAATCATGGAATCACCAATCCATAAACACAATTTGCAAAGGGAGCACTTTGGCACTGAACAGCAGTGGCAAAGTGCCCAAAGCATCTAGACCAGCAAAAACGAAGTCCAACATACAGCAAAAACACAGGAAGCAAAGGCAAAAAATGCAGGGTAGACCCACGCCAATGGTGCCAGGTCTAACAATCGCCAATAAAGAAAAATATGCTCACTGATACAAAGTTGATATAATCTGAATCTTGGCTTTTCCAGTTGTTCACACAAGAATTTGACTTTTGGAGAGACACTGTTGATTTTAAATCAATTTCAGGAACAAAAAATTGGCAGGTTCAGGGGAACAACACATTATTTAGAGCATGCCAGATACCACATCAACTAATTTTCCTGAACAAAACTGTGCAGCAAACATCATGTCTTTCCCTGGCTATGATGAAAGATTTAAATACACCAAACATTCCCACATTTGCACATTGTGCAAACTGGCAACGGTTTGCAAAATACACGGAGCAAACATTAGACACCAAGCTTTGCCATGGTTCATACAATAGTTAAGGGACCAATCAGGGGGTATGGTTAGTGTGTCTGTTAGATACTAATGGATGCCATGCACCTTTCCTGGGGGACACTGAAGGTTTTAGGATTAGCAGGCCCAACCCACATTATGTGCAGACACAACACTTAGGTATGGTAACTACTTACAGTGTTGGGAAGCTGTGCCTTTATTGTATAAAAACCTCAACATTGTCCCAGGTGAAACAACATGTGTTCCTTCTTTCTGATGACATGGGACTAGAAGACTTTTTATAAGGTCCTTGAAAACCATGTCAAAAGCGTTTCTTGTATGCAATATACATTGAAGTTTGGAAAATTTCCCAGCAGGAGGCTGCTGAGAGATTGCGCGAGATTGACAGGGCAAATTTATAAAGGGCTCTAGCAGTAGTTGATAATGGTATTACCACATTGCCCACTAGGATATACTCTCTGGGTAACATTATGTCATCTGCAATAGACATCATACAGAATGACATGTCCTCTTTACAACTTGGGCAGTCACAGCTTAAATCAATTATGTTACTGAGCTGGACTCTTCAGACACTGGTCGTGTACCATGGCAACACCTTAATGCCACTAGCTTGTTTTTACCTTAAAATCTAACAAAATAACAAACAATCATGGCAAGAAAGGACACGACGTACACTGTTACAGATAGAGAATTTGGAGAAATTACCATTCACTGTTGCAGGAATACCTTCCACGAATAGGATAATCCACGGTTTTATTTCTTTGCTAAGTTCGACATTTCACTTCCAATACTGTTTACAACACCATCAAACAGGCAGATACGAAGCACAAGGAGAAGGATATGTGCATGAGTCATGGATCTTACCTTTTAGATATTGCTCTAGGAATGGTGAGACTGAAGTCTTTCTTAGCAGGACTGATGGCGAAAATACTTTAGGGCATTCCTTGGTGTTTAGGGAGGTTTCGCTTCATGGTGCATGTAATGCATCCATGGCAACTTTGTCCTGCTATCTGAAGGGTTCTCCAGTTGCTGTGATACGTCCAGCTTTCAGATTGC
This sequence comes from Calotriton arnoldi, assembly GCA_963921515.1. Classification (NCBI taxonomy): domain Eukaryota; kingdom Metazoa; phylum Chordata; class Amphibia; order Caudata; family Salamandridae; genus Calotriton; species Calotriton arnoldi. Next base: position 692,033 of record CAWUFW010003530.1, on the reverse strand, counting down.
TCTTGAATGGAAGTTATTTGATGTTGAGTGATCAGAGCTACTGTGGCATGAAACCAGGAATCGCCTATCTGGTGACGGTCTCTGCTGTCATGACTGACCGGTTGCACACAAGTACTGTTTCCACCTGCCCGCACAGTTAGGGAGGAGATGCTTTGACCTTCGATAAAGCTTTGGAATGTGCGCTCTGATGCTTTGAGCAGACTGAATGCCTTATTGTTCCAGAAGAATGTGGCCTTAACATCTGTAAGGGAGATGTTTGATCTTCAAATTGCAAGGTCTTCTTCTGGGATATAGTCTCTACTCCGCACTAAATTCCTGCTTCACTTTGGGTAACTTGTGCACAGCATATTTAACATGTCTAGTACCACAGGAGTGGCACACCTTTTTAAGAAAATAGGCTCTGGTTTGGTTAATACCTTTCAGAAAGTCTTTGGAGTTATTCCATCATTCATACACTCTGTGCTGGGAAGCATTTTTGGAGGTCTTCCCCTGGTCTTGCTCCTGGTCAGGTTTTTGCTTTTGCTTTTTCTGCTCCACAATGGATGTCCCATCAAGAGGTCAAATGGCCAATGGAACTGGCACTTCGACATGTGCTCCTGTGCCATGAACGCATGATACAGTGTTTTGGCGCACACGCTTGCTTCAAGGACTAATTGAGCACTGGTTCTTGTCCTTTCCTCCTGGATGGCTACACTGCATGCAGCTTGTATTCCGCTGTCTTCTGTGCATTTTTGAGTGTGCCCTGGACATATGCCTAGTAACACAACTGGTTCAGTCACAGGACATTGACCTACTGGTGAGCCCATTAATGGCCCATTCGTATGGTTGTCCCTTGCGCTTGCTTCTGAATGCATTCTACAAGCTCTTCTGGGATGCTTTTGATCCTGGTGCTCTGGATCTTGACTCGTTTTCTGCAGATCCTGCACTGGCTGTTCCTCCTTCGGCGGCTGCCAAGGGGGATGGATGGGAAAATGTTTGCTCTATGTATCTGATCCAATGGGTTTCTCTGGGAACATTGTTTGCGGTTGCGGTGAACAGCAATGTTTCGTCTACCTCTTGGAACACATAAACAATCTGGCAGTTTTGAGTCGTGGGACATTTTTAAATTTGGTTTTCTTTTAATACAAAATTGCTTTTTAATTTTGTTTTAATACAACTTTTATATTTTTAATAATTTTTAAATGGCTTTCAATATGCTCTTTGCTATTAAAGAAGAATGATGCTTTTTAGGTTTTAGTAGGTTTTTTTATACTTATTGACCCTTATATTTTAGAATTTGTCTAAGGATAGCTTTTGTCAACTTATGTCCAAGGAGTAGGTGTCACATGGTCAGGATAGGCCTGGAAAGGAATACTGCCATTAATATGCTCATGTTTCTTAAGTTGCCTTCTCTTTTCCACACGATGACTTATGACATACATTAGCGTGCGTGACAATGTAGGACAGCATTCTGAATCGGCATTGCTTACATTTCTTCTTTGTAGGCACACTATCACGACACCTTGAACATTCAGTACAGGGAATAAAGTTCACAGTGCAAATGTCATTATTGTTAATGTCCGTAGGCGACAAAGCTGTCAAACTAGAATAAAAAAGTGCGGCCTGACAGAGGTTGCGACATGGTCACATGGGTGCTGTATATTATATATACAGAACCACTTCCTTGTTTAGGGAGAGGAGCACTCAGCTGACACAGCAAGGTCACTGCATGCCAGAGTTCCAGCTCAGCTGATTCCTGTTTACCAACACGAGGGATATCCAGCTCGAAACCAAGACGGACAGCCTGATGACACTTACCCGCAGGTAATGGGGAATTAGTCCACCCGGCAGGGATTTAGCAGATCACCCACCATAGGACTAGGATAGGCAGTGCTAGATAGGAGTCCACTATACAGAGTACTTATATGCCCGCATATATTCACTGTCTTAGCACAATGGTGGAATTGTTAATCTTTTTCACTATTCTTGTAATGCTAATCACTGTAATCTGTTACATTATATTGAATATCTCAGCACATGTATTTTATACAAGAATCACAATGCTTCAATAAATATTGAAACGCCTTGCTGAGCATTTCTTGTGTACTTTCTTGGGTATGCATGAGAGTCCAACGTAAGGGTTCTAGATCTGTTACCACGATTTCCTTGGGGGATCAGGGTTGTCATGTTCTAAGGTTGCACATAAATTTGTCAGCCTGGCCAACATATCCTGAGGGTTTGCACAGGATCAATCCCGCACAATCTTGACATATATGTAAAAAAAAATGTAAGTCTGTTTTTATATAGCGCAGCTACTCACCCTTACGGGTCTCAAGGCGCTGGGGGCCGTCGTGGAAATTAAGTGAGCTATTGCCCAGAGTCACATGGTGCTGAGCTGAGCTGCCGCCGGAGCCGGGGATCGAACCGTGAACCCTGTGCTCCGAAGTCAGCTGCCCTGGCCGCTGCACCACACCTCTCCACATTTATGTTGTTCAACAAATGCACAGTTTTACCGGTGAGGTACGCGCCATACGACAATACCATTTCTCTCTAGTATACATATAAGACCGGGCACTCTCATATCATGCGCTACAGGTCTGCATTGGGCAAATGGCACCTTGGACAGTAACCAGTTCCTGTAAAAAAAATCCCTCATATCCTAATGACCGTAAGGCAAACCCTGTGCAGGAAATTAAACTGAACCAATTTGAATCTATTCTTGCTAGACTAGACACGTGTGCCACATATTCCACTGTGCTATTCTAGATGTCATCACTTAACTTTTTTAGTCAGAAATTCCTCCCTCTGTGTCTTCAGATCTGGTAGTGGCTGTCCCAGTACCTCTATCATCGACTGGGTAGTTGTGCCATAATTCTACGACTCCATTACCATGTTAAGATTGTCAGTACCACAGTGTCTCTTGACAATTCGATGTTGCCCTTTTCCCATATTGCTCTAACCTCATGGCACATTCTCTCAATGGTCAAGTATTGCTCAGCGCTATCCCGTTCACAAGGCCACTAGAATTATGTGGCAGAGGAGGGCCAAATTATGCAGCAGGGTTGACTAAATTATGCAGTAAGAAAAGGCAATTTATACAGCATGATGTGGCACCTTTTGTGATCATATTACTTAATCTTTTTGTCATTTTTATATCAGGTAACAGTGTGTGAGAAAGGAGATCACCCTAATTAGTAATTAATTAAACCCCCAATACAGTTATAAGCAACTGAAAGATGACCAGTCAACTCTTGTGAAAAGCCTTCCGTGTGCAGGAACCTGAGTAACCATATTTTTGTAACTTTTGATCCGTTTGAGCTAGAAACAATTTTTTTTTGTGAAAGTCTGCGGATTATGCAGCAGATGATGGATTGTGTGGCAAATGTGGCATTCCATAGTTATGCGAAAATCACTGTAGCCACAGAATCACATCCCTCTAGTCAATGGGTAGTGACTTTAAGTTTGCTATTCTCAAGTCCTCATCAATCTGATAGCTTACGAAGTACAGGGGGCTTTGAAATAAAGTTGTTAATGGTGTGCTTCAAATACCCCATTAAAATTGCTCTGGGTGTGAAAAATGTCCTTTCAATCTGTATTGACGTCAATTCTGATTATTTTGTTCATTTCTTAGCAACATTGTTAGGAGAGCCTCAGATTTATCACCCTTAGTGTGCACCCTATGTGTATAGGATTTATAATCAAAGCAACAGAGACATTCTCATGAAGCTGCTCATGTCTCTTTTGTTCTTGGCTAATTCTTTTTCATGTCTAGGATCATGTGCACTTTCTACTTCAATTTTCTACGATCTCATTCCAGGTAACCAGTTCCCTAAGGAGGGTGTTGCAAATATCTTTGGACATTTTTATGCATTCTCCTTTCAATACTGCCTTAAAATCACGTAACACTAGCATCAATAAATATTTAAAATCGAAAATATAATTCTTTTGTAACATACTGATGATAACCTCCTTAACTTAATGGACTTCTCCCTGCATGTCTTAATATTACATGTCATCGCCCAAGCGACCTAAATGTAAGATGCCACTGTAGAATAAATCAAAACTTGATTGGTCCTAGCAGTAATGCTTCCTTGTTATTTGTATATTTTAATACCAGTATTATTATTTTTTGCAACAACTCTTTCTTGAAAGATCATATTGACAGAAGCAATGACAAATCACAAAATGAAAAGGATGGTGGGCGGAGGCACATCCGCGTTGCTGGAGGGGGCGGAAAATGCCCTTTTTCGCACTCCAGCAGCGGTCCTCCCACCCGCCATATTACGATGGGAAAACATAGCCCATTTTCCGTCCGCTGCATAGTCAGGTGAACCGCCAGATTTTTGCGCCCGCCACAGCGGCGGAGTGAGCCAATAGGGACTCACCGCCGTGCGGAATGACGTTCCGTCCGCCATACAAATCACGATGCCGCAGACAGCCCATCACATCACACCGGCGGAAGCACGACAGCGGAGCGCGGAACCTGACTCCCGGTCCCCTCCACCTGGTCCTGATCGCAATGGATCCAGCACTCCAAGCCCTTTCGGTGCTGTACCACCTCCACTACCAGCAAATAATGCACCATCACGGACAACGACGCAGGTACGCAAAAACACAACTCCGCACACAACCACAACACACAACTCTTGTGCCGACACACGGTTCCTGTCCACATCAGACACTCTGGTGGGGACAGGAACATATCCCCCAGTGTACTCACACATGTCCTGCCTGCTAGAAATCCACACCTCTGCATCCGGTCACCCATCAACCGCGAAATCACAGCAATGTCCCGGTCACGTCACCGCAGCGGTGAAGACGTGGGAAAACCTGCACACAATGTAGTAGGCAGGGCCTTCGCCAGGCATGGGCAGTCCCCAAAGATTCACAGGGCCCCACCTTCACCCTTCCCACACTACTCATCCCACACCCATTTGAGAACATGCTGTGTGCCCCTCCTGTGCCCCCCATGCACAATTAATCTGCCAGGTGCAGCCAGACCTTGCACCTCACACATCAAAGGACAAAGGAGATTGACTGGGAAGGTGGGGGTGAAGAGGAGCACCCTGCACAGAAGCTCAGGGGCAGGACATCCCTCCTCTTCACACCAACCTTCCACCCCTGTGAAGCTAACTGAGTATGATCACAAAATGAAGACTCACACTACCTATGAACATCCAATGAACTGTTCACACTGCCTGTCAAGTCACTCACAAACACCCCACACTGACACCCAGCCACATACCCATACCATAGGCCACCAGCAATGGAGGACAACAAATGTGCCAGCCAAAAGTGAAGTGGACAGTGCTGGAAAACCATGGAGCAAGCCACATAGCATCTGTACATCACACCACCCTTAGGCCATCAAATCAGACATGGCTGGCACAGTGAGTCAAATTAAGCCAAAGTGAGCTCTGTGCAACAACTCAGGGAGACATCAAGGCAGGCCATGCATAGGCACAGGAATGATAGGAAGTGTCTGAAGTCATACAGTGACCAACCACACATCTGTCTCCACTTACTTGACATGTGTATAATCAGCACAACACAGATGGCACATTGTCACACTCCTTGACTGTCAAACACAAGTAGGACCTTCACACATACCCCTCGTCTACCCATCTCACACCTGCAGCACACAACACCTGTGAAAAACACACAGAATGGTCCAAATGATGGCCTGTGAGTCCAATGACAACCAATCACACTCCCTGTGGTGCATCCACAAATGTCACACCCGCACTCAAGGATGCCTGAACTAATGCTGACACAAAAACAATAGCCAAACACAAACCTCACAAACAACCTCCACAGAAGTCCAAAAAGCCCAGACATGTGCAGCCAAATAGTGGAAAGGCAATGTGACCACAGACAGAACAGGAGTACACAACATTGTCACTCAGGGCCAATGCCCAGACACCATACCCCAACACAAACAAGAATTGCATCATCCAAAAACAAACATGAACAATAACTGGGATCAATGGGACAATCAGCTGACACAGACTGAGACACCACACCACTCATCCAGTGAACATGGCGTCACAGTGTACCACAAGCATGCACATGCACAATCCTGACAAGTGACAGGTCAAAAATAGGAGGAGAAACCACCAATGTGCACCCAAAACAAGCTCAGGAACAAGAATCCACCTTGCTGCATGTGCCAGACACACAAGTAATGCACACTACACTTGCAACACACATCTGCATGTATCACACAGCAACAACTACTCACGCACAATCCCATGCAAAGAGAACATCACACACACATAGCATCTGTCAGTAGAAAGAGCCAACACAGGCCAAACACTGCATACATCCACAACAAAAACACAACAGATGCACATACCAATCCATCACATAACAAACTCAGCTGGACATCAGGGGGATGCACACCAGGCAAGTACAAGGCAACACACACTGACAGCACTGCAAGCACACCAAGCATTGTGTGCACACCAACCAAACCAGTAGCACATATATCTGAGTGCCACACCATGAACTCCCACAACACAAATCATCACAGCACACAGAGAACATCACACCCAGGAAGGGTAGCAGTACCTCAGCAAATACACATACAGCTTAACCATCACCAACAAATGCACAACTAAGGGAGACCCAGGGGCAAACAACATGATTAGAGGCCTGTGCTGCTCAAACATGTGCACTGCACAGGAGCAACCATGACTGCAAAACAGTCAAAGAAATCAACACATAACTAATTTGGGCAACTGTCCTGAGTGGCACATTGGCCCTGTACACATTTCAGACACACACAGCATAGTGTCACACTATGAAGTGGTGGGGAGGCTCACACACTGGCAAGCCATGGGGTGGAAGACATGAGATTGAAGTGGTGTGTACGTCAGTAGTGGACAGGTGAAGACTGAACAGTACACAAACACATAGAGGAGTTACTCACAATGTGTAGGCATCAGAAGCACATATAGGAGATGGCATGACTCCACATACCACATACCATACTGGAGCCAAAAATGGGTCAAGTGACAGCAATGCATGAGAAAAATCACAAATAATGTCAGTGTGGCTGAGCAGGTCTGCACAGTGAGCACAAACAGTAACAAGACACATGGCTGAGCAACAAAACACAACACAGACTTGGCAGGCACACACATTGCATACTCACAACTGGCAGCGACAACAAGTAGGTGTCCCCCAGGAGTGCAAGGACACAACAACACACTGCACAGTGCCCAACCTACTACTCCTACATGTGCCCACTATCTGAAGCACATGGCAGACAATTGAAACAAACAGGCACTCATTACCTGGATCATACATGTGTGCAGTTGGCATTGCAGGGGTACACACACATCAACACCACTGACAATGACAGCCCATTCACACTGTATGACCACTGAAGTTCACATATTCAAATGTACCCCGTGTGACTAGGTAGACAGGCCTACACAAGATGACCACACATCAACACTGCTGTTCACACATCAAGAAAGCTGAAAAAAGACATCAAATTTGCCAGTCAAGAAAAAACATACCCCTACTTGGCAGATAATTTCTATCAACAGGAGCTGATACATGAAGATCAATATCAACTCACACATAATAGATTCACAAAAAAGGTTACCACCTTTTCTGACACTTCAGATTCAGAAGGGGAAGGGCATAACCCTTCCCAAAACCAAGGCCCAGGAAGAAACATACCAGGTATGTCTAGAGGTGATCGCCCTCCTTTTTTAGCCAGGCGAGGGACACAAAAGACCAGATGGCGGACAAGATACCAACCAAGGTTCCGAGGGAACTACCAACCACCTCAGCATTACCAGCTAGGGCAGAATCAGTACCAGGACGACAATCAATATCTGGTAACGAGATATGGCCAATATTGGCGAGAATAAGTGATATACCCATATTTAATCTTAATGATCAGACCACGGACCCCTTCACTGAATCGCTCCTTACAAAAGGTCTCTCTTTTGTTCCACACACTGGAGCCAACAGATTTGAAATCTTTCAAGACCTTCTTGTATTTTTTCGCAAAATAAGACTTCATGTGTTTTTTGAGGGACAAACTGACTACACAGAACATACGAACAATAGGTCAGGCCTTTCACCAACGTCCACATTTCTTCCCACATTAGAATAAGTGGGACCAGAAATAGCAATCTTTGAACATGTAGTGTTCAACAAAATGAAAGCCGCTATGAAATACATCCCTACACCAACATACAATATAACCAAAGAGGAACATACAGCCCTGCATAACTTAATTCAAAACAAAGATATTACAATCAAATGTTGCGACAAAGGTGGTGGCATTGTCCTTTTGGACACTAATCAATATGTCACTAATATGCAACTTATGCTTTCCAACACAGAACACTACATACCAGTTAAAGTGGATCCTACTAAGAGAATCTCCAAATTAATCCGGGAGACCACCACACAAGCCCTCAATAACAATTCCATCTGTGAGAAAGAATGGCAATACCTTAATGTAGACAAACCCAAAATGGCAGCGATTTATGGGGTTCCTAAGATTCATAAGAACTGCACAAATCCCCCTTACAGACCCATAGTGACCACCATTGGGTCCGCTACTAAACCTCTTTCCAAATACGTGGATGCAATATTGAGATCTCATGTCCCCAAAATTAAATCTTACATACGGGATACTAGAGATACTATTAACAAAGTGGAACATCTTACATTCAATGACATGCGACAAGTTATGGTAACTATGGACATAGAAGCTCTCTACAGCAATATCCCCCAGCTTGGGGCAATAGAGGCGGTTATATGGTTCATTGAAACCTTTAAAATCGATTGGCCCAAGACCTTTGTCATTGAATGTCTCACTATTGTCCTACAAGAGAATGCTTTTGAGTTCAATGGATCCCTATTTAAATAAACTAAGGGAGTCAGTATGGGGGCCTCTTGTGCCCCGACAGTGGCCAATATATACATGGCCTATTTTGAATTCAAATTTGTTTATAATGAGATTGCCCCATTCAGTGAATCCATAAAAAGCTGGTCGAGATACATAGACGACGTCTTTTTCATCTGGACAGCTGACTTAGATGAACTAGTTCATCACCTGGCTAAATTTTTGTGATGACAATATTTTCTTCACAGCGAATTACAGCAATAGCAACGTAGAGTTTTAGATATCATGATCAAGGTAAATGGGCAAAAATTGGAAGTTGATCTTTTTACGAAACCAACAGCCCGCAACACGTTGCTGCATTTCAATAGTTACCATCCGAAGACACAAAAAACCAGCATACCTTTTGGACAGTTCCTGCGGTTACGCAGGAACTGCACCAATTTAATAGACTTCGACACTAGAGCAGTTGAGATGAAAGCAAAGTTCATAGCTAGAGGCTACCCCAATCGTTTAGTACATGACTCCTATAAGAGAGCGCGATACTACGATAGACAGCACTTGCTAACTCCAAAAACACCCAAGGAGAATAATAGATTAGTATTCGTCACACGTCATTCCACAATAAATGATAAAATCCGTCACATTGTGAATTCTAATTGGCATATTTTAAATGCCACAAGAGACAGAACCACATCAATTCCAAAACCCCTCTTTGCCCATCGCAAGAACAAAAATCTTAAGGACTTGATAGTACGGTCTCGCATGACCAACATCCTGAAGGAACCCATACAAACCACACTCTGTGGCACTGTACCTCTGATAGGGAACTATAAATGCATGTCGTGTGTGGCATGTCAATTTGCAATAGAAACAAAAACATACACGATAAATGGAACCAGTTTTTCACTTAAGTCCTTAACAAACTGCAAGACCACAAACATTGTTTACTTAATTTTATGTCCCTGTAACTAGGGATTTGTGGGAGAGACCTCACGGACCATGACAACACGGCTTACTGAACATAGGTCTGCCATCAGAACCAGAAAAACTAATGCTCCATTAGTAAAACATTATATAGATGCAAACCACTCTACCGAGGAGATTAAATGGCTTATCCTTGAGAAAATCCACACAAAAGGCCCCTTAAGTACTGAAATACGGAAACGTAGGGAAGTCTTTTGGATTTTTACCTTAGATACATACTTAAAAGGCATGAATAGTGAAATTCCTTGGGACCAAGCAATTAGATTCAATAATGCCTGACTACACATTCTGGTAGAACTTGTTACTGTACAGACTGTACAGCCTGTGATTGTGTGATTTTTTTAACATATAATATTCATCTCCACATACACACAATGAATACCGAATTTCAGTATCATAAACTGATTACTTTGGGCCCTAGATCCCTTATGAGGTCCTACATTGCTAATAAGAACTAGCATCTAAATACTACCAACATGGCTGTCACATTTACCCATATAATCTGTGGAGTAGGGTAGTCAGTTTTCTCAAAAACATTTTCGCGCTCCCCCTCCCCTCCCATTTTTTACCAGGGCCCTCTTAGGAATCTAAATGAGACTTCGTACCCTTATTAGACACCAACATAGTGTCAATATGGACGTCACAGTTACCTAAACTGTGAGTCTTATTATTTTTTCCGGCTACTGTATTCACTGTTTACACACTACCAACATGGCCGCCACAAGTAGACCAACTTATGGCGTCACTCTGTACCTCCTGAAATAATCCAATCAGGAGCTAGTTGCCCGACGAGCGCGGGAAAGCGGTAATACATAAATACCATGTATAAGATGCAACAGTAACTTCCGGGTTCCCCGTACCTGCAATGTACCAACGCGCATACTGAGAGCAGCTCGGACTAGCCTCCAGACAGATGGCGACGGATGCATGAAAGCAGCGCGTACACACATAGATTTACTAACCAGGCGACCCTCAGTTCTGGAGAATGCTAGCGGTTCTAGTGCACGCCATGTAATTTTCAAATCACGGGTAAGAGACATCTACCTTAGCAAGCGGCCGTCTTATATTTGCCTAAGTTTAAGAACAGGGATAGAACGTAAATACTTGAGACCAGTAATCTTTAAAGAATATACAGGGACGTATATCACTCATTATAAAGTATTAAAGTATATATAGCCAACTAATGTCTGTCCTCTGTCGCGCTTTGACATATTGTTCCAAACTGCTAATTCTAGAGACGTTATAAGCACAAGGTAACAACATAAATAACTTTTGCAGGGAATCACCATTATACTGCAATCAAATGAGAGATATCCACATGACCTATTTTACGGGTAAGATTGTTTAACCCCTACACGTTCTAAATATTGGTCTCAATGTCATAAACGCGACGAGCTATTAAAATAATTTTTTGTTCTCCTCTCATCCCGCCGCCCCTCCATTGTTTTAGAGAAGTTAATCAAGAAGAATCAGTCTTGGAGTCCTGATTTCCATATCAAGCTTTTTAGAAAAAAAAAGCCTTAACTATTAACTGTACTGACCATAAAAGGTAATAGTCAGATCTGCACCCATTGAATATGCCTGTTTTCAGACACTAACTGGGTAGGCACTTCTGTATAGATATTTTAAATCTGTGTGATATGGAGGTCACGCGTATGGGTGAATACCACTATCTTCTAACTTTTTACATTCTTTTTGGATCACTTATTCTTTTCCTTCAACCTTACACACTATTTTTACAATTAAATCTAGTGCTAACCTTTCCCTGTGACAATGTAATCACTAAGAATGAACACTAATGTGTATGAAGTATGAATTTAAGTAGGACTTATACTATGTAACCCCGACAATTTTAAATCTTTTCTTCCAGATTTTATATCATACATGGCTACCTGATGAAGGCGTAATGCCGAAACGCGCGTAGGATTCTATCTTCTTAGCCATGGCATATAGGAATGCCTCTGTTTACCCTATGTATTTTCAGATATATAAAAAATTATAATGCTTTGAATAAATTGTACTGTCAATACAGAGAAAAGAACTGACAAAAAATATATTTAACACATAGTTTAATTGGTTTGACCTGATCAATTGATCATGCTTTATCGCCAACAATGTATACATTGAAGAATCACAGTTTTTGACAAAAGTGGCGATATTAGATAGACAAGTATGAGTGCATATGTGTGTCTGAAATACATAGATTAGCATTTCTCTAAAAAAATCTTGTGAAGGATATAATAATGAAAGTACAAATTTGATTTTTTAGATAACATTTCCATGTTTTCTTTTTTTTAATATATGGATAATTTAAAGTAAACTAAAAAATGACTAAAGAATGAATTAACATTTATATATGAAAAAAGAATAAAAAGTGAATTTTTGATATGAAATACTTGTTGGGTGTTTGCATATGTTTTATTGCAAAATTGTTAGTCCACCAATTATTATGTTTCCTAATTGTTTTTTCACATATACACACATCAAGAAAGATCACACAGATATGATGGACTCTGGGCACCCCGCAAGTAATCCTGTGGATAGAAATCACCCCTGTTGTGGCATTGCATCATAACATGACATGTGTACAAAGTAGCAAACCTAACCATAGAGTGATTAGGATAAGAGTAGATCATCACAAACAACCGTCATTGCACCCTCAGGCCTCACAGTCTTGAAGAACTAAAGTGCCTGTCACCTCTGCCAAACTCTGAAAAAGTAAAACAACCAATTGGCAATGTTGAAGTGGCATACAGAGCATGTGTCACATGAAACCATACCCATACATAAAACCTCTTATTTAGCAAGTACACAGACAAAGCAGGCAACAGGAGTAACTGTCTTTATTACATATTACTCAGATAGGCACCAAAAGTAGAAAACAGCAAGGCCATTGGCCAGTCCATAGTTCAAAGTATGTACATGTGTGCATGAGAACCTGCACAGGGAATGGGCATCCAAAGTTGCAAACAGCAAGGCCATAGGCCAGTACAAATCTAAAGTAGGCACCTGTGCATGGGGAACTGCACAGCGAATGGGCATCCAAAGTGACAAACAGCAAAGCCATTGGCCAGTCCATAGTTCAAAGTAGGCACATTTGTGCATGAGAACCTGCACAGGGAATGGACATCCAAAGTGACAAACAGCAAAGCCATTGGCCAGTCCATAGTTCAAAGTAGGCACATGTGTGCATGAGAACCTGCACAGGGAATGGGCATCTAAAGTGACAGACAGCAAGACCATTGGCCAGTCCATAGTTCAAAGTAGGCACATGTGTACGTGAGAACCTGCACAGGGAATGGGCATCCAAAGCGACAAACAGCAAGGCCATTGGCCAGTCCATAGTTCAAAGTAGGCACATGTGTGCATGAGAACCTGCACAGGGAATGGGCATCCAAAGTGACAAACAGCAAGGCCATTGGCCAGTACAAATCTAAAGTAGGCACATGTGTGCATGAGAACCTGCACAGGGAATGGGTAACACTGTACACTGCCATGGGAATCAGCACAGCTCTGGGGATACAAATGGGCAGTCCAGGCACCGCTGTGTGAGCGATGGGTTTGGGAGGGGAACTTAGCCTCACACTTGGCTGTCAGTTGAACTGGGAGGTGGCTGATTGTCGGGGCCAGTTGGAGGACTGGACCTGGGAGAGAGAGGACCAGCTGAGGTAGAGGCATCAGTGGCTTTGTGAGCCGGAGGGCTGCTTGGACCAGGTGGCAGCGTGGCACGGGGAGGCGGAGACATGCTGCCATGAGACACAGTGTGTGAGGGAGAATGTGGAGGGCTGCCTTTCCACTTCTTGGGGATTCGATAGATAAGAATTGTCTTGGTAGGAGTGGGAAGTGGGGCGGGCACAACAGCCTCACTCACAACCAAAGGTGCATCAGGTGCAGGTGGCTCTCTATGTGGGGATTTGCTGGATCTGGTGTTACGCTTGGGCTGGCCTTGCCTTTTCCCCTCCATCCCCTGTTGACCAGGTGAACCCCCCACATTGCTCTCCTGTCCCAGCTTCACAGGGGTGTGGGTGGGAGTTGAGGTTGTGGGTGAATCTGCCTTAGAGAGCTGTTTCTGCGGACTCTTTGCAGGCACCGGCTTCACAGCAGGCAACTTCACAGCAGGCAACTGTTTGTCTGACTTTGGGAGCAGGTTTGGGGACTGGAGTGGCCTTGGATGGGGGTGACGTGGATGCATGTGAGCCTGAGGCCTGCTTCTTGGCCTGATGCCCCTGAGTGTCACCAGAAGGGCTTTTCCCTTTGCGCTCCTGTGTGCCTGTTTTTTGTTTGGGGGATGGTGTCTGTGCTCTGGGCCGCTTGGAGTGCTGCTGTTATGTGCTGCGTGTTGAGTACTTGGAGCCTGAGGGCTGTGGTGTGAGGTCACCCTCGTCAGATGTTGCCACTGGCAGGGTGGTTGCCGAAGGGACTGGAGCTGGACTCTGAGCCTGTGACAGCTGAATGGCTGCCATCACTGTGGAGGACAAAGACTGGACAGTCCTGTGCAGCCCACCCACGTCAGAATGAATGCCCTCCATGAAGGCAACTACCTGTGCCAACTTCCTGTCATGATCCTGGAAGGCATTCAGGAGAGTAGTCTGACCCACACACAGCTGGTGCAAAAGGTCCACCACCCCAACACTGAGGGCAGCAGGGGAGACAGGGGCAGGGGCAGCGGTGCCTGGGGGGAAGGACACTCTACCCTTCTTACTGCTGCGGGAACGGGCAGCACTAGTGGTAGTAGCCGGGAGGGTGGGCACAGGACGATGTGTGGTGGAAGAAGAGGCAGATTTCCCACTCCCTGTGCCCGCCAACATTGAGGAGTCACTGCTAGAGTCAGTTGATGTTGAGGTTGGTGTTTCTGGGCGTGAGTCTTCCAGGACACTCCTGTCCCCCTCCGAGGCGCTGGTCACATCAGTGTCAGTTTGCTCATGTGTAGCAGTCGTGCCAGATGCCTCACCACTGGTGTCCATCCCCTGTCCTTCTGTGCCCTCGGTAGATGCTGCAAAAGAAAGAGACGTAGGTTCAGTACAGTGCCCTACTCACAAACATCATATGCAACCAAAGAAAACAACTAGAATATGATACCCCATGTAGCACACCACCCTGTGCAGTCTGCATGTGCAAGCTTCATGCAAAAGTCAGAAGATGCATGGAAACATTCATGGTTGGCATTAATGACCCATGTGACGTTCACACTACCAAATAGCTGGCCCGTGCCTCCCAGTTACCTGACATACTGATTCCTGTAAGCATACCTACGTGCCAGTAGGTGAGATAGATGTACATCTCAACGTTGTCACAGTCACATACGGAGTCACTTTAAGGGGACAACACAGATACTGACTCCAGAATGTCCTCATACCATGGCCATGAGCTACTGAAGTCGTGCTTTGAAGCGCAACGACCCTTGCACATTGTCGGCAGATGTGTAGTTCTCACAATTCCAAAGTCAAGCACTGCACACATCGACGTAAGCACACTAAGCTGAGGAACACAGCTGTTCACTCCCCGGTGATGTCTATGACACCCATAATGCAGCAGATGGCATGAGGCCACACCTTATCTTGCAATGTCAAGGGCCATTATTTTAAACACATGAGATAGCAAAAATGCATGTCAGCTGCACTCAACACAGAGGCCACTTACAAGCCATTGCATCGCTCTGGAAACATCACAGAGCCATTAGTGGTGTCATGCTCCTGCGCGACAACCTTCCAGTCCGAGGGAGTAGCCCCAGCGTCATCTCTGCCACGTTTTTGCTCATCCAGCAGATGTCATCCCACCTCTTGTGACAGTGTGTGCGCCGTCGGTTGCAGACACCCAGAGCCTGCACGTTGCGTGCAAGGGCCCTCCATAAGGCCTTACGCTGGCGGACTTTAAGCTGCAGGCATGGGAGACAAGAAGAGGCAGTTTCAGGGACACTGGGCCATGTTCCACTGTGTCTCAGGACAGGAGCATGCAAACACTTGGCACAGCTGTACAGAAACCTTGATCAGAGGCCATACAACATGATACGTAGTACATTTGCATCAGATAATCGGATTGAAATGTATTTAGGTATGAAGGTGGACACAGGACCTGGCCATCTCACACACATGCAGAATGGCAGCACACAAAGCAATGTGAAGAAGGCCCTCATCTGTGATGCAGTATGTGAGGGAGCAAGACATACATCATGTTGGAAATGATGTGTTGGGGAAGACTCACTGTGTCCAACACTACACACCCCTCAATATCCTTGGCCTGTGAGTGGCTCACTGTGTCGTGGATGTCACATCTAGGGACATGATCTTACATTCTCACACCCTTCTCATAAGGCCTGTCTTGTGCAATCATCAGGCCTAAGATAGCTCATTGAGTGACAGGGTGGCAGACAACACATATGTCGCACTCTGTCCATTTACTGATGGGTCCCTTACAAATTGGGCAGTATCTGTGCAGGCCAGGGGGACTCACACTGAGGACAAACCTGGCCCATCGGAACAATCACATGCAGGTACATTATGAGAGGTCTTGCACTCACAGGCACATACTACAGCAGAGCTACATCATGTGAGCACTCTTTGCACTCCCCAAATTTCACTCCCAAACACTCACCATAACATCAGGAGCACCATATAGCCTCCCGTAGTGTGTAAGCACCTCATCCACCTGGACCTCCAGCTCCTCTGTGGTGAAGGGACGGGCCCTGATGTTCTCAGTTCTCGCCATCACTGGGTCCAGGAGACAGGAACAGCAGCAGTTGGGGATGAAGAATGGCAGGCAGTAGTGTCTGGATGCAGTGGAAATGTGTGGCTCCCTCACAGACATATATAGCACCCTGGGGTTGTTTCAGTGGTACTCAGCTGCTACACTTGGTGTTCCAGATCAGCTTTGTTCAAATGTAACCAATGGCCAGCCCCGCGGTAGCGGAGCACGCCTACCGCGATTTTCAAAAGTGTATTCCACTAGCGCAATTGCGGTTCCCATTGGCTGAATGGGCATGGGCAATGGCGGTGTCACACCGCGGTGCCCAGGCGGTCGCTACCGCAATCGTGCATCTTACAATTGTATCCAATGACTGGCCCGCGGTAGCGGAGCACGCCTACCGCAATTTTCAAAAGTGTATTCCAGTAGCGCGATTGCGGTTCCCATTGGCTGAATGGGCATGGGCAATGGCGGTGTCACACCGTGGTGCCCAGGCGGTCGCTACCGCAATCGTGCATCTTACAATTGTATCCAATGACCGGCCCTGCGGTAGCGGAGCACGCCTACCGCGATTTTCAAAAGTGTATTCCACTAGCGCGATTGCGGTTCCCATTGGCTGAATGGGCATGGGCAATGACGGTGTCACACTGCGGTGCCCAGGCGGTCGCTACCGCGATTTGGAATGTTTACATTGGTGCCAATAACCGTGATTGCGGTGGCGGTGCACGCTTAGGGCACCTATGGACACATCATGCTGTAGCAATGGCAATGGCCAGTTCTCATCATTGAACACTCCACACTTACAATTAATCATGCCACCAGTAAGTTAAATTGAATGCTAGTGTGACATTCTACTCACTGATGTCTACACATGCCATGTCAGTGCACTGGAGTACATGCTTTGGCATGTAGTCCCTCACAAGTCACTGATGATGTTGTTGTGCATGCACACAGATCTGTTTTGTGATGGACTCTCAAATATGTAAACATTTCAATGTGTGAGATGGCTAAGCAACACACAGTAATGATGGACTGACTACTTAATGTGCCTACTTCACTGTGTAGATTACTGAGCTCATGTTGATACTTGATCTTTATGCACAGACTGTGCTCATTGTGTCGTTAATGTGTGCCCTGTCCGACTCACGCAAGAAGGTGTGGCAGGTACAGCAGCTACGTAGGAGACAGCAGTGTTGGTGTTTCAGACATGTGCTGTGTCAAGTACTCTCAGGGCTGGTGACACAAGATGTCGGAATGTCCCATTTTACATTCACATAGTCTGAATCTGTACTGTGTGTACTCAGTTTGTACATACTGATCACGTGTACAACTACTTGGGGTCAAGTTGTCTCTGCATGTGACTTGTGCTGTAAGCTGTTGTGTCAGGCCAGTCATTGTTGGCGTTGTGTCAGTCAAAATGTTAGATGTTGGACACATCTCATGGGTGAATTGAATTGACAAGTGTCCCCTTTTATCTTATGTAGGAGGCGACCAAATGTGCATCGGCCATTCACCTTGCTGGCGGACATGGAGGATGTGGACATCATCCGTAAGTTCCGTTTGGATCGGCAAAACCTCCAAGACCTATGCGCTCAGTTGGAGCCCCATCTGAGGCCTCGCAGGACATATCCAACTG
Organism: Calotriton arnoldi; assembly: GCA_963921515.1. Taxonomy (NCBI): domain Eukaryota; kingdom Metazoa; phylum Chordata; class Amphibia; order Caudata; family Salamandridae; genus Calotriton; species Calotriton arnoldi. The sequence goes on along the minus strand of CAWUFW010003530.1, from coordinate 673,878 downwards.
CTGGGTCACCAACATGTAAGGTGATGGCGGCCCTGCATTTTCTTGCAACTGGCTCGTTCCTGTACACGGTGGCCAGTGCAGGTGGGATGTCGCAGGCAATGTTCAGCATGGTGCTACGGGATGTCCTGTCCGCTATGATGGTATACAAGGACACTTACATCCATTTTCCACGAAGACAGGAATTGGCAGGTGTGAAGGCTGATTTTTATGCCCTTGCCCACATCCCTAATGTTGTTGGTGCCATTGACTGCACCCATGTTGGACTGGTTCCGCCACAGGCATGGGAGCACATCTACAGGAATAGGAAGCATTACCATTCCATTAATGTGCAGGTTGTATGCCAGGCAGATATGATCATCTCACATGTCTGTGCCAGATTCCCTGGCTCAGCCCACAACTCCTACATCCTGCGTAACAGCATCGTACCACAGATGATAGCAAATCTGCATCCTGACCGTGCATGGCTTGTAGGTGAGTTAGCAGAGTCAAGTATTGTGCTGTATGTGTGACATGCTGTCCGCAGCTACAGTCATATTACAAAATTGTTCTGTGTATCTGACACCTAGGTGACTCTGCATATCCCAACCGGCCTTGGTTGCTGAGCCCACTGCGGAATCCCAGGACCCAGGGGGAAGTCAGCTACAATGAGACCCATGGGAGGACACGTTGTGTGGTGGAGCATACTTTTGGGCTTCTGAAGTCTCGGTTCCTGGACAGGACCGAAGGTGCACTGATGTACTCTCCCCAAAAGGTGTGCCAGATAATTGTTGCATGCTGCATGCTCCACAACCTGGCCTTGCGCAGGAGATCCCCCTGCTCCTGGATGATGATGCGCCGCAGATGCCCCCCCTGCAAGCCCACACGTGTCCAGTGATGAGGATAGTGGAGAGGAGGAAGGTGTCGACCTGCGCCATCAGCTCATCAACCGCTACTTCCCTTGAGTGTGAGTAACATTGTACAACAGTGCCATTGACTGCTGCCTTTGATGGTGGTGATGAGGCTGAGAGGAGCTTTCTGACTGCTGCCTGTTGTTGGCTTTGTGCTGATGTGTGTGGCACAGTGTAGTCCTGACCAGCTACATGATGTCTATGTTGAGATTGTTTCTCCTTGTGATGTGTGCTGGTTTGTGTACCTTGATGACTAGTGTTGTGTACTGGCTGTGATGCCAACACCTGACGAGTAAATGTCGTTCTCTAGGTCCCTTCAGACTCTCAATGCCTCGTCACGATCTGAGCCACTGGTACATTGTGTTCTGACTCAACATTGTACATATTGTGATAAACATGGAGCTGACACAAAGACATAGGTGTGTAAAGAGTGTTTATTTACATTGAGTGGTTGTGACAGACAAGTGATGTTTCAAGAAATGGTGCTAAGTGAATCAATGAGTTGTCAGTGATGGCAAACAAGACAATAGAGTAGTCACCACATTGATGAGGTGACACAGTCCAACAGACACCTGCCATCAACATGGCAGTGTGGGTAAGGATAGTCAACAAAGTCAATGTCAATGTGTACAGAGGTGCTATCATGGACGTCTCTTTGACTTGCGTTTGGCTGGTGCTTTGACACTTGATCCTCCCGTGGTGTTTTTCTGCCGGCCCCTCTTGCGTTTTCCAGGGGGGGCTCCTGCTGCGGGGTCAGCGGTGTCTGAGGAGTCATCCTGTTGCTGCTCACCCCTCTCTGTGGCAGCAGCTGGGATGGTGGGGGGATCACCCTGCGGGCCACTGGAGGGGGGTTGAGCCGTAGTTTGGCCCACAGGTCTGTCCCTCAGAACACCCACGAGCTGCCCCAAGAGGTCCACGATTTAGCCCTTACGCGTGTCTATGGACTTCAGCAGCAGGCGGAGCTCACGCGATTCTTCCAGAGCCTGGCCCATGTGTCCCTGGGCTTGTTCGTAGGCCCCAAGGAATCTGGCAAAGTTGGCCAGGGCTTCGGTCCCAGTGTCCTCTTGATTTTGTGCCTCAGTTGCCCTCCCACCTGCCCTGCTGCCCTGGACCTGTGGCGTTGCCACTCGACGCACCCGCAGACTCTCTCTGCCCTCCTCTGATTGTGTGATGGGGTTGGTAACCACTGAGGCAGGGCGAGTGTTGCAGGCAGCGGTGGTGGTGGTTGAGGCCGCACAGGTCGTTGCAGCAGGGGTCAGCGCGGTTGTTGTTGCTGGGGTGGTAGTGGTGGGGACAGTGGGGGCCTGGGACTTGGTGCTCCCTGGCAGTCCAGATGGGCCAGGTCAGTGCTCCTCATCCGAGAAACTTAGGGAGTCTGCATCCGAGAGTCCATGTTCCGAGTGTGGAGACTGGCTCTGCAGGTTGGTGTTGTCTTCTGCAGCAGTGAGTTGTTGATCTCCTGTTGAACAGAGGTGAAATGGTCATTAAAGTGCACCCCACAAGCATGGTGTTAGATGTTTAGATGTTACATGTGTTACACCACAAAGTTTACATTGTTTTCACTTTGTATGGGTGCAAGGTACTGCACATCATGCCATGATGTGTGGGTACATACATTACTTGTCCATGGTGTGACATGTAAATAGGTACCATGTTCCACGTACAGATTGTGTGATTACAAGAACATGTCCTCATCTACCGACTTGCAGCCCATCAACTTTATGTGATTTGTCTTTTTAGTTTGCTATGCAATGAAGACTTTACATCTGAGCAAGAACTAGCCATTGTAATCTTCTGCATACCTTTGTGATATCATGTACTTTACTTTCTTTCAACAACTGACCATGCATGTTTTGTGTTCATATGGGCCTACATGCTCTGCCACCATGGCACTTGCACATAGCATTCCGTGCTGCACATGATTGTGCCCTGAATTTCTTCACAATGTGGCTTGCTGGCTTGACGTTACGTATCAGTGACAGTTACATTCACTTGGCTGTTGGTACACAGGAAGTTACTATTGGATGTATGCCATGTTGGGTGACATGTGAGGGGTGGTGTGGTCATATGGCTCCATGCTTTTTGAGAGGATTGGCAGGGTGCATGCACTGTCTACCTACCTGTACTGTAACACAATTGAGGGGAATTGCTGCCACATGGTTGTGGGTGGGGGGAGTGCTCCATCCTGGTGTGCTTTGGTACAAGGGGGCCTGGTGGGAGTTGTAGTGCAGGCTTCCCACACACAACCACTCCCTCCCTGTTAAGATGGCTACCTACCTGTTAGAATGATGAGGGGAATGCAATGTCTGCCACTTGCTTCTGGGTGGGGTGGGGGGAGTGCTCCATCCTGGTGAGCTCTGGGACAAGGGGGCCTGGTGGGAGTTGTAGTGCAGGCTTCCCAAACACAACTACCCCCTCCCTGTTAAGATGGCTACCTACCTGTTAGTTTGATGAGGGGAATGCAATGTCTGCCACTTGCTTCTGGGTGGGGTGGGGGAGTGCTCCATCCTGGTGTGCTTTGGTACAAGGGGGCCTGGTGGGAGTTGTAGTGCAGGCTTCACAAACACAACCACCCCCTCCCTGTTAAGATGGCTACCTACATGTTGGATGAAGGTGGGCAATTCAATGTCTGCCACTTGCTTCTGGGTGGGTGGGGGAGTGCTCCATCCTGGTGTGCTTTGGGAAAAGGGGGCCTGGTGGGAGTTGTAGTGCAGGCATCCCACACACAACCACCCCCTCCCTGTTAAGATGGATACCTACCTGTTACTTTGATGAGGGGAATGCAATGTCTGCCACTTGCTTCTGGGTGGGGTGGGGGGAGTGCTCCATCCTGGTGTTCTCTGGGACAAGGGGGCCTGGTGGGAGTTGTAGTGCAGGCTTCCCAAACACAACCACCCCCTCCCTGTTAAGATGGCTACCTACATGTTGGGTGAAGGTGGGCAATGCAATGTCTGCCACTTGCTTCTGGGTGGGGTGGGGGGAGTGTTTCATCCTGGTGTGCTTTGGTACAAGGGGGCCGGGTGGGAGTTTTAGTGCAGGCTTCCCAAACACAACCACCCCCTCCCTGTTAAGATGGCTACCTACATGTTGGGTGAAGGTGGGCAATGCAATGTCTGCCACTTGCTTCTGGGTGGGGTGGGGGGAGTGCTCCATCCTGGTGTGCTTTTGTACAAGGGGGCCTGGTGGGAGTTGCAGTGCAGGCTTCCCAAACACAACCACCCCCTCCCTGTTAGGATGGCTACCTGCCTGTTAGTTTGATGAGGGAATGCAATGTCTGCCACTTGCTTCTGGGTGGGGTGGGGGGAGTGCTCCATCCTGGTGTGCTTTGGTACAAGGGGGCCTGGTGGGAGTTGTAGTGCAGGCTTCCCAAACACAACCACCCCTCCCTGTTAAGATGGCTACCTACCTGTTAGTTTGATGAGTGGAATGCAATGTCTGCCACTTGCTTCTGGATGGGGTGGGGGGAGTGGTCCATCCTGGTGTGCTTTGGGACAAGGGTGCCTGGTGGGAGTTGTAGTGCAGGCTTCCCACACACAACCATCCCCTCCCTGTTAAGATGGCTACCTACCTGTTAGTTTGATGAGGGGAATGCAATATCTGCCACTTGCTTCTGGGTGGGGTGGGGGGAGTGCTCCATCCTGGTGAGCTCTGGGACAAGGGGGCCTGGTGGGAGTTGAGGTGCAGGCTTCCCAAACACAACCACCCCCTCCCTGTTAAGATGGCTACCTACATGTTAGGAGAAGGTGGGCAATGCAATGTCTGCCATTTGCTTCTGGATGGGGTGGGGAGAGTGCTCCATCCTGGTGTGCTTTGGTTCAAGGGGGCCTGGTGGGAGTTGTAGTGCAGGCTTCCCACACACAACCACCCCTCCCTGTTAAGATGGCTACCTACCTGTTTGATGAGGGGAATGCAATGTCTGCCACTTGCTTCTGGTTGGGGTGGGGGGAGTGCTCCATCCTGGTGTGCTTTGGGACAAAGGTGCCTGGTGGGAGTTGTAGTGCAGGCTTCCCACACACAACCACCCCTCCCTGTTAAGATGGCTACCTTCCTGTTAGTTTGATGAGGGGAATGCAATGTCTGCCACTTGCTTCTGGGTGGGGTTGGGGGAGTGCTCCATCCTGGTGAGCTCTGCGACAAGGGGGCCTGGTGGGAGTTGTAGTGCAGGCTTCCCAAACACAACCACCCCTTCCCTGTTAAGATTGCTACCTACCTGTTAGTTTGATGAGGGGAATGCAATGTCTGCCACTTGCTTCTGGGTGGTGTGGGGGGAGTGCTCCATCCTGGTGTGCTTTGGGACAAGGGTGCCTGGTGTGAGTTGTAGTGCAGGCTTCCCAAACACAACCACCCCTTCCCTGTTAAGATTGCTACCTACCTGTTAGTTTGATGAGGGGAATGCAATGTCTGCCACTTGCTTCTGGGTGGTGTGGGGGGAGTGCTCCATCCTGGTGTGCTTTGGGACAAGGGTGCCTGGTGGGAGTTGTAGTGCAGGCTTCCCAAACACAACCACCCCCTCCCTGTTAAGATGGCTACCTACCTGTTAGTTTAATGAGAGGAATGCAATGTCTGCCACTTGCTTCTGGGTGGGGTGGGGGGAGTGCTCCATCCTGGTGAGCTCTGGGACAAGGGAGCCTGGTGGGAGTTGTGGTGCTGGCTGCCTGTACACCTGTCCCCATGGTAAGGTTGCTTGCTACCTTTGGGGTGGATCAGAGGGAGGGGATGTTGGAACTGTGAGACATGTGTTGGGGAGAGTGTGGTGCACATGCATGCATTTTGACCTAGGAGGTGTAGCTTTGTAGTTGTGCAAGACAGTACATAGCAGTGTGATGGTAGACATTTGTTGGTACTTATCAGCCTCCACTCCCCCGGGTATTCCTGTGAGACTCTCTGGATGCAGTATGCCAAGCACCTTCTCCTCCAATGCCGTGAACGTTCGTAGTGGAATGGGAGGGCCACCGCCAGTCCTCTGAGCCAGCTCACGGTTCTTGTTGTTCTTCTCTTTCACCTTGCTCTTGAGGTCATGCCACCGCCTCATGATCTCCTTCTTGGTGCGCGGGATGGTCCCTACTGCATTGACCCTGGTGACTATCCTTGCCCACATTTGTGTTCTGGTGGCTAATGTGTCTGTTGGACCAGGTTTAAAAAAAAATGTGGTTCTACTCTGATTACTATTTAGATCAAGGAGGGAGGGAGAGAGAAGCTATGGTCCATTCGGCTTCCGTACCTTAATACAAAAAATCAGGGGGGAGAATGGACTACTTGTACCTGTGTAACCAGGGTCAATCGGTTGTGGATCTTGCTAAAAAAAACCTCATTCACGTACACAGGTGGTGGGCGGTATATTTTGATTCTCCACCTTCCAGTAACGTGACAGCATCATCATTGGGTTTATTGTGAGTATGCTGACCTCCACCTGGAGGAAGACCAACTGGTATTACAGTAGTGTCCAGAGATAAAAATAAGTGAGTGAGGTGCTCAAGTGAAGTGAGTTAAAATTCCCTACACCGCCATATAATTTTTTTTTTAATGAAATGGTGGTGTGGAAAATTAAAAATGAGAAGGTGCGTGTGTAGATCAAGTTACTAATCTAGCGCACTCTTGAGTTCATATCGGTGGTCGACATGTTTCAGCCTCGTTGTCCAAACGGATCTAGGGGCTTTCTTCAGGAACTATAAGTATGTAGACGCACGTTGTGGCAACTACTATAAGTGGGTTATTGACTTACTACTCTCGTTGTGTTGAGTCAGGTCATTAGTACCTGTAGCTGGAGTGGAAAAAAAAGAAAGAGTGCAATTGTATACTTTCTTGGCATTACATTCTCAATTGTCATCACAAAGTACCCAAACATTACGATGCTAAACACTTGGTGCAGCGTTATGGCGCAATGAGTGATCTAAACTACGTAGCGCTGATCAGGAGGAAATGAGCGCATGTGGTTAGGAAGGTAATAGAGACATCATTTGTATGTTCCTTAAGGTAGAGCGCGTGTCATTCAAGGTTACACGAGCAAAGCGGTATTTGTGGCATTTCACTTGTTAATTTTAAGATGCCAGTGTCTCCGAGTTTTGAAACTTTTAGCTAGTGCGCTTTGATACTGTAACGCGCTGTAGGCAGATTTCAGAAGAGACATGGTGCAGTGTCTGTTGTGCATTGTACTGGTTATAGCACTACTTAGGTTAAAGTGCGTGTCATGAGCAGGGCGGCATTGATGGCAACTCACTAATTGATGCCAAAATGCCCGAGTTTGAGCTTTAACGTGTTGCTAGCAGAAAACAACGGACGATTAGTACCGTGTCTGTTTGAAGTTCGTGCTAAGAACACGTTTAAAGAATCTGAGCGAGGGACGTGGGAGACTGCGCTGGATGCGCTGCGGTGAACATATAATGTTCTAGTAAATGAGCCAATAAAGCTATCCTCGCGCTGTTATTAGTAGGTATTAAAGGTTAAAAAGTCAAGCACCGGGGACGGAGACGGCCGCGCTGGAGAAGCTGTGGTGGTCTCATGGTTCTCATAAATACCTCAGTAAACCTTACTGTAGGTTTCCTCGGGGTGCCGGCGGGCTCTTCAGACCTGCTCTGCTGGATAAAAGGGAAGGTTTAGAGTGCCTTACTTTGTGTCGCTTTCCAGTGTGTCTCGATTCACGATCCTTACCGGTAGCTGCTGGGTCGTGACTTGTGCTAGCTCTGTGCACGGTGCCCCAGGTGACGCGGGCCCGTGATGAGCTACTATTATCTATTCAGAGTGTAATTGACATAGTAGATAGACTATCTGCCAGAAAAGTGTCTTCATGTTTTAAAATAGTAAAAACATAAGTTGTTAAGGAATTATCAAGGGAATGATGACGACGAGTAGTATTAACTCCCTGTTTTTTGACACTTTTGTTATGTGAATTAATAGCCACATAGAGGTGATTACGTATCTGTGAGTATTCCGGTCACTGTCACGGGCTGAAAAAATTAAAAAGCTTCTTGGGCACGGGTGTTAAAAAACGTGCAGGTTGTCTTCTTGGCTTTAAGCTTTAAGGGGATGCACTCGTATTTTGTGTCTACATTCTGAAGAGCTATTCAGGACACAAGATGTAACTCCGAGTATACAGGTCACTGACACATGTTGTCTGAAAAGGCACATCTCAGGCTATATTACTATGGATGTTCAGGCCAGTGACACGTGCTTTAAAAATAGGTTAAACTTAGGCATGATGTTTGGATGATGAGCTTTAGGAGAAGGCTTTCTTCCTCTTTACATGGATAGTGTATTAAGCTCCTCTGTGCATGTGATCTGACCAAAGGCAATTGTGGGATAGTTCGGATACTGTAAGTTGTTCAGATTGGGACGTTCTGATCTCATGTTAGGGCATGCCATGGGATATTGTCATTCAATCCCCGTGTGTTAGTCTGGAGACGGTGTACCCAGCGTTGTTCCTTCTCAAATAGAATTTGTTCCGCATTGTGGTTTTTCATGGGTAGTGTTTCCAAGTCTGTCCAATTCAGGTCATCGATGGAATGGTTGAGGTCGATGTAATGTTTGCTCATTTTTGTTGTGGCCCTTTTGCAGTTCACGTTGCTTCTATGTTCGCAAATACGTTGTTTCACTTTGCGGCAGGTCATCCCTATATATTTCAGGCCACAAGGGCAGATGATCATGTAAACTACATGCATAGTATTACAGTTGGTGTGGTGACGTATCGTCCAAGTGAGGTCTGCTGACAACTGTAGGGTTTTTGTTGCTGTGGTCAGTTTGCAGACCGAGCATGAACCGCATGGATAGTGTCCTTTAATGGAACTTAAACTCCATGCTGCAGTAATTGACTCCATTTTGGTTTTGGGTGCCGGTCTTGTGTGTACAAGGATATCTTTAAGGTTCCGCGTTCTTCTGTTGGCGAACCTAGGCTTTGGCCATTGTAGAGATCCAGATGTGAGTATTCTCCAATGTTTGTTAATAATCTTTTTCACAGTGTTGGTAGCAATGTTGTACGTTGTAACGCACATCAGCAGATCTTCTGGCGACTCTCTTGGTGTGGTCTCAAGTAAGCATTCTCTTTGTTGATTGCATGCTCTCTTCTGACACTTCTTAATTGTTTTTGTAGGATAGTTTCTCCTTTGAAGTTTTTGACTTAGTTCTTCAGCTTGCACTTTATAATCCTCTAGTTTGCTGCAGTTACGTCTGAGGCGTAAGAACTGACTGTAGGGTAAATTGTCTCTCAGGTGCCGAGGATGGAAGCTGTTGTAGGAGAGTAAACTGTTTTTAGCTGTAGGTTTGTGAAATGTTTTGGTTTGCAGAGTGTTGTTTTCCACATATATAGTGATATCCAAGAAGTCTAGTTGTCTATTATCTGTTGTGCATGTAAATTTTAGATATTCATCCCTGGAATTTATCCAGTTCCTCCTGATCAGTGCTACGTAATTTAGATCACTCATTGCGCCATAACGCTGCACCAAGTGTTTAGCATCGTAATTTTGGGTACTTTGTGATGACAATTGAGAATGTAATGCCAAGAAAGTATACAATTGCACTCTTTCTTTTTTCCACTTCAGCTACAGGTACTAATGACCTGACTCAACACAACGAGAGTGGTAAGTCAATAACCCACTTATAGTAGTCGCCACAACGTGCGTCTACATACTTATAGGTCCTGAAGAAAGCCCCTAGATCCGTTTGGACAACGAGGCTGAAACATGTCGACCACCGATATGAACTCAAGAGTGCGCTAGATTAGTAACTTGATCTACACACGCACCTTCTCGTTTTTAATTTTCCACACCACCATTTCATTAAAAAAAATATTTATATGGCGGTGTAGGGAATTTGAACTCACTTCACTTGAGCACCGCACTCACTTATTTTTACCTCTGGACACTACTGTAATACCAGTTGGTCTTCCTCCAGGTGGAGGTCAGCATACTCACAATAAACCCAATGATGATGCTGTCACGTTACTGGAAGGCGGAGAATCAAGATATACCGCCCACCACCTGTGTACGTGAATGAGGGTTATTTTTAGCAAGATCCACAACCGATTGACCCTGGTTACACAGGTACAAGTAGTCCACTCTACTCTGATTACCTCATCTACCATCACTGACAACTCATTGTCAGTGAATTTGGGCATTTTCGTCTGTGACATGGTGTGTGATGTGCAAATGGGCTAATGGTGCAGGTGTGGAGGAGGTGGTGTTGATGTGTGTGTTGTTGTGTTGGTGTGATGTGTGCAGATTTGCCTATCCTTTGTGCTGCGGGGTTGGACCCTTCAGTTGTGGAGTAGTGCAAAGGATTGTGGTCAGGGAAGGGGCTGGCTTTATACTCAGCAATGTGGGTGGGTCAAAATGGTGTATTCCTGTCAGGTGTGTTGTGTGGGTTGACTTGGGATTTGTATTTTTTTGGTGCCATGGGGATGTGTCATTGGGGTGTGTTAGGTGTTTTTTGAGACTGAGCCAGGTTAATTGCCACACTTGGTAGCCTTGTTGTGTGTTTTGTTGTCGTCCGCCATTGCTATTCCGGAGCGAGCGCTGCGGTGGGTATACAACCGCTCTTCCGCCGGATCTCCCATTCATCGATGCTTGCGATAGCGCCAGTCGGAATGCAACGGCCCTTCCGCCGGCTCTCCCATTCACCAATGGTTGTGATCGCGCCGGTCGGAAAAGAGCTGATCGTTCCGCTGTCACCGCAATGGTATCCTAATTCAACATGCGGTCACTCGGCTGGCCGTGCGGCGGTTTCGGGTGTTTCCGCTGCAGGACGGACCGCCGCGGGCGGATTTTTACCTGCTCCGCACGCTCCCGGCGGTCTTTCGTGGATTCTGACCGCCTTAGTTGGATTTTTCTGGCGGTTCATCGTAATCTGACCGCCGGTTTTCCCGCGGTACATGCCGACGGTTAATTTCCGCTACCATGGCGGTCGGGGAGATTTTCCGACCGCCATCGTAATCGGCCCCTTAAGCAGTATTATTCTATCTGAAGGCCTGTAATAACAGTAAATAGTATACAGTATAAAATGTAAAGCCGAAATGTGTCGGCCATTAATGTTAGGCGATATCATTTAATTAAAATAATTTAAATCATCTCTATGGCTTAAGGAGCCTATTTGTTCCACCGTGGATATGTATATATATATATATATATATATATATATATATATATATATATATATATATATATCCAAATGAAGATGCCCACAATTGAGGTGCCGCACACAAGCGTGTTAACAACCTTTCTTTATTGGTAAGTTACAGGGAAAACCGGCTTTGTCTCCACAGCGAAAAGTTCACCAAACATGTTTCGGGCTGTCTCGCCCTTGATCTCTGGCATCCGAAGGAGACTCAGCTGCATGAGTATTACGCCGCACTTGCAGTGATTAAGTATCGTCCCGCCCAGTGGGCGTGCCTCACAGCTGCATTGTGGTTCCTGTAGTATGATAATAGAATGCAGCAAAGTCTCGCCATCGTTTAAAACTGTAGTAGTTTGCATGTAGAAAGCAAGACTGGGTCCCTGCACGTATGTCTCACCAACAAGGTTCACGCTGTTCCTTATATATATTTATATATTACCTAGTAGGTAGGTAGTTAGAGTTAGGACCTTGTTTCTTTTCAAAAAGCCTTTTTTCTTTTGCCAATATCTTTGGCGCCGTTTGACGAATCTTCGCAAAATTTTCAAAACTAATGGGGCGCTCCGGTCAGCTCCTGGCTTGAAGTTTCGGGGTGATTCCTCAAGTGGGGGCTGAGAAAAAAGGTGTGTCCCAAAACATGTTTTCTCCATGTTAATTTCCATAGGAAACTTTTGTCGCAGCTAGAGCCCGAACTGCAGAACGGAATTACACCAAATTTGGCAGAGAGGTAGCTCTTGGTCCAGAGTGCACTCTTTGCTTTAAATGGTGTAAATCCGTTCAGTAGTTCCTGAGAAAATTATTTATAAAAAAATATTAGTATCTGGTGACCCCGGTGGATCCGCGAACCCTCCCAAGCACGAGCGTGACTCTGATTGGCTGCCAACACTTCAAACCAGGAAGTGTTGGCAGCCATCTTGTGACTCCATTCAACTGAGTCACAAGAAAAAAGGTGAATAAATAAGAAAAGGCGGGCAGGGTAGAAACACTCTGACCCCCTAGGCCTGCTCAGGGGGTCCCACAGGGACCCTGAGGGCCCAAAAAAGCATTTAAAAAAAAATAATTGGCAGGATTCGCTTAGGGTCCGCAAATCAAGCCGAAATAAAAAAAAAAAAATGAAGCACGGTATCCCGCGCTTTGTTTCTTTTAAGCCCCCGGGTGGGCCTGGTCCCGGGGCCAATGGTTAATTATTATGCGGGGGCCACCGATGCCCCGGGACCACCAACTCCCCGGGGCTTTGTTAATACTGTGCAGGGACACGCAGCCCCCCAGCAGCCCCGGGGACCACCACCTCCCCGGGGCTATTTATTAAAAACGCGTGGGGTGCTCCTTCCTCCCACGCTGCCCCGGGGACTGCCACCTCCCCCAGGCATTCCTTTATTATGTGTGGGGCACCTTGCAGGCCGCCACCTCCACAGGGCTTCAATTTTAAAAAACCAGTGTTGGGGGGCTCCTGCCCTCCCAACACTGCCCCGGGGACCACCACCTCCCCGGGGCATACATAAATTAAGGGCGGGGTCTGTTGCCGACCCCCAGCCCCGGGGGACAACCACCTCCCTGAGGCTTTAAACATGCAGGGAGGGGGGCCGTGCAGCCCCCCTCATGGAGCCCTCCATGGCCCTGGGGACCGCCACCCCCGAGGGCCGGCTCCAGCAATGTCCCAGGGTGCCCGCCCCTGGGACATTGCAGTTTGCTACGGCAGGATGGGAACACTGCTCCCGCCCTGCCATAGCAAACTTCTGCTTCGCTTCATGGAAGCGGGGCAGGAAAACTGCTCTCGCTTCCATGAAGCGAAGCAGATTTGATTTTGGGCAAAGAGAGCGGCATGTCCGCAGCTCCCTTTTTCCAAAAGCAATGCCGGCTCCCGCAGGAGACGTGGAGCCGGCATGGACCTCGGGGCATTGGGGCTCCGCCCGTGGTCCCCAACCTGAGGACATGCCCCGGGGATGGGGTCCCTGGGGCAAAAAATGGCCCAGGAGGGGGGGGGCAAGTGGCCCTTCTTTCTTATTTTTAAAAAAATATTTAAAATGGCCAGGCCCCGGGGGATGGGGTCCCCGGGGCCGACATCGAGTAATGGGATGGGGGCATTTTTTTTTCTCTCGTGTTTGGAGTCGTGACCCCATCGCGGCTCTCAGCGCGGCCTCCCATGTAACGTCGCAATACATTCGCGGATCCACCTCAAATAAATTATTTAATAGTATATAATTTGGAAGGTAGTGTTGCATTTGTGACCTTTTTTTTATAAAGTTAGGGAGATTGAAGTTATTAATCACATTAAATTTGATAGAGTTATTGTTGTGTCGTAGTAAGGAGATCCAGTAGACGTAGATAGGTTACAGATGAATAAGTTTATTGTTCTTAGATGTTAAGTAGGTTTTCCAGTTAAGATGTAAATAAGGCCCCACCAGGAGCAGCCTCTCTGCTGCTCATCCCAGGATTCAACTGACACTCGGCCTCACAGCAATCCACACATTCCAATGACATCACCATCCACACCAACATTCTACCCATACCATTCACACTGGCTGAGCAGCAGAGGCAGAGAAACAGGGAAGATGCATAGTATAAAACCTAGATATAACAGTTATTAATAATATAAAAAAATTAAAATTAAAAGTTAAACTTGAAGAGTGTATTGTGTTGTAGTACATTGAATTTGTGCTTTTGTTTTGCAAATCCGCAATGGGTTTGCGAATCCCCCAAAAATATAAAAGTAGTATGTATGTTTTAAAAAAAAAAAAGATTCATTCTTAGGTTATAGGGTGGCTCTAAAAAGAGCCCTTGTTTTCATTTGTTGGAGCTACAAGTAAGTGCGGACGCACAGCTTAAGGTTGTTGAGAAATACTCTGTTTCCTTTATCCGTTAAGTGAACTCCATCACTTCTGTAGATGTCATCCATATCAAATCGTAGATTGTTGTTATAGATGGAGCCCATCCTATGGTCTCTGAAGTAAGCAGAAAGAGCTTTATTGACATTCTTCCTAGCTTTCTCAAACTATGGACAGAATTGATTTGACCACTTCCATTTCTGTCTTTGGCATATACTAGAGTATACAAAGACAGTTTGAGGCAAAAGCAACATCAATTGTGCAAAGGTATCCTTCATTAGCATTTCCAGACCTACCCCAGTCAATGTGCTTAGGTCATTGCCACCACAGTGCACAATTATGAGGTCAGGGGGTTGGAGATGCAAAAAGGCTGACACGCTGCCTCACAGCAATCCACACATTCCAATGACATCACCATCCACACCAACATTCTACCCATACCATTCACACTGGCTGAGCAGCAGAGGCAGAGAAACAGGGAAGATGCACAGTATAAAATCTTAGATATAACACACCTTCCCCCTTTATATAATACACAAAACAAAAGCAAATATGAGTAGGAACATCAAGGTTATACAAAAGAAACTTGCATGAGAAAATGTCGCAAAGTACAAGTAGAAAACAGCATTACATAGGAAACGCACAATACTTGAATATAAGCAGAAAATTACAGTGACAAAAAGAAACTTGCATAAGAAGATATCGCAAATGCAAAAATGCAAACAGCATTTAGTGAAATACACATGGCACTTAAGCTGCGACTATGCATAAAATGCAGCAAGAATCAAGGAAGAAATGGAAATACATGAAAGATAAGACACACATCTCCTTCCTTAGCAGAGCAAATACGAAACAAGAAATTTCAAAAGAAAGGAAACTGTCCAAAAACGCAAAGGCAAAAGGAGAAAGAGACATACATAAATAAGAAAGAAGTATACCACGAAAAGAAACAAAGAAAGAGTGCACCAAAGTTACCACCACAACCACACCAGGTGGCCAGACTGGCGAAGAAAATGGGAAACACGGAACACAGCAAAAGGAAGAAGAAAGGACAAAGACTTACAACCAAACAAAAGTAAGCAACGGGTGGCTGGCACCTAACAGAAAGCAAGCAAGGGGTGAATTACACCCAACAGGAGGAGAATAAACCCAACCAGAAAGCAAGCAAAGGGTGACATACCCCCAACCAGAAAGTAAGCACGGGGTGACTAACACCCAAACAGAAAGCAATCATAAGTAAGCAACGGGTGGCTTACACCCAACCAGAAATCAAGCAACGGGTGGCTTACACCCAACCAGAAATGAAGCAGAGGGTGGCTTACACCCAACCAGAAATGAAGCAGAGGGTGGCTTACACCCAACCAGAATCAAAAACGGGTGACTAACACCCAACAGAAAGCAAGCAATGGGTGGCTACACCCAACCAGAAAGCAAAAAGCGGGTGGCGTACACCCAAAACATCATCCCTGGGGAAAGACATGTAGTGAAAAGTATAGAATGGGTGAATAACACCAAATTGTGAATCCCCAAACAGTAAACACAAATAAAATTGCGACCTGGGTGGACTACAAGACACAGAATATAAATAGTGCAATTACAGTTGGTGGAAGTACTGACAAAATGAAAATAGCAAGCATATTATAAATAAATAAAAGCAGCAAAAAATATAAATAACTTTTTGAAAATCATGGCAGTACTGAGCAAAATAAATCAGCATTAACATATTCTTGAATATCATGGCAGTACATAGCAAAATAAATCAGCATTAACATACTCTTGAATATCATGGCAGTAATGAGCAAAATAAATCAGCATTAACATACTCTTGAATATCGTGGCAGTACTGAGCAAAATAAAACAACATTAACATACTCTTGAATATCATGACAGTTCTGAAGATTAACAAATCAGAAATGGAACATTCACACTAAATGCAGGGGACTGATCCTTGCACACCGGTGAGCGATTCCTCACCCGAAAACCCTCACGGAACGTAAGTACCTTAAAATGCTGACCAAAATAAGGCTACCAAAAGTAAACTTCAAACTCCGTAACTGGAGAGGAATAGTGCTGGAAAATTGAAAAATGTCAATTGCAAGATCAATGTCAGAGGTAAAACCCTGTAAATTCAGGTAATACCCTGGAAACACTTGAAGATGGAACATGCAGTGAGAAGACAAGTAAATCAGAAGCAGTGCGTAGAAGACGCCTTACCAAAGACGGTCTCCACACACACAGCATCCGTGCCACGCACCATCTGCACAAGACCCCCACCCCCGCCAGAGTCTATGGCAATGGAGGGAAAATAGAAGAACAAAGATGGCAGCACGTAGAAAAGTACGTCCCGGGTGGCTCCGGCCACGTACAAGCTGCAAAAGGTGCTGCGCTGCTGACAAGAACGAAGAGAATACCGCCGACACAGCTCAGCACACCAGCTTCGCATCAAGGTAAGAATGCCCGAGCCGTCTTCCTCCCGCGGCTGACTTTTCCATTTGAAAGCCGAACGTTGGTAATGGTGAGAGTGCGCGCTGAGTAACTTCATGCCCAAAAATGTGAGTCACAAATTTGTCGCACCGCAAAAATACCAAAACGTCACAGATGATTGTAAAATGTTCCACCACTGTCAGATGTATAGTACCAAATGTAGCTCTGCCCATCCAATAAAATTGCAGAGTAGCACGAGTCAAATTCCGCTGTTGCACTTATAGTATGCTTGAAGTAAGAGCTGCCTCCTGACCTGTGGTGGATGTAACCAGAAGCTTGGAAATATTAAAATCAGGCGGAAAGACACACACCCTGTCAATAGCAGCAGGGTGTCAATGGCAGCTGGAGATAGACACCTTGACAGTGGCAGCAGGAAACACACACCCAGTAAATGGCAGCAGGGTGTCAAAGGCAGCATGAAAGAGGCAGCAGATGTAATGAAGCATACGCGTTATCAATGGCAGCAGATGTCAAAAGCAGCAGGAACCATACACCATGACAATGGCAGCAGGAAACATACGCCCTGTCAATGGCAGCAGGGTGTCAATGGCAGCAGGAAACAGGCAGCAGGAATCAGGCAGCAAGAAGATACGCCCAGTCAATGGGCTGTCCGGTGAATCTGGACACTGGTGGGGCGGGAGGGCGTAAAATCCTTAGGTAAGTTCTTTTTTAAGTAAATTCTTGAATAAATGTTCCTTATGAAGCTTGAAGTAAGTCCTCACGCGTAGTTTTGTTATCCAACTCGTCGCCAATTTATGTTGTGTCGTAGTAAGGAGATCCAGTAGACGTAGCGAGGTTACAGATGAATACGTTGATTGTTCTTAGATGTTAAGTAGGTTTTCCAGTTAAGATGTAAATAAGGCCCCACCAGGAGCAGCCTCTCTGCTGCTCAGCCCATGATTCAACTGACACTCTGCCTCACAGCAATCCACACATTCCAATGACTTCACCATCCACACCAACATTCTACCCATACCATTCACACTGGCTGAGCAGCAGAGGCAGAGAAACAGGGAAGATGCATAGTATAAAACCTAGATATAACAGTTATCAATAATATAAAAAAATTAAAATTAAAAGTTAAACTTGAAGAGCGTATTGTGTTGTAGTACATTGAATTCGTGCTTTTGTTTCGCAAATCCGCGGCGGGTTCGCGAATCCCCCAAAAATATAAAAGTAGTATGTACGGTTTAAAAAAAAAAAAAAAGATTCATTCTTAGGTTATAGGGTGGCTCTAATAAGAGCCCTTGTTTTCATTTGTTGGAGCTACAAGTAAGTGCGGACGCACAGCTTAAGGTTATCTGTTAAGTGAACTCCATCACTTCTGTAGATGTCATCCATATCAAATCGTAGATTGTTGTTATAGATGGAGCCCATCCTATGGTCTCTGAAGTAAGCAGAAAGAGCTTTATTGACATTCTTCCTAGCTTTCTCAAACTGTGGACAGAATTGATTTGACCACTTCCATTTTTGTCTTTGGCATATACTAGAGTATACAAAGACAGTTTGAGGCAAAAGCAACATCAATTGTGCAAAGGTATCCTTCATTAGCATTTCCAGACCTACCCCAGTCAATGTGCTTAGGTCATTGCCACCACAGTGCACAATCATGAGGTCAGGGGGTTGCAGATGCAAAAAGGCTTTAACCAAAGGCAACAATTGATGCCACACTAATCCTCTCTGTGCAATCCATTTAATATCCACATTTTGCAAACCTAGGTCTTTGTCAATACCTCTGTGTTCAGCATACTTTTTGCACCCAGAAAACATAGCTGTGCCATACAATCCATACTGTAAGCATCTTGAAGAAATGTCTGGAAGGAATGAAAAGATGTCTGCAGCTGAGGTAGTCAGTTGGTAGAATGAGAGGTATCTAAAATGGTGGAGAAGATGCTGTTTTTGAAAAAGCCGATAAGTGATTGGCTGTTCATCAACATTGTGCACTCAAAGATAGGATGCATGTTACTTTGCTGAGGAATCATGTTTCTGAATGGTTATTAAAAAATGTTTGAAAGGTACAGTAGATAGGATAAGGTAATATTTTGCAAAAGTCAACCACACCTGCTATTTGCATTTGTTAGCTAGTGTGCTAAACTTGAAAATATGGTGAACTTGTGACCTGCCAGTACAGTTGAATTTTGCAGAAACTGTTACTATGGAAACTGGGATTAAGCAGAATGAGGGAAGGGTTGAAACTTAATTGTGGATTTAAAATGTGAAATGGTAACTTAAATGTAAGTGATATGTTACTAAATTAAGTTTTTCTAAGTCAGTAGTATGTGTAGAAGTAGTGTATTAGAAATAGGTTTATGAACTCCTGTAAGGGTTCGTGGTTCCATCGCGACGCTTTACAGCGGCACCGCGGTGGAGTCGCCACTCCAGAAAATTACAGAATCAGTTTGGGCACTATTTGAAGACAAGAAAGGGTTAATATGTCTAACCAATAGAAATGTGTTTCACAATTTGAAATAATGTAGGAAGCAATGTGATTTGTTACTTACATTTATTTGTGTGCAGAAAGAGAGGGAAGGTTTGCCATTACTGGTTTTACCTTGTTGAGAGTGCTGCATTACATTTATTGTGTGCAAAAGAAAAGCTATTATGCGTTTCTGATATTTGATATTCTGCAATACTATTTCAAAGGTGAGTTACACATTTGTAAGGTGTGTTATGTATTATGCAGTAGTGCTTTACTCTTTGTAGTGATATTTTTAGATTTGAAAAGCATTATTTTCAAAGTTTGGAAAATATTAGAGAAGTGTGATGTTTGAAATATGTTATAAAATATACAGATGTGTATTGTAGTTTGTTTTATTGTAATGAAATGACGATTTAAATAGTTTGTGCATAGTAACATGTGTACATTGGTAGATGAATTAGTGATTACGGTAGTTTGTATGTGTCTGTGGAAAGGTGCAGATGAAGTACGGCGCATAATTTTAGGTGTCTCTTTGGGAAGATCAGTCTGTCAGGTTTAAAGGTCTGCATGGTATTGTGACTGAGGTTTGTCTCTACTTGCACATGTATTTGTCATATGTGTTATGCATCTGAAGATGTTAGATGTATAAAAAAAGAGGTATACATCTATTTGTATGTTTCTTTTATATATAATAACACTAGCAAAAGGTACAGACACAAGCATGCATACTTTCGATAATATGGTGAGACTTATAAAAGAGAAATATGAAGGGTTGGTTGTTTAGATATGCCTAGGATCAAGACTCTGAGTAGTCGGTCGCAGAGTAGTGAAGCCGCAAGAGAAAAGCGAGGTTTTAGACATGTCGGCACAGGGATTACTGATTAGGGAATTTTGTATGAGTCTGGTGAATGGTACAGTTGAAGTATGCCACATAATTGTAGGTGTCTACTTGAAATGAGAACTGCAGTATGTCAAGTTTTAAGGTCTGCATGGTTTTCTGACTGAGGTATGTCTCTACTTGCACATGTATTCTCACATGTGTTATGCATCTGAAAATGACACTAGCAAAAATGTACAGACATATGCATGCATGCTTTTAGGAATATGGCTAGGCCCAACACTCTCAATAGTCGCTGAATAGTGATGCTGCAGCATAAAAGTGAGGTTTAAGATATGTTGGCAGAGGGAATAGTGATTAGGCAACGTTGTATGAGTCTGTGAAAAAGTACACTTGAAAAATGCTGCCTAAATTTAGGTGTCTCTTTCAAATGGGAAATGGAGTCTGGCAAGTTTAAAGTCCTTTATGGTCTTATGACTGAGATATGTCTCTACTTGCTCATGTATTCTCACACGTGTTATGCCTATAAATATGGTAGAGGTATAAAACACAGGTATACATCTATTTGTATGTTTCTTTTATATATGATACCACTAGGAAAAGGTACAGACACATGCATGCTTGCTTTCTGGAATATAGTGAGAGTTACATCTTTGTACTCAAGCACTAGCCATGCACTGATCTAAGGAGGCAGATATAACTCTTGGACTCATGAATTCACTCAGGCACTCCCATGCACTTATGCAATCAAGGGGGCTCTACCTATACACACATCTAATCACTCAGGCATTAACCATACATTCATGCAATCACCCAGGCACTACTATTCCACTCAAACATTCACTCAGGCACTTCCCATGCACTCATCTATTTACTCAGGCACTACCCATGCACTCATGCAATGGCCCAGACATTACCCTTACACTCATACTTTCACTCAGGTACTTCTCACACACTCATCCAATCACTCAGGCACTACCCCTGCACTCATAGAATCACCCAGGCAGTACCCAAGCACTCATGGAATCACACAGAAAACTACTCTTGCACTCAACCATTCACTCAGGCTCTACTTATGCACTCATCCATTCTCTCAGGCAGTACCCATGCACTCATCCAATGACCCAGGCACTAGAGGTGGACTAATCCATTCACTCAGGCACTACCCATGCACTTATCCATTCTCTCAAGCAGTACCTATGAACGCATCCAATGACTCAGGCACTAGAGTTGGACTAATCAATTCACTCAGGCACTACCCATGCACGCATCCATTCTCTCAAGCACTACCCATACACTCATGCAATGACCCATGCATTAGCCTTTCACTCATAGGGGCATATTCTCAAGGAGCTATCGCCGAGTTAACGGCACTTTATCGCAGCCAAAGTCGAGATAAATGTATCGCAACATTCACAAGCTGGTGCTAACAGCACATAACACAAGTTTACCTGCGAAAGCATCCTCAAAAAACATTGCCACAGATGACCCCTGCAACTATCGCTAATGAGATGCAGAGTCGGCGTTCCCGAGCAAAAACCCGCAACAACACCACACCTCAACATTCTCAACGACCAGCCTGATCAGCGATAAAACCACAAAACAGGCGATAAGGCGCTTTAGCAGCAGGAATCTAACACCTGCCCTGACCTGGTGCAAAGCCAGAGGACAGCCTGCACCACAAAATGGAGCCCAGCCCAGAGCCACACCTGAAGGGCAACAGATGCCATGGAGCCACTGAACATGCGTGCCGGACACCCAAGAGGGCCACAACACCCACCGCCACCGCCACCCCCCCCCCCTCTGGGCCCCACGATGGGCAACCCCCACTTCCCCCGGACCAAGACACAGCACATCAACTGCACGGAAACATGAACACAAGCACCCGCCTGATGTCTCACAATTGCAACAATCAACATACATGTGCACACTGAGATCCTGATTCATACATACACCATTGAAAGACCAAACAAAATGACACATTCTAATTCGTCACCAAACAACTATCCTGAGGAGTCATGGCGGGGCATCCCTGGACAAACTGTGACTCACAGCCTGCAAGACAATACCCAAGATAAAAAGGTGTGTCAGGCACCCATCAAAGGACAGGGAGAGAGAGAAAGAGAGAGAGAGAGAGAGAAAGAAACAGACAGAAAGAGAGAGACTGAACAAGGAGCGCAAGGCCAATGGGGCCCTTGGCTCATGCAAACATGCCAACAGCTGCGTGTGTCTCGAACTCTGCGCACCACAAATCACAGGCCTGGCATCAAAGTCAGCGCAAACTCCACATCACAATTAAGACATGCAAGCAGTAGTCAGACGAAAATCAGGAATGAAAGCACCTTTGTCTCAACACACAAGGCACAAGGCCAACCAAACCCCCGACCTTGGTCCTGAATGCGGCTGGCACACCCTGCGTGAGATACCATACCAGCCTCCGATGACTCCCACACCACGAACTGCGCTAATGAAACACCAACGTGCCTACACCCCACACACACTTGTCCCTGCACAACCGACACCTGCAAGGGATGCCCTTGACACATTGCCAAGAACTACCCATACGTACAAACGTCGCACACACATACGACTCATTGCCCAGAGCTGTGCCATATCGTCCACCGAACACCCGCCAGTCAGACGAGTGCCAGTGCCACGAGACCAACAAACACAATGGCCGGCATTCCCGGGCACATGCACAACCTCTGTCACGTGGAACTGTACCGTGCCCGAATGCTGCATCTGTTGGGATCCCTGCCAATGGCAGTGTTGCGAATCAGTTTCCATCTGAGTTTCTGTCTTGCCTACGTCACCTGCGTCCAGCCCTGGTTCCACTGTCGATCATGCACATTCGAGTGGCCCATGGAGGTCTGCCTATCCAACGCAACCATAGCTGAATTGGATTATGACCTGACAGTGCGCCCCCTGTTGGCCTACCAACAGGAGTGTCACCTGGATAGCCGTGCATGGGATGCACTGATCCTCGGCGTATGTGCTGGCAGTTGCGCATGGCAGAATGCACAACTCCTCGTGTGCAGTGACCACATCCAGGCGCTCCCCTATTGGGCTGTGTTGCGGATTGGGGAAACGGCGTGGACTGAGCACATCTGCCCGGACCAGTTTGGCTCACCCTGGTGTTCCTTGAACCCGACAACGACGTACTATTGGAACACATTGCCCATGAAGCTGCGCTGGCATTCATGGACGAGTAACTACGTCCCTGCAGCCACATCGGATTGTCACCCACAGCACTGCTCCCAACACCTTGTAGCATCGTGGGGAATGTACCCACATCCCACCACAACAGAGGACATGTCTGCCTCCGTCTGGACTCTGAATGCATGTGCATGGAACTACACGTGTGTACACACACCTGTGCAAGGTGATGCAGTTCCATGGTTGGAGCAGCACAGCGTCATCTGGCAACGTTACCAAGTCGGACACACTGCTGGGGGAAGAGTACACACATGGCAATGTAGCACGACATGTGAACTTGTCGGACCCTTTCACCTGATCACTGTCAGCAGAGCAGACAGTCACGCAGTCGGGTGGCAGAGCACTATGCAGACCCCATGGGCTGTAAGTCGTGCCCCCTCACACGGGGCAATGGGCATACGCCAAACAACACATGACTCGTCCAGCAAGGCAAGGTGGGCTGAGACCGTTGCCATCCGTGATGCTTGGGGTTCATTTTTCCACCCCCATTTCCTGCACCGCGACATGTACCCATGCTGCATGTAAGTGTCTTAAGCATGTCCCTGCCTGTTGTGGCCGTTGCCTTGTCCGTACTGACACGCACATGCCAATAAAGTCTACGCAACACCACTGGTGTCTAACTGTGATGAGTGTTGATTAGATTGACCACTCGTGTGCCACAATGAGCATCGTCCCTACACATGGAGGAACTGACTGACGCATGTACAATGGGGGTGGGTCCCTTCTGACAGCTCCACCTCTGTGAGCCCGACATTGTTTTGGGAGAGTTGCTGGTAGACCTGTGCTCTTATGTGTCTTCAGCAATGTGAGTATGGCGTCCAACCTCTGACCATGTTCAGCAATGTTATGAATCATTTCAGAATGTGTCCACACAGATGTGTGTGAGTAGGTATGCGACGTGAAGTTCTGTCGTCACATGTGATGTAGGACACCACTTCTGGCCTGCTACCGATTTGGTCATTCCTACAGACAGCCCTATTCAAGACATGGACCTGTGCCTACATTGGGGGGTTGTGAGTTTGTTGCTAATGTGCAATGGGGACACAGCCAGTACCCACCTTCTCAGTCATCCAATTGGCCATGTGTCTCGGGGATGAGCATGCGCATTGATGTCATTTACCAGGGTGTACCTTCTTGTGCAATCATTGTCCCTACACCCAGCCATACTTCCATACGTGAGTGAACATAGTCATGACACATCTGCATGATTTCGAATGTTTAATTCACATTCTGTCGAATGACGGAGAGGGAGCTGTACATGGCCATCCAAGCCCACATAACATGGAAGCCCAGTGGTGGGCCAACCAGAGTCCTTTGGGGATTGAAAAGTGATTTGGAAGAGGGGGAGTGCAGTCCGCAGCAGGATTGCTGTGTAATTGTCAAGCAGTGGAGATATGGCAGTCCGTGTCGGGGTCCGGGTGAATGTCGCAGAGTGTTCCGGGGGTCAGTGGAAGGGGTTGTCCCAGGGCATGATGCATGGGGCAGAGCCAGGCAGGGCAAGCCATATGGAGGTGATGGTTGCTACTGCCTCCTTCCTCACACAGTAATTACCATCCACATCTTACTCCTCTGATACTTCTTCTGTGTCAGGTGTGTCCGGTGTGTGTGGCGGTGTAATGGCTGCATCACTGTGTGCCACTGACACATCAGGGTGCAAAGGCGATAGGGCTGCATCACTGTGTGCCACTGACACATCATGGGTCGGAGATGTGTGTGTCGAGGTTCCTGCAGTAGTCATCTGGAACAGGCTCAGTGGCAGCAGTGGCAAGATGAGGATCTGCAAGGCATGGAAGATCGCAGCTACATCTCGCTGGTGTTCAGCAGTGGCAGCCATAATTCCAGCCTGCATCGGCTCCATGGTCTCCATTGTCCTCCGCATCTGTGCCAACTCTGTGCTGTCATCGCTGTTGCCTGTCTGCCTAGACAGTTCTTGTATCCGAGTAATGGAACCAGCGATGTCAGCCAAGGATTGTTGGTGGGCATGGTGCGGACAGTGGGTATCCGTTAGGGACTGTAGGTGCTCCCTGATGGGACTCAGGCACCCACGTATGGCATCGAGTTTGGCTGCCATGAGGTCGAAACCCAGCCGCAGCTGATCTGCCATCTTCTCCTGGCACTCTAACACACGGTGTTTGAAATCCATGTGTTGGTCGTGGGGGTCCTGAGAGGCAGCCGTGGTGGTGTGTGCTTCCTGCTGTGTGGTCTGTGCAGGGTGTGGGCTCACCGCGATGCAGCTGGGCTGCCCTGCTCCTGGAGGTGGGGTGAGGAGGCTGTCCACGAGCCGTTGGAGTGTGTCTGCGCAAATGGGCAGGGTGTCCTCTTCATCATCGCTGAAGAGATGTGTGGTCTGCTCTGCAGGAGGTGTTGGTTGTCCCTCTGCAATGTAAGGGGAGATGCAGGTTAACAGTGTGTTCCATGTATGTTGACGCATTGTGGATGTTTACATTCAGACTGCATGACGGTGTACATTGTGACTGTTTTGGTGTAGCTGGCTATTTGATGGGAGTCAGTGGACATTTCGACTACATGACGGATGTGTGGTTGTACTCGTACATTATCTCTCACAGTGTCATGCATTGCCAGATGTGATTGGCCAGTTTCTACGCACGAGAGGCACCAGTTGTGTCCTCTGTCCTGTGGTGTAGGGGTTGCACTCTGTCCCACATTGTCATCAATGTTGATGTACTGTGATTGCTATGTGTGTGTGCTGCATTGTTGGCGATTCGCCCCTGCAGCTCTGCATTGGCGGACCCTTATCCCTTTGAGTCGGTGTGAATTTGACTTGTGTGCTTTTCGGGGGCTGGGATGTTTGCGACTTGGGTCATTTGTGCTACTGGAGATATTTGGTACTCTTGTGCATTGCTTGTCTGCAGATGTGTTCTTGACGTCATGGCTCGTAGGTGCACGTGGATATGTCAGAGTGTGACATGCTCCTTTACGGATGTGGTCCACACTCAGACACCTCAGTGTCGTCTCGTGCACCATGTCATGTATTGTGACTTCAGCCATGCTATCTGTCATGCAGTGTCACTTGCATTGTCAGTGTGGCTCACAGAGCCGCTGCTTTTCTGGATTCAGCACATGTGCATGGGTAGGTTGTGGCATTGGTGATATGGAGGGGGGCCCATTTGTGCACATAGTGGACGGGGGCCTACTTGGGGTTTCTATGTGTGCTGCAGTGTGCCAAGGGTATCAGGGACATGTTCCACACTCATTGCGGGTGTGCAGTGTGCTGCACATGATTGTGCATGTGTGCCATTGTGCCCATCTGCCCCCGTCCCCCCAGTCCCTGGTGGTTACTCACCCTGTTGCTGTTGGGTCAGGTCATTTCGGGCTGTGTCCAGACCCCCAACTCCTTGCACCGTCTCCCCACTGATGACTGTGGCCACCATTTCCTCCAGCTCATCCAGCTCCTCCTGTGGCGCAGTACTCCCACCTCCAGTCGCCTTTGCTGCCTTCATGTTGGCAGCGAGTTTCTGTTTGGTTTGGCTGTGCACTTCATGCCAGCGCCTCTTGGCATCCTCCATTGACCTCCTCGACACTCTGACTGCATTCACTTTGGTGACGATGGACTGCCATATTTCCGTTTGTGTTGCCAATGACGCAGTGGAGGTGATGAACAGTTGTTGGTAGTGTTCTCTCACCTCTGTGACAGTGATCTGGTCTTCCTGCAGACTGAACCCCGTCTTCCTCTTCTCCTTGCCCTCCCCTGAACAGGGGGTTCCATTCTGGTCCTCCGTGGGGTTTGTGGAGTTCAGCTTGTCCTCTGCACTAGGTCCGGGTGCATCCATGGTGCTACGCAGTTTGGATTGGTTTTGGGGTTGGTTTTTTGTTTGCTTTTATAGTGCATTTTCACGCATGACGCGTGGGTATTGCAGGCCTGTCGCTGGTTTTCGCTGATTTTGGTATCGCGCTTTGTGGCATCGCAACTTTTTGGGCGGTCGTGTTTCGCATTTTTTGTTTTTCGCGTTGATTTTTACGCGGGCATTTGGCGGGTTATCATGCTGCTATCGCATGGTGCCGAGGGGTTGGGAATTGGACGTTAAGATGGTGTTATTTTCTCGCGATGGACTGCGATATGCAAGGTTGCGTTAAGCTACATTTGCGATGATTATCACACGTTCTTGTGATTATCCCCCATAGTTTCTCTCAGGTATTTCCCATACACTCATACAATCACCCAGGCACTACCCCTGCACTCATGTAATCATCCAGGCACTACTCTTGCACTGAACTATTCACTCAGGCACTACCCATGCAGTCATCCATTCTCTCAGTCACTACCCATGCACTCATCCAATGACCCAGCAATCACTCTTACAGTCATCCTTTTACTCAGGCACTACCCATGCACTCATACAGTTAAGGAGGAACTACCTATACACACATCCAATCAATCAGGCATTACCTACGCAATTGTGCAATCACCCAGGCACTACTTTTGCACTCAATGATTCACTCAGGCAATACCCATGCACTCATCCATTCCCTCAGGTACTACTGATGCACTCATACAATGACCCACGGATTACTCTTGCAGTCATCCTTGTTCTCAAGCACTAGCCATGCACTGATCTAAGCAGCCAGATATTACTCTTGCACTCATGAATTCACTCAGGCACTACCAATGCACTTATCCAATTAGCCAGGCAGTACCCCTGCACTCATGCAATCACCGACATACTACCCATATACTCATACAATCACTCAAGCACTACTCTTGCACTAAACCATTCTGCAGTACCCATGCACTCATCCAATGACCCAGGCATTACTCTTACAGTTATCCTTTTACTCAGGCACTACCCATGCACTGATGAAATCACCCATACATTACCCTTGGAGTCAGAAACTCACTCAGGCAGTACTCAGGTATACATCTATTTGAATGTTTCTTTTATATATGATGCCACTAGGAAAAGGTACAGACACATGCATGCTTGCTTTCTGGAATATAGTGAGACTTATAACAGACATATTGAAAAACTTGCTGCTTTGTATTTGCTAGGCCCAACACTCTCAGCAGTTGCTCAATATTGAAGCTGCTGCACAAAAGTGAAGTTTAGGACATGTTGGTAGAGGGATTAGTGATTAGGTCACCTTGTATCAATCTATAGAAATGTACACTTCAAATATGCCACTTAACTTTAGGTGACTCCTTGAAATGGGAAGGGCATTCTGTCAAGTTTAAGGGACTTGGTGGTCTTATGACTGAGGTATGTCTCTACTGCCACATGTATTCTCACACTTGTTATGCCTAAGAAGATGGTAGAGGTATAAAACACAGGTATACATCTATTTGTATGTTTCTTTTATATATGATGCCACTAGGAAAAGGTACGGACACATGCATGCTTGCTTTTTGGAATATAGTGAGAGTTACAACAGACACATGCAAAGGGTTGCTGGTTTATATTTGGCTAGGCCGAACACTCTCAGTAGTTGCTGAATAGTGATGCTGCAGCACAAAAGTGAGGTTTTAGATATGTTGGCAGAGGGATTAGTGATTAGGCTACCTCGTATGAGTCTGTGAAAAGGTACACTTGAACTACAGCGCATACATTTAGGGGTATCTTTGAAATGGGAAGTACAGTCCGACAAGTTTAAAGGACTTCATGGTCTTGTGAGTGAGGTATGTCTCTACTTGCACATGTAGTCTCATACGTGTTATGCATCTGAAGATGGTACATGTGTGTAACATATATATATGTATTTGTATGTGCCTATTATGTGTGATGGCACCAGCAAAAGGTAGAGATGCATGTTTGCATGTTTTCTATAACATGGTGAGATTTGTAACAGTGACATTGCAAAGATTGCTGTTTTGCATTTCTGGAGTTCTCTTGGTTCTTTCTGGACTTCTCTTCACTGTTTCTGCACCTCTTTTGCTTCTTTCTTCATTTTTCTTGCCTCTTTCTGCACCTGTCTTATCTCTTTGCGTACTTCTGTTGATTCGTTCTGCACTTCTCTTGTTGCTCCCAGAACCTCTTTTGCTTCTTTGTGCAACCCTCTAATGTCTATCTACACCGGTCGTTCCTCTTTCTGCACCTCTCTTATCTGTTTGTGCACCTCTCTTGCCTCTTTTTGCATGTCTCTCGAGTCTTTCTGCATCTTCTTTTACCTCTTTCGGTACCTCTCTTGTCAATTTGAGCAGCTCTCTTGCATCATTCTGTATGTCTTGTTTGTTTCTGCACTTCTGTTACTTTTTTCTTTACCTCTTTGCCTCTATGTCCACCTGTCTTGCCTTTTTTTGCACCTCTGTTGCTTCTTTTGGCATTCCTCTTGTCTCTTTCACCATTGTTCTTTCCTCTTTTTGCACCTCTGTTGCTTGTTTGTGCACCTCTCTTGCCTCTTTCTGCATTCCTTTTGCCCCTTTTTTGCACCTGTTTACTCATTTTTTGCACCCCTCCTGTCTTTTTTAACTGTTCTTTTCGGTCTTTCTGCATGTGTTGCATGTTTTTGTAATTTTCTGTACTTTTCTTGCTTGTTTCTCTTCTTCTTTTGACTATTTCTGCACCTCTTTTAGTTCTTTGTAGATATCTTGTTTGTTTCTGCACTTTTGTTGCTTTTTTTGAACGTCAGTTGCTTCTTTATACACTTTTTTTGCTTTTTTCTGTTCCTCTCAAACTTCTTTCTGAACCTCTTTGGCTTTTCTTGCACCAGTATTTCCTGTATTGCACTTGTCTTGCCTCTTTGCACATGTCTCTAGCCTGTTTGTGCATCTGTCTTTCATGTTTGTGCACCTCTGTTGTATCTATGTGGACCACTATTGTCTCTTTCTGCACCTCTGTGACTTGATTATGCATTTCTGATATTTTTCAGTAGCTGTGTTGTTGTTTGTGTATTTATTTTTGCTATTTCTAAACCTTTCTTTTTTTCTGTCTCTTTCTTTCCGTCAGCACCTTTTCTTCTCTTTCTGCAGTTGTCTTGCTTGTTTTTACACTTTTCTTTTTTTATTTGTTATAATTGCAATTGCAATGTAATTGTAATTATTTGCAAACATGAAAAGAGAAGAGAACAAAGAAAACAGAAGTACTTAAACAAAATTAAAAAGAGTGCACTAGAAAAAGCCCAAAATGTTACTCAGGATAAAGTATTTTCTGTAAGAGTACTAAACAATTTATTAAAACAGTTGTAGAGAGATTAAAGAAAGACAATGGTAATGAAAGGAAAAAGGAAATTTTTACAACAAAGCACAAGCAAATAAAGAGATGTAATGGAAAAAAACATTCATTTTTGGAAAAAGAACACGTCACAAAAAGACAAAAACAATTTAAAGAGATACGTGTACGAATGTTTCGAAGTAGAGTAATTCAAAATTTATTAAAAGATTTTAAAAAGTATAAAAGAAGATCAGAAGCGTATAAGAAGAAGCAACACATTGAAAGTGTAGTAGATATTGCCTTTGATACTGTTTTTGAAATGAAAATTATTTATATTAGTATCAAAGCGAATGAAAACATTGAATAAAACAATGCTGTTTATGAAAGAGAAAAGAAAAAGAAAAAGACTGCTTAATAGAATTACCTTTTGTAAAAATGTTACTGGTGCATGAAAGCACACTTCTAGTACTGAGCCTTTCTTTAATGAAGAAAGCTATTTTCAACAGAACACATTAGTTCATGTAGTTGATACTAGTGTTCAATGCTATGAGATGAAAGATGGTTGTCCCATTCCAAAAGAAAAGATGATTCCTAGGAATGTGGAAGAAGTAATAGCTGAAGAAGTTCAAGGGAGGCGTACACAAGCTCTGGTATATAAGTGGAATTGTAGTAGTATTTGCAGTATTCAACAGGAATCTATTGATATATTACAGTTTTTTACGAGAATATGCCAAAAAAAGTCTTAAACAGAAGATTAAGATGTTACAAGGACTAGATCCATGTAAAGTAAGAAAATATACTAACTTGCAGGGTCATTCTCTGGCTTGTCTTTCAAGAAAAGTGTGTCAAAGTACTTTTCATCATTTAAGAATGTTAGCAGTACACCACAAGTCCTGCATTGTGTTTAAGTGAAATGAACACAGCTCTTTTGCACGGTTCAGTATCAGATGTAAAAAAAGGTTTGTGATGATATACAGTTTCATTTTTTTGGTTCACCAGAGGAGTGTAGAGAAAGTGAGAGCTTGATAAGTGTAGGTATTGAAGAAGAGGTGGAAGATATTAGTATTGACGAGTTTGCAGAAGAAATTACAAAGTTTAAGACAGTTTCATCTGAAAAACCAAACTATGTTTGTATTTTTTGTCGACGTACTCACTATAGAAGTCAAACTTGGAATGTTGATTTATTTTTAAAAAGGAAAAAGGAAAACAATGATAAGCAGCAGCAATTTGGTGCTTATTTGTTGGTAGAAGGTCGGTTTGAGTTGGCTACTGATCAACGTATTTGTAAATATTGTTACAACAATTTAAAAGAGAACAAAATGCCAGCTAGAGCAGTACATAACAACTTAGAGATGGTAGCTATTCCTCCGGAACTGGCAAATTTGAATGCATATGAGTCGATTCTTATTCAAGCTGTGCACCCATTTCAGGCTATAGCTCAGATGGAGCCTAAAACAGGTAAACTGCCTCCAACAGATTTACAAAGAGGTCTCAAAGGAAGAGTTGTGTACTTACCTTTAGATTTGAAGAAAAATATTGAAACTGTTGGTATAGACAGGGAGGAAAATGGGCTAGTAGTTTTTCTAGTTAATGGTGAACCAACAAAGAGTCGAAAAATATTGCAAGAGTTTGTAGATGTTAATAAAATATTTATTATAAGAATGTAAATGTTAATGAACAGGTAATATGCTTAAAAGATGAAACAGAAATTTCAAGTGGCCAAATAGAAAAAGTGGACAAGTCTAGGACTGAAGAGATTAATGAACATTACACTATACATCCTCTACATTCAAAAGAAGTGAAAGGAAACAGTATTGAATTATTTCAAATGAAGGAAGCAAAGGGAACTCCCATGAGTGTATGGGAAAAAAGTTTAGAAGCTCGTTGTTTTCCACAGCTATTCCCCACTGGAGAAGGTGGACGATTTGATGAGCGAGCTGTACGGATTCCAACTTCAGAATACCGCTCAACACGATTGTACTCTGAAGATCCAAGATTTTGACAGTGCATTCCATATATATTTCATCTTCTGTTTGAAAGTGATTTGTCTGTACTTTCAAATGCAGTGAACCACATATTAAAAACAGGACTTCATCTTCAACATGTTTCTGCAAAAGAATTCATGGACAAAGTTCAACAAAGAAATGAAAATTTAGAATCACAGTTAATTAATTTGGTGGCATGTCAACGTGGTACCAATGAATATTGGTTTCGTCATCACAGTGAACTTAAATGTATGTTAAGAAACTTAGGTACACCTACATGGTTTGTAACACTTAGCAGTGCCGAATATGCGTGGGAAGATTTACTTGAATTTCTACAAGAAGCAATTTCTAATGAAAAAATATTTAATTGAAGACACCTGGAGAACTCTGTTCCTTGGATCCTGTAAATGTCTGTAGGTATTTTAACCATAGGTTTCAAAGTATGATGTAATTTATCTGCAATAAAAATATTCCTCCTCTTGGAGAAGTTACTGATTTCTTTTGGCGAACAGAGTACCAAGCCAGAGGTGCTCCTCATATACGCATGCTATTATGGATCAAGAATGCTCCAAAATTTGGAACTGATACTGATGAAAGTGTTTTGTGTTTCATTGAACAGTATGTTACCTGTGCCATTCCAAAAGAAGGAGGAGAAAACAGCTTGAGACAAGTTTTACGGTTTCAAAGTCATTGATGTGGAAAATGCTGTTGACGAAAATACAAGTCTAAAGTGAAATTTTATACAAAATGTTGTTTTGGATTCCCACGTCCAATAATTTCTAAAGGAAGAGTACATAGTTTTATCTCAGCAGTAAGGCATACAATAACTCGGAAATCTCCGAAGAATACATACAACTTAAAAAGAACCGAAGACTCAAAGTATATTAATGACTACAATCCAGTGATTTTGAAAATGTGGAATGCACACATGGATATTCAATATGTTGCAGATAATTTAATTGCTGTTGATTGCTATGTTACATCATATATAACCAATTCTGAAAAGACAGAGATGAAAGAAATGTGGGAAGAAATTTCACAAGAAAAGAGTCTTAGCAAGAAATTGTACAGCTTTAGCTTGAAAATGCTTTCCCATCGAGAGATTGGATCCTATGAATGTTCGGATCGCTTGAGCTCTGCCAGTTTATATTCAAAGTCAAGACGAATCATTTGGGTAAGTTTAGGTCTTGCCTCCACATGAAATAGAGTATTGAAAACATTACAAGAAATCGAATACTTAGCACTGAATGAACCAGAAAGTACAGATATTGTTAAAACTAATATGTTGGACACATACTATCCCAAAATGAGTCCACAATGTTCATCATTTAGACGTATTCGAATGTACATCAGTGGTTAAGCTGAAACAAGAAAAAAGTTTCTTAATTAAAGTTTTGACCTGTTATCTACACAAAACTACAGAATCATATTTATCTTGTGTTGTAACAGCTCCAACTGGATTAGCAGCACACAACATTAAAGGGATTACTTTACATCAATTACTTACTTTACATCAATTACTTATGCTACCAGTTGAACATGATAATACATTGGAATATCAGAAGCTATCTGGAGAAGCTTGTTATGAAGTGTCAAGAGTACTGAAGAAAATGAAACTTTTAATCATTGATGAGGTGAGCATGGTCTCAAACGTAATGCTTGCCTTTGTACACTTGAGAATGCAACAGATTTTAAAAACAGATTATGATGTTTTGTTTGGAGGAAAACATTTAATTGTATTCGGAGATCTGCTACAACTATCTCCTGTAAAAGGACAACCTGTTTTTAAAACACTTGTCCATGACGACACTAGGAAATCTTTGGGAAGTATTGGAAATCTGAACATTTGGTTACATTTTGAATAGAAAGAACGTATTAAGAATATGTGACAAGCAAGTGATGAAGATTCCAGAAATATTCTTCAAGACATAAGAATTGGTGTTTTGACGAAACATGGTAAACAAGCTTTAGAAAGTCGGCTATTAAGGAACTTGTTTACAACTGGAAACACAGCAGCTGAAGTAATGTACAACATGCTTGGAGAAAAGCAGTCTATAGTTTTTCTAATGCCTACACTGCAAGAGTGTTCTACATTTAATCAACAACTTTTGAAACTGGAAAAACAACAAATGGTAGAAATTGAAGCTATTGATAAAATTGAACACTAGGGAGTGACTATTCTTCTCACAGAGAAACTACAGGCTCAATTGCATTCTTTGAAAAAGTTTGTATCTAAAACTGCAGGCTTAGAGAAGACTTTACATGTATGTATAAACTGTCAGGTAATTTTACGGCGTAATTTGAATGTAGAAGAAGGTTTAGTAAATGGTGCAATGGGAAAAGTTGTTGATTTTGTAAAATTTCAGAACAGAGATGGAATAGAATTTTTGATTATAAAATTTGATCAGATTAAATAGGTAAGACAAATTGGGCGTTGTGTTGTACGTTGTTTGCTTGTAAAAGATTTGTATGTCCGTAGAAAACAGTTTCCTCTGTCTTTAGCATATGCAGTAACTATTCATAAATCTCAAGGTTTAAGTATAGAGAAAGCTTTTGTAAATATTTGAAGTACAGTGTTCAAAGAGGGAATGTCATATGTTGCATTATCTCGAGTAAGAACATTGTCTGGTTTGTATTTGATAGATTTTGATGAGAAAAAGGTTAGTGCTGATGCAAATTGTGTAAGAGAGTACAATCGTTTAAGAAGACTTTATGCTCCTGATTTAGGTGAATATCCTATATATGAGAAACGTGTAGTGTGTCCAAAACAGAAATATGTCAAACATTCAACTGAGGTTCAAAAAAAGAAAACAATTGAAGAGACACTTGAAGGTGTAAAGAAAAAGAAAATGGAAACTGTTGATGACATTGTAGGATACCCGTTGGAAAATAGTTCAGGTATCAACTGTTATGCTAATGTGATTCTAAATTTTGCGTTTTATCCACAAGATCTTCATCATGAAATCATGGGAAATCGTGAAAAAAGATTCTGTTCTTTACTATATCATGTATTTCAACAGTTGGTAACTAACAGAAGTATACTGCTTCTGGAATTCGGCATCTTTTGGATATTTGTACTGGTTCTTCGACATTTACTCTTAATATACAACAAGATGCACAAGGATGTCTAATCCTTATGCTGGGAGTATTAGAACATGAAGGAATAAAGATTGAAAACTTATTTGGACTAAGTTACAGATGGGATCATAAATGTGAAGATTGTTCATTTACTACCACCACTGAAATACAAACAGAATGATTCATATACTTGACGAAACCAGACTGCAAATCAGTACCTTTTAACAAATTGATAAAAACAGCCAATCAGGACATGAGATGTTCGCATTGTAGATCAGAGATGTTGTCTATATTACATATAGAAAGATTTGGAAAATATCTAATTTTAATGCTACAACGTTGTAGAACAAATGGAAGAAAATTGGAAACAAAAATTTTAATACAAGTCAAATATCTATTTCAGGAAGAACTTTTATAGCAGTGGCTATTATTTTCCATGATGGACTTACTACAACATCAGGACACTATACTGTGTAAATAAAGTGTAATAAAGGATGGACGCATTGCAATGATGCCCACTTGAAATTCAAACCTAGATTGCCCTATGAATTACCAAAGTCATATTTGTTATTTTTGAAGTCAAAGTTTTGAGTACATCATTCGGCCTATTGGGAAGATGTGAACAGAAAGTATACACGAATCCAAACTATTTGTATTTATAATTAGTGTTTGGATTATTATTTGGGGAAATTGATATTGCATTTGGAAAATTCTGTTTAAAAGCAAATGGTTTATATATTTGTTGTCTATATTGTACCAGATGTAAATGAGAGTCTATATTTTGGAAAATGTATTTGAGATAAATAATAGAGTTTATGTAGATGAAGGAAGTAATTTACAAAGTGTAGATCGAGAAACATATAGCTACACATATTGAAAATGATGCTTTACGCTGACTTTTTTTTTTTAATACAATCAATTTTGATTGTTTTTTTCTCCGCTGTTCAATGATGATACCACATTGAAATCATTGTGTCTAGTGAAGTTAAGTTGAATCTGAGAACAGCAAAAAAGGGAATCTGAAAA
The DNA here is from genome assembly GCA_963921515.1 of Calotriton arnoldi. Taxonomy (NCBI): domain Eukaryota; kingdom Metazoa; phylum Chordata; class Amphibia; order Caudata; family Salamandridae; genus Calotriton; species Calotriton arnoldi. Next base: position 637,919 of record CAWUFW010003530.1, on the reverse strand, counting down.
TGTTATGTAATTCTAAATTTATGTTGAGTTCCTAAAAATATAATATTATAATTTCTGTCGTATATTATCATTAACCCCTTGACCGCAGCAAGAATTCCGCCGCGGGTTAAATAATGAGTGGGCGTGTCTCGGACGGCCCCCGGCCGTCCTCCGCACACGCCCACCGTGACGTCGGACGGCCGGGGGCCGTCCGACGCATCGAACGGGTTAAATAACAGTTTTTCTTCTTCTTTTTTATAGTGGGTACTGTTGAAGTTTGAAAAGAGTTTTAATACTGTTTAGGAGAATACTACTCTAAAATACTTCTACTGAGTGATGTATCTAAATTACTTAAAAGGTAAGAATACATAATATAATATGCATGATAATGTGAAAAAATGTTTAAAGTTTAATTATATGTTATTTGTATCTAATATAAATAATGTTGATCCTTTAGACTACTTGAACATTATCATTATGTTGCTCATGTAATCAGGCAGGCAGTCATCCTTTCACGTAGACACTACCCATGCACTCATCCATTCTCTGAAGCACAAGTTTTGCACTAATAGGAAAACAAAGTCATTACCCTTGCATTCTTTCTTTTACACAGGCACTACCCATGCAGTCATCCATTCACTCAGGCACTACCCCTGCACTCATGCAATCACCCAGGCATTACCCATGCACTCATGCAATGACTTAGGCACTATCCATGCAGTTATGCAATCACTCAGCCCCTACTCTTGCACTCAAACATTCACTCAGGCATTACCCATGCACGCATCCATTCCCTCCGTCACTACCCATGCACTCATCCAATGACCCAAGCATTAGTCTTCCACTCATACTTTCACTCAGGAACTACCCATGCACTCATCCAATAACCCAGGCAGTGCCCCTGCACCTTTGCAGTCACCCAGGCACAACCCATGCACTCATCCATTCACTCAGGCACTAACCATGCACTCATTCAATGATCCAGGCATTACCCTTGCACTCATACTTTCACTCAGGTACTTCTCATGCACTCATCAAATAACACAGACACTACCCCTGCACTCAGGCAATCACCCAGACACTACCCATGTACTCATGCAATCACACAGGCACTACTCTTGCACTCAACCATTCACTCAGGCACTACCCATGCACTCATCCATTCTCTCAGGCACTACCTGTGCACTCATCCAATGACCCATGGATTACTCTTGCAGTGGTTCTTTTACTCAGGCACTACCCATGCACTAATGTAAGCAGCCAAATATTATCCTTGCAATCATGAAGTCACTCAGGCACTACCTATGCACTCATCCAACCACCCAGTCAGTACCCCTGCACTCATGCAATAACCCAGGCACTACCCATGCACTCATGCAATCACTCAGGCACTACTCTTGTACTCAACCATTCAATCAGGCACTACCCATGCACTCATCCGTTCTCTCAGTGACTATCCCTGCACTCATGCAATCACCCAGGCATTACCCATGCACTCATGCAATCACACAGGCACTACCCATACCCTCATCCAATCACCCAGGCAGTACTCCTGCATTCATGTAATCATCCAGGAACTACCCATGCACTCATGCAATCACTCATGCACTATTCTTGCACTGAACCATTCACTCAGAAACTACCCATGCACTCATCTATTCTCTCAGGTACTACCCATGCACTCATCCAATGACCCAGGCATTACCCTTGCACTCATCCATTCATTGAGGCACTACCCATGCACACATTCAATTACCCAGTCACTACCTTTGCACTCATCCATTCAGTCAGACACTATGCATACGGTCATCCATTCACTCAGGCAGTACCCACGTACTCATCCACCAACCCAGGTGCTACTCTTGCACTGATTCAATCACTCAGGCACTATCCTTGCACTCATCCATTTTCTCAGGCACTACCCATGCACTCATGCAATCACCTAGGCAGTACCCCTGCACTCATGCAATCACCCAGGCAGTACCCCTGCACTCATGCAATCACCCAGGCACTAGCCATGCACTCATGCAATCACTCAGGCACTACTCTTGCACTCAACCATTCACTCAGGCACTAACCATGCACCCACCCATTCTCTCAGTCACTACCCATGCACTCGTCCAATGACCCAGGCATTACCATTGCACTCATATTTTCACTCAGGCACTTCCCATGCACTCATCCAATCACCCAGGCACTACCCCTGCACTCATGTAATCACTGAGGCACTACCCATTCATTCATGCAATCACTCAAACACTATTCTTGCACTTACCCATTCACTCAGGAACTACCCATGCACTCATCCATTCTCTCAGGCACTACCCATGCACTCATACATTCCCTCAGGCACTACCCATGCACTCATCCAATGACCCAGGCATTACCCTTGCACTCATCCTTTCACTCAGGCACTATGCATACGGTCATCCATTCACTCAGGCAGTACCCATGCACTCATCCAACAACCCAGGTGCTACTCTTGTACTCATCCAGTCACCCAGGCAGTACCCATGCACTCATCCAATCACTCAGACACTAGCCATGCACTCATTCAATCACCCATGCACTAAGCTTGCACTCATTCATTCACTCAGGTACTACCCATGCACTCATGCAATCACTCAGGCAGTGCCCCTGCACTCATGCATTCACCCAGGCAGTACCCCTGCACTCATGCAATCACCCAGGCACTACCCATGCACTCATGCAATCACTCAGGCCCTACTCTTGCACTCAGGCACTACCCATGCACTCATCCAATGACACAGGCATTACCCTTGCAGTCATCCTTTCACTCAGGCACTACCCATGCACTCATCCAATCAGCCAGGCACTACCCCTGCACTCAAGCAATCATCGAGGCACTACCCATGCATTCATGCAATCACTCAAACACTATTCTTGCACTTACCCATTCTCTCAGGCACTACCCATGCACTCATCCAATGATCCAGGCATTACACTTGCATTCATACTTTCACTCAGGCACTACCCATGCACTCATTCATTCACTGAGGCACTACCCATGCACACATCCAATTACCCAGTCACTACCTTTGCACTCACCCATTTAGTCAGGCACTATTCATAAGGTCATCCATTCACTCAGGCAGTACCCATTCACTCATCCAACAACCCAGGCGCTACTCTTGCACTCATCTAGTCACCCAGGCAGTACCCATGCTCTCATCCAATCAATCAGGCACTAGCCATGCACTCATTCAATCACCCAGGCACTACCCTTTTACTCATCCATTCACTGAGGCACTACCCATGCACTCATGCAATCACCCAGTTAGTACCCCTGCACTCATACAATCACCCAGGCAGTACCCCTGCACTCATGCGATCACCCGGGCACTACCCATTCATTCATGCAATTACTCAGGCACTACTCTTGTACTCAACCGTTCACTCAGACACTACCCATGCACTCATCCATTCTCACAGGCACTAACCATGCACTCATCCAAAGACCCAGGCATTACCCTTGCACTCATCCTTTCACTCAGGCACTACCCATGCACTGATCTAATCACACAGACACTACCCCTGCACTCATGCAATCACTTAGGGACTACTCTTGCACTCAACCATTCACTCAGGCACTAACCATGCACTCATCCATTGTCTCAGGAACTACCCATGCACTCATCCAATGACCCAGGTATTACCTTTGCACTCATCCTTTCTCTCAGGCACTACCCGTGCACTCGGCCAATGACCCAGGCATTACCCTTGCACTCATCCTTTCACTTAGGCACTAACTATGCTCTCATCCATACACTGAGGCACTACCCATGCTCTCATCCATTCACTGAGGCACTACCAATCCACACATCCAATTACCCAATCACTACCTTTGCACTCAATCATTCAGTCAGGCACTATTCATAAGGTCATCCATTCACTCAGGCAGTACCCATGCACTCATCCAACGACCCAGGCACTACTCTTTCACTCATCCAGTCACCCATGCAGTACCCATGCATTCATCCAATCACTCAGGCAGTACCCCTGCACTCATCCATTCTCCAAGGCACTACCCTTGCACTCATCCTTTCACTCAGGCACTACCCATGCACTCATTCATTCACTGAGGCACTACCCATGCTCACATCCAATTACCCAGTCACTACCTTTGCACTCATCCATGTAGTCAGGCACTATGCATACGGTCTTCCATTCACTCAAGCAGTACCCATGCACTCATCCAACAACCCAGGTGCTACTCTTGCACTCATCCAGTTACCCAGGCAGTACCCATGCACTCATCCAATCACTCAGGCACTAGCCATGCACTCATTCAATCACCCAGGCACTATCCTTGCACTCATCCATTCACTCATGCACTACCCATGCACTCATGCAATCACTCAGGCAGTACCCCTGCACTCATGCAATTACCCAGGCAGTACCCCTGCACTCATGCAATCACCAAGGCACTACCCATGCATTCATGCAATCACTCAGGCCCTACTCTTGCACTCAACCATTCACTCAGGCACTACACATGCACTCATCCATTCTCCAAGGCACTATCCATGCACTCTTCCAATGACCCAGGCATTACCCTTGCACTCATCCTTTTACTCAGGCACTACTGATGCACTAATTCAATCACCCAAGCTGTAACCCCTGCACTCACGCAAACACTCAGGCACTAATTTTGCACTCAACCATTCACTCAGGCACTAACCATGCACTCAACAATCCAGTCAGGCACTACCCATGCTCTCATGCAATCACTCACGCTGTACCCCTACACTCATGCAATCACCCAGGCAGTACCCCTGCACTCATGCAATCACCCAGGCACTACTCATGCACTCATGCAATCAATCAAGCACTATTCTTGCACTCAACCATTCACTCAGGAACTACCCATGCACTCATCTATTCTCTCAGGTACTACCCATGCACTCATCCAATGACCCAGGCATTACCCTTGCACTCATCCATTCATTGAGGCACTACCCATGCACACATTCAATTACCCAGTCACTACCTTTGCACTCATCCATTCAGTCAGACACTATGCATGCTCTCATCCATTCACTGAGGCACAACCCATCCACACATCCAATTACCCAGTCACTAACTTTGCACTCATCCATTCAGTCAGGCACTATTCATAAGGTCATCTATTCACTCAGGCAGTACTTATGCACTCATGCAATGACCCGGGCACTACTCTTGCACTCATCTAGTCATCCAGGCAGTACCCATGTACTCATCCAATCACTCAGGCACTAGCCATGCTCTCATGAAATCACCCAGGTAGTATCCCTGCACTCATGCAATCACCCAGGCACTACCCATGCACTCATGCAATCACTCAGGCACTACTCTTGTACTCAACCATTCACTCAGGCGCTACCCATGCACTCATCCATTCTCCCAGGCACTAGCCATGCACTCATCCAAAGACCCAGGCATTACCCTTGCACTCATCCTTTCACTCAGGCACTACCCATGCACTGATCTAATCACCCAGGCACTACCTTTGCACTCATGCAATCACTCAGGCACTACTCTTTCACTCAACCATTCACTCAGGCACTAACCATGCACTCATCCATTGTCTCAGGCACTACCCATGCACTCATCCAATGACCCAGGTATTACCTTTGCACTCATCCTTTCACTCAGGCACTACCCATGCACTCATCCAATCACCCAGGCACTACCCCTGCACTCATGCAATAACCGATGCACTACCCATGCATTCATGCAATCACTCAAACATTATTCTTGCACTCACCCATTCACTCAGGAACTACCCATGCACTCATCTAGTCTCTCAGCCACTACCCATCAACTCATCCAATGACCCAGGCATTACCCTTGCACTCATCCGTTCACTCAGGCACTACCCATGCACTCTTCCATTAACTGAGGCACTACCCATGCACACATCCAATTACCTAGTCACTACCTTTGCACTCATCCATTCAATCAAGCACTATGCGTACGGTCATCAATTCACTCAGGCAGTACCCATGCACTCATCCAATGACCCAGGTGCTACTCTTGCACTCATCCAATCACTCAGGCACTAGCCATGCACTCATTCAATCACCCAGGCACTACCCTTGCACTTATCCATTCCCTCAGGCACTACCCATGCACTCATGCAATAATAATGGCAGTACCCCTACACTCATGCAATCACCAAGGCAGTACCCCTGCACTCGGCAATGACCCAGGCACTACCCATGCACTCATCCATTCTCCCAGTCACTACCAATGCACTCATCCAATGACCCAGGCATTACCCTTGCACTCATTCTTTCACTCAGGCACTACCCATGTACTGATCCAATCACCCAGGCAGTACCCTGCACTCATGCAATCACTCAGGCACTACTCTTGCACTCAACCATTCACTCAGGCACTAACCATGCAGCCATCCATTCACTCAGGCACTATCCATGCACTCATGCAATGACTCAGGCAGTACCCCTGCACTCATGCAATCAACCAGGTACTACCCATGCACTCATGCAATCACTCAGGCACTACTCTTGCACTCAACCATTCACTCAGGCACTACCCATGCCCTCATCCATTCTCCCAGGCACCACCCATGCACTCATCCAATGCCCCGGCACTACCCTTGCACTCATCCATTCACTCAGGCACTACCCATGCACTCATCCAATCACTCAGGCAGTACCCCTGCACTCATCCATTCTCCAGGGCTCTACCCTTGCACTCATCCTTTCACTCAGGCACTACCCATGTACTCATTCAATCACCCAGGCACTACTCCTGCACTCATGCAATCACACAGGCACTACCCATGCACTCATGCAATCACTCAAGCACTATTCTTGCACTCCACTATTCACTCAGGAGCTACCCATGCGCTCATCCTTTCTCTCAGGCACTACCCATGCACTCATACATTCACTGAGGCACTACCCATGCACACATTCAATTACCCAGTCACTTCCTTTGCACTCATCCATTTTGTCAGGCACTATGCATACAGTCATCCATTCACTCAGGCAGTACCCATGCACTCATCCAACGACCCAGGTGCTACTCTTGCACTCATCCAGTCACCCAGGCAGTACCCTTGCACTCATGCAATCACCAAGGCACTACCCATGCATTCATGCAATCACTCAGGCCCTACTCTTGCACTCAGCCATTCACTCAGGCACTACCCATGCACTCATCCATTCTCCAAGGCACTATCCATGCACTCTCCCAATGACCCAGGCATTACCCTTGCACTCATCCTTTTACTCAGGCACTACCGATGCACTGATTCAATCACCCAAGCTGTAACCCCTGCACTCATGCAAACACTCAGGCACTAATTTTGCACTCAACCATTCCCTCAGGCACTAACCATGCACTCAACAATTCACTCAGGCACTACCCATGCTCTCATGCAATCACTCACGCCATACCCCTACACTCATGCAATCACCCAGGCAGTACCCCTGCACTCATGCAATCACCCAGGCACTACTCATGCACTCATGCAATCAATCAAGCACTATTCTTGCACTCAACCATTCACTCAGGAACTACCCATGCACTCATCCATTCTCTGAGGCACTACCCATGCACTCATCCAATGACCCAGACATTTCACTTGCACTCATCCTTTCACTCAGGCACTAACCATGCTCTCATCCATTCACTTAGGCACTACCCATCCACACATCCAATTACCTAGTCACTAACTTTGCACTTATGCATTCAGTCAGGCACTATTCATAAGGTCATCTATTCACTCAGGCAGTACTTATGCACTCATGCAATGACCCGGGCACTACTCTTGCACTCATCCAGTCATCCAGGCAGTACCCATGTACTCATCCAATCACTCAGGCACTAGCCATGCCCTCATGCAATCACCCAGGTAGTACCCCTGCAATCACCCATGCAGTACCCCTGCACTCATGCAATCACCCAGGCACTACCCATGCAATCACTCAGGCACTACTCTTGTACTCAACCATTCACTCAGGCACTACCCATGCACTCATCCATTCTCCCAGGCACTAACCATGCACTCATCCAAAGACCCAGGCATTACCCTTGCACTCATTCTTTCACTCAGGCACTACCCATGCACTGATCTAATCACTCAGGCATTACCTTTGCACTCATGCAATCACTCAGGCACTACTCTTTCACTCAACCATTCACTCAGGCACTACCCATGCACTCATCCATTCTCCCAGGCACTAACCATGCACTCATCGAAAGACCCAGGCATTACCCTTGCACTCATTCTTTCACTCACGCACTACCCATGCACTGATCTAATCACCCAGGCACTACCTTTGCACTCATGCAATCACTCAGGCACTACTCTTTCCCTCAACCATTCACTCAGGCACTAACCATGCACTCATCCATTGTCTCAGGCACTACCCATGCACTCCTCCAATGACCCAGGTATTACCTTTGCACTTATCCTTTCACTCAGGCACTACACATGCACTCATCCAATCACCCAGGCACTACCCCTGCACTCATGCAATCACCGATGCACTACCCATGCATTCATGCAATCACTCAAACACTATTCTTGCACTCACCCATTCACTCAGGAACTACCCATGCACTCATCCATTCTCTCAGGCACTACCCATCAACTCATCCAATGAGCCAGGCATTACCCTTGCACTCATCCGTTCACTCAGGCACTACCCATGCACTCTTCCATTCACTGAGGCACTTCCCATGCACACATCCAATTACCCAGTCACTACCTTTGCACTCATCCATTCAATCAAGCACTATGCGTACGGTCATCCATTCACTCAGGCACTACCCATGTACTCTTCCATTCACTGAGGCACTACCCATGCACACATCCAATTACCCAGTCACTACCTTTGCACTCGTCCATTCAATCAAGCACTATGCGTACGGTCATCCATTCACTCAGGCAGTACCCATGCACTCATCCAATGACCCAGGTGCTACTCTTGCACTCATCCAGTCACCAAGGCAGTACCCTTGCACTCATCCAATCACTCAGGCACTAGCCATGCACTCATTCAATCACCCAGGCACTACCCATGCACTCATCCATTCTCCCAGTCACTACCCATGCACTCATCCAATGACCCAGGCATTACCCTTGCACTCATTCTTTCTCTCAGGCGCTACCCATGTACTGATCCAATAACCCAGGCAGTACCCTGCACTCATGCAATCACTCAGGCACTACTCTTGCACTCAACCATTCACTCAGGCACTAACCATGCAGTCATCCATTCACTCAGTCACTACCCATGCACTCATGCAATCACTCAGGCAGTACCCCTACACTCATGCAATCACCAAGGCAGTACCCCTGCACTCGGCAATCACCCAGGCACTACCCATGCACTCATCCATTCTCCCAGTCACTACCCATTCACTCATCCAATGACCCAGGCATTACCCTTGCACTCATTCTTTCACTCAGGCACTACCCATGTACTGATCGAATCACCCAGGCAGTACCCTGCACTCATGCAGTCACTCAGGCACTACTCTTGCACTCAACCATTCACTCAGGCACTAACCATGCAGTCATCCATTCACTCAGGCACTATCCATGCACTCATGCAATGACTCAGGCAGTACCCCTGCACTCATGCAATCAACCAGGCACTACCCATGCACTCATGCACTCACTCTGGCACTAATCTTGCACTCAACCATTCACTCAGGCACTACCCTTGCCCTCATCCATTCTCCCAGGCACCACCCATGCACTCATCCAATGCCCCGGCACTACCCTTGCACTCATCCATTCACTCAGGCACTACCCATGCACTCATCCAATCACTCAGGCAGTACACCTGCACTCATCCATTCTCAAAGCCACTACCCTTGCACTCATCCTTTCACTCAGGCACTACCCATGTACTCATCCAATCACCCAGGCACTACTCCTGCACTCATGCAATCACACAGGCACTACCCATGCACTCATGCAATCACTCAAGCACTATTCTTGCACTCAACTATTCACTCAGGAGCTACCCATGCGCTCATCCATTCTCTCAGGCACTACCCATGCACTCATTCATTCACTGAGGCACTACCCATGCACACATCCAATTACCCAGTCACTTCCTTTGCACTCATCCATTTTGTCAGGCACTATGCATACAGTCATCCATTCACTCAGGCAGTACCCATGCACTCATCCAACGACCCAGGCACTACCCTTGCACTCATCCATTCACTCAGGCACTACCCATGCACTCAGCGATCACTCGGGCAGTACCCCTGCACTCATGCAATCACCAAGGCAGTACCCCTGCACTCGGCAATCACCCAGGCACTAGCCATGCACTCATTCAATCACCCAGGCACTACCCTTGCACTCATCCATTCACTCAGGCACTACCCATGCACTCATGCAATCACTCGGGCAGTACCCCTGCACTCATGCAATCACCAAGGCAGTACCCCTGCACTCGGCAATCACCCAGGCACTACCCATGCACTCATCCATTCTCCCAGTCACTACCCCTGCACTCATCCAATGACCCAGGCATTACCCTTGCACTCATTCTTTCACTTAGGTGCTACCCATGTACTGATCCAATCACCCAGGCAGTACCCTGCACTCATGCAATCACTCAGGCACTACTCTTGCACTCAACCATTCACTCAGGCACTAACCATGCAGTCATCCATTCACTCAGTCACTACCCATGCACTCATGCAATCACTCAGGCAGTACCCCTGCACTCATGCAATCAACCAGGTACTACCCATGCACTCATTCAATCACTCAGGCACTACTCTTGCACTCAACCGTTCACTCAGGCACTACCCATTCCCTCATCCATTCTCCCAGGCACTACCCATGCACTCATCCAATGACCCCGGCACTACCCTTGCACTCATCCATTCACTCAGGCACTACCCATGCACTCATGCAATCACTCAGGCAGTCCCCCTGCACTCATGCAATCACCAAGGCAGTTCCCCTGCACTCATGCAATCACCCAGGCACTGCCCATGCACTCATGCAATCACTCAGGTACTACTCGTGCGGGGGTCTCCGGCCAACCATGCAGCCCAAGGGACCGCCACCTCCCCAGGGCACACATACAATAATGTAGGGGGTCCGTTGCTGACCCCTGGCCCCGGGGACCACCACCTCTGCTGGGCATATTGGAACAAAGGAGAAGGGCCGAAGCCCCAGATGGCCCTTGGACCGCCACCCCCCAGAGCCGGCTCCAGCAACGTCCTGGGGTGCCCACCCCGGGACATTGCAGTTTGCAATGGCATGGCGGGAGCACCACTTCCGCCATGCCACAGCAAACTCAGTTCTGCTTTCAACAAACAAGAGCCGAAAATGCTCTCGCTTGTTGAAAGCAGAGCATGTCTGTTTCCCTGTCCGCTGTGAAGCGAGCAGGGAAACAGACATTGCTTTGGGATCCAGGGAGCTGCATGTTAGCAGCTCCCTGGGTCTCAAAGCAATGCCGGCTCCCGCAGGAGGTGGGGAGCCAGCAGGGACCATGGGGGCCTTGAGGCTTCTCCCGCGGTCCCCAACAAAGAGGCCTGGCCCCTGGGGATGGAGTCCCCGGGACCAATATCGGCCCGGGAAGGGGGTCCCTGGGGCCCAAAATGATCCAGGGAAGGGAGGCCCGCTTCCTAAAAAAAACAAAAAAGGAATAGAAAACTACAAAAACGGCTGCCATCTTGCCAGAGGCTCCATCACCTTTATCCACTACTCTGAAAACGCACCTTCTGGCGCGCTGCTGGATGTGGGTTGTAGTCCCTGAGGCTGCTGAGTGTCCTTAGGGGCCAACAAGACCTCCTGTTAACTCCAGTAAGCCCCACACAGTAGGATTGCTGAGAGGTGGTCGGAGGCCATGCCCCCTTTCTCCACTACTCTGCAAACGCGCCTCTCGGCAACCCAAAAAGCATTTGTATTAAATTTGGCCCGGGGGGTCCCTCTGACACCTTGCCAGAGGCTCCAGGATGCAATGGTACCCCTACCCCACTCCCTTATACTTTGTTTTTAATTTTCAGGACATGGGATCTGAGTTTGCATGACCTGTAATGGGGGGGGGGGGGGACGCAAAATTTCTCTTCATGTTGCGGTCAACTAGTCAGAGTGCAAGCTCCTGCCAGAGTTTCGGAAGCGAGGCAGTTCACTGGAAAAAAGCCCCCTCAGCCAATCAGATTTCTCTATTATTTGAAGTTTCATGCCTAGTGGATTCTCACGAGGGGCCCCCAAATTCAACTATCCAGATATTTATACATTTTGAATCCTTGAATTCTCAAAAACTACTGAATGGATTTACAATAGGCATGGGCATAATTTTAATTACCCTGTTGTAATTAAAGTTATTCTGTAATTTCACATTACTCTTGTGACGCGGAATTACCATTTGTAAACGCCATGTCGCGTAACTTATTACCAAGTTTGGGGAAAATCAGACCGCGATAAGCACTGAAGCAACATGAGAGTGTGAGTGCTTGTGTTCGTCTTTTGGCAATTGCGATCAGAAAATTCATCGGTCATTTTGAATACGAGTGGCAGTACTTTAATGTGGGTGGTCATCGGTCAGCATTTCAAGTAGATATTTTTATTCAAGCAGCTGAAAAGTCACCTCAAAAAGGCACTTTCGAGTTAATATTTTACCCGAGCAGACTGAATAGGTATTTTTTAATGTGAAATGCACTTTTGTTTTTAGGAAGGAAGTGCTATTGAGACTGGGAGGCCACTGTACATACACTAGCAACTTCCTCTTCCTGTCCAGAAGACTCCTCACTCTCCTTTTCCCACCCCTTGGTCCCTTTGGATTTTGGAGGGAAAGCATCATTTTCCCTGTTTGTCTGCAATCCCTGCTATATCCACACCATTGGAACTTAACTTTCTGGGCGAGTAGATTTAATGCAGCACTTTGAAAATTGTTTGTGGTTTGAGGGAGGGCATGGACCAGTGTTTTTTTGTTTTTTTATTTTGTATCTGTTTTTGGTGGATGGCCTGGCGTTTGGGCTAGAGTGGGGTTCCCCTTTAGGCTTAACTTTTTTAAGGGGAAATCTTTGCACGTTTTTGGATAGAGTAACATGTACGTTTTCTCCATTTTCTTGTATGGTTTTAAAAAAAAAAATTATACTGATTTGTTTACCATTTTATTGTGATGTTGTTTTACTGTTTAGGGTCTAGACTGCCCTGCACTGACCTTGGCTATATTTTTGATGTCTGTTTCACACCTTTGCTGCTACTGTGCTATATATTTGTAAAAAATATTTATAGGGTTAGGGATGGCTGTGGATTCAACGCCAAAAAGTTAGTTATTTTATTTTTTGTCTGCGTGTGCCTGTTGCTGATAATATCTTTGCAATCCTTTCCTAGCAATGCTACAAGATGTTTTGTTTCTGAGGGGAAAGGACCTCCAGACAGGACAGACAAACTGTTCTCTTTGTTCTCCATGCCTCTTTTTTCCTGGGCCTGCAGCGGTGACCATTTTATGTAGCTTGTGTGTGTGTGTGTGTATTTGTCATAGGCCACCATTTTGTCTGTGTTCTCTATTCCTCCTTCTTTGCCAACCATGCAGTGGTGGCCACCATCTTGTGGAGTCAGTGGGGTGTGTGTGTGTTTGGCGGGCATTTACTCTTTTTTTTCATGCCTCAATGAACTACCTACCACCATTTTGTGCAGCCAGTGTGTGTTTCAATCCTTTTCTTCCACTTTGAAAAGCCATTTTCTAGGAATATTGACAGAAGAGGCCTATGACATTTCATTTTTTTTCTTTTTTCCTGATATATTTATCTGTGCTTGTGGCTGATTGTAGCCCAGTGTAGTTGTTTTTGCTTTTATTCATTTATTCGGCTTTTGCCTGCTCCCTGCCTTCCATAGTGATATTGTTGGCCCTGGTGGGGCACAAGCATTCATTTAAAGTATTATTTATTACATTATTACCTGCCTCCAATATAGTTCCCATGGGCCCTGGAAGGGCACCAGCAATTATTTAATGCATTTTTTCAATTTTTGCCTGCCTCTGACTGCTTTCTAAAGAGTCCCTATGGGCCCTGGAGGGGCGCCAGTAAAGATGTAATGGATTTGTCTGATTTTTACATGCCTCTCACAGAGTCACCATGGGCCCTAGAGGCGCATCAGCAATTATTTAATGTATTTTTACATTTTGCTTGCCTCCTATACAGTCGCCACTAGCCCTAAATGGGCACCATCAAATATTGTATGCCTTCATTTGATTTTTGCCTGCCACCCATAGATTACCCATGAGCCTTAAAGGGGCACCAATAATTAAATAATTCATTTATTCAATTTTATTTCCCTGCACACCCTGACTCCCATAGGGTTCAATGGCTCTGGAGGGATACAAACTAACCTTTTCTGTGTAATGTTGTCATGAGTAAAATAGTTTATGCCTGGTTTGGGAACACTATTGTTTGGCATATGATGTGATGATGTCAATGATGAAGACTTCGCTTGTGTTAGACTGATTAGATTCTGTTTGCTCACGTTTCACTGACTTATTTATTTTGTTGCTTACAGCTGCACAAAACATCACACACGGTACTGATACAGAGAGTAGTCTGCAAATTAGCGGACAGTAGCACCTGAATCCTCCTCTGCAAACTGTTTCTACTTCTAATGCTAAATGCCAACTGCAAGTGCTAAGAACATGGCCTCAAAAAGAAGGTTCATGCCAAAAAAGTGGCCAGTGGGGAGGAGAAGAAGCCTGTTGCCACCACTGGCATCAAGCCCTCTTTCTTTTTCAGGAAATGTGATGTACCTTCTGCACCCTCCACTGAGCAGAAAGAGGTTGAGAGGATCACTCCTACGTCACTGCACAGTCACCACTGCCAAAACCAATAGCCATGTCTCTCAGTGTTGCAGTGACTGCAGTCATGGAGAGCACTGGATCTAAAATTGAATAGTCTCAGCTGCAAACTAAATCATCGCATGAAAGTCGACAACAGGAGCCACAGCCAATCACAGATCTTCTAGAAGTGGCAGCAGAACAGAAGGTTGAGCTTCCTGCTGAGCAAGATGTTTTTGAGAAAACTGGTCTTCCCCCATCAGCTTCACGATCTCTACCAAGAAGAAGAAAGAGTACTCCCCCATCTTCTCCAAGTCCCCCTTTTTATGATCTGGACATGTCGTGGACCACAGCTGAGTCCGAGAGACAAGGGAAAAGGAAGGATCCTCAAAACCTTGCAAGTGAATTAAGTGGTAATGATGATAACAAGCCAGTGATTGTCAGTGTGGAGAGTGGCACAATCGAAGTTTGGCTCATCTGTATTCAACCTGCTCAGAGGCATGTGGTTCTACCAACACTACCGGCTCCCATATTTTCAAAACTCCAAAAACCAGCTGCCACCACCTCCCCTACGACAGTCACAGACCGCCCTACACAAAGGCAAACAATACAACCGACTAGCTTTTCCCCCAAATCTTTAGGCTTTGGTACTATAAGAAAGCTCTACCCAGCTTGGGACTGCTTTACACTTAGTCAGCATGAGGATAACATCTCAATGTGCTCCATTTGCCACAAGAAATTTTGTTGTGGTAAGCCAGGTGGACACTGTGGTACCGGAGGCCAACTGTTCCATTTGAAAAAATACCTCACATTAATGTGGGAAGAGCATCTTAAAAACACAGCTGTTGGTGCTGAGAGACATAGAAGCTAAAGTGATAGAAGAAAGTGAGGAGGAAAAAGAGCATGCTGGCAACAGCATAACGCAAAGTCACCACGTAAGTAAGCCTGGGCGGTGAAATTCGCTACGCTCGCGAAGCCTGCGAAGTTGCGGTAACTTCGCGATTCGCGTAGAACGCGAAGCTACCGTGCGCTATGCAATTTGCGGCGTAGCGTAGCTGTTTTTCTTCATCGCGCGCTCAATATACGTTCTCGCGCGCGCGGTAACGACCTACCGTGATTCTGCGTTCGCCGACGCGACTTCCTATCCGTTCGCGGGCGCCACGAGATTTGGAATCCGGCCGCAAGTTCCCGCGAGAGTGTGCGACCGCGAACACGTCATTCGGACGCGCGATCTGACTTCCGGCGGCAGTGTTGGTAAGATCGCGATCCCGAACACGAAGAAACTACATTCTGGCGATGAATATATCTCGAGCATCATAAAACCTTCTCGAAAAAGATGAATTCGTTCATTTTGCACAAAAAACTCCTCAGGTTGTCATTTAGAGATGTAGTTTGGTGAGCAAGGAGTCCTTTTTCTTTTTTTCCAAGAGGAAGGAAGTGCCCCTGATTCTCAAACTTCCTGTTCCTGTCCAGCAGGCTCCTCCCAGTGTTTTGTCCATGTGCTGTTCACTTGCATTTTGATTTTGACCTGGAAGGATCACTTTTTGTGTCTGTCTGCTGCATCATATCATTGGATTGGATTTGAGGACTCTTGGATTTGAGATTTTACAAGTAAGTTGGAGAATTGGTGTACTTGTTTGTTTGATTGGGGCTTGTTTGTACCTACATTTTTTGGGGGATTTCCATATTTTTTTAAATGTATTGTTGTGGCCTGTAGTTTCTGCAGGGGCCTAGTTGTTTTTCTTTGATTGGAATTTCAGCCAGTAGGCCCAGACTAGAGCCCGAGGTACCCATGGGTGCAGGTTTCTGTGATGTCTGTTGAATTTAAAGTTTAAACATCATGTAGGCCGGGCATCCATGGATGGCCTTGTTTACTTTTGAATTGGTAAAAGTGGTTTTTGGGGTGTATTTTATTTTTTGTGGTGTTTGTTAAATAAATAGGCCTTTTCAGCCAGTAGGTAACCCTGGGCGTTCAGCTCGCGGACTTTGGGCAAGTCCGCACTGCGCGACAACGCGGACTTGCACTTTTAACTTCTTCGCGCGCTCAATGTACGTTTTCGCGCGCGCGATAACGACAATTTATGACGATCGCGATGCCGAACACGCAGAATTTACAATCTGGCGAACAATATCTCTCGAGCATCATTAAACCTTCTCGAAAATGTTGATTTAGTTCATTTTGCACAAAAAACTCCTCAGGTTGTCATTTAGATGTAGTTTGGTGATCAAGGAGTCATTTTTGTTTGGTTTTACAATTTTTCCAAGAGGTAGCAAGTTTCCCAGAGTCTCCAACTGCCTGGTCCTGTCCTTTGTCTTCACTTTTTGTTATTTTGGGTGGCCTGGCCATGTGGGTGGCAGCCATTTTGTGAAGCCAGGCATTGTGCTTTTGCCATAGGCCTGCATTGTCTGTCTTGTCTTCCTTTTCTTGTTGTTGTTGGCGGCCATTTTGTGTGAACAGCCACTGTGCTTTTGCCATAGGCCTCAAAGCTTGTTGCGGCCTAGTGTGGCAGTAGGCCCGGCGGTAGTCATCCTCATGGGTGCATAAAAACTGTTTTTTGTTGTCTGTTGAATTGTAACATAATTGAGGCCATGGATGGCATTGTTTTTAATTGGTAAAAGTGGTTTTTGGAGCGTATTTTCTTTTTTGTGGTGTTTGTTAAATAAATAGGCCTTTTCAGCCAGTAGGTAACCCTGGGCCTTCAGCTCGCGGACTTTGGGCAAGTCCGCACTGCGCGACAACGCGGACTTACACTTTTTAACTTCTTCGCGCACTCAATGTACGTTTTCGCACGCGCGATAACGACAATTTGTGACGATCGCGATGCCGAACACGCAGGATTTACAATCTGGCGAACAATATCTCTCGAGCATCATTAAACCTTCTCGAAAATGTTGATTTAGTTCATTTTGCACAAAAAACTCCTCAGGTTGTCATTTAGATGTAGTTTGGTGATCAAGGAGTCATTTTTTTTTTGTTTTACAATTTTTTCCAAGAGGTAGCAAGTTTCCCAGAGTCTCCAACTGCCTGGTCCTGTCCTTTGTCTTCACTTTTTGTTATTTTGGGTGGCCTGGCCATGTGGGTGGCAGCCATTTTGTGAAGCCAGGCATTGTGCTTTTGCCTTAGGCCTGCATTGTCTGTCTTGTCTTCCTTTTCTTGTTGTTGTTGGCGGCCATTTTGTGTGATCAGCCACTGTGCTTTTGCCATAGGCCTCAAAGCTTGCGGCCTAGTGTGGCAGTAGGCCCGGCGGCAGTCATCCTCATGGGTGCATAAAAACTGTTTTGTGTTGTCTGTTGAATTGTAACATAATTGAGGCCATGGATGGCATTGTTTTTAATTGGTAAAAGTGGTTTTTGGAGCGTATTTTATTTTTTGTGGTGTTTGTTAAATAAATAGGCCTTTTCAGCCAGTAGGTAACCATGGGCCTTCAGCTCGCGGACTTTGGGCAAGTCCGCACTGCGCGACAACGCGGACTTACACTTTTTAACTTCTTCGCGCGCTCAATGTACGTTTTCGCGCGCGCGATAACGACAATTTGTGACGATCGCGATGCCGAACACGCATGATTTACAATCTGGCGAACAATATCTCTCGAGCATCATTAAACCTTCTCGAAACTGTTGATTTAGTTCATTTTGCACAAAAAACTCCTCAGGTTGTCATTTAGATGTAGTTTGGCGATCAAGGAGTCATTTTTTCTTTGTTTTACAATTTTTTCAAAGAGGTAGCAAGTTTCCCACAGTCTCCAACTGCCTGGTCCTGTCCTTTGTCTTCACTTTTTGTTATTTTGGGTGGCCTGGCCATGTGGGTGGCAGCCATTTTGTGAAGCCAGGCATTGTGCTTTTGCCTTAGGCCTGCATTGTCTGTCTTGTCTTCCTTTTCTTGTTGTTGTTGGCGGCCATTTTGTGTGAACAGCCACTGTGCTTTTGCCATAGGCCTCAAAGCTTGCGGCCTAGTGTGGCAGTAGGCCCGGCGGTAGTCATCCTCATGGGTGCATAAAAACTGTTTTTTGTTGTCTGTTGAATTGTAACATAATTGAGGCCATGGATGGCATTGTTTTTAATTGGTAAAAGTGGTTTTTGGAGCGTATTTTCTTTTTTGTGGTGTTTGTTAAATAAATAGGCCTTTTCAGCCAGTAGGTAACCCTGGGCCTTCAGCTCGCGGACTTTGGGCTTGTCCGCACTGCGCGACAACGCGGACTTACACTTTTTAACTTCTTCGCGCGCTCAATGTACGTTTTCGCGCGCGCGATAACGACAATTTGTGACGATCGCGATGCCGAACACGCAGGATTTACAATCTGGCGAACAATATCTCTCGAGCATCAGTAAACCTTCTCGAAAATGTTGATTTAGTTCATTTTGCACCAAAAACTCCTCAGGTTGTCATTTAGATGTAGTTTGGTGATCAAGGAGTCATTTTTTTTTGTTTTACAATTTTTTCCAAGAGGTAGCAAGTTTCCCACAGTCTCCAACTGCCTGGTCCTGTCCTTTGTCTTCACTTTTTGTTATTTTGGGTGGCCTGGACATGTGGGCGGCGGCCATTTTGTTAAACCAGCCACTGTGCTTTTGCCATAGGCCTCCAAGCTTGCGGCCCAGTATGCCAGTAGGCCCAGAGGTAGTCACCATGGGTGCATAAAACTGTTTCTGTGTAGTCTGTGGAACTTTGGCATCATTTAGGCCATAGATGGCATTGAATAGATTAAATTGCATTCCGAAATCTGGCTTTTTTTGGAGGGTCTGACTATTTCACTTATTGGGTGTGGTAAATAAATGCATTTTTTGCGTGTGTACTGTCATTAGAATAGTGTTGTTGTAGTGGTTGTCTAACTTTCCAAAGTGTTTTTAGCCATGTGGATTTTTGTTTTTGCATGAAAGCGGTGTGTGTTTTATAAGGCATCCTTTGTCTGCCCATATATAGGCCTGCTTGAGTTCATTGTTTGCCGTGCCTTGTGCCTGTGAGTCACCATGTTTCTGGGGGCCATTTTTTTGTGGTAGTTATTAGTGTGCTGTTTTTGCCAAATAGGCCTGCGTGTCTTTCCATTTTTCCTCTTGTTTTACTGCTGCCAAATCCATCCCCATTGCCAGCTGCAGCTCCCTGATGCTGCTATATAATACATCACACGTGATGCACAAATTTAGGCCAAACATGCTCCAGTACATTTTAGTTTTAGTTCTTTAATATTCTTATTCTTCCAGAGTGTACAGTAGCCAGGAAAGCCCTGGCCTTGTTGTCAACGTCTCACAAATGGCTACACTGTGTGTTGTTGTTGGAAGAGTTTCTGAAATTTAATAATTGAGGCCACCACACACTAAGTTCTATATTCTATTTGTTTGATTTGTGCTATGTTTGACTGATGTTCTGGCTTTTTTGCTTTTAGGTGCACAAAGACTGAGGAGGAGGTGTGTCTCTCAACATTGCCTGTTGCACTTCCAGACAGACATCCTGCTGCTGGACACACAACGTGACGTGTGACCTGACTGACCAGACATCTCTGCAACTGAGTGCTGCTGACATCTGAAGAAGATGGGCCCAAAGAAAGCAGGTACCAGGTCCTCCAGTACCAAGAAAGTTGCTATTGAGAAGAAGAAGGAACAGAAGAAGCAAGTGACACTGAAGTCTGGTGTGCCGGCCAGTACCTTTTTGGGAAAAAAAAATTGCGCCTGCAGCAGCGGTGTCCGGGGGCAAGCTGGGGGCAGCACATCCGCATCAGTGGACCCAACCCACCAACCCAGGGCCAAGCACATGAGTGGAGAAGAGGTAGCCAGCCTAATGGTGGAAAGCAGTGATGCTGAGCCGGAGATAAACTTATCGCTATCTCAAAGTAGTACCCAATCAACGCAGGAGGAAACACAGCAGATAAGTGGTCAACAACAACAGCCGCAACCACCGCCCGCAATAGTAGTTGTTGTTCCTCCTGAAGTAGGGGCAGTTCAGGAAATTGAGCCTCATGCAGAGGTAGAAGAAGAAGCCACTCATTCAGAAGATCCATTGTCTTCCAAATCCCCAGCAAGGAAAAGGAGGGGTAGTCCATCGAGTTCTTCGCCAAGCCCCCTTCTGATGATCTAGATGCCACTTGGAAGCCTCAAACTGAGTCTGAGAGGGAGCCACGTTCCAAGACCAAGCTAGGGAAAAGGAAGGTTCCAGAAAGCCTTACACTTATGGAGGTCGATGTAGAACAGCAAGATGATGATGATGATGACGACGAGCCAGTCATCACGAACATCACTCCCGGCCCCGAGGAGATGGAGACCAACATTCTTACTCTATCCAAAATCGCTGCGAGGGATGTAGCACGCATACCTCCACAGGTAACACCAACACGACCTACAGCTTCCATATTTGCATTAGCAAAGGCCCGGCAGCGACCTACATCCAGCACAACCACCACCTCTGTAGGAGTAGGTAGTGGTACAGCAGCACAGAGTCAAATTCAACACACACCCTACAGATCATCCGGCATTGGAAGTGGCACCTCCAGCAGGAGGCCAAAGTTAAGCTCCCCAGTTTGGGACTTCTTTACGGTTAGCGAAAAGGAGGAGAACATTGCTATATGCTCCATTTGTAATACCTCTGTTAGTCGTGGTAAGCTTGGTACAAACTATGGTACCGGAGGCCAAATGACCCATCTGAAAAAACACCACTTGATCAGCTGGGAGGACCACCTTCGCGACAGAAAAAAACGGCAACCACTGGTGTTGGTGGGGATAAAGGAGTAGAAGAAGATCCGATCACGGTGGAAGAGGAAGGACAGGGAGACATTCTCACTAGTGGTACACAAGGTGTCCCTGACCCCAGCAGTGCAGTCTTAACGTTGCAGACATCTTCAGCAACATCTCAGTGGCACAAGAGTAAGAGTCAGCCGGAGACACCAAGAAGTACCAGGTCCGCACTACCAAAAAGTGCGTTGAGCCTAAGAGAAAGGAAAACCATGCAGCCTACCATTATCAGCATGTTTGGGGGTGAGGGGCAGTACGAACGCAACCACCCAATAGCACGTTTGTACAATGCGAAGCTGGCTAAAATGTTAGCACTGGACCTTCTCCCTTTTTCTTTTGTTGAAGGGTTGGGTTTTGTGGAATTTGTGTCAACCATCTGCCCAAAATGGCATGTTCCCAGCCGCTACTATTTTGCCAGAGTTGCAGTTCCAGCACTACATCACGACGTGCTGGAATTGCTAGGAAAGGCCTTGAAGCAGAGTGCTGTTCACAGTATCCACCTGACTACAGACATGTGGACCAGTTGCCAAGCCACAGATTACATGTGCATCACTGCACACTGGATCAGTTTTGTGGGTGTTAGAGAACAGCTATCTGCTGGTGTTGATACTGCAGAGATTTTTCATGCCACTCGCAAACATGCAACTGTAGCCATGTTTGCCATGGAGAAATCTCATACTGCTGCAAACATTTTGGAAGAGTTTAACACCAAGGTCTTTGAGTGGCTGCGCCCAAGAGGGCTTACGATTGGTTTTGTTGCCACGGACAACGGCAGTAATGTAGTTTTGGCCATGCGCAATGGTGGCTATTTCAGGGTCCCGTGTTTGGCACACTGCATTAACATTGTTGTTCAAGACTTTTTGAAAAATGAATCAAAAGTCAGCAACTTACTGGTCACCTGCAGAAGAATATGCACACATTTCAGCCATTCTTTTAAAGCCCGGAAGCAGCTGAGGGTCATTCAACGTGAGCATAAACTGCCAGTCAAAGCGCTCATCCAGGAGGTGCCAACACGTTGGAACTCAACTTATTATATGCTTGATCGTCTGTTTGAACTGTACATACCACTCAATGCTTATGTCATGCAAAGAATAGGGGAACCTACTGTGAGAGGCATGACCGTTGAGATGGCTCAATGGGACCTCATTAAATGCCTGACTGAGATGCTACTTCCTTTTGAGATCTTCACACGTGAAGTCAGCAGGGAGGACTGTACTATGGGCCAAGCTATCCCATTGTTGCACATGCTAGAGCAACAGCTGAAGGATGTGTCTGAAACGTACACAGGTGTGGATGACAAACAAGACGCATATCATTTGGCGGAGACCTTAGCCGCTCGCTTATCGGAAAATACAAGGATTAAAAATAAAATTTTGTCACAACCACATTACATTAGTGCCACAATTTTGGATCCACGGTACAAAGTATTTCTGAACAGCAAGGCAGTAATTCCTTTTTCGGAAGTGGATGTTGCCAACTACAAAACTTTGATAGCTAAGGAAGCAACTATTTTCGAAAGTGAACGGCTGTTAATTACAGGCCCCCCACCACAGGCCATAACCAGTACTACAGGGCATCCAGAGTCAAGTTATACTTCGGAGCCTGAGGGCAGTGCATTTGCCTCCCAGCAGTCACCTACACCAACAATAACATCAAGAACAGGATCGTCCGCAGCACAATGTGCAACTGATTGGTTTCTACAGCAGGGGTATGGTAAGTCCAGTGCTGATGCAAAGGCAAAACCGGCCGAGCACATCCGAGCACCCCTTAACATTGAGCGGATGGTCCAGGCCTATCTGGATGACCCAACAGAGGTCTTCATGGATGGAAACCCATTGGTGTATTGGTATGGGAAAAGAAGCCAATGGACAGTGCTCAGCAGGCTGGCGATAAAGTATCTCGCTTCCCCTGTCGCAAGTGTCTCTTCTGAGCGTGTTTTCAGTGCTGCTGGTGCCATTGTAACTTCGAAAAGGACCAGTCTCTCGGCCCAAAGCATGGAGAGGTTAACCATGATCAAAATGAATCAGCACTTTATACCACCGGATTACAAAATACGTGAATCACAGCAGGAAGAGCAGAGCGACTTGGATGACGTAAATAGTGCGTTACAGGACCTACTTCTGTCCGAACCACCAGAGTTTGAGGACGAGCTCCTCTTCCCTGACAACTAGGCTTTCAAATTGTTGCTTTCTTCCTTCCTTTATGTGTCTGTGTATCTGTCTTTCTGGTTCAAATCGAATCACAACAAAACCATCACCACCGTCTTCTTTTTATTTCCCTATTGGAGTTGCACGTCTGTGCATTTAACTGTCCACTCTTCAGAGTCCTGCTTCATCTTCCTGTCTCGCACGAGTACATTTCCATCAAGCCAGACATTAGTACAATAAATGTTGCCTTTACCAGTCCCGCCTCCATTAGAAGTGAAACGTGACTACTATAGCTATCCTCCGTTTTGTTTTCAAGCTGAAACTCATCAGTGTCTGAAGGCTACAGCCTCAGCAGGCATCCAAAGGTCCTCACTGTCAGGACAGAAGGTACTTGGCAGAGAAAGACAATAGACTCTTCGAAGAAACTTGCTGACATTTGTGCAAACTCAAATGACCAGCAATGAGCACTACACAGGCCGCGGACCATCATCACAGTGCTGCTGACCATGGGAAGCAACTTAAACTGTGACAAAGGTGCCACAGATGAATACGACGAAAACCGAAACAGCGCCTAACACTCAAAATGAATGTGGACTGGAGTAATAATGATGAGGCCACTGCCCCGCAAAAACAAAAAAAAATGTCATCACTAGGCATCTGATGATCTGACAGCCAAAGAGAAGAGCAAGACAGGTAATGATGGAATGCATTGGATGTTTGCAGACTGTGAGCGATTGCTGTTGTTTGTTGTTGATGTTGTGCATGAAGTCGAACTCTACTCTACTTGTTAATCTACAAAGTGACTCAAGTAAATAAGTGACAGTCAATGTTTCCTTTCTTGTTGTTTAATAACCAAATTGTACTCCTACTACTGCAGGTGCAGGCCAATATCTGTTGCAATTTTTTAATATGGAATATGGACTTAATCGGAGTCAACAATACAGACTGAGTTGTAGTTGGACAACACGTACCACACCATGATGATGACCATACTATCTTTTCGCGCGCAGTCATTCAGTTGGATCGGAGATGATTCAAGGACTAATTGCATTTCATGAAGTGGCATAAGGTAAACATAAACACAACAATTCAACAAGAAAGTAGTAAACACAGCAGACCTACATGTCCATGTAGTGGTCTAGTCGAGTGTAGTGATGACTGACAGCGGAGCATTGATTTTGTCAGTTAATTAGGAAAATGCTAAGTTGCTGTGTATGCCTTTTGTCTGGCTATGTCAAAAATTAAGGTAAATGGAGGTTGGGCCACGGGCTGGTGCTGTGGTGGGCCTGTTCTGTCCTGTTGTTGTTGTAGCTTAATGCTGTAAACAGAATCTACACGATATATCCAAGCCGCCTCACTCTGAAAGTGTTCTCTCTTCTCTTCTTGGACTCCACCGTAACTGATGTTTTTTTTTTTTTTATTCATTGATTTCTCAATACCCCTTTTGTTTTTCCATCTAGACGTTACAGGCCGGCCTTTACCCTGTGCTTGCTATACTGGGAGACACAACTCACATTTACCTTACCAATCGGCATCAGGAAGGCCACCAAGATTGATGTGCGGAGCGTCCATGGAAGATAGGACCAAGAGGAAGGACGAGATTCAACTCCACAATTTTAGCATGATAATACAGTAACTTTAGTATCATTCATCATTCATCTTTTAATTAATTTGATTCCTTTTTTCTCTGCAATCATTAGGACTGTGTGTTGTGTGTTTGTTTGCTAATTGATCCCTACAAATGTTTGTTAATTGTCTTTGCTATCTTTACAAGTAAGCCCAGTACAACATGGAATTTGGGTCTCTGAGGGCATATTACAGGCAAGGCAAATTGCATAGAAATAGAATATACTGGTGCCCTGTACTGTCTAATTGTCTAGTAGGAGTTATTATGTACTACTCATTAACCATCAAGTTATCTAATCTTCATCATTAACGCATGCATTTCCCTTTTCTCGCTTTATTGATTTTTTGGATAAGATCATGGTCGTCTGCCAAGATTGCACTTTGCTTTTGTTGTCCATGCATACTGTTTTTCATTTTCAAACCTTTCCCCAAACCCCCCTTCCCATCCATTCATCAAACCCTAACCCTCTTCCCCCGGGCTGTGATTTATATTGAGGTGTGATGTGACTACATAAAATGTACACCAATTGATCACACGCTTGCTGGGGCAGATGTGGTGAAAGCAACACTAATTCAATTGCAAGGCAGGGCGAGGAGCTTCTTCTGCTTGGCCACCCATGCTCAGTCTATGTGCATTGTGCAAGCCGTCAACGGCTAATAGTAGTACATCATAATTAATTGCCGTCATTGATTGCATTAATCATCAAACTCCTACCACACAGCAGTAAAGGTTACGAATTACGATTGTGTTAAGTTAAGTGACTCACTCGACAGCACAACTGCAGTTTATAACTTCTTGTACTAGGCTGTCCCCGCCACCATTATGTTTAATTTGACTTTAGCAGTTGCAACTGCAATATTGTTTGTTTGGCAGTTGTCTTCTGTACTGTATTTCACTTCGTTCGACTACTCCTCCCACAGTTTTTCTCAGGCAAGTGACTGTCTCTTTTTTAAATTTTTTAGCAAATGCTACTGCCAGTGTCTACTCTAGTACTACCACCACAACCATGGCATCTTCTACATTCTCTATGGAAACCATGCAGCCATCGCTGTGCCGAACGTAGTCATCATCAATCACAGGTAAGATAAGTTTGGTGGGAGGTAGAATACTAGTAGGACAAATAACTCGGTGAGGGGCACCGCATCTATCTGTTTGTTATACATCATCGGCAGATTATTTAAATCAAACACTGGCTGCGGCCCTGCAGCAGCAAGCAAACCAATGTGACGTTAATTCGTAAAACAGTAACCCCCCACAAAACATTAACATTGTATGTTTAAGTATAAATATAATTTATTACCCTAACAAAAATAAACTATCCCACACCTGACCCACCCCTCTCCCTAACCCCAACCAATGTCCAAAACGAAAAAGTCCAAAGAATGTCCCGAAACCCCAACGCCCAATTCCCACCCACCAAAACAAGGAATAAAAAGGGGCAAAGCAACAGGGTCCTCGATGTTATAATCGGCGGGCTTTAAGGTGTTTGTCCACCAGGAGTTTCACCCGCTCCTCCATTTGCTCCTCTTGCCGTGCCATCCGGAGGAGAATCTTCTTGCGGAATGCCCTGCAGTGGCATCCACAATGGGGGACAGCAGCAGTGCTGGCTGCTAATGATTTGCGGCGGCTGGCTATCAGACCGCGGCGCCGTACCGCTGGAGTTGGGGCCTGGATGGGGCCCGGGGCATCGGACGAGGCTGCAGCTGCTGCCGCCTCCTCCTCCTCCTCCGCCAGAGCCACCAGCCTCCGGTACTCCCGGCATATGGCCTCCAGTTTCCGGCGCCGGGCCCTGACTGCCAACTCCTTCCGCGATGGTTTGTCTTGGGAAAAGAAAGAAAGAAAATATTGTTGTAACCAGTACTCTTACATAAACAGTAACACAAAATTAATTCAACACATAATGGCACAGTAGCACTAGCAAGAAGCACAGTACATAACATTTGTGGTAATAATCTATCTATCCTCCCACTTCCTCGGCCTCTAACATTTGTGGGAGTTTCAGGCATTATACTAGCACTATGGACTCCAAGCAGTACACAGTACACCAGTGTTCTTCTTATCTCTAGTTTAGGGAAATGACATAACCTGGTTGTAGCCGGCATTGCCAGCTCGGTCATCTATGCTTGAAGCCAAGACAAACATACGAGTCATGACGCAGAGTAACATTAGTTTGATTTACTACTGTTTGCAGGTGGGGAAGCTCGTATTTTTCTATTACGGGTGGCACTGGCCATACTCTCTCTGTTACATGGAGGGCAATTGCTCAATTTCACAGTGCCTTGGCTACTACAAAAAGGCAGATTATATATCTGATCCAATGATCGTTGCTTTTATATGGGACAACGACATAAGGTCAGTAGCGGTCGTTGGTGGGACTCGGGGAGTTTGGCCGGGCGGTGGCGTGGGTAGGGGCAGGATGGGGGTAGTAAACTATGGATTACGGCCAATTACAGGTAAGTAAACATATAAATAAATGAAACTAATTTTGTTGCGCACACTGCATCCCATTTGGCGGTGCAGTGCGCACAATGAAATTCACTTTATTTATTTGTATGTTACAGTAAAGTTACCTGTATTTGCCCGCGTAATACATTGTTTACTACTACCCCCACCCTGCCCCTCCCCACATCGGCTTTGGTACGCTGGCGCGGTTTCTTTAACATTCCCTAAAACTGAGCATCCCGTGACAGTCTCCACCTATGCTGTCTATGATGAATACATACAGGCATCCATCCATTCTAAGTAAATGTCAATCATTCTTCTTAATCTCTCCACAAACCTTACTTTGTTTCACCAACAACAACGCATGCGTCCACTCACTCCGTTGCTTGCCTTGGCTTTGAGTTTCACCCAAACACCGCTGATGATTCTTGCTATCCACAGTATCCACCCATACTGTGTCGCCCACCCAGGCAGGCATCCATTCTTCTTTCACCTTCCACCCATCCTTCAACAACACATGCATCTGATTCCTATCAGCCACCTATCCATGCTTCCAACGTATCCTTCTCTGCCAGTCATCATATTAAATCTCGCCCGCCCTTCCTCCTTCCACCCTTCTTTCCCTTTTTGTTCAACACATCCATCAAGGTCATCTGATCTGACTTTTAGTCTCCTCCATAAAACTTTCACAGCTGAGTTGGAGTCAGATATAAGAGGCCATTGGTTAATGAAGTCACGCTGGTAATGCTATTGGTACTGCATTGCTCATGCTGCTAAGTAAAGGGTGTCTTCTTTATTAACCGTTGTATAATGTTCACTACAACTTCATACCTAATAAGTCTCAACAACAGTACAGTGAGTGAAGTCCACTCCACACACCCTTCCAGCTAGTGCAATGTCAATAAGTCATGAATATAACTTACCACCGCCCGCCACTGCTGCTGGCTCACCCTCTGTATCTCCTGCCCCCTCCGGAATGGCCGCAACGCCATCGCCGCTGGCCCCACCGGCACTGGTGGTCGGTAGTACGCCTAGCAAAAACATGACACATTTTTAGATGCCTGTACACCTCCCCCTATTTATTATTTTTCACTAGCAAGATTGAAAAAAGGTTAATACATATTTATTATTATAAATCACATTCAATAGTCCAAATCGGGTACTAGAGTACAGTCAGTAGACAGACACTAGTAGTGTTATTATGGTCCCTAAGGTCATTATTATACTATACTCTACTCTTTGCAAAGTTAGCCTGAGCCAAGCAACCATTTTTCGCTTCATGTCTTTTGCGCATGTTACCTCGCAGCTTGTTGTGCAGTAACAGTAAGACGCCTTTTTGAGCCCACATGAGCACATACAGCTACTGTCTGAGCGTTGCGTACAAGAGGTCGAAAAACAAGCCACTTTGTTATGGAGTTCCGTTAGTCCGTATTACTTAGCCATAGGTAACATGTTACAGTTTTTTGGCAGGACTGACAAATGCTTGCATTAAATTTAACACGCACCATTTTTCTCAGGCAGAGGATTCCCTTCTACGAGTACGAACCAGAGATTTGCAGAGCTTATGAATGATGCATGTAACCAGTAATTCTACGTTCTACGGTGAGGAGTCGCCCAGAATTCACACAGATCTTTTGTCTTATATCATCATGCACTTGTTGCAACAATTTTTATTGTTTTAATCTTATGCATTTTGCTGTTGGAGCTGGCTGGAGTACACTGAATTTTATAGAACAACCTACAGAAGTTGTCATTTGAAAATAAACCTTTTGAACTTACACATAGACTATGTGGTATTTGGTGTGGTGGTGTTGGTGGACTTACACGAGTGAGTGAGCGAAAGTGTGTTATGTTCTGGGTTGTGAAATCATAATCATTGGGTATCTTCGGGTGGGGGTTCGGGGACCTAATGAGACACTAGCTAGTCGTTCAGGGGATTGTGGGTTCACTTCTGACTGAGGTGTGAGGAACGTCCAAGTTCCAAACTCTCATCACCAACATCCTCTTTCATTGTGCATAGTTCTGCATGGGGCTGTGCAGAATACAAGTAGTATGTACTATATCCTATCAAAAATAGTCAAATATCTGGTTGTGCATTTTGTTTGTGGTAATTGTCAAAGCCTCAAGATTAAGAAGCCTAGAAGAGGACAACCGAAAGGACTGGACTCAGTGGCTAGAGCTATTAGTATTGGTCAATCTGAGTTTTATTCAAAACCGTACAATAAACAGTGGCAATGCAAACTGGGAAAGCTTAGCGACAGACTAATATTAGTAGTACAGAGTACAGACATTCATAGCAGAGGCAGTTAGAACTTAGAGGCAGGGATAACCAGAATTTAGAAACAGATAGTCAAGTCAAGATCAAAGAATCTTTTGTAAAAAAGATAATTAGGGAGTGGAGCCAGAATTAATAGTTCAGAATAAATAAGGTCCAGTAAAAGTTAGGGCAATATAATTGTTAATATAACCACTGGAGGACTTACTGGGACCAGCAGCAGGGCCCTCGGTAGAGGAGCGGTCCTCTGGTGGTTGTCCCGCCGACTCGGACCCCGTCTTCTTGCCCCTGGGTGCTGCAGATCAGTGATCATGTAAGATATAATAAAGAAAAAGAAAGACACAAACATTAATGATTGCTGTGAAACAAATAAATTATCTTAAAAAAAACGCTCAAAAAACGTTTTAGGAAACAAAAATTGCTATAAAATTGACCTATCTAATCCGATCGCCTACTGGCTTGCGGAATTCACGGACAGTCTACTTATTGGGGAACACTAATTCAGTGTTCCATTCTGATTGATTCAAATAAAATCCAGAACACTAACTAAGCCTAAGTACCACCTGACCTAGCCCACCTATTCCAGGCGGGCCAATTGTTCATTAAGCATGCATTTCAATTTTTTATTTCCATCAAAAATGCATAGGTGAGAAGGAGGACACATGCATAAAGTCAGTGCATAATGCATACATCAAATTGTTGGTTGGTTGCGTCTGATGTTCTGCAGCTGACTGACACTGCTAAGCTAAGCTTACCAGTACCACTCACTAAACAAACTACAAAAGGACTGGGGTAAGCAGCACTCAGTGACAGAGGATGCGTCACGCAGACCGCTCAAAAATTATCAACTAATAGTAACTAAACCTAGTATCAAATCCATCCACCACTATTTGACAGGAGGACAAAGGAAAGACTACAGTCTCTCTAGCAATAGCATTACCTAACTGAAGTTCTCTAAAGTAAACTCTTACATAATAATGACAAGCGAGCGCAAAGTTGCAAAAAAGTAAGAGTACCGCCCAGCACCTGTGTCCTACAATCACAGAAGATTTTGAAACGTAATTTACCTGCAATGTAAGCAGCATTATTCTTGTTATTATTTGTAAAAAATGTATACACAAATCACAATACTTATACTACTATATATATTGGCTACTCACCAAGCCCCACGACCTCGACACCTAGCAGGTCCAACAGGTCCTGCTCCCGGTCAAGAATGTCTGACCACCGGTGGGCCAGCTGGTTATGTGTGCGCCGGACCGCGGAGCAGCGAAACACTGCCCGACGCACCTTCGCCCACCGACGGTGACGCTCCTGGGTCGGGTAACCAGAGCCTGGCCTGCCGCCTGCTGCCAAGGTCAAGGGGAGGTGGCGCTGAATAAAAAAAACAAGGGCGGCCACCTCCTCCTCCGTAAACAGCTGGCGGGCTTGCACCCCTGCGGGGCGCAGTCTGCCGCAAGGCAGGCGGCGATTGGGCGCACGCCCCTTGCCCTTCTTTGACCCGCTGCTGCTACCCTTCGCCATGGTTCTGGGGTGGGAGGAGGTGAAAAAGAAAAGTTAGAAGGGAAAAATAAAGTTAGGGGAAGAAGTAGGAGCTTAAAGAAGAAAGTTATATAAAACAGTTGGAAAGTAAAAAAAACACAGTAAAAAGTAGAAAAAAATGCAAAATATAGACTTAGGCAGAGAGAGAGATAGGTAAGAAATAAAGAAAAATTGAAAAACAGTGTAAAAAACTAAGGATTGCAAAGATTGAGGGAGGATAGAAAAGCAGGCCCAGAACCATAGCATAGAGTGGTAAAACAAGATGGCCGCGCCCATCGCGACCGCATGGGTAAGTTCGCGCGATATTTCTCCCCGAGCACGCACAAAACGTCGCGAACACGTACAACGCGTTCCCGAACATGGAATGCGCATCGCGAGCACGCTATACGCGACCCGGAACAGGAAATAAGGGATCGCGAACGGGCGGGACAAGTGAAAATCAAAATGGCCGCGCCCATAGGCGACCGCATGGGTAAGTTCGCGCCCCGAGCACGTAAACAGCGTCCCGAACACGAACGACGCGTTCCCGAGCAAGAAAAACGCATCGCGAACGGGCGCGCCAAGCAGCTACGCACGCTCGCGAAGCTATGCGAAGCTCGCGTAGCGCTTCGACGTCTTCGCGTAGCTTCGCGTAGAGCGACTACGCGAACTACGCCCAGGGTTACACGTAAGTCTCCCTCATAGTGTACAATCCTCACCAGCAGCAACCTCTGCATGGCATAAGGGGCACAGCGGGATACAGGGACTTCCACCCCAAACCGCCCTGAAAGCCTAAATGCCACTGGTACCCGTAGGCCACTTGTGGCACTAGTACTAAACTAAAATAGTCTACTATTAAGGCTGTGTTTTCCAAGCAGTCACTGTATCACCAAAACCATGAAAAGGCCAGTTTTTACAATAGGCAGCTGGCTTAAATTCACAGCCAGACCTATTTTGCCAAAATTGCTGTGCTCATGCTGCATAATGAAGTGCTGTATTTGGCTGCAACGCTATGAAGCAGAGCACCGTTTAGTCATTTCACCTCATGACAGACATGGAAAAGTTGTCAAGCAACAGATTACATGTGCATCACTGCACATTAGATCTCTTTTTAGGGTGTTAAGAAAAAGTTAGCTATTGGTGTCACTGCTGAAGATGTTTTTCAGGGCATTTGTCGGGGCATGCAACAGTTGCAATGTTCACCTTGGAGGTACAGCATACAACTGCCAACATCTTGGATGAGTTTAATACCAAAGTCTGTGAATGACTTAAACCCAGAGGTCTCACAATTGGATTTGTTAGCACTGCCATTGACAGTAATAAAGTCAAAATCATGGCTGACATCGCATATTTCAGCCCTTTGTTTAGTGCATTGCATCAACCTAATTATGCAGGACTTTCTAAAAAAAGAAGAGGTAGTCAGCAACATACTGGTCACCAGCCAAATAATATGCACGCATTTTAGTCATTCATTCAAAGCCAGAAAGCAGCGGAGGATCATTCAGCATGCTAATAAACTACCTGTAAAAGCCCCTGTCAGGAGGTGCCAACGCATTGAAACTCAACCTACTACATACTGCAACTTCTATTTGAACAGTACAATTCTATTAATGATTATATAATTCAAAAGAGAGGCTTCGTAACTGTCATAACCATGACAATAGAGGTGCACAAATGGGAGCTAGCAGAGTGTATGATACAAATGCTACTTCCTTTCAAGATTATGACACAAAAAGTCAGCAAGGAGGACAGTACCATGAACCAAGTAATACCATTGTTGCATTTGCTACAGGATCATTTGAAAAGATGAAAAAAAATCTCCATCAATGTCAGTGAAGAAGCAAGTTCTTTGGTGGGTAGTTTAATCCTTGGCTTGGCTTGAACACTAATCAAAGGTTGCAAAAAGAGATTGTGTCCTCCAAAGACTACATCCGAGCAATGATCCTAGATCCACAATACAAAAAAGCACTGGTCACTTTCATTCCTTTTACAGATAAGGATGTCTAGGTTTACAAGATTTGGAGTGTCAGAAGAGCGACTGATCAAGAAGGAAAATTACTTCAAATTCGAGCCCAGAGCAGAAGTTTTGAAGTGCAGACTTCAACCTCCACAGAGGGCGATGCCGTTGGCTCACAGTCTCTGCAGCAGCATCCAACACTAACACCACCAGCTACTAAACCCAAAACAACAACAGAATCAAGTTCCCAGCAAATCCCTGCTATTGGATGGTTTCACTCAGCAGGATTTAAATCAAGTGCAGAGGCGCAGGCATTGCAGACACAGAAAGTGGCAGCACCAATGTCAATTCAGAGGATGATCCAAGACTATCTGGATGACCCAACAGAGGTATACCTGGATCAAAACCCATTTGTATGGGAAGAGGGCACAGTGGCCATAGATCAGCAAAGTATCTAACATGTTTAGAAGCTAGTGTTTTTTCGGTGCATGTTTTCGGTGCATTTGGCTCAGTTGTCACAGTCAGAAAGACCAGTCTCTCAACTCTAAATGTGGAAATTGGAAAAAATTTATTAGACTCAGAAAACAGTTCAGTCATAGGCTACTCAAAGTGCCATATCGTGTGTATTTTTCCAGCCTTTCTCTAAGGCTCCTGGTTCCTCTTTGGTACACCAAGCACCTGTGGTTTAGCTTTCATTTTCAGTATGTCTGCATTCACTAGTCTATTTGCTTTCAGGCCATGCCTGGCATAGGAGGGATATTAGCTTTCTTCCAAATCTGTGTGGTAGAACAGGAAAATAAAGCTTCCAATGAAGGAGCACCTGCCATTTAATCAGGCCAAAGTAATCATTGAGTATAAGACTGGGTGTAACACTTGTACTTTCCTGCAGCATAATTCTGTGAAATGTTAGCAAAATTATGCTAGATGATGCAGAATTATATGAGGAGCATAACCCAGCATTTAGCGCTATTTTCTTAGAGCAAAATCCACCATTAGGAGCTCACTGCAGTTTTCGATCTAATGTGCCTTTCACAAAGTCCAGTGGTGCAGCTCCTCATATCTGGTACCCAGCAAACTACTAAACTCATGAGGTTTGTAGCAAGACGGAAAACTGTGATAAAAACAACTATTATATCAAAAAGCATTTGACACATCGCTAACTACTGCAACAACAACAAAGTGATGGATAGAATGCTTGAATTAATCTCAGCCACTGGCAATTGCTTGGGCCCACCTCCCAGTCCATCGTTTTTTACCCACCATGCCATCTCAGTTTAGGCCCAGGAATTTGTAAGTCAGTCTTGACCCTGCTCTAATGGGAACAGTCCATCTCGATGCAAGACCATGTCCTCCCTGAACTGGAACACAAACAAGCCAGGACCAGTTTCTCCCTGATTAGGGCTCATCAGCCAGGCATAGCTTGGTTCCAGTGGCACAGGACCCACGTATGGACATACCCTTCACAATTAAAACAACAACTACAACAACAATAAGATGATGGATGGAATGCTTGAATTAATCTCAGCCACTGGTAAATCGCTCAGGCTGCATCCCAGTTCATCGTTTTTCGCCACCAGTTTGGGCCCTGCCATATGCAAATTAGTCTTGATCTTGCTCCAATGTGAACAGTCCAGCCCAAACTACCAGTCCAGGTGTTCCCTGATATTCATGAAGCACAAGCTAACAAGAAACTGTAAAACACAGAAGGCATGATATCTGTAGAGGCACATAAATTTAGAGCCTTGCCTTTGAAATCTGACTGTGTTACAGTGGCTGTCAGAATCCAGAAAGGCTTTCAAACAAACCCTAATGCATTCTAATCACTGCAGTTCTAAACAAGCATTGGCAAAGCAATAAGTCTTGTGCTGGCCACCAACCTTTTGACTTTGGCAATTCTTATTTTGTTCTGTCATAGTTTTGCAAACTTTTATTGTGGGGAAACTGCCAGGCTTTCATCAATCTAAAAAAAATGGCTAAAAGCAATAAATATTTTTACTCTCAAAAAAGCACACCTTACAATAGTATCCCTGGCATTGAAGGTAACTACTTTGTGTGTGCTCCTTGCAAAAGGGCAGCGTGCTGTAACTTACAGTAAAGTCATCTAGTGGGTGAAGTAGGCTGATCCATTGTCTCATGATGCGTATTAGAGTGGGTGGAATCAAAATGTGAATGATAGAACACCAGACTAATGGATGAAGTCTGGCTAAAAAACTTTAAAAGTGACTATATTGTACACATAATTTTGATAAAATTCAAAGTTCTTGGATTCAATTATTACTATAATAGTTAAATGACTATGGGCCATATGTATCAAGCCTTTTTCCCATTCGCAAACGGGCCGATTCTCAGAATCTGCCCGTTTGCGAATGGAAAGCCTTTTGGGATGTATTATCCCAAAGGCCATCGCAAAATAGAGAATCGCAAACTTTGCGATTCTCTATTTTGCGTATGCAATTAAGGAATTGCAAATTGCGATTCCTTCAATGCAATTCTGGAAGCACCAGAAATTTGCTATTTGGCCTTAAGGAATCGCAAATTACCACCAACTTCAAGTTGCTTTTTTCAAAGTGCCATTTGGCGCACATACATGCCCCTAGGGCATGTATGTGCGCAAAATGTGCACACATGCATATTTCAGGGGTGCAACAGGGTGTCCTTTTGGCACCCTTGCAACCTTGAAATTGCATTGTCAATTTGCGATTCTCTAATTGGTAATCGCAAATTGAGAATGTCTTCCCATTCATTCCTATGGGCCTCCTAGCCCATAGGAATGAATGGGAAGGTATTCCTTATTTGCGAATCTCAATTTGCGATTCACAAATAAGGAATATGTAGGATTCACAAAACTTTTAGAAAATCCTACATACATTGCATTTTGCGATTCTCTAATTGCGATTCGCTAAAAATCGCAATTTGAGAATCGCAAAACTCTTTTTTGATACATATGGCCCTATATAAGCATGACTTACTAGAGCAATGAAAGCAAACTAGAATATAGGAGAAGGACATACAAACTAAATTGGTTTACAATTATAACTGTAGTCCTCAATTAAAATAATTACCAACATGATATAAAGGAGTAGAGTTATAAATGCATTTTTTTTATGCATTACTTTATAGCTAATGGTTTGAAATATACACAATCTGGAATCCTGTGAAATAGCATCAATCAGATAAACAAAGGGTACTCCAAAAAGAATTTACAGTAGCATTAGCTGAAGACAGGAACTGATAAAGCTGGAATGTGCTCTGTTTCCACATGAAGAGCTGGTAGAAAGCATCCTGCTCTTACAGAGGCAATACTACATTATTACTAAAGTAATAATAAAATAAAAATATAAACACTGACACTGAAGGGTACTAACTACCTTGTGAAAAAGCATAATGCATCAATGCAAGTGAAGTTAGCCTTTGGCTGAAGTAGGCTGGCATTGCCCTATGCTGTTGTGGGAAAAAGCTAAATGTGACACAACAGGCCAATGAATGAAGCAAGCTGGCTGAATGTCCCTTTAAGGAAAAATAATAAACATTAAAATGTAGTAAAATAAAAAAGTATTGGTTAACTTAAGACCAGCAATATAATTTGAATAAATCAAAAAGTCTTGGCTACTGCTAGACCTAAAAAACAGTATTTCGTTGCATTCTGATATCTAAAATGTATTTACAAAGGGACCATGACCACATTACATAAAACAAATTGTTCATTACAACATCAATACAAACAGAAAATGGTGAATATGCTTTCTATAGTGTGTAGCTAAATGCCCATAGACGCATCACAGGTACTATCTATTGGCATTCATGTATTCTTTACAGACAGCCTTAACCTTCTGATAAATGCACCAGCAGAACAACCATGGAATTTTTATAAGACACTTTTTGTCTTTTATGCAATGAAATGCTACATTAAGTTACAATTTGCTTCATTGATATACAATAGGGACCTAGCTACGATTAAGCCCGTATATAATGCAAAATATTAATTAATTCACACAGTTCATCTAAAAAAATATCAACAACTAATTTTGTTTGTAAGAGTACAGATCAGGGTTAAGGCAATGTAACATCTGTACATAAATAGAGTACATGTAAACAAAAAAAATACTAAATATATTATAAAACAATACTAATGGTACAACATATTGTGTATATAGATTTTAAAATATATAAATTATTTACCAACAGACGGTTGTGCGGGAGTCCATTCTGAGCGAGGGGCAAAGATGGCATGCGACTAACTGCTGCACCTCTCACCGTCTCTCTCCATGATTCGGCGGTGCTGCGATCAATTGCTCAGCCTGGGCCTGGGCTTGGTGAACTCCTTACTGTGTGCTTTGTTCCAGGAGGTGCTGCTACGGACCACGATGGGTGTGTCTGCGTGGCACACACTCTCAGCCGACTGGGGTCAGCTGCTACGGCGGCTCTGAAGAGAACTGCTGAGCCTCCTCATGGCGTCCAGAGGTGGTATAACGGGGAAGGTGTGGACTGTCCGAATTCCCAACTGCGGTGCAATGTTCATGGGAAGCAGCCAGCCCACGGATATTAACGGAGCGATCTCTGACCCGAGGCAGTGCAGTGGACCGGGTAAAGTAAAGAACGAGACTGGAGCGAGAAAGACAGCAACTATGTCCATGTCACAGGTAGAAGGGGGGTTTGCACAACCTACGGTGGCTTCAATGTTTGCATGTCTATCGGTGGATTCCCAAAAAAGCAACGTACTTTTGGAGGAGGGGGGGAGATAAAAAGCAGACAGAAGAGTCTGCGGATTGCTGCACAGACAAAAAGGATACAGTCTGGGGAGACCCCATGGGATGGGAGATGCAGAAATTAATGGTATAATGCCCACGGCCGCTACACCGGAGTCTGGCTTGGAGAGCTCAGTGGGGAGGGGGGGGGGGACAGCTGATCATGGAGGAGTATATAGTGCAAGGAGGAGACAGCAAGGAAACTGGCAGGACAAAGGGAGGGCCTGGGGGTTTGAAACTCGGTACACCTTTGAGTGCAGGGTCCTCTAGCTCCACACGTCAGCGCAGGGGGGTTTCTTCTCCCGATCTGCCAGGAGAGAAGTTCTTTTCATTAACAGATGGCTCAGACTCTGCTAAGCAGGAAAACATTTCCACAAGTAGTGAGGCTTTATAGGATTCCAGCAGTAGCACATCAATTGAGGATATTCAAATGACACAAAGGAAAAAGTCCTCCAAGAAGAAAAAGAGGAAAGAAAGCCAGAAGGGGAGTGCCGTAAAACAGTTAAAATTGGACTATTCAGACACCCAGATAATACCTCAGGAAGGCAGTGTTGAAGATGGTTCAAATATGGACATACAGTCTAAAGAACCCTCTCTGATGGCTGTATTTATGTCCATTAAACAAATGCGAGTAGAAACCAGGAATGATGAGCGGAGAGAAAGAGTCGCTGCTAAGAAAGTACAAGCAGGGATCCGTAAGCTGAATAAAACTTGTGGTGAAATTGCTGAGCGATTAGCATCTGTCGAAACACGGACAGAGATTTTGGAAGCTAAGGTGGAATCCCAGAAGTCACAAAGTGATACTCAAGGCGCAGCTATGTCCGACGTTATGTTCAAGCTCAAAGATCAAGAGAATCACCAGAGAAGAAATAATGTGCACTTTTTAGGGATACCGGAAGGACTGGAAGGTAGCAACCCGAGGGCCTATATGGTGAACCTACTAAATGGTGCATTCCCTGACCAAGTGAACTGGGATTGGATCTCTGAAATCCAACGAGCTCATCGATTCCCGTTAACCTTGAAAAAACAGCTGCAAAATAACAAGGAAAGACCCAGAGCTATGCTGTTTTTTTTGGGCAATTTTCTACTAAGGCAACTAGTTTACGATCAAGCCCGCCCTAATGCTCCGAAGTCCTGTAATGGTGTATCATTCTTCATCAAGCCTGACTTTGCTCATGCAACAGTAGAAAGACGATGAAAAAAATAGGTGCTGAGGTCTTTCTCCAGAGTCCAGCTTGATTTAAGATTAAGTTTAAAGGAACCATACGTAGCTTCACCTCAGAGGTTCAAGCACAGGAGTACCTAGAGGAAATCAAGAGAAAGGAAGGATGGAGAGACCCTCCCAAGTGAACAGATGGTTGTTATATTATGTTCCTTTGGGTGCAATGACGATTAATGGGTTTGGGCAATCGCATGCAGATTGTGTACCAGCAATGGGAAGAGAGGGACGGTGGGGCAGGTAGTCAAACGCTCATCGCTCAGGCTTTGCCTGATTGCCTGCTTGTTTAGGGGGGGCAAGGGGTGGATAGGGAGGGGGAGGGTGGATCACACACAAGGGGGTATGGAGGGAGAAAGAAAGGCAATGGTTTCTGTGGGGTTGGTTTTTTACTTTGTTTTGGTATGCTTACTTATGCAGTGGAGAATCAATTCATGTTGTGGGCTAAGGAGACCACAAAGTTGGGAAGACTACGGATAGCTACAGTAAATATCTGAGATTTAAATGATGCTAAAAAAAGACAGATGGTGTCACAAGGGCTGCAACTGTTGCAGGCAGACATTGTCTGCCTGCAAGAAACCCACCTAGAGGATACACAGAAGGGTCTATTAAAGAATCTTGGTTATAGCATAGTGGGGGCAACGACCCCAGGGACTCGCACACGCGGGGTTGCAATTTTAACCCGTAACAAATTAACACAATTTAATCAAGTCCGGGTAGATGCACTAGGGCGATGGGTTATTGTTGGGTGCAGAGCCCGAGGGATTCCCACATTTACCTTATGCTCACTGTATAGTAGTAACGTAGATGATCCTTCGTTATTTGATTGGATGTCTAATGAATTACCACACAGGCCGCTCCCTATTATTTTAGGTGGAGACTTAAACATCAATCTGCCATGTGACTGGGGGCAGGGGATAGAGTTTACGGGGAGGAAGTCTAAAGTATTCCAAGCACTACTTAACTTATGCCAGACACATGGTCTGTGCGATGTATGGTCCAAAACGAGACCGCTGAAACACAGGTTTATCTTTTACTCCGCCCCACATCAAAACCATGTTAGGTTGGATTCTTTTTTTGTTTCATCTACGTTAATTCATGAGAGCAGAATTGAATGTTTTCCAAGATTTTTATCGGACCATAATCCATCAGTCTTAGAATTGGTTGGGCGGGGTCCTCCTGTAAGAGCTTCTTCCTGGATGTTCGAGAGGGCATTATTACTGGATGAGGCCTATGCAAGACACTTGAAGGAGTGGATACCAGAATATTTGCAGAGGAGCCTGGGAACGGCGCCACTGGTATAGTTTGGGACACCCTAAAAGCAGGCATCCAGGGAGAAACAACCCAATTCTCGATAAAAAAGGGGAAAAGGGAAATGGATTGTCTGCAACTCAACCAAAAAAATCTGGCTTGGGCAGAAGGAAACCTAATCACCGCCTTGCAGCAGAGGAAAGGGGTGGAGGAAGCACAGGCTGAAGTGGCCCGTGCTAAAGCAACAATTAGGGGAAGGCTAATGAAGAAGGCAATAGATAAATCAGAAGTTTATCAAGAGAAGATGTATGAATGCAGTGAAAAAGTGGGTCATTTATTAGCAGTAAGAACTAGGCAGGAGCTTACACACAGTGAAATTAATATGGTGAGAGATCCTGTACTTAGACTAGTATCCGAACCTTGTAAAATCCGAGCAAACTTTTATAAAAGTTATCAGGCTCTATACACAGAAGACTCAGAAGATCTGGGAGGTCAACTTGAGGACCTAATACATAAGTATTTAGATTCCTCTGTAACAGAGGTATTGATGCAGGACGAGAGGGAGCAATTAGATAATCCATTGATTTGGGATGAGATCTCGGAAAGCGGCTGGTCCCGATTTAATCCCCACAGAATTCTTTAAGATTTTTGGGCATCAGTTAAAAGAAGTCATGACAACTCTTTTTTTACAGATTTTGGAAGGAGCTGCCCCGCCGAACTCCTGGGCTATTGCAAAGATTATAGTTTTCCTGAAGAAAAATCAACCTGCACAGGAGCTTGGCTCCTACCGTCCAATAACATTAATCAATGGGGATGTTAAAATATATTTAAAAATATTAGCCTCTTGTTTATCACAGCTAATTCATTGGGTTGTATTCATGGGGCAGCATGGTTTCATCCCCGGCAGGGGAGCAATAGAGCATATTAGAAGGATCATTACCTTATTTGATGCCAGACAAGTGTCAGGAGACCCTATGGCGGCAATTCTGCTTGATGCTGAAAAAGCATTTGATAGGGTCTCCTGGCAGTTTCTCTGGATCACGATGCGAAGGAAAGGGATAGAACTTTATTGGGGCGGTAAAAGCTTTAATTAAGGACCCTGTGGCTAGTATTTTTATAAATGGGGAAATGTCGGAGCCCTTCAAAATCACAAGAGGGATGCGACAAGGGTGTCCCTGCTCACCACTCCTTTTAGCATTGTACATTGACCCTTTTTAAAGCACCTGGATTTAGCTCTGGATATTCCACATATAGGGGCCGATTCCGATCTCGGTCGGAGGCGTACCCAACACCATTCGGTCGGGAAAAAAGCCATGCGAAAGCCTGTTTCCCGACCGATCCGTACAGCACACCGAACGAGTAAGTACGATGCGCACAACAGCAAAGAATCCGGCCGAGCCGTACTCACCCAAACCAGGTCCTGTTCCCCGACCGAGGCGAATCCGGAAACGCTGAATCGAGTCGCACGGAAGCCAAAATGCAGCTCCGTCCGGCCGAGCGAGTACGATGCGCTTTCCGTACGCGCCGAACCCGTCGCTACGCACGGCACGTCAAAGCATCCGGGAGAGGCGCACATAAGCTCCGATTCGCGCCACAACACGATCCACGGCTCCGAGATGAACACGGCAGCGACGAGGACGACGCGAAGCGACGAGGACGAGGCGAAGCGACGAGGACGAGGCGAAGCGACGAGGACAATGCGAAGCAACGAGAAGGACGAACGACACGAACCAACCATGAATCCCTTCGTCCCGATCATACCAATATTCTACATTTACTACCGGAACAGGCACGGACGCGTACGGCGCAGAAGGTAAGCCAGACACCAACCACAAAACACATACAACACGTACACGACACATCACACACACACAGAGGGATGCAGAATATACTTACACCAGCAACAGCAGCACCATAGGGGCGGGATGCCCATCACCAATGCCACATATGCACACAGGGGCCTGAATGCGCACCACCACCCCTACCCAGGGGGCTGGATGCCTACCACTACTACCACCCTCACCCAGGGGGCTGGATGCCTACCACTACTACCACCCTTAGCCAGGGGGCTGGATGCCTACCACTACTACCACCCTCACCCAGGGGGCTGGATGCCTACCATCACCCTTAGCCAGGGGGCTGGATGCCTACCACTACTACCACCCTCACCCAGGGGGCAGGATGCCTACCACTACTACCACCCTCACCCAGGGGGCAGGATGCCTACCACTACTACCACCCTCACCCAGGGGGGCTGGATGCCTACCACTACTACCACCCTCACCCAGGGGGCAGGATGCCTACCACTACTACCACCCTTAGCCAGGGGGGCAGGATGCCTACCACTACTACCACCCTCACCCGGGGGGCAGGATGCCTACCACTACTACTACCCTTAGCCAGGGGGCAGGATGCCTACCACTACTACCACCCTCACCCAGGG
The DNA here is from genome assembly GCA_963921515.1 of Calotriton arnoldi. NCBI lineage: Eukaryota > Metazoa > Chordata > Amphibia > Caudata > Salamandridae > Calotriton > Calotriton arnoldi. Next base: position 594,813 of record CAWUFW010003530.1, on the reverse strand, counting down.
GGCAGGATGCCTACCACTACTACCACCCTCACCCAGGGGGGCTGGATGCCTACCACTACTACCACCCTCACCCAGGGGGCAGGATGCCTACCACTACTACCACCCTTAGCCAGGGGGGCAGGATGCCTACCACTACTACCACCCTCACCCAGGGGGCAGGATGCCTACCACTACTACCACCCTTACCCAGGGGGCAGGATGCCTACCACTACTACCACCCTTAGCCAGGGGGGCAGGATGCCTACCACTACTACCACCCTCACCCAGGGGGCTGGATGCCTACCACTACTACCACCCTTAGCCAGGGGGCAGGATGCCTACCACTACTACCACCCTCACCCAGGGGGGCTGGATGCCTACCACCACCCTTAGCCAGGGGGCAGGATGCCTACCACCACTACCACCCTCACCCAGGGGGCTGGATGCCTACCACTACTACCACCCTCAGCCAGGGGGGCTGGATGCCTACCACTACTACCACCCTCACCCAGGGGGGCAGGATGCCTACCACTACTACCACCCTCACCCAGGGGGCTGGATGCCTACCACCACCCTTAGCCAGGGGGCAGGATGCCTACCACCACTACCACCCTCACCCAGGGGGCTGGATGCCTACCACTACTACCACCCTCAGCCAGGGGGCAGGATGCCTACCACTACTACCACCCTTAGCCAGGGGGGCAGGGTGCCTACCACTACTACCACCCTCACCCAGGGGGCTGGATGCCTACCACTACTACCACCCTTAGCCAGGGGGGCAGGATGCCTACCACTACTACCACCCTCACCCAGGGGGCTGGATGCCTACCACCACCCTTAGCCAGGGGGGCAGGATGCCTACCACCACTACCACCCTCACCCAGGGGGCTGGATGCCTACCACTACTACCACCCTCAGCCAGGGGGGCTGGATGCCTACCACTACTACCACCCTCACCCAGGGGGCAGGATGCCTACCACTACTACCACCCTCACCCAGGGGGGCAGGATGCCTACCACTACTACCACCCTCACCCAGGGGGGCTGGATGCCTACCACTACTACCACCCTCACCCAGGGGGGCAGGATGCCTACCACTACTACCACCCTTAGCCAGGGGGGCAGGATGCCTACCACTACTACCACCCTCACCCAGGGGGGCTGGATGCCTACCACCACCCTTAGCCAGGGGGCAGGATGCCTACCACCACTACCACCCTCACCCAGGGGGCTGGAGGCCTACCACTACTACCACCCTCACCCAGGGGGCTGGATGCCTACCACTACTACCACCCCCACTCATAGGATGGACAATGCATGACACAACCAGCACACCACAACCTAGGGAATGCAAGAAGAAGACATCCCCCAACACCATGACAAGCGTGTGTAGACTGTGTCAAATGCCTACAACACCGAACATGACTTTGAACATACAATGTGACCCCCTAGCACATGTGCCACACATATATGTGTGTGGCACCCACAATGCAAGCAGGCCATGACCATTGTGGCAATGGGGTCCAAACCCCCATCATCACAGTGACCAAAATGTAAGTGTGGGGTCCATAGCTGAAGCACACTTTGAACAATGTGGCAATGGGGTCCAAACCCCCATCATCACAGTGACCAAAATGTAAGTGTGGGGTCCATAGCTGAAGCACATTTTGAACAATGTGGCAATGGGGTCCAAACCCCCATCATCACAGTGACCAAAATGTAAGTGTGGGGTCCATAGCTGAAGCACACTTTGAACAATGTGGCAATGGGGTCCAAACCCCCATCATCACAGTGACCAAAAGGTAAGTGTGGGGTCCATAGCTGAAGCACATTTTGAACATTGTGGCAATGGGGTCCAAACCCCCATCATCACAGTGACCAAAAGGTAAGTGTGGGGTCCATAGCTGAAGCACATTTTGAACATTGTGGCAATGGGGTCCAAACCCCATCATCACAGTGACCAAAAGGTAAGTGTGGGGTCCATAGCTGAGGCACATTTTGAACATTGTGGCAATGGGGTCCAAACCCCCATCATCACAGTGACCAAAATGTAAGTGTGGGGTCCATAGCTGAAGCACATTTCGAACATTGTGGCAATGGGGTCCAAACCCCCATCATCACAGTGACCAAAATGTAAGTGTGGGGTCCATAGCTGAAGCACACTTTGAACAATGTGGCAATGGGGTCCAAACCCCCATCATCACAGTGACCAAAAGGTAAGTGTGGGGTCCATAGCTGAAGCACATTTTGAACAATGTGGCAATGGGGTCCAAACCCCCATCATCACAGTGACCAAAATGTAAGTGTGGGGTGCATAGCTGAAGCACACTTTGAACAATGTGGCAATGGGGTCCAAACCCCCATCATCACACTGACCAAAATGTAAGTGTTGACAAAGAAAGAGGTGCAACTGCCAAACTGCATGGATGATTCCTGGTCACAGAACAACAAACACATCAGTGGCAAAGTAGTGTATGTGTCCCATTGCAACATAAATTGGGGGAGCCAAATCCTGCAGTGCAAATAAGACATAACTTTGGCCATGTGCAGACAAACAACACCCATGGGGGCTGACACCGTCAACAATCATCAATGACACAATGACAGAAGTGACCATCAGAATGCAGACCCACATATTTGTACCAATGGGCACACACATGCAGATACCCTGTGGAAACTGCAGATGTGAGGTGAACAGATACCATACCATGGCAGCAATGGGACACACAAACCATGATCATTGTGCTGACCGATGACCTAGGAGTCCCAGGGACAGCAGGGGAAACCCACCAAACTACATACAGCCAATGGCACACCCAAGATATGCCAATGCAGTGGTGCAGATGCACAAACACAAACAGGCAGACCCACACTGCACATCATACACAACAGGTGAGGGGGGTGCCAGTGTCCCCAGGCAACCACACAACACATGAGGAGACCTGAATACCAATCATACAGATGTGCATACAGTGCCACACAAAGGTAACTCATGGATCCAAATCCCCTATGTGGGCAAGCAGGCATTGTCAGATGAGAGGGAGCACAAATCACACATGTCACACAGGCACGTAGGGACAGCAACTGACACAGCAAGACACAGACACACCACAGCACCACCCCCAGGGCCCCCACAATGTGGTGACCCTGGGCTGTATTACAATCCCACTGTGATGACAAAGCTAAATGTGGTTCACACTGTGAACCACAGTCATGTGTACTGAGCAACTAACTACCATCACACCTACACAAGCACAAATCAAACAGCATGGCCAGTAAGCCAAGGCCAACATGGAGGCAGGGGCCTAGCCGGGCAACAACTCTCATCTGCACACACTCAACAGCACACCCCTCGACCTCCAACAATGTGCAGCAGTGAAGCACACATGCACTGGTGACATTGCACATGCACCCATGACTATTCCAGGGTGGTGGGTGGGAACCAAGGTGCAGAAACACATCACACATGGACACTCAACAAGACTCCTGAATGTCTGACACACTGCACACTACGCCGTACATGGACATGACAGCAATACCACACCAACCAATGGGATCACAGCCACAGTCACACACCAATGAAGAAGCCAAGGTCACCCACAAAGAACACACATAGACAACAACCAACATTGCAGCCCGGACCCTGAGGAGTGCCAGCAGTCACACACACAACGTGTCACAATCACTGAAAGATAACACAAACTGGAAATCACATGACAGGGGCAAACAACAAGTGCCAAGGGGAAACCTGACTGTGACCCATCTGCGTCTGCACACAAACTCAGCCCTGACAGCAAGCACACCTATGGGTGACACCCTGATGACCAGTAATGTGCCATGCACCCACATCACAGAGAACCCAGGGAGAAGACTTTGGGGGAACATAGCTCAACTCAGCTAGCATCACAAACAGGTACAACACTAGGGATCACAGCATGCACAGCTAAACGGAAGTGAACACACAGACATGCACATACAACACACACCTTGGGCGCAGGCAATGTCACAGGAGTACACACTGCCATGAGGGGACTCCACTCCTGTGTGAGGAAAGCTGTGCCATATGTTGCCTCAGTAGGGCCCCACCATGTCAGCTGAGCACTTGGTCACACAATCAACAATTAGCACCAAATGAGGGCTCCCGTCACATCAGCCTGGTCATGGAAGTGCCAACGGAATCATCAGCACAGATCCAACACACTTGTATAGCAATGTTGCACTGACAACACAGATGAGTCCTTCCCCATTGATGCCCAAACCTGCATGTCCAGTGGAGATGGCCACACGGTCAGGGAAGTAGACGAATTGAACAATGGCAGGCACAACAGATGTGCAGGGGTGGAAGCCACAGATGTGAAATAGCCAATCTAAGTAGGAAATCCCATTGCCAAATACTGAACACATGACACCCTCAGATGCTGCTATGGATGACATGGATACACCACAGGATAGGACACATTCCCCCTGGACCACATGGGTTCCTGCACAGTAACACTTCATTATCATGAGACCAAATATCACCATCACTGCAGCAAGGGCATGGTTAGCATTATCAACATCATGTACATCAGAAGCAAAAGCACTAGAGAACAGAAAGTTGCTTTATTCAGCATATGTGGCATTAAAAGTAGAAGTCCGGTAGAACATAAACAAAGGCCAATGGCCAGTCCATCAACAAAGTCACAAGTGGGTGACAGTGGCAGATGCCACCCTACACATGCCTGCACAAAACCAGGGACAATCCACTAGGAGGGGCAACCGGGGGGTAGGCCAGGCACCGCAGGGACAGGATCAGGGCTCACCAGGAGGAAGCAGGGAAGGGGTGGCGGGTGCTGGAGAGCCACTGACAACTGCAGTGGAGGTGTCTGACATGGTGTGTGCCGGCACAACTGGGGGCATGGCTCAGATGTTGTGGGTGCCGGCACGACTGCAGTGGACCCTGCACATGGAGTGGACAGGTCCGCCACTGCAGTGCCCAAGTCAGACAGGGTGGTAGTGGACTCCACTGCAGTGCCTACCACCAGGGGAGGAGAATGGGGAACAGGCAAGGTGGGCTGGACAGAGGGGGAGGACACCCTCACCACATCAGTGGCACAGACAAGCGCAGCGGGGGGTGTGGTGCCGGGAGAGCAAGTGGCAGGGGGAGAAGGCCGGAGCCTCTTGGGGATGGTATATCTGTGGGTGGGAGAACCTGGGGCAGGGTGTGGTGGGGGCACCTGTGGAGTGGGGGCCTGAGGGATGGAGGAAGGAGACCTGGTGCTTGAGCTGCAGGGCGGCGGCGGAGTCTTGCTCTTAGCACTCCGGGGGACTTGCGGGTGGGGGCCTCAGTCTGTCTGCGCCTGGGGGAGGGTGTCCGGGGGCGAGGGGCACTCTGCTCCGTGTGGGGGCTTCCTCTTCCCCTGGATGCTGGGGCAGCTGGATCGGAGGGGAAGAGGCCGAGGTCACTGAGGAAGAGGCGCTGGGTCTTTGGGGTTGCAGGTGAGGCAAGGGAGGGTGCTTTGGAGGGAGAGGCAACTGAGGACTGCGCAGTGCCCGTGGATGCGTGTGTGTGTACCAGGGCCCCATCCCCTGTGAGTCTGGTTTCAGTCCCCTGACTGTGCGTGCGTGTGCGTTTAGTTTGTGGCGTGTGTGTCTGTGTGCTGGACGTGTGTGTGCTGGTGTGTGCCTGTGCCGGTGTGTGTGTGCTTGGGACGGGTAAGGTGCTGGGGAGTGTGGATGGAGCAGAGGTAGGAGGGGTGAGGGACTGTCTGAGGAGGGACACTGCTGCCGTCAGGGAGGAGTCCATGGACCTGTTGCCCCTCTGTAGGTCAGACATGCCCGATGAGATGCCCTCCATGAACGACACCAGCTGAGTCAACAGTGCGGTGTGCGCATGGAGGACACTCAGCATGGCTGTCTGCCCTACATGGAGCTGGCGAAGGAGGTACACAGACTCCTCACTCAGGGCAGCAGGGGACACAGGGGCAGGGGGTGCGGTGCCTGGGCCAAAGGAGACACGCTCCCGAACATGGGAGCCTCCACGGACCTGGGGAATGGGAGCCGATGGGAGGGCGGTGGTGGTGCTGGTAGTGGCGGGGACAGCAACACTAGCTGGGGTGTGGTGGCTGCTGACACCCGCCTCCACAAGGGAGTCATCCTCCGAGTTGCTCTGGTCCTCAGCTGAGGTGGATGGTGCTGAGGACTCCTCGGTGTGGCTCCCCTCGCCCTCCGTGCCACTGGGTCCCTCCGACCACTCCTCGGCTGCTGACCCAGTCTGGCTCTCTGGCTCCTCCTGGTCCGTGGAGCTGTCCCCTTCCGTGGCCGTGGATGTATCTGCAAACAATGGGGAAACAGACAGACATCAATCACCTGCACCAAACGCACACACCACTGTGAGCACAGCACATTACAGAGCAAGCCCTGGCATCATTAGTTGTACATTGCTAAAAGTGCCCTAACTGAACAGGAGAAGCCAATTGTCAGTCTGATGCCAAGCATGGCACTCACATCCCACATGGCCTTGCACCCATCTGTCTGGTGTCTGTTGGATTGCAACACCCCAGTGTGGACACATGCACCAAGTACACAGTAGTTGGACAGTGCAGAGGACACGGTGTGGCATGTGGACATGCACACATCACAGCTCTTGCCACTGAGTCAGTACAGGTTTCCGGATGAAAGGGATGTCCAGAGTCAAATAGGAAATGCATGTGATGCATACCAGCGACAGACACCATGATGCACCCATGTCCTGATAGCCATCGCCACAATGGTGTGCATGTAGCACATGTCACTCCCCTGCAGGACCACCAATAAGTTGACACATGCCATGGCAGAGGCATGACTGCTAAGTCATACATCACTGTCTCAGTGATGTATGACTTGGCAGCCAGACAACAACACTATGCACTGTGTCACAATAGTAGGTCATGGGGAATGCAAGTCCTGGAGCTGCACAAGTGCACATGTACATCCCCCACACAACACATCATCTTAACCCTCATCTGTCCAGGTCATACCTATTGGACATATGGGAGACCTGTGACACTACCCTCTGAACCTGAGCCCCTCACAATTTGCTGTGAATGGGGAACAGCTGCCTGAACTTCACATTCGCATACCCCAGTCTGCACGCGCAGCTGATCAAACACCTATGTGACACACAAGTATCGTCTCCTATGGTCACATCTCCAGGGGCATGCTGAGCCCCTACCAAGAAACACCCCAGCAGTCCTGGCAACTAATCCACAGCACACTGACACAGAGGCAGACACCTGAGGGGTCAAATCACTGTGCACAATGTGTCAGCTGATACACGGGAGTGGGAGTACAGAGTGCATTGCATGGCCTGGAGTAGGCATGACTGTCCTGCTCCACATGAATGAGGGATGTGCCCTGGACAGTGGATAGCTGGCTATGTATGTGTGACACACGTAATCTGCACACTCCTGGGGCCCAAACATTGTTCCCACCCGCTGCATGGGCGTGTGCCACATACCCCAGGCACATGTGGTGGCTCAGCTCAGCAAGTGGACCGCTTATCAAAGCAACACGCAGATCACATGTCTAAACACAGGCGTTGTGTGAACAATGGACCCACCCATGATGCCCACAACAGAGTTAGGGAAACAGATGCTGTCCCCCACCTTTAGTGAAGCAAACTGCAAGGACACAGTCCCAAGTGACACAATTCCCTGAATGTAAGGGCCACACCTGGGTATCAGATGAGCAGTGGGCAGTGCACAATAGAGGGACATGGCTCCTGGACAACATGACTGCTGCACTGTGGCAGTTGAACCAGGCCAGAGGAGGGCACAAAGCATGTAATACAGAGTTCACAGTGCAGTCTTTGACTCACCCCCTCCTTGCTGCTGTCTGGCCTTCAGCTGCCCATCCAGGTCTGGAAACACCACCGCCAGGATCTGGAGCATGTGGGGGTCAGGGTCCGTGTTCCGCCCCTCCTGCGAGGAGGTGACAGCTTCAGCTGGACCCGTGCAATCCTCCGGGTCCAGCCCCGAAGGTCCTGCCACCTCTTCTGGCAGTTGCGGATCCGGCGCTTGTAGACCCCCACGGACCGGACGGCCCGGACGATGTCCTTCCAGATCTCCTGCTTCCGATGGGCATTAACCTGTCAGGATGACAAAGTGAAAAGGCCATTACCACACATGCAACATATCCGTGCATGACACAGTTGTATATACATGTCTCAATCACAGGGGCACATGATGTACACAGGCAGTGCAAAGCTGCCCATGGACAGTTTGCCAGACGTCACTACATGGTATCATTGCATGGGAAGTAAAACCATGTTCAAATGCACTGTCACTGCACCATACCTGTCCAGTGCAAGTCACTACACACTATGGGGGGTGACAACTACTCAGTGAGCCTGCTAGCCAGTGGCGTGCAGACTTCCAGCCTTGCTAGTCACACAAAATGCACATTCAGAAAGGCAGTGCACAGAACACTCACCTGCTCCCCTGGTGTCCCATACAGCTTGCTGTACTGTGGAAGTAGGCTGTCCAGCAGGGCCTGGTTCTCTTCAAGGCTGAATGCTGGGGCTCTCTCCACAGTACGTGCCATTGCAGGGTCCAGAGGGGCAGAGACAGCAGCAGTGCAGTGGCAGATGTCGTCCTGGAGCATGTAGTGCAGGCAAGTGAGCTCTCAGGGGAACAGCCAGCAATATATATGTGCTGGAGAGGCAGATACTGTCCCTTGTGTCCAACGTGATAGGTCCAAGTCGTTTGCATCTTCTGAATCTGGCCAATCCATGGAATAGCAGCACCAAAACACGCCCACAGCATCCTTCAAATCTTCAACTTCATGACATACATGATTTTGCAACATTGTTGTGGGTGACCAACTGATTTTCCAGCAACCGACTCGTTCGAAATTCGAAAACGCGTCCGTTGCCAGGCAAGCCCATTGTCAATGGGTGCGCACCGATCGGTCCATTGCGGTACAACGCGTACAGGGGTACAACGCGTACCCGCACACATTGAATGCAATGGGCCGGCCGGAGGCACCGATCGGTCCATTGCAGTACAACGCGCACAGGGGTACAACGCGTACCCGCACACATTGAATGCAATGGGCCGGCCGGAGGCACCGATCGGTCCATTGCAGTACAACGCGCACAGGGGTACAACGCGTACCCGCACACATTGAATGCAATGGGCCGGCCGGAGGCACCGATCGGTCCATTGCAGTTCAACGCGCACAGGGGTACAACGCGTACCCGCACACATTGAATGCAATGGGCCGGCCGGAGGCACCGATCGGTCCATTGCAGTACAACGCGCACAGGGGTACAACGCGTACCCGCACACATTGAATGGAATGGGCCGGCCGGAGGCACCGATCGGTCCATTGCAGTACAACGCGCACAGGGGTACAACGCGTACCCGCACACATTGAATGCAATGGGCCGGCCGGAGGCACCGATCGGTCCATTGCAGTACAACGCGCACAGGGGTACAACGCGTACCCGCACACATTGAATGCAATGGGCCGGCCGGAGGCACCGATCGGTCCATTGCAGTTCAACGCGCACAGGGGTACAACGCGTACCCGCACACATTGAATGCAATGGGCCGGCCGGAGGCACCGATCGGTCCATTGCAGTTCAACGCGCACAGGGGTACAACGCGTACCCGCACATATTGAATGCAATGGGCCGGCCGGAGGCACCGATCGGTCCATTGCAGTACAACGCATCACTGTACATGTGACTGGCATATGTCAGCATGCCTGTCTCAGATGGACATATGCCAGCCACAGATGGCTCCCAGGGAGTGAGGGGCACACCTACATCACGACAGCCTGTCCAAACTTTATCATAAGGCATGTAAGGCTGCATTTCCTATTGTGTGTATGTTGGTGTACATGTTGTCCTGTGGGTGTCACCTGTGGGCAGCCACCCCCAGGCTGTGCACGTGTTCATGGGGACAGGATCCTGGGTGTTACGTGTACATGACCACTGTGATGTGCAACTGTTCATATCTGTGCATGTGCCATGGTCACATTTCACGGTGGTGTATGTGTATGTCATGTCACATACCCCGTGAGTCCCATGTGGGACGGTATGTTTGAGCCAGGGTGTCCCAGTGGCACAATAGTGATGGTCCTCCACAGTCTTTGTGCATGTAGTGTTTACAATGTCTCTGATTACATGTGCACAATGGGAGACAGTCTCCACATCCACGTTGTGTGTGCATGGACTTTGATGTTGTGTGTGTGTGTCACAGACGTCCATGTCTGTCCTGCCGTGGCAAGTGGGGCCACTGCCTGTGGGGGTCATGGTTGTTTTGCTGTGGTGTATACATGATACTCCATGTAATGCCAGTGTCCATGTGGCAATACAGGGTCCCTGGGAATGTACCTGTCGTTGAGCTGTGGTGCCTGGGGCACATCTGTCCTCACATGTCACTGTGGGGGGTTATTGTGACACGGCAGCAGGAGATGGGAACTGTGACATGGCCTCATGATATCCAATGGGCCAACCTGGGACTAATTGATGCCACCTGTTGGACCGTGTTGACAGATGTTGGCCATGTATGTACCATACATGTCCTTCCGGAACTGCACACTTCATGTAGTTGTGCCTCATAATGATGTATGTTGGGATCTTGAGTGTTCTCAATGCCGCATATGTGGGGTGACTGACAATCTTGCTTACTTCTCCTCTGCACTGCAGGGCTCCTGCTGTCCATCGACCATTCCCAGACCTGGCAACGATGGTGGAACGGGACAGCATCCGACGGTACTGCTTCACCAGGCAGCTGATTGAGGATTTGGCAGTGCAGTTGTCCCCACATTTGCAGCCTGGCCGGCCGTATCCTACAGCGCTGACCCCCAAGGTGAAGGTGATGGCAGCCCTACACTTCTTTGCCACCGGTACCTTCCAACATACTGTGGCGACTGCTGGTGGGATGTCACAGACCATGTTGAGCCGTGTGCTCTGCGATGTTTTGGCGGCAATGTTGCTCTTCCTGAACCGGTACATCTATTTCCCTAGACTGCGACGACTCACTGACGTGAAGAGTGACTTTTATGCCCTGGGGAGGATGCCGCATGTCATTGGCTCCATTGATGGGACACATGTGGCTTTGGTACCACCACAGGCCCAGGAGCAGGCCTACAGGAACCGCAAGCACTACCACTCGGTCAATGCACTGGTGGTGTGTCTTGCAGACATGACCATCACACACGTGTGTGCCCGTTTCCCTGGTTCAGCACACGATGCCTTTGTGATGAGGAGTAATCGCATCCCCAGGATGATGGCACAGATGCAGAACCAGCGTGCCTGGCTTGTCGGTGTGTACTGACTTTGTGCCATTGTGTGTGATCTGATCTGTAGTATTCCGCCCACTTTTCCAAGTCAGCTAATGTGCACTTGTCTGTCCGTAGGTGACTCGGGATACCCCAACATGCCGTGGTTGCTGACACCCCTCAGGAACCCTGTGACACCAGCCCAGATGCGCTACAATGAGGCACATGGTCGGACCAGGAGAGTGATTGAGCGGACCTTTGGTCTCCTGAAGAGCCGCTTCCGCTGCCTGGACAAGACCGGAGGGTCCCTCCCATATGCCCCAGCGAAAGTGTGCAAGATTATCATCATCTGCTGCATGCTCCACAACCTGGCAGTGCGGAAGGAGTTGCCTCTCATCCAGGATGACAATGACCAATATCCGCCACCTGTGGAGGATCCTGGCCTGGACCACGATGCCAGTGACGATGATGATGATGATGGTGATGTCCGCACACAGCTCATCACCAACTTCTTTAGCTGAATGTGAGTATCCTGAGGTGTCATGTCAATGATGTGAGTTGGCATGATGTGTGGGTGGTGCTCTGGTGCTGTTGGAGTGTGTCCATGGGCTACTTGACTGGATGTGTGTTGCGATGTGTGCTAACAGGTGGGCTGTACTCCCCAACAGTGTTGACATGCTAACTTGGTTCTGGGTGGGTATCTTGTAACATGTATTGTGCATGAGTTTTGCTGTTCTGTCCTGTACTCCATTGCTTTTGACTGTGTGTCATTTCTGTCCTTCACAGGGTACTTTCAGATTCGTTTGGTCAACTGTGTCCACCGACGACGTGATTGCACATCCAGGCTGGTAGCTGTTGTGTCCCTACAGGTGATGTGCGCCACACCCATGGACTTCCTTCCGTCTACAGTTGTTGACTGTGTGCCCGCTGCCAGGTGGGATTACCTTGCATCTGTAGTGGTTACGACATGTTGCAACTGTGTAATAAACCTGTGCTTCACTTTGTGATGTGCGTTGTCTGTGGTCACACATTTGACTGCCATTTGCTTACTGCACCTGTGGGCTACTTGACTACAACTGGGAATGGGTGTGGTGTCTGTGCATTGCACCGTCTTCCCTGGCAACATCAGTGTAGGCAATGAGTCAGATGGCCTAGGTGTGTATGTGTTGTGTAGCCCTGGTGGTGTGTCTCCCTCATGTGTGTCACGTTGCCTGTACTCACATGCCTGTGTTGTCCTTGCTGTTGCAGTTCGCATACACAGTGTAATTTTGCAGTTCATCATCCCCATAACAGCACCCACGTTGGAATCACGACAGAGGCAAGTATGGTGTATTAGTGTGTTTATTGTGATACATTTGTGTTAATAGTGCATAGGATGGGTAGTGCTGTACATAAATCTTGCAATCCGAAGTTCCTAGGTGAATTGAAAGTCCTGGTAGACAGGATCCCCAGTATCGGGGCCACAGTTGTCTGACACATTGGTCCAACTTGTACTCCCCATGCAATGTGTGGGAGTAGTGTTGCCGTCAACAGGGTGAACAGTCTGTGCACAAAGGCGAACATCCAGAACAGGTTCAGGCTTCCTGGGAGTTGCGCTTGGCCATCGGCCTCTCACTTTTCCCTCCTCGGACGACCCCTCTTCTTGGGGGGGCCCTCAAGTACAGGCTGCTGCGGTGCAGGGGACTCTCTGCCAGAGTCCTCCTCCCTCCCTGTGGCAGTTGCAGTTTGTTCGGCACCAGATGTTGTTGGCACACAGGGAGGTGTGGACTGGTTGCTGTTCATCTGGCGGAGGCATTGTAAAATGTCCCTGTGCACCGCCGTCATCTCATGCAGTGCATCCCACTTGGACTCCACGCGGGACATGTGTGAGTCCACGCGGGACATGTGTGACTCCACGTGGGACATGTGGGAGTCCAAGCGGGCATGATGGGCAGCCTGCTGCTGTTTCATGTCTCTGAGGAGCCCCACTACCTGGCTGAGCTCTCCGGTGCTGGACTGGTACGCATCAGCTATGCGTACCAGTTGTGGGTCATCATGCACACCAGCAACGTCTGCAAGCAGCGACCTCTGTCTCCCACCCCACCCACCACCCCTGCTGACATGTGCAGTGTGTGCAGTGGCACGCACAAATAACCCTGGTCCACCTTGGGGGTTGGTGGTGGTGGTGGTGTCCATGGCCCCAGGTTGGTCCAGGGTCCCTGTGCTGGTGTTGCTCCTTGTTCTGTCCATGTCGGCAGGGATGGTATTTGTGGTGACAGTCGTTGGAGGGGTGGGTGCAGGGGTGCAGCTGGTGGTCCTGCTGGTGCTGCAGCTGGTGGTCCTGCTGGTGCTGCATGTTGTCTTGCACCGGATGTGCCAGGTTGGTCTTCATCGTCCGAGGAGGACAGAGGCTGTACGACGCCAGTGAGCTCCGCATCCTCTTGAGCCTGGGACTGGGACTCCTCAGCGTCTGCTGCTGTGTCCCCATCATCACCTGTTTTTGGGAGACACAAACAATGTATGTTATGTTTCTGCAGGCATCAATGGTTGACACACATGACAGTTGTGACTGTGCCTCTGGGTGCGGGCCTGTACATTGCATTGTCCTAAGTCGTCACAGTCAGGGGTTGATATTGGTGTGGCACATTGTCCTGCATTATTTGGGCATTTCTATGTATTTTCTGGGGTGTGAACATGGTCTGCATTGGTTGTGTTTGGTTGACAGCCGGACCTCCTTCCCACCCACCCAGCCAGTCAGTTATCCCACCATGGAACGTGCTTGCGTTGCAGGGAGTGTAAGTTGTCTCTCAGGATGTCACTCAGTGGTGTCCTGCTGTTTGTTGGTGCACATTTGCCAGCAGGGCCTTGTGCTCCCCACAGCAGTAGCCAGTGTCAGCCATCTTGTGAGTCCTTCTCCACTTCCTGTGATGTGAGCATGGTTCAGGGTGGTGTTGATGGGACAGTTGTGGGGGTGAGCTATGTCTGTGACTACGACTCCCATCATGCTATTGCCTCCACCCCACTTCCCAGCATTCCCATACTTACTTGCTTTTGTGGGGAGTTCAGTGTGTGTGGGTGTGAGAGCAATGGCAAGATGGCTGACAGTGGTGTCCTGCTGTTGGTTGGTGTGCAGTACCCAGCATGCCCTTGTGCTCCCCACGACACAGCAACAGTGTCAGACATCTTTGATGGGCCTTTCCACTCTCTGTGGGATGTGCATGCGTGAGTGTGAGCTTGCTGGGCCATGTGGTGGGGGATGTAGAGCTGTGACTACGACTCCCATCATGCTATTGCCTCCTCCCCCTTCCCAGCATGCCCATGCTTCCTTCCTTTTGACTCTGCTTCCCTGTGGGGTGGGCTGGCTGTGCTGACAGGATGGCTGGGAGTGTTGTCCTGGCAATTGTTTGGCTAGAGGTCCCAAGAGTGTCCCTGTGCTTCACACAACATAACCCAGGGTGGTGGTTCTTTGTGGGATCTTGTGTTAGGATGGGGGCATTGCATTCTACCAGGTGGGTTCTGTGGAGTTTGTGTTGGGGTGTGTGTGAGGGGAGGTGCTTGTGACTATGGACAGTGCTGCAAGTCCTCCTTCCCACCCAGCTAGCCAGATATCCCACCATGGAACGTGCTTGCATTGCAGGGAGTGTAAGTTGTTTCTCAGGATGTCAGTCAGTGGTGTCCTGCTGTTTGTTGGTGCACAGTTGGCAGCAGGGCCTTGTGCTCCCCACAGCAGTAGCCAGTGTCAGCCATCTTGTGAGTCCTTCTCCACTCCCTGTGATGTGAGCATGGTTCAGGGTGGTGTTATGGGACAGTTGTGGGGGTGACCAATATCAGTGACTACGACTCCCATCATGCTATTGCCTCCACCCCCCTTCCCAGCATGCCCATGCTTCCTTCCTTTTGACTCTGCTTCCCTGTGGGGTGGGCTGGCTGTGCTGACAGGATGGCTGGGAGTGTTGTCCTGGCAGTTGTTTGGCTAAAAGTCCCAAGAGTGTCCCTGTGCTTCACACAACATAACCCAGGGTGGTGGTTCTTTGTGGGATCTTGTGTTAGGATGGGGGGCATTGCATTCTACCAGGTGGGTTCTGTGGAGTTTGTGTTGGGGTGTGTGTGAGGGGAGGTGCTTGTGACTATGGTCAGTGCTGCAAGTCCCCCTTCCCACCCAGCTAGCCAGATATCCCACCATGGAACGTGCTTGCATTGCAGGGAGTGTAAGTTGTCTCTCAGGATGTCAGTCAGTGGTGTCCTGCTGTTTGTTGGTGCACAGTTGCCAGCAGGGCCTTGTGCTCCCCACAGCAGTAGCCAGTGTCAGCCATCTTGTGAGTCCTTCTCCACTCCCTGTGATGTGAGCATGGTTCAGGGTGGTGTTGATGGGACAGTTGTGGGGATGACCAATATCAGTGACTACGACTCCCATCATGCTATTGCCTCCACCCCCTTCCCAGCATGCCCATGCTTCCTTCCTTTTGACTCTGCTTCCCTGTGGGGTGGGCTGGCTGTGCTGACAGGATGGCTGGGAGTGTTGTCCTGGCAGTTGTTTGGCTAAAAGTCCCAAGAGTGTCCCTGTGCTTCACACAACATAACCCAGGGTGGTGGTTCTTTGTGGGATCTTGTGTTAGGATGGGGGGCATTGCATTCTACCAGGTGGGTTCTGTGGAGTTTGTGTTGGGGTGTGTGTGAGGGGAGGTGCTTGTGACTATGGTCAGTGCTGCAAGTCCCCCTTCCCACCCAGCTAGCCAGATATCCCACCATGGAACGTGCTTGCATTGCAGGGAGTGTAAGTTGTCTCTCAGGATGTCAGTCAGTGGTGTCCTGCTGTTTGTTGGTGCACAGTTGCCAGCAGGGCCTTGTGCTCCCCACAGCAGTAGCCAGTGTCAGCCATCTTGTGAGTCCTTCTCCACTCCCTGTGATGTGAGCATGGTTCAGGGTGGTGTTGATGGGACAGTTGTGGGGGGCAATATGTGTGACTGCGACTCCCATGATGCTATTGGCTACACTGACTTGGCCAGCATACACAGAATTCCTTCCTTTGAGTGGTCTTCACTGTGTGTTGGTGTTGTTGTGGTGGCTACATGTGTGGATGTGTTTGTTAGTTCTATTTGTGCCACTGCCTAGCTGTAGTTGTAGTTGTGTTTGTACATGTGTTGGCACAGTTGGATGTGACTTTTTGATGGCATGTGTTGTGTTTATCTGACTGACATACACATTTTGGGATGATTCTGTTCTGGTTGCTGTGTAATTGCTATGAGTGCATGGTTTGACTCTCCCCTTGACAGTGATGTGTGTGTTTTGTGGCAGTATATTGTGTACATTTGTTGTGTACTCACCAGGCTCTGGGATGTCCTCTAGTCCATATACGCTCACTGGCGGAAGGATGGCCCGCACCTTCTCCTCCCAGGGCCTGAGGTATATTGGCTTGGCAGGAGGGCCACTGCCGGTGTATTGGCTGTTGATGTAGTCTTTCTTCAGCAGGTCCCGTACCCTCCTGCGCACGTCATACCACCTGTTCTGGATGTCGCTCTTTGTGCGCCGACATGGTGATTGTGCGTTCACCCCGTTGATGATCCTCTCCCACATCTTGGTTTTCTGGGAGATGGGGGTTTGTTGGACCAGTGTGCCAAACAGCTGTGGCTCCACCCTGAGGATCTCGTCTACCATGACTTCCAATTCACTATCTAGGAACTTGGGATTCTTCTTGGGGGGCATGGTGATGGGTGAGTGATGTGTGTGTTGGTGTGCAGGTGAGGGTGTGTGAGTGTGTGTTTTGCTGGGTGTATGTGAGGTAGGTATTTGTTGGTGTGCTGATGGTGTGTGGCTTGTGTGAGGGATGAGCTGTGGGTGTGTGGTTGCTCCCTCTTGGGTGCTGGCAGTGGAATGGCATTTGCAAAGGCTCATGGTTGTGATTTGTGTCCTTTATATAGGTGGAGTTGTGGGTGTGTCTTTGTTCTCTGTCCCCAACCCCCCCCCAGTATTTATTGGCTTGGTAATTGCTTGTTTGGCCTTTTTTTGGGTGATTTTTCCTTTGTGCTGTTTGTGTATGTTGGAAACGTTCTTGTGATTGAGTCGGACCCTGCATTTGTCTCGTACGGTGTTCTCAGTTTCGTTCGCGCTGTGTTTGTGCAGTTTTCTATGCTGCGTACGCGTCGGTCGCGGTGTTTTGTGTTGCTTCGGCTCGGTTTTGTATGCGTGTCGGTCGTACGGCTTGGCCTCCGTCCGACTCGCTCGTGGTTTTCGCGCCTTGCATCGTACTTTGCGGTTTGGAGTTCGCGTGTATGTTTTGGTCGGATTTGTTCCGGGTGCGTGTCGGTCGGATTGCTGTTTTCCGGGCGGCTCGGTCGGTCGACTTGGTTTCGGTACGTGTCGGTCGGATTTTTCACGCCTTGCATCGTACTTGGCGTGTCGTGCGCCACGGGTACGTGTCGGTCGGTATTATTTCCGGATCCGAGTCGGTCGGTGCTTTTTCCGGCCCGAATCGGAATCGACCCCATAGTTTTGTATGAGTATGAGAGCAAGGTGTTGGATTATGCCGACGATATAGCTTTAGTCACCTCACATCCCGAATAGGCTATTGGGGCAAAAGAAGAAGAAGCCCAGAGATATGGTACATTATCAGGATATGCCCTGAACAGGGATAAGACACAGATTGTCACTAATAAATTTACATCCTTTGATGATTATAGGGAAGTAAAAAGCAGTATACCTAGGGATCATGATAAGTTCTGATCTCGATGAGGTGGTAAATGAAAACTTGGGGCTGTGCGCAGAAGAAACCAGCAACGCATTGAAAAGGGCTGATAATTTACATTTAACATTGATTGGTAGAAGTAACTTAATTAAGATGGTATTTTTTCCTAAAATACTGTATATCTTTAGAGCAATTCCCCTTACCTTTCCGAATTGCTGGTTGAAGAAACTTGAAAGCGTATTTGCACAAATAATGTGGGTATACTTGAGACCAAGAAGATCGTACACATTTCTGTCATTACCCAGGGAACGTGGTGGATTGGCACTTCCTAACCTTAAGCTATCTTGGTGGACGGCCTCATTTGTACATTATACAGCACTCTTGAGGGAAGTCCGTAGCAGCAGGAGCCCAATGTATCCCTCCCCATTTGAATTGCTGATTGGCCCTGAAGCCTGGGGATGTTTATGGCGTCAGCTGGATTATGGTTACTTTAAAAGGGTGCGTTTTAAGACACTGCTCAGTGCTTTTACAGTATGGACCACGATACATCACCTACTAGGGCTAAGGAGGTTGAATTATTATACCCCCTTATGGTGTAATGAGAACTTGCCAGAGATTTTCAATCAAGAATTGGTTAAAGGCCGGAATTAAACAAATAGGCTGCTTTTACTCAACTTGTGGTATAATATCATACGATGAATTTAGATTGAAATTTGGTCTTACCCATAGAGAGTTTTTTTAAAATATCTTCAGATTAGAGATTAATTACAGAAGATGGGGGGGGGTGGAGAGATATGGGAAGAGCGAATTTGTGGACAAGCTAATACAGCCTACCCCCCCACGCATTGGGAGTATGTACAGGTTGCTTAATGAATACATGAAAGACGATCTGGATAAGTGTTCCACTAAGTGGCAAGTTAAGCTAGATATTACTGACACAGCATTTCAAAGTGCTTATATAAGCTCCCAATCGGTTCTAATGCCTGCCAATCTCCAATCACAATATTATGAGACCTGCTTCGAGCTATATTATACCCCATATCGAATAGCCAAATCGGGTGAGGGGAAAGGAGAGTATTGTCCATGCTGTCCTCTTTATAAAGCAGACTTGGTTCATAAGTTTGCTACATGAAATATGCTTGGGTCCCTAATTAAGGAAATTAATGAATTTGTAAGAAGCAAACTACAGCTGTACAGTGATTTAACCCCCCCCCGCTATTGTTATTGGGTATAACTAATCTGGGGACAGAGGATGGAGGTGCCCTGTTAAGCATAGCAATGGCTGTGTATAGATTGTGCATTGCCTCAGCTTGGCTGGACCCAGTCCCTCCCTCGTTTCAACAATGGCTTGCCCGATTATTAGTGACATATAATCTCGAAAAAGCTATATACACTCGAAAGGGACACAGGGCCAGGAAAAAGGGGATAAGAATTTGGAAATGCTTAGCCAATTGGGTTGAACAATCGGATATGTAAAATGCACTAGCACTTTTTGGGATTAATTTGTTGCTTTATAATTGGAGTAGGAAATCAGAAGTTGTATGTGTGTGGGTTTCAGTTTTGCTAGCATCGCATCTGCTGCATATTTTGCACTATTGTATTTTGAATCTGATGCTAAACGATGAATTGATTTTTCAGGGGTGTTTTTTCCGTATGCTTTTTGCTATGTAATAAGAACTCACAGTGATTTATTGTTGATTATCTCTGCAACCTATGAATTTCTTGTGATGTATTTAAGTGTGGGGATGGGTGGGGGTGGAGGAGGACTCAGGGTCTAGATTAAATTATGGGGGGAAAAGTCTTAGTTCAATAAAAATATTATTTTTTTAAAAGGAATCCATTCTGAGTTCTCTGTTTTGTAACCCTGCTGTGCTTGACTATCTTCTCAATGGTGGTACAATGTCAAAAACCTGTGAAGCTTGTATTCATTTTTTGTGGTTATCCAAAGCAAACATAGAAGTAACTTTCCAATTTTCAACTATTTTTATGCTGTCTTCAAGTAGACCATATTTTGTGCTGAACTATGAGCCACTATAAGTAGTTTTCATATTTTCAGGCATATTTGTGAGGCCTTAAAAATAGACCATTTTTTGTTCTCAACCAGGAGTTACCACTTCCAGTGCTTATCTAAACAGAATGTAGAAGTAGATGTCTGGTTTTCATTTGGGGTGGGCATAACTTGTGTAATTTCGGGACATGTAATTCCACTAAATTACCCAAACATTATGTGAAATTACGTATAATTACATGAACTGCATCTTGCACTGAAAAATAATAATTTCGAGTTGACTCCCAGTTGCTCACATTGAAAACAGTGCTGCTCATGTTTGGATTTGCAGTTTTGCATTTAATAATTACCTCAACGGTCTACTCAGATTAAAAAATCAACCTGAAATGTTTGTTGACCATCCACATTAGACAAACTGGCACTCGCATTCAAAACACTGCTAATCACATTCATATTTGCAGTTTCGTGTTAAAAAATGACCAGAATGATCCGCTCGGGTAAATAATCTACCTCAAATGCCACTTGCATTCAAAATTACCCAAACGGTAAATCTTGCGTTAACATTTCTCCCCAAAATAAAGCACTGTAGAGTAATGGCGTAATCGCGGTAATTTTGCATGTATTTTGTAATGCTAAATTACCAAACTGATGCTAATTACCCCGGCATAGTTAAAATTTCACCCAGGCCTAGTTTTCATGCTAACTTAAGAGGCCACTGTTTTGTACTGGACCATGAAAAAAAACTTGATCCAAGAAAAATTCAGGTCCAAAAAAAAAAGCCTGAGCTTATTTCTGTTTCTTGCATGTTAATTTTTTTTTGGAAGCCATGAACTCATTTCATTTTCTCGCGCAGTTAAAGGGCCTTATTTCCTGTGTGCAACTACTAGTTGCATTTTTTCTGTTTCGGTACAAATAAAAAAACAGACCTGAGCTCAGGTCTATTTCTTGCAGTTTAAAAAGGCCTCATTTCCTGTGTATGAAAACTTGTTAAATCATTTTCTGTTTCTTGAACAGTTTGAAAAAATCCCTCGTCTTTTTTTTTTCTTTTGTATTTTTTCCGTTTCTTGCACTGCTACAGAAAACATTAGGGGTGGGCGAAGAATTCCGCTCTGCATGCAGAGTTCGCAGATTTTTGCCCACTCCGTGCAGAGCGAGGAGTTCCAAAAAACTCCACAAATTGACGCAGATCGGAGTTTTTTCTCTTGAGCGGCTTGCCAACGTCAAGTTGGCTAGCGCTCGCAAGAAGAAATCACACGCTAGACCTCCCAGCAAGACTTTGTGTGGAGAAATCTGCCGCTCACATTGGGGAAGCTGCTGCTGGAGTAGAATGTCTGCTCGAGCGACAGAAAGCAGTAACACTCTCTGGCGCTATGCGTAGTGCATGCACATGCATGCATACGCACATACATACACTCACACACATACCGATCTGCATACACAAATTCATCAAAAAACAAATGCATGCATGCAGACAAAAATAATGCACATGCATACACACACACATATTTCAGTCCTTCATATTCATGCTTTTCTTTCCTTTCAAAAAGGCAATTGATCATAATTGCTAAGCACCCCTTGTGGACTATTAAGATAAGTTGTGCCCAGTTCACAAATAAAAAAAAAACATATCTACACATGTTCACACACTTAAGAAAAAACATATCGGAGACATGCTTTGTGGGTGCAGCTTTGGTCTTTGGAGCCCTTATGTTGAAAGTTGCTATTTCATACATTTCCTACACATTACATGGTGGGGTTTGAAAGTTGGAGGCTCTGGAGTTTGGGAGCATTAGGAACCTGATGCTGGTGGTCACCAGCTACCTCACGTTCTGCATATTACATTGAGAGTTGGTGTTAAGGGACATAGTTAGTTGGGACCCTTTGGAGCCTGATGGTCACCAGCTATGTCTCTTCCTGTGTATTGCATGGTAGGACGGATTTGGTGGGCGGGGTTTGGTTGGAGGATAATGTCACTTTCAAGGTCAGGATTTCTGGGTACTTCCGGGGTTAGAATTCAATACTGATGTCACTTCCTTATCAGCAGGACTTCTTGGTCAGAAGCCATGCATGACATCACTTCCAGGTCTGGGGTCAAGGAAAACAGCGATTGTGCATGAGGGCCATGTGATTTATGGCTCAGGGATCACTGGTTATGCAATTTCTGGTTCAGGAATTCCGGGTCAGGAGCCCCAGGTGACATCACTTGGGCCGGATGTGGCATCACTTACAGAGAGGGACTTCCGGGTCGTAGCACCTGTCACATTATGCAAACCATGCCCACTTTTGAGTTTGATGAAAGATATCCCACTTTGCTACTGTCATGTGACATGTTTTCTAATGTGGTACCAGAGTGCTGTATGAGATTGGGCTACTGGTTGAGGGGTTGAGACCCTACTCAAGCAAGAACCACAATTCTGGTCAGTGTGATGCCACAAGCAAACCCTAAATTAACCTGTGCTCAGCCCCCTGGTGGCTTGGCAGAGAGCAGTCAGGCTTAACTTAGAGTAAATGTGTAAATTACTTGTGCAACACTTAAAACAGTAACACAGTGAAAACACACCACAAAAGGATATCATTCCAGACTGAGAAAAACAGATTATTCTTCAATAAATAAAACAAGACCAAAATGACAAGAATACAATCAGTAGAGCTGGACATGTGCATGTTTAACGCCTAAAAGACATTTGACCTTGTTCAATGGGAAGTTTTAGTTGCCATTCTTCTTAAATTTGCTTTCCCTCCTAGATTCACTCAGCTACTTCAAAATCTCTATTCAAATGCAAAGGCCCACATAAATATAGCAGACCAGCAGGAGAGGTCATTGTTAGGCGACGAACGCTCCAAGGATGCCCTATGTCACCTATTCTGTTGAACCATTGGCCTGTGTTAAACGTCAAGACCACAATATTAGTTCCCTAGTTATCAAAGTGGCTAAACATAAACTTTATGTTGATGATATGGTTTTATACCTAACAGCTGAGGAAAGAAGCATTTTGTACACTTCTGCAAAGATTAATGAATTTATGCTTATAGGGAGTTATAAGATTAACCATACCAAATCAGAGACTCTCCTTTTAATTCTTCACCAGAAATTATGCCAACAGTAATGAAAGCCCATTATTAGCCAGCTCACCCTATAAGATATTTAGGAATTTATGTTACCCCCAAAATTGAGGATTTGTTCACACTTACCTTTACTTCCACACTTTGGAAGAGGCTCAATTTGTGGAAACATAGGCAAAATCTGCCATTGACAATTGTTGGTCTGGTTGCCCTGATTAAAATGTACATTTTACTGTTATTTTTATTCACCAATATTATGAATAAAGTTCCACAATCCTTTTCCGATACAGTCGACTCAGCAATACGACCTTTTATTTAACAAGGAAAAAAAGGCTAGGCTTAAAATTCAGGCCATTTAATTGGATTTGGAGGAGGGTGGGCTGGCATTTCCCAGCCAGAATGAAATTATATTACCAGGCAGCACTCCTAGACTGGCTAGGTGTAAGGAATATATTGTGTGATTATAATTTTTATTTTTTATTTAATTAACATGTTGAGCACATCTGAAATTGATCTTTTTGCTTTTTTTAAATTTTACAGATTACCTAGGAGGTCTAGATATAAGACACCCCGGGTCACTATGGATAGATACAACAGGATCTGGGAAGAATATGAGATCCCTTGGCTCCATTCCCATTTGAGACTGACAATGTATACCATTAGTACTGTGTTTAGGTATCCAAACTCTTAGTCATTGGGCTAATTTAGGATTTTGGAGTGTGAGAGTGTGGAAGCCATTTTAGAATTGTACTTTAACATGGATGAGCTGCCCAGCCTTATGATATGAAAGAACTACCAGAGGCCTGTGGAACATGTGCAGAGGGGACGTGACCCTGGATGGGCTAGTCATTATTTACTGTAAGCAGCTGATATTGCAAAGCAAGGCTTGCTCAAAGATACCATCAATATGGCACATGAGGCTAGTTTAACAACACACATTGGCACATAACCTTTCTGTAAGTAGCAAGGCTAGCGTGCTTCTGATGGGAAGGGTATTACAACAGCAGAAACTGTTTCCAGTACATTGTACATTGCATTAATCCAGAAAGTCCCCAACTGTCACAATCAATGAACACGTGGGTAACAAGAACCCCACCACCTCACACCAAGCAGGTATCACGCAGTGATGGCCTCTTCTGATTGGCCTAATGTTCTATAATTGTGTAACTTGCTATGTCTGGTGATGGGCAGGGGATGCCCCTGTCCATCTTTTCTGGGAAACCGTCTTATTCTTATGAGTTTACTGGACATGTATTGCATAAATCGTACCGCCTTTTCTTTGTGGTTTTCAAGAATAAAAGATTGTGGGAGACTTTTTATCAAAATGTTGAATCTATCCAATGACAGACTTTAATTAATAACCCCACTATTAGCTCCTTTTAACTGTTCAGTTTTACACAAACTAAACACTTCTGTGTAGGCTAAGAAGCATGCATAAAGATAGTAGCGGAAAATATAAGTAAAGCTTATTTTACCTCAAAACTAACGGGTGTAGGAAATTGGTACAGAATTGTATATCAAACAATTGGGGAAAACTTGATTCTAGACTTTCTGAATAAAACAGCATCTTTAACGGGTTGTAAAATCAATGTCACCCATTGGAAATTTCAAAATCACTTTAGTTCTAAGGTCATACGTGCCGCTAATTACAGGAGAATGGCATTTTTTAGTAAATTACTTCTCTATTATACCCTGACTATGATTAAAAAAATTCATTCAGGGGCATCATCGGCATGTTTTGGGTGTACACATGGGAATGGAGATTGGCTTCATATGATATTTATCTGCCCTAGGAAACTTCAATTTTGGCAGAAGCTTTTTGTAGAAATTAGTACAAAACTGAAATGTACACCATCTCCTGATGCCTGCGGGCCTTATATGGCATCATGACTTTGCATAGTGATATATCAATAGGACAGCGTCAATTAATTTTTTATCATCACCCTACTGGCAAGGTCATTACTGCTAGCAAATTGAAACTCAGACACAATCCCTACATTAGATTAATGTATTACGGAAATGCACAGGTTTAATTTACGTGAAAATCTGTAAGATAAGTGAGTGAGGTTTCTAAAACTATTTAAAAATATATGGCAAAACTGTGATGATGGAGACGATATACAGATTACTTGAAAATTTGAGAGACTGCTTTTTGTGTACTTTTAGTGTTATAAATGAATTGGTTGATATGAATTTAATATGTATATCTATACAATGGATCAATAAATTGAATTATGTTTTTGCCTGCTACATCCTATAAAGAAAAAAAAAGAAATTGGGCTACCGGTTGAGGGGGTGAGACCCTACTCAAGCAGGAACCACAATCCTTGTCTGGGTGAAGCCACAAGCACCCCTAAATTAACCTGTGCTCAACCTCCTGGTAACTTGGTAAAGAGCAGTCAGGCTTAAATTAGAGGAAATGTGTAAAGTACTTGCGCAACTCTTAATACAGTAATACAGTGAAAACACACCAAAAAAGGATCCCACACCAGATTGTGAAAAACAGATTATTCTTCAATAAATAAAACAAGACCAAAATGACAAAAATGCACTCAGTAGAACCAGAGATGTGCATGTTTAAAATTTAGTTGAAAAATGTCAACAAAAAGTCCAAAGCGCCAACTGTGGATATCAGGTCACACTAGACCGGGACAAAGTCACAAGTTCAGGCTGACGGCAATGGAGTGCGGGCCGGCTGCAGAGACCCAGTTAGACTCACTGAACAAGAGTACCTTAAATCCTGGTTGCTGAATGTTGCGAGGTCCCGCATTGAGGATGCGGCCCGCAGCCGAGGTGTTGCGTTGGTCCGAGGAGTTGCAGAGCTGCAATGTGAGGTCCTGCGTCGTCATTGAGGATTCCATTGACGAGGACTTGTGATGCAAAGTCCGGTGTCAAGGATCCATCGGGAAGTTGAGGCAATGCATCAGTTCTGAGGAGATGTGAGGCTTCAATATGAGAACCTGCGTTGTTGTCGTTGAGGCTACCATCAACGAGCGATTTGCGATGCAAGGGCTTGCATCAGTTAAGCTTTACACAACAGCCGTTCTGATGCGGGCTGCAAGGGCAATGTTGAGTGCTTGCACTGACAGACAACTCACAGCAGAGGTGATGCATTGGTTCTGCTGGATCCCCATATGGGCAAGCAGAGCACTTTCAGGCCAACTTCCAAGGGTCCAAGACTGGGGTGGCACCACTTGTCAGGGTAGGATTCACAGTTGGCAGAGTCCAGGTGCTGGGTTCAAGGTTGTAGGAGTCTTCTGTCCCTGAGGTTCTTGTCAGGCCAGCCAACAAGCCCTTGCAGTCGCTCTGGGGTCCTGGGCTCAACAGATGCAGGTCTAGTCCTTCTCATATAGGCAACAGGGCAGCAGGCAGCAGGGCAGCACAGCAGTCTTTAAATCAGCAGTCCAGCAGATTAGCAGTCCTTTCACCGCAGCACAGCAGTATTTTTTCCTGGCAGAGTATACATAGGTCCAGAAGTGTACTGAAGTGTTGGTGTGTTAGGTGCAACATTCATACCTGAGCCTTCTTTGAAGTGGGAGAAGCTTCTAGAGTTTTCCCATTGAAGTCCAAAGACTTCCTGCCTTCCCTGCTCTGGCTCCAGACTAACTACAGGGGGTATGCAGCCCTTTGTGTGAAAGCAAAAGACACACAGGTGATGGACGGAATGCAGAGCAAATCAAACATTCACCCCCAGTCAAGAGATCTGGGTTAAATCCATTGTTCTTTTGCTCACCATGCCACCCCATTTTAGACTCAGCCATATATATGCAAATGTGTCTTTTGCTTTCTCGCCCTAAGTGCGCTGGGTATGCCCAGATGTGGGTCCCGGGCTCACTGTGCCACTGGATTCAAGCTAGCCTGGCTGATGAGGGGTGGAACCCCGAAACCGGTCCCAGGATGCTTGTTTCCGGTCCAGGGAGGACCTGGCTTGGCAGTTTGGGCTGGACTGTTCCCATGAGGCACAGGGTCAAGACTGATTTGCATATGGCCAGGTCTAAACTGGGGTGGCATGGTGAGCAACATAATGATGGATTTAACCCAGATCTCTTGACTGGGGGTGAATGTTTTGATTTGTTCTGCAATCCGTCCCTCAGTTGTGTGTCTTTTGCTTTCTTGCCCTTTGTGTGAAGGCAGGACACATCCAATTCAAGTTTAAGGAGGGCTATGCCCAGCTACGCCCTTCCATCCTGCTAGAGATGGCCCATCCAGGCAGACTTACGTTCTCTATTGTGTGCGACTCTCTAGGAGGAATACACAAAGCCCAACTGTCAGCTACACCCAGTCATGTGACCCAGAGATGGGCTACAGGCACTAAATGGTATTTCTATACCCTCCCTAAAATACACAAAGGGACCACCCCGGACCCAGGGAGGTCTATAGCGTCAGGGATAGGTTCCTTGTTAGAACCTTTATCCAAATTTTGCGATTATTTTCTCCAACCTCTGGTAAAACAAACCCCCTCATACGTGAGAGATACCACCGATGTCTTACGGATCATCGAGGATTTAGGAGACACAAGCAACATTGACTTATTAGTCACCTTGGATGTAGAACAACTTTACACAAACATACCCCAAAGAGAGACACTGATGGCGATAGAAACGGCCCTCATGGGTACCGAATGGGTGTCTTCGACCCCAATCTCCTTTGTCATGCAATGTGCAACGTTAGCACTTACAGAAACTTTTTTGAATTCAATTCACAGCTCTTCCACCAGTCTCAGGGTACTTCGATGGGGAGTACCTTTGCACCCAGTGTAGCATGCCTCTACATGGCGACGTTTGAGCAGGAGGTCATACAACATGCTAGCAACCCCTTCGGAGTCAACCTGAGACTGTGGAAGAGGTATATAGATGATATTCTCATCTTTTGGGAAGGCGGAATACAA
The DNA here is from genome assembly GCA_963921515.1 of Calotriton arnoldi. Taxonomy (NCBI): domain Eukaryota; kingdom Metazoa; phylum Chordata; class Amphibia; order Caudata; family Salamandridae; genus Calotriton; species Calotriton arnoldi. Next base: position 566,965 of record CAWUFW010003530.1, on the reverse strand, counting down.
ACTTGTGTTGAGTTCTGTGAATGGATCAACACTAAGAATCAATACCTTAGGTTCACCCACACAATCTCCAGCACTGAGATCCCTTTCCTAGATCTGACCATCAGATTACGAGAAGGGAAACTCGACACAACTCTCTTCAAAAACCTACTGACATGAATAGTCTATTACTCTATAGCAGTTATCATCCCAAGACCTTAAAAGACAACCTCCCATTCAGCCAATTTCTACGCATTAGGAGAAATTGTCGCTCAACAGAGGACTACAAAACCGAAGCAGAGTCACTATCCACCAATTTATGGAAAAGGGAATACCCTAAAGACAAAATCAGGACATGTATGAGGCGCGCCCGCAATAATCATCGTGAGAGCCTCCTTGAGGTTAAAGAAAAGGTACCTGATAATACCCTTACTTGTGTAACCACCTACACACCGAGATCGAATATGGTCAAGAAAGCGGTTAACAAACACTGGGGCATCCTGAATACTGGGGACCAGGAAATTCCAAAACCCAGGTTTGCCTTTAAGAGAACGAACAATCTTAAAGACATGTTAATACACACAAGACCTATCAACAAACCCGCCACTACACAAAGGCGTTTGTGGGATCTTCCACCTATCACAGGACATTATCCCTGTGGGTCCTGTGTTGTATGCCCCCAGACAAAACCGACTAAAGAAATTAGACTTATGGACAGATTCACCTGGAGATTGACTAAGCATACTAATTGCAATACAACACGCTGCATATACCTACTGACATGCCCATGTGGGAAGAACTATGTAGGGATGACAATGAGAACCATCAAGATTAGAATAACTGAGCACAAGAGTAACATTCGTTGGCATAAGACGCACACGAAACTTTACACCCATTTCACAGAGAACCGGCATTCTCCTGAGAGCTTGAGCTGGGTAGTGTTAGAAGCCCATCAACAAATCACACAAAAAGCCCTGTTCAGATTGGAGCAAAGATGGGTATACCGTCTGGACTCAACCACTTGCGGCCTTAATGATGAAATCCCTTGGGGTACACTGAACCAATGATTAAGTCCAATTTCCCCACCACTTTCTTTCATAACATTAGGAGCTCCATCTGAGATAAGAACTATATCATCCTTACAACCCATGATGAAATTATATATTCTCTCCTAGATTATTTGACACCACGACACGAGCATTGTGGACACATTTTAAAAAAATTACGGAATGTTGATTGCCTCTACTTCACCCAGACAACAATTTACAGAAGGCCTTTGGTTGTTGAGACTACATCTCTAAGCTTGAAAGACATTGGCCTTTGTAAGTTCGTTTATATTCCCAACACGACCCATGGATAATTTTTACAGAGCACAATACATGGCCACCAAAATCCACTCCTAGATGGCCGCCGTGTTTACGGTGTCACGTGACTACATTATACACACGCATGACACTTTTCGACACTAGCTGCGAACAACACATGGGCTGTAGCATCCATTCAACCCATGACGAGATTTATAATTTTTCCTAAACTGATTGTACACTACTACACGAGCGATATGGATACGTTTTTACAAAATTATGGAATGTTGTTTGGCTCTACATTACCAAGACAACACTTTACAGGAGGCCTTTGGGTTGTTAAGACTATGTCTCGAATTCTGAGAGACATTGACCTCTACAAATCCGTGCTTATTCCTGATACAAGCCATGGACACATTTTTTGACAGGGCACAATTCATGGCCACCTAAACCCACTCCAAGATGGCCACCATGTTTACGGTGTCACGTGACCCCCGTTGCACACACGCATGGCACGTTCCGACACCAGCTGTACCCACTCGACTCTCCCGCGCGCGCACCGATGCCTATCAGGGAGGATATTTAACCCAGCCCTTTGATGGAATGAGTTACCTTCCTGGAGGCAGCAGAGCGGGGTAGGTCTGCCGACGGGCTCCGAAAGGGAGCAGGTAAGTTAGCGTACTTGATTGGAGGCTCCACCTGGCTACTGCAACATATGGAGGTAAGGGATATCGGGGCTTAATCCTGCACTGTACCCTCTAAGCGGAGTGAAGGGCCCTCCCACCCACCCTCTATTCTTTACCACCAACTTGGGAGGCTGCATTGTCGCAAGACCTAGACCCCGGGGTCCTCTACAGCACAACCAACAGGATGGTCGCGCTCACTTACTGTGTGTGCAGAGCAAGAGGACCCTTTCCAGGGTCTTCGGTATGTGACCACGGCTCCCCCGGAAAGGGGTTTGGAGAGGATGTAACAACACTCTCTTAGGTTACATGAAGGTTAACCACGACCCTCATGTTCCTTTTTATTTTGCATAGACAAGACGCACTAAATCATGACACTGACCCCTGAAATGATATGCGTCTCTTTTTCCAACAATATAGAGACACCACTCACTGTGTCTTTTAAACTCCGCTGCAACTGATGAGGCATTACTATATACCTAACTAGGTGAGTTTACACATCACTCACCACCATGGTGTTGTCACTTATACTAAAGATTATATGAAGGGGATTGCTTATGAAAAGTCACGTAGTGTTTTAACTTGAAATGCATGACCAGCATTGATCTGTACGAATGGATTACATTTTTAATGTCTTAAGTGTGAAGCTTACCCAAACCATTGTCTTTTTGTACCACAGGTTGCTTTATTTTCCCTAGGGTAAATGTCCCAGAGGGATGATTAGTGGTAGGTAGCGTTGCACCATACCACCCACGTGTAGATAGTTTATCACAATTTGTTCTTATATATCCACGGTCCTGAAGAATCGCCAGTGATCACTCATTGACAATAGAGGTCGAGAAACATGTTGACCATCTGGGAGTTGAGTACGTTTTTTGTCACATTATAACAAAATAGTTACCCCTCCCTTTCTACTTTTAATCAGGTTGGGACCCTCATAAATAAACTTCACCACAGAGGATTCCCTTACCTGTTTTATCACACCACTTTATACATCTACACTCACATTGGCCCCTCACACCCACGGCACCCATACGGCAAGGAACTAAAGATCTTCGTTAAAGAGCCCCTTTAAGGGTGCCCGTCGGGCATTGCAGTGCCGGCCCGACGAGGAGCAGGCTCAAATGATGAAGCATGACATCTAGCTTGCTTGGTGTGTGAGGGCCCCAGTTCCTAAAGGAGGAACCCCCCTCCGAATAACCTGAGGTACTTCTTACAACCCACCTTGTGAGTGGTTAACTGACCACTTAGGAACTCCGTACCCTTTTTTGTGAATTGAGTATAGGGCATGTACGTTGGACCTATTCAACCCCTTTTCGTCCCTCCCCCTTGTTTGTAGACTTATGCACGTGTTGACCCCCCGTGGGACATACCAGGTTACCAGAAGGTAAAATTCTTACCTCTCTGGCCCCCCCCTACGTGACTTTTTCTAAAAAACATAACCTCCTTGTGAGAAAGTGCCATCTTTCTTGCATGGTATGCCCCCACTTTTTGCTGAAATGCTGATGTGCTTTGACTGAGTGTGCCCTGGGCTCCTGCCAACCAGGTACCCAGGGCCTGTGTTCCTTCCCTAAAACTGCATTGATACCTACACCCAATTGGCATCCCTGGCCACAGGTCAGCCCCTGGTAAATGGTACCATGGGTACCCAGGGCACTGTGACCAGGGAAGGCCCCTAAGGGCTGCAGCACTTGTTGTGCCACCCTTAGGGACCCTGTACCTTACACACACACACTGCCTTTGCAGGCTGTGTGTCTTGGTGCAGAACAAAAGCGAAGAGTCGACATGGCACACATCCCTGTGTGCCATGCCTACAAGCCACTGCCCTGGCCTAGGTCAGCCACCCTCTAGCTGGGTGCACTATGCCAGTGGTGAGGGCATAGAGGCATGAGCCCTGTGCCCCTACAGTGCCAAAGTCCATTCTTGGGAATTGTAAGTGCAGTGCTGCCATTAAGAGTATATGGTGCTGGGAGTCTGTCATTACGAACTCCACAGCACCATAATGGCCCTACTGAAAACTAAGAAGTTTGGTATCAAACTCTTAGCCCATTAAACCCCACTGATGCCAGTGTGGATTTAATGTAAACGCACTCAGAGGGCATCTTAGAGATGCCCCCTGAAACCAACCCGACCTCCAGTGTCCGGACTGAGTGGCTGCCCAGGCTGCCACCACCAGACATGTTTCTGACCCCTGGGTCGAGAGCCTCTGCTCTCAGGGGCCTGAAAGAATGCGCATCCTGGGGCGAGGTGCCAAAGCCTCCTCCCCCAGGATGGGCAGGGGAGCTTCAAAGGCCTGCCGCCTTTGAGCTTCCCCAGACCACTTGCTGCTTCCAGCAAACTGGTCCCCACTGGTTCTACCCCCACTTCTGGCGGGAGAACCGGCGGGAAAACCAGAGGCAGGAAATGGGTTGTGCCCACCTCTGCCAACTCCACCCCTAAGGTGGGGGAGACGAGGTGAAGCCCAAACTCGAGTCCCCGCCATCTTGAGGATGGGGGACCCAGCCAACCAGGGACAGGCTCCTGCCCCCTCCCACTGGAGAGGAGCAGAATAGGGGTGTACTCCACCCCAGGGAAGGGACCCATTGGCCCCTGCCCTTACCTACCTGTAACCACCCCTAAATTTAGTATTTAGGGGCTCCTGAACCTTCCTTCCTCAGTTCCCGAATCCGAAAACAAGAAGAGAAGGCGAAGCAAGAAGACCAGCCGTGCAGCTGCTAACAAGGAGGCGACGAGAACTGACTTGGCCCCAGCCCTACCGGCCTGTCGACCTCTGAACCTGCTCCTGTGGCACCCCGGCCTCAGCAACCTCAAAAACCCCGGAGGACCTGACTTCTGTGCCACAGCCTTCAACCCAGGGACTCCCACGAGCAGTGGTACTGCTCAAAAGAACAAACTACAAAAGACCCAGCCCTGGCACGGAACCGCGAAACCTGCAGCCTCTGCACCCGCCGAGCCCGGCCTGTGCCTGAGTGAACCAAGACTCTGAGGACGTCCCCCCGGCGATTCTGACCTGGAATCCAGTGCCCAAGGACCCTCCTCGACGACCCAGACGACGCCTGCAGCCTCAGGACAAGGGACCCCTCCAACCGCGACCAGCAGGGGGTAAGATTTCCCAACCTCAAAAGACACCCCTGCACCCGGCGCCCCACGGCCCCCTGTGCCCAACTCCTGGGTGTCTACCTATCCTCCAAGACCCCAACTTACCTCCCAAAGTGTTGGTCGCCCCTGAAGAATCACCGTCCCCGAGCCTGCAGCCTTTTTTTCACCGTCCAAGATCTCCATTGGTTAACATTGAGCGCCCGACGGCTCAAAAGCACCCTGCACCCAGCCGCCCGAGTGCCCCTGGAAGTGCAACCTCTACCCTAACCTACTTCCCCATTTGCCCTGGGCAAGTGACCAGGAGCCCAGCTCCCACAGCCGCGTGGCCTGCTTGCCAGCAGCCACCAACCCTAGGCCCCCTGCCTGCCATAGGATAACATTGGGCCTACTCACTCTGCACCCGGCCGCCCCTGTGCCGCTGAGGGTGTAACAACTGTACTTACCTGATACTGGGGGACCCCTGAGTCTAGGCCCAGAACCTTAACTCTTCCAGTCGAGTACTTACCCAAAGACCGATAACTCACTTTGATTCCATAGGGTAACACTGACTGGCTCGCACCTGGAATTTCTTCTAAGTGTGGAGTTTTGGAACTTTAAAATATTCACCTAAAATCAACCGAGTCACAAAAACGAAAATACTCACCTGGCATTAGAAGAGGCCCCAGTGCTGGACCGGGGTGCCCAACACTGGCCCTAAAAAGTAATCCCAACGTTACTTACCGCTAACTCCATTTTCTTCCATAGGGATCCATTGACTGGTTTTCTGTGAAATTTCTTCTGTCTACTTTTGAAATACTAAAATATTGTTTAAAAATCACAACAGTAACGAATTCCGAACTACTCACCTGCTATCAGGAGAGACGTCAGTACTGCCTCTTTTAGACTAGTACCAACCATGAAAAGTAATTTTTACCGTACTTACCAGTAACTCGAAATTCCTCTCATAGGATATCATTGCCTGCTTTTGTTGAAAAAGTTTCTAAGTGTCGATTTCTGCATTTTACAAATATTCTTTAAAAATCGTACCAACGATACAAACGTAATTACTTACCTGTTTTAGCTAGATACCCCAGTGCTGAACCCGAGAACCCAGCACTGGATTACAAAAGTAACGTAAACCTGCTTTGTTTGCAAACTGCATTTCCTTCCATAGGATAACATTGGTAATTTTACCCAGAAAAGTTTCTAAGTGTCGACTTTTGAAATACAGTAATATTCCTCAAAAATCACTACAATAACCAAAACGCTTTTTCTTACCTGTTTCCAGGAAGTGTCCCAGGACTGAATCCAGGATCCAGTCCTGTGGTTAGAAAAGTAACCTACACAGTCATTAATTGTAATTAATCACAATTTTCCATTAAGCTCAATGTTGCATTGTATTTGACCCTGTGCTGCCTCTTGCACCAACTGTGATTATTACCACCAACAAGTCTATTGCCTATTTGTAAGGTGGCTAACCAGAACATCTCATACTGAGAAAGTATATTTTGACCCTATTGTTGGTTCTAAAATAAAACAAGCATATATTTTTTTTATATACAAACCATTGGCCTAGAGTTCAGTTCTTGAGTGTGTGGCTCCATTTGCTGACTGAGTGCGTACAACAAATGCTTTACACTGTCCTCTGATACTGCCTTACTGCTCGACCAAGCTACCACTTTAGAGAGTAAGGTTATATCTAACTTTAGCCTCTGCCAAACCTCTGGGGGACTGGGGACTCTGTGCACACTGAACCTTACTTTGGTGCAGTATATACACAGCCACTTTCCTACACTCCTGATTTGACAACACCACGGGACTTCCTTCACAATGGATGATAACCCGGGACTTAGTTACGGCGAAGAGGTGGCCGCCGAAATACTTAGGAATACCCCTTCCATCTTGGATGTAGCAGGCTCTTCAGCCTCAGGGACACAAACTGAGGACTGGGCCTCTCTCACGACAATGAAAAAAGAGTGGCTCAAAATAACGCTTCACGGCACTATGATGACTGAATATTTGAGGGCCAATATAGCACCCAATGGTCTGATAGTCAAAACTTTCCCACGCCTCTTTCTAGAGGATGCTGCCTTTAAAAAGGAGTGGTCCCTGGTGGCATGGAAATGCACCAGGGACCTGCTCATCCTCATTATCAACACGGCAAAAAGGTTGGCAGACGCTCTCCTGATTAAAATACAGTTAGCTGAAGGGGCACTGAAAACCACAATCCAGATATCCGTCTTCAAGACCAAATTATCGGAACTTAACAATGAGATTGCAGAACAAAAGGAGTACCTAATGAAACAGAAGGTCAGCAAACTCCAGAAAGATGTACAGAGATTTGAAAAAGAGAAAGTGTACCCTTACCTTAAACCAGATTACACCTCTAATAAGAATAGCTACTCATCTGATGAGAATAGCGACACTAATAGGAGAGGTTCAGCGAGCAGTGATTCAAGCACTGGCAGCTGGGGAGGGTCTAATTAAAAAAAGAGGAACTACCAACAGTATCAAAATTATAACATGCAGCACTTCCACGGCCCACAACCATCATACTGGCCCTTCCCCATGTATCCTCCTAATCAACCACGATACTACCCTACTGAGAACCCACCTTTTTTAGGCAGAGGTTGGGGCAGAGGAAGAGGGCGCAGAAGAGGAGGACAGAAACAAGTTCAGTGGCAGGACGACCAACCGAACGGAATGGATACCCGGAGCAAGACACGGGGAAGGAGAGTCTAATAGTGAATTTATCACAAAGGCAATTGACTACCACTGAGATAAAAGTATTGGAAAAAGGACTAGGGTTTGTACCTACACCTAAGGTAGATAGGTTTCAAGAACAATGTGAGATTCAAAACCTATTTAGAAAAGTTCGATTGAGGGCATTCTTTCAGGATAGCCCCATACCCAGTCAAAGCGATACAGGTTTACACAATCCCTCTACTTTCACCCCTACCATGAATATGGTACCAACAGAGGTTTTAACCTTTGAGAAAGCAGTACTTAAAGAACTGGAAAAAGGGACTACACCGGTCCCCTACAACAACCTATCCAATCAGGAACGAGCAGCTATTAAAGCACTTACAGAAGACACGAGTATCACAATAAAACAAGCAGATAAAGGGGGAGCAACTGTCATTCAAACCACTAGTGATTATGATAATGAATGCTTACGCCAGCTTCAGAATAGGAAATTCTACACCCCCATTTCCGTGAACCCAACGACCCATTTAACAAACGAAATTGCCTCCATGGTCATTGAGGCAGAGAGCAATGGTTGGGTCAGTAAAAAAGAGGCAGAATTCCTAATTACGAAACAACCCAAGACACCGTATTTCTATACCCTCCCTAAAATACACAAAGGGACCACCCCGGTCCCAGGGAGGCCTATAGTGTCAGGGATAGGCTCCTTGTTAGAACCTTTATCCAAATTTTGCGATTATTTTCTCCAACCTCTGGTAAAACAAACCCCCTCATACGTGAGAGATACCACCGATGTCTTACGGATCATCGAGGATTTAGGAGACACAAGCAACATTGACTTATTAGTCACCTTGGATGTAGAACAACTTTACACAAACATACCCCAAAGAGAGACACTGATGGCGATAGAAACGGCCCTCATGGGTACCGAATGGGTGTCTTCGACCCCCAATCTCCTTTGTCATGCAATGTGCAACGTTAGCACTTACAGAAATTTTTTTGAATTCAATTCACAGCTCTTCCACCAGTCTCAGGGTACTTCGATGGGGAGTACCTTTGCACCCAGTGTAGCATGCCTCTACATGGCGACTTTTGAGCAGGAGGTCATACAACATGCTAGCAACCCCTTCGGAGTCAACCTGAGACTGTGGAAGAGGTATATAGATGATATTCTCATCTTTTGGGAAGGCGGAATACAAACTTGTGTTGAGTTCTGTGAATGGATCAACACTAAGAATCAATACCTTAGGTTCACCCACACAATCTCCAGCACTGAGATCCCTTTCCTAGATCTGACCATCAGATTACGAGAAGGGAAACTAGACACAACTCTCTTCAAAAAACCTACTGACATGAATAGTCTATTACTCTATAGCAGTTATCATCCCAAGACCTTAAAAGACAACCTCCCATTCAGCCAATTTCTACGCATTAGGAGAAATTGTAGCTCAACAGAGGACTACAAAACCGAAGCAGAGTCACTATCCACCAATTTACGGAAAAGGGAATACCCTAAAGACAAAATCAGGACATGTATGAGGCGCGCCCGCAATAATCATCGCGAGAGCCTCCTTGAGGTTAAAGAAAAGGTACCTGATAATACCCATACTTGTGTAACCACCTACACACTGAGATCGAATATGATCAAGAAAGCGGTTAACAAACACTGGGGCATCCTGAATACTGGGGAGCAGGAAATTCCAAAACCAAGGTTTGCCTTTAAGAGAACGAACAATCTTAAAGACATGTTAATACACACAAGACCTATCAACAAACCCGCCACTACACAAAGGCGTTTGTGGGATCTTCCACCTATCACAGGACATTATCCCTGTGGGTCCTGTGTTGTATGCCCCCAGACAAAACCGACTAAAGAAATGAGACTTATGGACAGATTCACCTGGAGATTGACTAAGCATACTAATTGCAATACAACACGCTGCATATACCTACTGACATGCCCATGTGGGAAGAACTATGTAGGGATGACAATGAGAACCATCAGGATTAGAATAACTGAGCACAAGAGTAACATTCGTTGCCATAAGACGCACACGAAACTTTACACCCATTTCACAGAGAACCAGCATTCTCCTGAGAGCTTGAACTGGGTAGTGTTAGAAGCCCATCAACAAATCTCACAAAAAGCCCTGTTCAGATTGGAGCAAAGATGGGTATACCGTCTGGACTCAACCACTTGCGGCCTTAATGATGAAATCCCTTGGGGTACACTGAACTAATGATTAAGTCCAATTTCCCCACCACTTTCTTTCATAACATTAGGAGCTCCATCTGAGATAAGAACTATATCATCCTTACAACCCATGATGAAATTATATATTCTCTCCTAGATTATTTGACACCACGACACGAGCATTGTGGACACATTTTAACAAAATTACGGAATGTTGATTGCCTCTACTTCACCCAGACAACAATTTACAGAAGGCCTTTGGTTGTTGAGACTACATCTCTAACCTTGAGAGACATTGGCCTTTGTAAGTTCGTTCATATTCCCAACACGACCCATGGATAATTTTTACAGAGCACAATACATGGCCACCAAAATCCACTCCTAGATGGCCGCCGTGTTTACGGTGTCACGTGACTACATTATACACACGCATGACACTTTTCGACACTAGCTGCGAACAACACATGGGCTGTAGCATCCATTCAACCCATGACGAGATTTATAATTTTTCCTAAACTGATTGTACACTACTACACGAGCGATATGGATACGTTTTTACAAAATTATGGAATGTTGTTTGCCTCTACATTACAGAGACAACACTTTACAGGAGGCCTTTGGGTTGTTAAGACTATGTCTCGAATTCTGAGAGACATTGACCTCTAGAAATCCGTGCTTATTCCTGATACAAGCCATGGACACATTTTTTGACAGGGCACAATTCATGGCCACCTAAACCCACTCCAAGATAGCTGCCATGTTTACGGTGTCACGTGACCCCGTTGCACACACGCATGACACGTTCCGACACCAGCTGTACCCACTCGACTCTCCCGCGCGCGCACCAATGCCTATCAGGGAGGATATTTAACCCAGTCCTTTGATGGAATGAGTTACCTTCCTGGAGGCAGTGGAGCGGGGTAGGTCTGCCGACGGGCTCCGAAAGGGAGCAGGTAAGTTAGCGTACTTGATTGGAGGCTCCACCTGGCTACTGCGACATATGGAGGTAAGGGATATCGGGGCTTAATCCTGCACTGTACCCTCTAAGCAGAGTGAAGGGCCCTCCCACCCACCCTCTATTCTTTACCACCAACTTGGGAGGCTGCATTGTCGCAAGACCTAGACCCCGGGGTCCTCTACAGCACAACCAACAGGATGGTTGCTCTCACTTACTGTGTGTGCAGAGCAAGAGGACCCTTTCCAGGGTCTTCGGTATGTGACCACGGCTCCCCCGGAAAGGGGTTTGGAGAGGATGTAACAACACTCTCTTAGGTTACATGAAGGTTAACCACGACCCTCATGTTCCTTTTTATTTTTCATAGACAAGACGCACTAAATCATGACACTGACCCCTGAAATGATATGTGTCTCTTTTTCCAACAATATAGAGACACCACTCACTGTGTCTTTTAAACTACGCTGCAACTGATGAGGCATTACTATATACCTAACTAGGTGAGTTTACACATCACTCACCACCATGGTGCTGTCACTTATACTAAAGATTATATGAAGGGGATTGCTTATGAAAAGTCACGTAGTGTTTTAACTTGAAATGCATGACCAGCATTGATCTGTACGAATGGATTACATTTTTAATGTCTTAAGTGTGAAGCTTACCCAAACCATTGTCTTTTTGTACCACAGGTTGCTTCATTTTCCCTAGGGTAAATGTCCCAGAGGGATGATTAGTGGTAGGTAGCGTTGCACCATACCACCCACGTGTAGATAGTTTATCACAATTTTTTCTTATATATCCACGGTCCTGAAGAATCGCCAATGATCACTCATTGACAATAGAGGGTGAGAAACATGTTGACCATCTGGGAGTTGAGTACGTTTTTTGTCACATTATAACAAAATAGTTACCCCTCCCTTTCTACTTTTAATCAGGTTGGGTCCCTCATAAATGAACTTCACCACAGAGGATTCCCTTACCTGTTTTATCACACCACTTTATACATCTACACTCACATTGGCCCCTCACACCCACGGCACCCATACGGCAAGGAACTAAAGATCTCCGTTAAAGAGCCCCTTTAAGGGTGCCCGTTGGGCATTAAAGCGCCGGCCCGACGAGGAGCAGGCTCATATGATGAAGCATGACATCTAGCTTGCTTGGTGTGTGAGGGCCCCAGTTCCTAAAGGAGGAACCCCCCCTCCGAATAACCTGAGGTACTTCTTACAACCCACCTTGTGAGTGGTTAACTGACCACTTAGGAACTCCGTACCCTTTTTTGTGAACTAAATGGCTAAGGCAGGAAAATGCCAACTTTTGTAATGTAAAATCCAACTTCACCGTAAAACAGGATCTTTCATTACAATTTCGAAGACACCAAAAATGAACTGATTATCTGATCCCATTGGAAGTTACAGCTTATTAAATGCAATAAGGTAACTCCAATGTTATTCTATGGGAGAGGTAGACCTTTCAATAGTGAAAATGAATTTAAGAGTTTTTCACTATCAAAGCAGGTAAAACTTATAAGTACATGTCCTACTTTTTAAAATACACTGCAACCTACCCTCTGGCCTGTCCTGGGCCTACCCTCGGGGTGACTTATATGCATTAAAAAGGAAGGTTTGAGCCGGACAAAAGGTTTATTTTGGCAGGCCAAAATGGCAGTTAAAAACTGCACAAACAGACTGCAAATGGCAGACCTGAGACATATTTAAAGGGCTACTTAAGTGGGTGGTGCAATCAGTGCTGCAGGCCCACTCGTAGCTATTCATTTACAGGCCCTGGGTACACATAGTACCACTTTACAAGGGTAACCTGACTGACGTAAACTCTGGCACAAATCAAAACCCTTGTCAAGACACCTCAGTGCTAGCACCAGCTTCAATAAACAAAACCCGACGAACAACAGGAATGTTTATCAATGGAATGAGGGAGGCTTGCAAGGTGGGGGTGCCTCATGAAATCAGCTCCAATATAATTAGTAGCTGAAAGGAGAATGGGGAGACGAGGGTTAGACTTAGATCAGTAAGAGGCACCAGAGAGAAAAGAAAATTTAGAATCCTTCAAGAAGTATACTGCCAGAGCGGCCATGCTGATCTTAAGTCAGAAACTAGTGACTTAGTCTAAGTCTGAAAAAAAAACCAGGAGGGCAGTGAGGGAAACGAGGTCAATTAAACACAAAGCAAGTACCATTTCCTGCATTTCCTGCATTGAGTACTAACATAGCAAACACTGTTGATCCAGCGGTGTACTAACAGCAGATACTCCACTACCATATACTCACCTGGGCCCATATAACTTCTTCCACTAAATACCAAGTAGACAGCTGGAACTTAGTTTATGATTTTCATACTTCAAGATCTAGTTATTTCTTTTCCCTAACTAAACCTTTTCACTGATCAATTAGTTCTTTCCTCTGGTCAATGGACCATTAGTTGGAACTAGTTGATGGTGATAATTAACATAACTTATTAAACATTTCTTGAAAAAAATGAAATAATCACAGACTCGAGAGGTTTTAAAATCTTTATCTAAATTAATTGCATGTGAACCATCTCAAAGTTTCAGTACAAACACCCTCATTCGCAAGAGTGTCAATTCAATCAATTTTCAATAAGCAATAGCAATTCAGATCCACACAATAACTATGCTCAGAAGAAGAGGACAGAGAGAGAAGAACATCTATCAATACGATGAATTTATATCTACCAAGAATGGTGTGAAGACCAACCCCCTGGCCAAAGGGCTGGTAAGGGTCCCCCGGGATAGATCAGGAGACAAAGACTTCAGGACAGGATACTTCACCTCTCTAAATACCGACGACTGCGTTGCACCCCTCTCTGACACCCTATTCCTCCTCGTGGTTCTTCCGCGATCTTCTTTCTTACCCAATGAATGAATGAAACAGAATTTGTAGAGCGCCTGGTTACCCAAGGGCATCCCCGCGCTATTGCCTGCTCCCACCTTAAACTGAAAGCTAATCATTTGGGGAAGAGTAATGTTTTAATCTGCTTACGGAAAATGAGGTAGTTAGGTTGGTCACGGATCTGCGGAGGCAGACTATTCCAGATCTTAGCCACATTATACGAAAAGAGGCGGCCGCCACTTCGTGCTCTCGTTATTCTTGGGGTTGACAGTAAATGTTTCGTTTCTGACCTGAGGGCTCTGTTTGGACGGTATCGATAAATGAGGGACTGAATAACCTGGGATCCCTTCCCTCAAAGTGACCTGTGGGCTATGCATAGGGCCTTAAACTCTATGCGCTCACGGATGGGGAGCCAATGTAAAGATGCCAAAGATAGTTTAGCGGAGGACCGCTTTGGGATGTTCATGAGCATGCGCGCAGCGCAATTTTGAACAATTTGTAGCTTTCGAATCGAGGAGCGAGGGGCTCCAAGATAAAGAGCATTGGCATAGTCAAGGCGTGACAAAATAAGAGCCTGAACTAGGACTCTTCTTGCAGGAAAAGGGAGTAGTGGGAGCACTTTACGGATCATTCGTAGGATCCCGTAGCAGCTAGCAGCTACTTTTTGCCCTTGTTCTTTGAAATCAAGGTTCTGGCTCGAGCCAAACGCCCAGACTTTTAATTTGATGTTTGGGAGTAGGGGCAGGACCAAAGGAGCTGGGCCAGAGTAGCCCAAGATTTGTGTTTTCTTTGTTCCCTAGGAGCATTAATTCCGTTTTTGATCCATTGAGTTTCAAGAATGACTCTTCCATCCACCTTGATACTTTTTCTAGACAGAGGGCAAGTCCAGGACTGGTGGAATCCTGCTGGTTAACAGAAACAACCAACTGGGTGTCATCGGCGTATGTGATTATCCGGATCCCGAATGGTAACACCATCTCTGCCAAAGACCTCAAATACACGTTAAAAAGTGTGGGGCTAAGGGAGGAGCCCTGGGGGACACCACAATTCAGCGGTATGGGCTTAGAAGAGATACCATCTTCGAGAACTTTGAAGGATCGGTCTTCTAAAAATGATTGGAGCCAGTTGAGCATAGTCCCCGCAATTCCCACCTCGCCTAATCTTTTTATCAGCAACTGGTGGTTGACCGTATCGAAGGCTGCGCTTAAGTCTAAAAGGATGATAGCCGCGCAGCCTCCTGCGTCTAGAATTTTTCTCGCCTCTTCCACTACCACCAGAAGAGCCTTCTCAGTACCATGTTGAGGTCTAAAACCCATCTGGGAGGAATGGAGACAGTTATTGCACTCCAAGAAGGTAGATAGAACAGAGTTCACATATTTCTCGGCGATCTTGCTGATCGCCGGCAGCAGGGAGATGGGACGGTAGTTACTCCAGACTTCAGGGTCCAGGGTAGGTTTTTCTCAATAAGGCTTTAACCATAGCCTGTTTCCACAGTGGGGGAACTATACCTGTGGAAAGAGAGGCATTGATCAGGTCAAGGATTACTGGAGAAAGTATGTTAGAGGCCTGATTTAAAATGTTGGGGGGGCAGAATCAGTGGGGGAACCAGATTTTAGTTTGCTCAAAATATCAAGCAACGTAGCCGAATTAAGTGGGGGAATTTCCTCAATTAGGCTAACTGTCCCTTTAACCAAGTTCTCCTGATCTCCGATATGTCGTTGCGGTATTATTTGAGGGAAGGAGGAGTAAATAGCTTGGATTTTGTTCGAAAAGAATTCTGCCATGGCGTTGCATCGCGCTGAAGTGTCTTCAGATACAATAGAGGGGACGGGATGGTGAGCAAGCTCTTGGCGATGCGAAAGATTTCGCGAGGGGAATTAGCAGCTGCTAGAATTTTCTCTTCATAATATAGAGTTTGGGCCAATTGAATTTCAATTTTATAAGTTTTAATGGCCTCTCTATAAGTTTGTTTGCAGCTTGCAGAAAAACCCTTCCTCCATTTCCTTTCAGCTCTTTTACAGATTTTCTTAAGTTGACGAAGTTTCAGGGAGTACCACGGATTACGCTTGGTTTCTGCCTTATTAAATGTCATTTTACTAGGAAGGACAGAATTCAGTGAAGTTTCTACCCAATAGTTAAATTTATTGTAGGCAATTATAGGGTCAGGATCAAAAGTAGGCCTAGACGATTCCAGCGTTGTTACCCATGAATCAATTGGTAGTTTGGACCATACGCTTGAGCATTTCCTATGTCCCATGGTCGCTGTAGAAGTCGCTCGCGGTGTCCAAGTGAAAGGGATTAAAAATGGTCAGACCAAGGTAGCCTAACAGGATCTCTGACTATGAGATTCTCCAAATTGGAGAAAATGGGGTCTAATAGGTGACCTTTCATGTGGGTGGGACCGGCAACTTTTTGTTTAAATTGGAAAACAGCTAGCCCATCAGTTACATCGCGCACATCTGGAAGAAGAATATTCTCAAAATGGAGGTTAAGGTCCCCTAGCAACGTAAGGTTAGCACTACTATTGGCCAGCTTGGCTGCTGTTTCAAGGAGCTCATTATTAAATTGATTAAGGGGTCCTGGAGGTCTATAAATCAGGATCCCCGAGAATGTACAGACATGGGAAATGCAAATTGCAAAGGCAAGGCTTTCACAATCGGTTAACGGGCTTGCGGTGGTGCGACAATCAAATTCCATTTTGTGAATAATCGCAAGACCACCGCCTCTTCCTGTACCCCTGTCCAGCCTCTGGATAGCGTAACCAGCCGGGAGTGCTTGGACAATAGGGAAATTATCCTCGCTGTTGAGCCACGTTTCAGTTAGAAACAACACCTCTGGACTCTCTTCCTCAAGTAATAGGTGAATTTCTAGTGCATGTTTTGACATAGATCGACAATTAACTAGGAACATTTTGAGCCCCATATTGTGATTGGTGACTGTGGGAGGCCTATTCCTTGGGCAGAGTCTGAACAGACAGTGTGGGCAGATGCTAATCTCACTGTCGGGCAACATATGGTGTAGGCACTTACTTTGAGGTGCATCCATCCAACCATTTAGTTGTTTTGAGGTGTAGGAGAGAACATTTTTATCAAGTCCAACAGTATTCCTGGCCCCTGGCGCCGAGCGGGCGTGGACGGGCGCAGACGGGCTTGCCTTTGGCGCGCCTTTGGCGCGCCCGTTGCGCGCGTCCGCTGCGCGGTCGCTCGGCGCCCATGCTTTTATCCCCCACCAGAGTTCCCATCCGCTCTAAGTCCCGCCCTTGCTCTTCCTGCTGGAAAGGAAGTGCAGCAGTGAATATGGCCCCCGTAACCTGTGCGTGGCTCCGGAGACGATAAACCAAAGAAGGTAGGCTACAGGCTACCCAAATGTGCAAAAACGCAGAAATAATCAATTTAAAATTAATGGCAGAGTAGGTTCCTTATACAAGTATCAGATTCAACATGGGCTTTTAAAACATATTTACAGTAGAAACGCTATAATTTGTAAAAAGGTGAGCAGCTAATCACTCGTATCCCCCAACTCACAATTCAAGTATGTGCAGGCTGCGCGGTCGCTCAGCGCCCATGCTTTTATCCCCCACCAGAGTTCCCGTCCGCTCTAAGTCCCGCCCTTGCTCTTCCTGCTGGAAAGGAAGTCCAGCAGTGAATATGGCCCCCGTAACCTGTGCGTGGCTCCGGAGACGATAAACCAAAGAAGGTAGGCTACAGGCTACCCAAATGTGCAAAAACGCAGAAATAATCAATTTAAAATTAATGGCAGAGTAGGTTCCTTATACAAGTATCAGATTCAACAAGGGCTTTTAAAACATATTTACAGTAGAAACGCTATAATTTTTAAAAAGGTGAGCAGCTAATCACTCGTATCCCCCAACTCACAATTCAAGTATGTGCAATTAAATTAAAATAGATGGTTCTCTGCATTCAGTTTCTTCATCAGCGTCTCATAGCATCAGCACCACCCACAGCATCGACAGCATCCCGAGCTCTGCATCGCCTCAGAGCTTCTGCTCCCAAAATCAGCTCTGCTCATCATCTGCTTCTCTTCCTGTGTCTGCTAATCTAACTAACTAAAACTACCTCAATTATACCTTTCCATAACCATGTACCACCCATTAATGTTTCAATTTCACAAATTACTAACTCTGATTGGACAGGCGAGGGGGGATGATCGTCACACCATGCTTACATTTCACTTATTTCATTAAACCATTGTTTCAAACCCCTCCCCTCCAACTTTATTAAATCATTTCCTTTCCCATACATCTCCAAACTTTATTAATACAAAATGTTTCAATATCATGAATAAAACTCCTTCATATGAACTCTTCACCCTCATGTTCCCAGGGCACATCTTCGCTGGCCTTGGACGCGTGACAAGTCCTTACTCATCTTTCCTTATTCTCTCTCTGGTGCGCATGCGTGGGGTCAAGTCAGTCAGCTCAATTCAGACAAGTGTGGAAGGCCCAAATGCGCACTAATAATAAAGTCAAAAGAAGAAATGTTATTTTCAAAAATAAATGGTTTCACTGTACACCACCAACCTCTACTCTAACCCACTCTAATTATTATTACCCTTTCTGCATTTGCGTTAGTATAAAACTTATTTTCTATTTCAGCCAAGCAGGTGCCAAGCATGTGAGCTTTCAAGCGGTCATTTTAATATCTTTTGCGCAGGCGTAAGAATTTCCCTCCAAGCATTAGTACGTCATACTACATAGATGCAGTAGACGCATGCGCAGTAAAGATCCCTTGTTAGAGTGCGTTTTAGTCCTTCGTTCATGTTGTTACAGTTAGTAAACACATAGGCAAGCTTCACTGTCCCGCGTGTCTTTTTCTAAATGCGAATTATTAATTACAAACACGTTGTTAGTAATTCGTTAATGAGTTAATACAAAAGGATTGCTTCCGAGCAAGTCTCATTTAAGAGTCCTTGCTCCATCAATCCCCTCTCTGATGGCATCTTAAGCCATCACAAAATTACCCATCCCATCCCAGATACCAACTTTAGCACATCTCAGTTCTCTATTTCTCCTCTCAATTTCCCATCAATCAACTCGTTTCCTTCTAAATCTTTCATTTTCTTGTATAATTTGCCTTTCATTTCTTCCAACTGTATTTCATCATATTTTCTTTTTCGTTTCTGTCCCTTTCCTTTCAAAATGTATTTTCTCTTTCCTTCCTTTTCTACAACACTTATATGTAATCATTATTATCATCACTACTGTTATTATCATAACTAATGGTATTATTATTTGACCTAGAAAACCTTTCCCAAAATCAACAAACCATTTCCCTTTTGATGTTATACTTTTTGCTAGTCTTCCCCACACAGTGTCAACCTCCAGTTGGGTCAAGTCTTTATGCATTCTTGTTATGTTTTCAATATATCCTTTAATTTCTCTTCTCTTGTCCGGAATATAAGTGAAGCAATGTTGAATTTTCAACATGCCCCAAACTCCACCTTCCTTTGCTAATAATATGTCAAGAGCAAGACGGTTCTGTAAAACCATAGACCTGATTGCAACCATTTCTGTGTTAATCATTAAGAATCCTCCTGCAGTGTCTGTAGAAAGACGATCAACTATGGTTGATAACTTACAAATTTTCTGTGAATTAAGAATGACTCCAACTGAGGGTATCAGTGCACTATAAATTTCTCCTACAATTTCAGAAAAACTAGCTCTTCTTCTACGTGTTAGTCCATTAGAATTTCCATTGGTTCCACTGATTCTGTCTACATGATAGATTTTTGAAAAAACTATTCCAAAGTAGCAGCTCCCATACCATCTTGCAGGTAATCTATAATAGGCATTATTCCCGCAAACATAATACACTCCTGGAAATACAGGATCCGTTCCCCTTTTAGTCCCCAACCTCCTAAAATTAGGAAGTTGTGTTCACATTCACTGGAACCAATGTAATTATTGTTATAATCTGTCTTTAATCTATGAAGGCAGAATTTCCCCCTTTTCACAAAATCCAGGGACATCGCAGCATGAGCCTTGCCACTTGCATAGATTCCCTCTTTCCCAACCTATGGAGGTACATGGGTTTTCTGTTCAGTTGCCTTCTTTATTAAATCCTGTCTCTTTTCTTCTACTAAATCCAAAAAATCTTTTTCTTCTTTTCTCAATGTACATGTTAGATTATCTTTATGTGCCTGAACTAAATCTATTGAACTCATTGTTAAGAAAAATTCACCCATAAACTGTGCATTTTTACTACTAACTACTGGATTCATATTCCTTCTAATAGGTAATTCTGAAAATACTACATCTATGTCTGAATAAAAATATTGAAGTCTCCCTGTAGCATAAAATAAACTTGATAAAATAAAACATGACACACCATATGTTAAAGGTATATGGTGATACGTCATCCCCTCTGATACTGATGAGGGTAACTTCATACACACATAGCAATTATTAATCTCCATAGTACTAACATATTGAAATAACAATTTAATAAACACATTAGAGGACGTATTATAGTCTGATTCATTATGATAGTTTGCTTCATCTTCTACCCCTATTTCTATTCCAGTTTCTTTTATTCTATCCACCTTAACATTAGTATCTGTATTATTCTTGTCACTTGTTTTCATTAACAAAGGTACTCCTACTGTTAGGAATAACCATACTAATGCTACAAATAAAATACTACAAAAACAAAATCTGAAACACTTTCTTTTTAATCCACGTTTTGGTCTCTCGGTAACTTCAATTTCTGCCATTTCACTTCTGAGAAAATTTCTTTTCTCTTATTATTTTTTTTTTCTTTGTCAGTTTGACTTTCCTTTTCGTACTTAACGAGGCCTCAATTTGCTTTCATTAATCTGAACAATATGAATTTCTTCTGTTTCATCAGTCAGATCTAGGGATACAAATTCTTCGAGTATAACATAAGTCCATTCAAGAGCCTTGTATCTCCTGTTTAAATTTCTCAATCTTGGACTTCTTCGAGTTATTTTTGCCAAGGTTTGTTTAGATTGTGTTTGATTTGTGACTTCATTTACTTGTTCTGGTCTCTTTTCAGATTTTCTCAAGTGATATTTTAGTTTCTTTACTCCAGTTGGCCAATTGTCTCCCTTTCTGATTCTTTTGATTTGCACTGCATTTTCACCTTCTTTATCTCCTTGTAAAGTTCTTTTAATTTCATTTAATCTGGGCACAATCTGTTCTGATTCTCTGTTTTCTGTGCTTGTACCTTCTTTTGCTTCCACCTGCTCAGGTCTTACCGTATTTTGTTCTTCTTCTTCCTGAGCTTGTTCTTCTAATCCTATCTGACCCTGTTCAGGTCTTACTTCAAACTTTTCTTCTTCTGCCTGAACCTGTTCTTCTAACTCTATCTGATCCTGTTCAGGTCTTAATTCAAACTTTTCTTCTTCTGCCTGAACGTGTTCTTCTATTTTTCCCTCCTCAGGTTCGTGAAAGTCTTTTTTATTTTCCACCTGAGTGTGTTCTTCTTCCCCTGTCTCTTCCTGACTACTTTCCTGTCTTTTCAGTTCTGTTCTTCTTCTCGTTTCAATAACATCATCAATTACTTCAATCACTGGTATCCACTCTTCCTGAGTTGTACTTGGCTGTTCGTCATATGGTTGTCTTTCAGAATCTATTACTCTAGATTCTTCAATCTCACAGCTTACAACTCCTGACGCTTCAGCCTGTTCAGTCAGTGGTTGCTCTTGTTGTTCTGATGGGCTCGGAACTCTTCTGGTATGGCTGGCATGAATCCAATTGGGCAAACCTGCACACTTCACTGCTGTGGTAGTGACTAGTATGACTTGCCGTGGTTTGTCCCACCTTGGTGCTTGGCACGACTTTCTTGCGTGTTTCTTCACTAGCACCCAATCTCCAGGATTCAAATCATGCACTTGGTCTGGCTGTCTTTCAACTGCGTCTTCTCCAACCTGGTGAGAGACAGAACGCACCATTTCAGCCAATCCTTTGCAATAGTCCAATACCAGATCATCAGTTATACTCATTAATTTATTTCCAGGAATGAATGCCTGTCTCATGGCTCTTCCCATGAGAACTTCATGTGGGCTCATTCCTGTTTTTCTGTCTGGAATACTTCTGAGACCCATCAATACAAGAGGTAATGCATCTGGCCATTTCAGCTTTGTGGATGCACACACCTTCCCCAATTTGGACTTGATTGTGCCATTCAATTGCTCAACAATTCCAGAAGCCTCTGGACGATAAGCAAAGTGCAATTTTTGTTCAATGTTAAATGCAGCACAGATTAATCGAATTATTTCAATATTAAAATGAGGGCCTCTATCTGATTCCAAAGTGACTGGAAAACCAAAACGTGGAACTAACTCCCTCAACAACAATTTTGCAACTGTAAGACTGTCATTTCTTCGAGTGGGATAGGCTTCGACCCATCTTGAGAAAAGGCATACTATGACAAGTATATATTTCAGTCCATTGCATGGGGGCAACTCGATAAAATCCAACTGTAATCTAGTGAAGGGTCCTTCTGCCTTTCCAATCTTTCCCCAGCTAACCACTGTCTTCCTACCGGGATTTTGCTGCTGACAGGTTAAGCATCTTTGGCAAAGGTTCTCTGCGACTACCCTGAATTTCGGATTGTACCAACTCTGTCTGAATAGTCTGATCATTGAGTCTCTCCCTATGTGTGTTGCTCCATGGTACACTCCTGCCATTTTTGAAAGCAAACAATCTGGCATGACTGGTCTTCCATCTAAATACACCCATACCTCATCATGTGGTCTCTTTGTACAAGCTGCCTTTATCCAAATTTCCTTTTCCTTTTCCTCAACTTCTTCCTGCAATTGTCTAATCTCGTCCCATGTTTCTGGTACTGAGAAAAACATAAGTTGGCATCTGGTTTCACCCGTTTCAATTTTTCTGTTTATGGCCTCTGTATTTTTGGCACAGTATTTGGCTACTTGATCAGCATCATTTAGCCAGCAGTCACATAGTCATTTCCTGACTGATGTGCAGCGCATTTTACAACTGCTATCTCTTTTTGGCAATTGTAATGCTTCCAACAAATCCTTCACATTTTTGCTGTTTCTGATAGGAGATCCTGAAGAAGTCAGAAATCCCCTCTGCATCCAGAGCTGGCCGAAGTCGTGCACAACCCTGAGCCCATATTGACTGTCCGTAAATATGGTTACTCTCCAATTTTTCCCCTTTTTGCATGCCATTGTTAAGGCAACCAATTCAGCTACTTGTGCAGACTTGACCCCAGGTAAACAGGATGCTTCAATTACCCCAGATATTTTACAAACAGCATATGCAGCACTTAGTCCTCCTTCTTGTGTCCTGAGGCAGGAACCATCTACAAATAACCTCTTTCAAAGGTGTCTCTTTTATATCAGGATGGGGCTTTGTACATAACTCAGTCACGTCCAAACAATCATGATCACTCTCATCTCTCACTTCTTTATCGCAGGAGTCTGGCAGTAGGGTAGCTGGGTTCATAATCGTACACCTTATCACAGTCACGTTCTCAGCTCCCAAAATCACTCTTTCATACTTAGTCAATCGACTAGGGGTGAGATGCTGTGTTCTTGTTCTTGTCAAAAGAATCTCAACTGAGTGTGGAACATAAACCTTTACCGGATGTCCCATCACTTTCGACTCACTTTGCTCCAGACTCATACAAGTAGCAGCTACTGCTTTTAAGCAGCCAGGTAATGCTGAAGCCACTGGATCCAATGTAGCTGAAAAATATGCCACTGGACGTCGACTCAATCCATGTCTCTGTGTTAGGACTGAGAGTGTACAATTCTCTCTCTCACAACAAAACAATGCAAAGTCTTTTGAATAATCAGGCATGCCCAAGGCAGGAGCTTCACACAAACAGTTTCTTAATTTCACAAATGCCTCTATGCAATCATCATTCCAATCAATCGGATCTTTTGCTCTTTTCCGGATCATCTGTATTAATGGTTTTGCTAACATCGAAAAACCATTAATCCATTGCCTACAGTATCCAACCACTCCTAGAAACATTCTCATTTCTCTCTGAGTCTGTGGCAATTGCATTTCTTTGATTATTTTTATTCTTTCCGGTGTCACTTTTCTAACTCCTCTTTCTATTTTATGCCCTAAATATCTAACTTCTCGTTGACAGAATTGTAATTTTTCTGGAGACACCTTGTGTCTTCCTTCAGTCAAATGGCTCAGCAATGCAATTGTGTCTATGACACAATCTTCTTGTGTTTTTGATGCCACCAGTAGGTCATCAATGTACTGGTCCAAAACAGATTTTCCAGGCATAATCAATGATTCTAGCCACTTTTTCAAAATTTGATTAAAAATTGAAGGACTCTCTGTGTACCCTTGAGGAACTCGACACCATGCGTAAATACGATCCTCAAACTTAAACGTAAAAAGATACTGGCTGTCTGGGTGCAAAGGAATAGAAAAGAATGCTTGGCATAAATCAATTACTGTAAACCAACCTGCATTCCAAGGTATCTGATAAAGGATCACTGCTGGATTTGGCACTATTGGACAACATGGCACTACAATTTTATTTATTTTCTGTAAATCCTGCACTATTTTGTACTTTCCGCTAGGCTTTTTCAGTCCCATTATTGGCGAATTACAGGGACTACCCATCACTTCTTTTAAAATACCTTGTTTAACCATTCATTCAATTTCTGGAATAATTCCTGCTTTTACTTCTGGACTCATCTTGTACTGTCGGGTGTTTGGATACACTGCACCTTCTTTCACTGTCACTTTAACTGGGTCTATATTTGTCATTAGCCCAATTTCTTTTCCTGTAAAATCCAACACTTCTGGATTAACTGTGGTTCTCAACTCTTCTGGTAATTCATTCTCAGTCATTAGTGAAAACATTTCATCTACTTCCGTTCCCTGTTTGGCTAACATCATCTTGTATACAACGTCTTCATCAGGGGTTTGGAAAGCGACACCATCCGGTGTACAATAGATCGTGCAATTCATCTTGCACAAAAGATCTCTTCCCAACAGATTTACAGGACTGAAATCGCAAACTATGAACCGATACATTTCTTTAAAATTTCCAATGTGCACCTCCATCGGTTTGGTGATTGGGGTTGTAATCTGTTGGTTTGACACACCTACAACTTGGATTGATTCTCCCGAGAGTGGTAGGTTTGGGATGTCTGCTGTTCTCACAGTAGACCTGTAAGCACCAGTATCCAATAGGAAAGTAATGTCTTTACCTTCTACTTTCCCATCAACAAATGGACCTGACTGATCTACCGGCAAGGATGCGCCAAGCACGCACTCCTCTTCCTCCCCCCTCAGGCACCGTCATTGTGTAGGATCTGAATTTTCCTCATCATTCTGCAAAACATATTGTGTAATTGTTCTATTATTCTTACCACTTTCTCCTTGAAATCCGGCGTTCGCACTGAAACTTTGATGATTCACAAAATTTGGCATAGGAGCTGGTGGCACCTGATATTGTGGAGTAACTACCTGCTGCTGTTGATTCACATGTACTTCATTCTGCATCTGTGGGATTAAATTTTGATTTGGCCCATTATTACTCTTATTATTCTGAGTACTCTTACACTCGTTCTTCCAATGTCCAAGCTTTCCCCACGCATGACAAGGAAACTTCTTTTTCGCTTCTTCTCTGTCCATTCGTCCCCTATATTTATTACCATTCGCTCCTTGATTATTCTGACTCTGTTCTTTCATTTGATTATTATTTTGGTCATTTGTTTTCTCTTCTTGCTGTTCTGCCAATTTAACTTGGGCCCACATCATTTTCTCCTTTAGCTTCCTACGCCTGGCCTCAATGTCATCTCCGCAATATTTCGTGTACTTTAAAATCTCATCCACTGTCTTGCTTTGCCAACACAACATGTGCTGTTGTATCATCTGACTAATCTCTGGTTTCAAACCATATACAAACCGATACACAAAATGTCCCATATCCTTGTCACCGATAATCTCAAAACCACTATACTGCTTAAACACCTGTAACAACCTTTCATAATATGCATGTACAGATTCATTTGGTTCTTGAGTTGTTCTATCCATTTTTACCCAATCTGTTCTTTAGGAGGAATTTTCCCTTTCAAATACGTAATCACTTGGTGATACTTTTTCATCACCTCCTCCGAGGGTGCTCCTGTCTTTGAGTCTCTAGCATACTCCCCATTAGGCCAGTCAATTGTGATCTTACATTCCGTCCATAAATCAGCAGGTACCACTTTATCAAATAGACCATCCAAGTCTTTCAATAAAACCTTTGAAACCTTCACAAATCTCTCTACCTGTTTATACCATTCCACTGGTTTCTCTCTCAACTTTTGAAAATCATTTGTAAATGACAAAATATCTTGTCTACTCCAAGGAACATGAACATATCCACCTCCAGGAACCTCTCTCATTGGACACAATTTTTCCACTTTGCTTGATTCTCTTACTGGAAATGCAGCTGCTGCTTCTCTCGCTTGTACTTCCTCTTTCTTTCTTATCCATCTAATTCTCCATTTATCAATGTCTCCCCATTTTCGCAAAATGTTCATTAATTCCTTTATCTGTAGTCTCTTTCCAGAAGCATTTACACTTTCTAAATCTTTATCAGTAAAGTCCACTCAATATGGTTTCTGTAACAACATTGATTTCCCTATGTCTATTCCAATCTCTGAAGCAACTTCAGTCAACCTCTCATGAAATACTCTTGCTCTTCTGGTTATACTCTTACATAAAAATATTAATTCTTCTTCATTGTAAGCATTCAATCTTTCTGTGCCCACACATCCTGTCATCATCTCTTCCAACTCCACTTTCAATCTGCTGATGTCTAAAATCCTTGGTGTTGGGTTCTGATTATCTCTTTCCTGTGCCCATCTTTCTATTTCTTCAGAGGTGACTACTGTTGCGCCTCCGGTTCCAGTATGAACCAAAGGTCTTCTTTCTCTCAAATTCATGGGCGTAACTCTCTTTGGAGCTTCCGTCAAAGGTTCCACATTAGGGAGATCCATTAATGAAATAATTGACTCACTTTCACTAACCTGATCATCTGTAATTATTATTTCTTTCCTAGGACTATTTAATGGAATTGTCACAGGTTGTGGTTTCTGACAAACCTTTTTATCTCCATACAACGGGATTACTGGACCAATGGTCACTGGTACTGTTAAAGCTTCAGTATTCAAATTTAATTGACTTATCTTCTGAACTAGTTCTTCTCTAGTTTTATTTAAAACATCTCTTTCATTATCCTGTAATACTCTGTTATATGACGTATCATGTAAAATCTGTGGGGTTAATGGCCTTCCCATTACTGGTGCACTTGGGTTAACCTTACTAGTTGCTTCTTGATACAGCGGTGGATTTTTAATTAAAATATCCTCTAACAACTCATCATCTGATTCACCATATCCTACTGTGTTCATGTGTTTCGTTTTCTCCTTACACTTTCCTCCAGACTGTTCCTCAGCCATTAACACTGGATATAAACCTTCTGATACCATAGCTCTCCTCCATTGTTTCATCTGCCCTTCGCGTGACTCATGCAAGTGTCTGGGAAATAATCCTCTATATCTTCCACCTCTGCATTTCTCTCGTTCATATGACTCAGCCTCCCATTCTTCCAAAGCCTCCTATTGAGTTAACCTAGGTCTAGGTTCCAAATCATTCATTTTCAATCTCAAATTCGAAGAATCCTCCCATTAAATGTACCATCCTTTGAAAAAGCTAGCACTCCATCATCTTTCGTATATTCTATCCAATTTTCCAACCACACGCAAGTATGATATCCTCTTTCCATCATCATAAAAGATGCTGGTGTCTTCGGTGGCGGAATAGGAATTCCCTCTCTAGTCAGGACAGGCTTATCCTTTACAAAGAAATTCTTAATTTTCTTTAAAAATGACATCTTTCTTTTCTCTCCATACATCCTTAAGGAACGATGTATAAAATTGTATTCTGCGAACCCCTTGAAATCTTCTACCTGTACGCCTTGCACTGACAGTCAAATCAAAATCCCGTATACAATCTTCTCTTCACCAATCCTAACGCGGCTTCTAACTAGCTATCCAATTAAAATCAAGCTCACGCTCGTGATCTGACCAATGCCAGCGCTGCTTTTTCTGATGTCAGTTCTGCTCCTTTCTACTGACCCCTCCTATACAAGGCTGCTCCTGTCACACGCCCGCTGTTTCTACCAATCCCAGCGCGGCTCACTGTGACGTCAGTATAACTCCAGCAACTGACCCTCCCTTCACAAGGTAATACGAAAACTTATTTCTCAATATTTTCTTTAAAAATTCTTTATTAACGACATAAAAACATTCGCTACTCTGTCTGTTCCACTAGATCAAAGGATAGTCTATTTCTTTCCACTGCGAGTAAAACCTTCCGCTTACTCTTCATATAAGCTCCAGAGAACCTGCTACACCTCCGTTGTCACCCGATTTGGGAAATTTGAGACCAAAGTTTCACCAGCGAACTCCTTTTGCTGTCAATCTAGCTAGGAAGAACCTGCTACTCCTTCAGGGTTACCCTTTCTAGGTGATATAACGCCTAAAGTTTCACTAGCGAACTCTTTGCTATCAATCACTCTCACTTTTACACAGAAAATAGTCCCTACTTTAACACTGCCAGCCCTACCTAGCTTCTTAGTGTTATTCCAACAGACGAGTAACCTCACTGAAGTGGGGTTTCTATTGCCACCCGCTATTCATTCCCTGGGAATTTTCCAGACAACATAAAACAAGACGCTAACTCTTTTTGTTAAACATAAATCAATAATCAATAATCTATACTTATCACCAAACTAGTCAATAATAACCATAACTCTGCTACCAGAAAACTGATGCAGCGGTGTACTAACAGCAGATACTCCACTACCATATACTCACCTGGGCCCATATAACTTCTTCCACTAAATACCAAGTAGACAGCTGGAACTTAGTTTATGATTTTCATACTTCAAGATCTAGTTATTTCTTTTCCCTAACTAAACCTTTTCACTGATCAATTAGTTCTTTCCTCTGGTCAATGGACCATTGGTTGGAACTAGTTGATGGTGATAATTAACATAACTTATTAAACATTTCTTGAAAAAAATGAAATAATCACAGACTCGGGAAGTTTTAAAATCTTTATCTAAATTAATTGCATGTGAACCATCTCAAAGTTTCAGTACAAACACCCTCATTCGCAAGAGTGTCAATTCAATCAATTTTCAATAAGCAATAGCAATTCAGATCCACACAATAACTATGCTCAGAAGAAGAGGACAGAGAGAGAAGAACATCTATCAATACGATGAATTTATATTTACCAAGAATGGTGTGAAGACCAACCCCCTGGCCAAAGGGCTGGTAAGGGTCCCCAGGGATAGATCAGGAGACAAAGATTTCAGGACAGGAATCAGGACAGGATACTTCACCTCTCTAAATACCGACGACTGCGTCGCACCCCTCTCTGACACTCTCTTCCTCCTCGTGGTTCTTCAGCGATCTTCTTTCTTACCCAATTAAATTAAAATAGATGGTTCTCTGCATTCAGTTTCTTCATCAGCGTCTCATAGCATCAGCACCACCCAGAGCAACAACAGCATCCCGAGCTCTGCATCGCCTCAGCGCTTCTCCTCCCAAAATCAGCTCTGCTCATCATCTACTTCTCTTCCCGTGTCTGCTAATCTAACTAACTAAAACTACCTCTATTATACCTTTCCATAACCATGTACCACCCATTAATGTTTCAATTTCACAAAATACTAACTCTGATTGGACAGGCGAGGGGGATGATCGTCACACCATGCTTACATTTCACTTATTTCATTAAACCATTGTTTCAAACCCTCCCCTCCAACTTTATTAAATCATTTCCTTTCCCATACATCTCCAAACTTTATTAATACAAAATGTTTCAATATCATGAATAAAACTCCTTCATATGAACTCTTCACCCTCATGTTCCCAGGGCACATCTTCGCTGGCCTTGGACGCGTGACAAGTCCTTACTCATCTTTCCTTATTCTCTCTCTGGTGCGCATGCGTGGGGTCAAGTCAGTCAGCTCAATTCAGACAAGTGTGGAAGGCCCAAATTCGCACTAATAATAAAGTCAAAAGAAGAAATGTTATTTTCAAAAATAAATGGTTTCACTGTACACCACCAACCTCTACTCTAACCCACTTTAATTATTATTACCCTTTCTGCATTTGTGTTAGTATAAAACTTATTTTCTATTTAAGCCAAGCAGGTGCCATGCATGTGAGCTTTCAAGCGGCCATTTTAATATCTTTTGCGCAGGCGCAAGAATTTCCCTCCAAGCATTAGTACGTCATACTACGTAGATACATCTGACACCTCGAATTGAGTTGCTATCATTAATTAAGGCCCAATGCTGATTATTTGACAGTCTCCAAGATGAATGAAAAATTTCCTAGCTATCGTAACGGAAAGTTTCAATTCTATTAAGGACTCGAGGCGAGGATTATGCCTTCTCTCTTCACTTTATTTGTACAGCAGCCATTCAAAACAACAAGACTACATTTCCCATCAACCCTGGGGAAATCTGTAGTCAAACAAAACTGTCCAATCAGAACAGTCCTGGGTCCACCAATTGGGGCCCTCCAGCCTCTAGATAGTCTGCCCTCACTGGCCCTTCTACCTCTTTATTTGCGCGAAGCCAGCCGGAAACCAATCCTCAGGCATCTTGTTTATTCGAGTCTGAACCTACGAGGACAAAAGGAGCCATCAATTCACGAAAGGAATGTGATGCCAGCAGAGAAATAATACAAGGCAGACATCTATCAAAACCATGACCAGTAATCAAAAGGAAACTGAAAGTTGCATACAAAACAACAAGATCTGGGAATGTTTGCCAGCATTGTCCTGAGACCAACAGATTAACCATCTATAACAAAGAAATAGAAACCCAAAATTTCTTTACTTACTGAAATACGGGGTGGGCCATCTTCTAGCGATCCCTAGGGTGGGATAATCCTCGCCTCCGAGTCCTTAATAGAATTGAAACATTCCGTTACAATAGCTAGGAAATTTTTCATTCTATGTCAGGACTGGAGGCGAGGATTATGCTAGTTCAAAGCTTGCTCACTACGAGGTGAGCCATGTCCAGCACAGGCTTGAAGTAGAACCTCTTAAAGGTAGAGTCCGAAGACCAATCTGCTGCGTTAATGATATCCTCCAAACGGGCACCCAAGCCAAATGCTTTTGAAGCCATTGCTCCTCGTGCCGAGTGAGCCCCAAAGTCTCGGAGGCTGATGCCTGCTTCTTGCATAACTCCACTCTAACCCATCTGGCGATGGTAGGGGAAGAAACCGCCTTAAAAGGCTTCGCGGAGAGCGATGAGAAGTTGGCGCTCCCTGGAGGCCTAAATTCTTCTGTCATCTCCTCGTAAGCTTTTAAACAGCGAACAACACACAACTTGGGAGAAGCTGGGAACGCTGGGTAAGAAATCACCCTGGTGTGGCACTTAGTTCGTCTGTGTAAGGTAAAGGTCACCCCAGAGGGAGTAAACATCCTAGAAGTAATATCCAAAGCTCTCACATCGGAGACCCGTCTGCAAGAAATCAGACAGAGCAGCATTGCCAATTTGGCCGAAAGCTCCTTTCTTGAAAGAAACCTGTTAGGTTGCCAGGATAAAAACGAATTCAGGACCTGGTTCACATCCCATAGAGCTGAATAACGAGGCTCTGGAGGCAAGGAAAGTCGAATGCCCCGGAGTAGCTTGCAGACAAGAGGGTGCTCCCCGACAGGGGAGTTATTAAGGGTGACATGGACCACCGAGATAGCATAACGAAAGGTGTTAATAGAACGGTAAGCGAGGCCATTAGAAGCCAAATGAGCCAAGAAGTTCAGAACGTGTATCAAATCTGCATCCATGGGATTGGCACTCCTTCGCAGACACCAACGGGACCATCTGCCCCAAACGGATCTATAGCGTTTGACGGTACTGTCCACCCACGCCTTAGACATGAGTTCCTCAGCCTTTGCCGAAAGGCCCGGGACTTCCCATCGTCTCCTGTAATCTTCCACGCTACAAGTCGTAACGAGTTCTGCAGAACTAGAGGATGGGGAATCCTGTCGTGATTGAGAAGAAGATGTGGCAGAAGGGGGAGTAGGGTTGGAGAATCCCAGGAAAGTTCCAGAAGAACTGGAAACCACACTTGAGATCTCCACAGGGGAGAGAGGACTATCAACTCTGTTCCCTGGCGTCGGACCTGCACCGTGACTCGGGTAAGCATCGCAAAAGGCGGGAATGCATACCCCATCTCCAGGTTCCAATCCTGGAGGAAGGCCACTGCCAAGGGATCCGGCCTCCAACTGTAAAACCGAGGCAGTTGGTGATCGAGCTTCGAAGCAAAGAGGTCAATTGAAAAGGGTCCCCAAAGGTCGTTTAACCTCTGAAAGTTACCCGTGTCCAACTTCCACAGGCTGGAATCCCAGAAGTTGCGGGATTGGAAGTCCGCTACCAAATTCTCCCGGCCCGGGAGATATTCTGCCGTCACCGATACATGGTGATCCAGGCAGTACTGCCAGAAGCTGGTGGCTAAATCGGAGAGGGCTTTGGGCCTGGTGCCCCCCAGCTGATTGATGTAGCGGACCGCCGAGGTGTTGTCCATCTTGAGGAGAACTGAAGACTGAATGGAGTCCTTGGTCCAACAGCGCACCGCAAAAGAGCCCGCCAGGAGCTCTAGACAGTTGATATGTAATTTGCGTTCGTCTGGAGACCACAATCCTCCGATAGAAAAGTCGCCGCACCTGGCTCCCCAGCCTAAAGTGCTGGCGTCTGATTCGATAACAGTCTAGAGTGGAACCGAAGATTGCGTGACCGTTCCAGGCCTCCATATGTTGGAGCCACCATTGGATCTCTTCCCTGGCTTCCTCTGACAGAGTCACCTTGTGAGAGTAAGGGCACCCCTTCCGCAGGAGTATCGCTTTCCGAGGTGGAAGCCTGAGTGTAGAGGACCTTGAGTTGATCACGAAACCCAGAAATGTCAGACATTGAGAGGGGGGGAGCCTTGATTTCGCTTCGTTGATGACAAACCCAAGGCCCTGGAGGAGTTCCACAGTCATCTGAAGATGTTGAAGAAGTTGACGAGGACAAGCGTCCATAAGAAGAAGATCGTCGAGGTAGACGATCATCCGAATGCCCCGAGCTCTCAACCATTCCACTACCGGTTTGAGAACCTTGGTAAAACACCAAGGGGCCGAAGACAGGCCGAACGGGAGGGAGGCAAATTCGAATGTTTGACCTCGCCAAGTGAACTGGAGGAAACGCCGGTGGGGAGGAAAGATCGGAATCACCAGGTAGGCGTCCTTCAGGTCGAGGCAAACCAGCCAGTTGGCCGGGCGCAGCACATCCCTGAGAAGATGGATACCTTCCATCTTGAAGTGGCGATATACGAGCCACTCGTTGAACTCGCTTAGATTGATCACCGGGCATTTGCCCCATCTGTCTTGTCCACTAGAAACAAGTTGCTGACGAAACCTCGTGGGTGGAGTACAGAGGGAACTGTTGCTCCTTTGGAAAGGAGGGAGGAAACTTCCTCGTCCACCAGAGCGGAGTCCTGGTGGGAGAACTGGAGAGGACGGGGTCTGGTGCATTGGTAGGGGTCCCCCAGGTACTCTATGTGGAAGCCTTGGATAGTTTGCAGAACCCACTGATCCCCCGTGACAGAAGTCCAGGCCTGGAAAAAATTCCCCAGCCTCCCCCCTATTTTTTGATGGAAAGAAGGGAGGACACTCACCGTTGGAAGAGGATGCAGCTCCTCGGAAGCCTCATCCCTTGCCGTGTCTGCCTCTTGTGGGGTAGGAGTTACCAAAGCGGGACTGGTCCTGATATTGACCCTTGTTGGAGCCTTGCCCTCTAGGCTGGTGGTTGGCACCACAGCCGGTCGAGCGGCCCCTGTCTCGACCGGCCCCGCGGAAAACCCGGGGGAAAACTTTCTTAATCATGGATTGTGCCTTGTCAAGGGAAGGGAAAGTATTTATGAATTTTCCCAATTCCTTTATGAATGGGTCACCAAACAATCCCCCTTGGGCTACCGCTCCGGCTTCCAAATCTGCGAGATCCCCTAGTTTGGGGTCCACTTTGATGAGCAGCGAGCGACGACGCTCAGTTGAGATGGCACAGTTGGCATTGCCAAGGAACACAATAGCTCTCTGAGCCCATCCAGAAAGGGAGTCGGGGGAGATAAGAGAGCCTGAAGATTTGGCTTCTCCGCCATGTCGAGTATTTTTGTCAAAGGGCCGAGGACATCAAGAAGCTTATCCTGACAAGCCCGCCAGGATCTGTCAATCCCCTTCTTTGGGTCACGCATGAATTTTTGGAGGAAAGTCGCCATGCGGGTGTCTATCTCTGGTGTGAGGGTGACTTTGCCATCCAAAGAAGGACGGGGGCACTCTGCCCGAAGACAATTGCGGGCTTCCTTCTCGAGTGGCTTCCTGATGCCCATACCCACATACTCTGCCACCTTATCCGCTGGAGCCCGGTCGGAAGAGCGAGGATGAATGATCTCGTCCGGATCGAACATATCAGACACATCCGGCAGAGGTGTGGGGGTCGCGAGGCTTGGAAGGGCCCGGATCAGCATCATTAGTCCCCGAGTTCTGAGGGGTAGGAAGGAGGGGCCCCTGTGGTAGGCTCGGCTGGGTAGCCAGGAATGCCTGTTTGAGCCTCTCGAAAGCCGTGGCGTCCATCCCCGTGCCTCTGTAGCGTTTGGCTGGAGGAGGAGAGGGGTCCGGCACTAGTGCAGGACTAGGAGCTGCTGGAGGCGGGGGGCCACCGGTAGGTTTGCAAGGCGCGCCAGCGCTTGGTCGATTTTCTGAGTAAGCCTTTCTTCGAGGGGGGTCCTCGCTTCCCCCACTGCTCTATAAATAGATGCATCCACCGCGTCGTAGAACTCATCGTCCCATTGGAGGTCGGTCAGGGCATTTTCCCCTCCTTGGGAATCATCATAATATTCAAACTCCATGATGAAAGGCAACAAAACAGCAGGCCAGATGAGTTGAAAGACAGTAATACGGTATGGGTGTCAGACTTGGCTGGTAAAACACCAGATTATGGAAGGGCTGGGTGTCAGCCGGAGTAAAGGGGCGAGAAAACTCGCAATTCAGATCAGAAGGGTAGTTAGCCCTGGGCACGTGTGTCTGGTGGCTGATGAAATACAAGCAAGCAAGAAGATGTTCTGGCCTGGGACTTAAGTGCCCACTAAGCGCGTGAAAACGCTGATTTACAGGACCCAAACGGGCGTAAGGAAGCTCAATACAGACTCCACCTCTCAGTGCCAAGTGGAGCGTGGGAAAATGTACCGTTGATCGGCTGTGTAAAGAGAAATAATGCCCACAGACCGAACGCGGTAATTACACCAAGCGGCGTTCCCTCAGGCCAGAAACCCGCGTCTACGGCGCGTCGCACAAAGCCCTTCTGGGTTTGAATGCGCGCGCCGTAGTAAAACTCCTCACGCGTCCCCTGACGGCCGGAGGAGTGCGGGTGCACCAGACGAGTCGCGTAGGAGCAAAACGCTCCCGCGGCTCCCTTAGCGGGACGCGGCTCTCATCCCAAAACAAACAACAACGCGCTGTTGAGGCGGGCAGCGGGTTGGAAACGAAACATAATGTGGAAACCCGCGCCGCCTCACAAAGCGATCGGGAAAAAAACGGGCAGCACGGCCAGGTAGCCAATACGCTTAGAATGAGCCAAATAACAGGAACGGACACAAGGAAAGCGTTCAAGTGCACCATGGATACAAGCAAATCACATCATACAATATAACGAGACAATTATCCAAAGCATTAAAAACATTATAGAATATGAGGAAAACACTTAACTCGGCTGCGCAGCAGCAAACAAAGAGGAGGAAGGGCCAGTGAGGGCAGACTATCTAGAGGCTGGAGGACCCCAATTGGTGGACCCAGGACTGTTCTGATTGGACAATTTTGTTTGACTACAGATTTCCCCAGGGTTGATGGGAAATGTAGTCTTGTTGTTTTGAATGGCTGCTGTAGAAATAAAGTGAAGAGAGAAGGCATAATCCTCGCCTCCAGTCCTGACATTGAATTTAAACCTAGGAGCAAGAGTAAGGACCAGACAATTTCAGGAATGTACCCAGACAAACATCAGTCAACAGAAACATTTATAAGTGCATCATGATACCCAAGGTATCAATGTCCCCGATCTCCAAAGAGGACATGCGCTCCTTGGCAGAGGATGGAAGGGATTTGATTATTACAAAAGTCCTCAAACCACAAAGGGTGAGACAATGGAAAATTTACTAAATAGATGTTGAGCTTGGTACAGAGATAGGGTAGGCCAGTGCTCTTTGTGTGGGCCTGAGATGTGAAATGTGTCATGAGGTCAAAAATCTCAGAATGGGGCCAGGACACAGATGTCTTACCCAGTGTTCGAGGTGTGCTCGCAGTAAAACGTCTGATGTTTCAAATGCAGAGCTAAAGCCCCCTAAGGCAGCCTTGAAGCTACCTTTTTAGCCTTTCTGTGTAATAGACACATCTGTTCATGGATGCTTATGTTCAAGCAGATCAAAGGCCTGCTAAGTTCCTACCATCTCTCGCATGATCAGAGTAGATGCCTGTCATTCTCCGAAGTACCACTTAAACTCCGACTTTCACTCCTTCTCTGTGCGCCCATTCTGGTCCCCTTTGACCAGCTGGATGTGGAACGAGAGAAGATGTGGTACAGCGAGACTCGTGGTGTGCGCAGCGTCCCCTGCAGGAGCACGTGCCCAGATTGCAATCCTAGCTGCAGCAGCAGAGCCAGCAAGCAGGGCACAGACAGTATTTCTTCTCCTGGCAGCTTTCGTTAGAGGGCAAAACTAGCGCTAATGAGCTACTGAGGGATTATATTCATGAATGTAAATTTGGATAGTTAATTATCTGAATATGGGGCAATTAATGGGCTTCGAATTAAGGAAATTAAATAGAAGCTAATATGATCATTTACTGAGCAGGTAAAAGCAATTACTGTGCTCATGATGAGGGCAATTCGTGAGCTGATGGGGGAATTAATGATCTACCGATGCGGAGAATACTAGCTTGGTAATGTGGGCAAATACAAAAATGATAAGATAAATAATGGATGATGGGTCAGAGAGTGATCTGATGGGGGTAAAAAATGGACCTATGACAGTAAACAACTGTCTAATTACTAAGCAAATAATCCTCAGTGAAGGGAGAAACTAATAAGCTGTTGATTAAGTTAATTACGTTAATTATTCGAGTAATTCATGAGCCCATTGGGTAATTAATGAGATGAGAGCGATGTCAAACACTGAGCCAATGGTGGATAAGCAGTGGGCAAACAATTGAAAAAATATTGAGCTGATGATGGAGCACATCATGAGATGATAACAGGCCAACCGATGTATGGATGAGAGGACAATTCATGATTACTGAAAGGTCAGATAACCATCGGATTGTGGAATAAACACGTAGCTGGTGGTGAGGCAAATACAACTGGAAGCAAACTGTGGATGTATAAAAGAAAGGTTTGTATATTTCCTTATGAACTCTTGTCTGTCCTTGGCCAGGATTGCAGGGCACTTTGTGCGTCTGATTATAAAATAAGCCTTTTATCGCGAAGATTGTAATTTACCAGAGGCACTTGCTGGTATAGCGGCTTTATACTGAGATTTACATAAGCTACATTTTATATATGGCTGTGGTTAAAACCGGGCGTGAAAACATTCCTCCAGGGAAGCACCACTCCGCCTGCCGTGTGACATTTCTCTCCTTCAATCCTCTCCATCTATTATCCAACCACCCTTATTTTCCTCATTAGTTTGTGCCCGATTGAGTTCCAGTTTCCATGGTTACAAACCACTGCAGTGCATTAGCAGCAAGAGCGCTGTTCCTGCAAAGGAGCAGGCCATATGCTCTCCCTGCTGGCAAGGTTATTAGTGATAATGGGATTCAGTTGAGTGTTGCCATGGAGACTAGGAATAATGGGGCCTGGGAGGAAGAGGCAGTGAATCAGTTTCACTACATCATGCGTGTTACAGCCGTGTGCACCAACCCCCTCATTTATTTGTCTGGTTTGTAAGAATGAAGACCTTGTAACCGTTCTTATTTAAGGAAAGATGTGTTTGTAAATAGCATGATGAGTCAATAAGCTCTCAGGAGCACATGCCTTTGTTCACATGGATGTAGGTGCCAGGTCCCAACCTCAATCTCTCAATGAAATGGTTAAATTCAGGTGAGGCAAGGCTGACTCATAACCCCAGGCAGTGGAGCATATCCAGTCCACGTCCTCCATGCTTCAGGCTCTATACAGACATTAGTCAATATTAAGGGAAGTGTCTCACTATTTGGTCAGGAAGAGGCTCAGTGCATGTCCAACAAATGATTAGATGCATGATTCCATTGGAATCAGCATTCGCACCACTTTGACCACGGGCCACATAGAAAACAAATCCATAATCACGATAATGTACTTTTGTAGTGGCCCAACTGGCCCCATTATATCCATAGCGATAGACTCCCAAGGATTCTTTGGGCCAAGATTATCTCTCATACGGGGCCTGAGAGTTTGAAGAGACTTGTCTGCTCTAGAGCATTCTATGCTCTCTGACCAAACACTCTATATCTTAATCAACACCTGGCCACCTGAACAATTTTTTGACCATGGCTTTAGTCCGATTTATGCCAAAATGGCCTTTGTGACATAGCGTCAAAATGTTATTATGAAGGCTATGAGGAGGAACTATTCTTTCTCCCCTCACAATTACCCAACTGTCAAAGAATAATTCAGAATGTATTTCTCAGAACGGTCTGATAGCAGCTGCTAAAGTTCTTTTATCAGGCCATGCTCTCAGAATGAATTTAACCACTTCTTGTAGTATTGCATCACTCTTATATTCCCGTTCCCATTTCTCTTGCCTCACTGCAGGCAAACCATTGTCATGTATGTGTCACATGAAATCCGTTCCACTTTTCATCCTCACATACTTCTAGCTGCATTGGCATCCTGGAAAGAAAATTCGCAACCACATTTTCTTTCCCTGGCATGTACACAGCTGTGTAAGTGAAATCCTGCATGCGCATGGAAATTCTGGCAATTCTAGCAGAAACATTGGTGGTATCCTCCTTTGTCAATAATTTCACCGAAGGTTTATGGTCATAACGAATGGTAATAGGCCTCCTCCATAGAAATGCTCTGAAATGCTCCAGTGCCCATGCACAGGCTAATGCCTCTTTCTCAATGGTTGGATATTTCTCTTCTGTAGGCTTTAATGACCTAGATGCAAGTGCTATTCAACCTTCATCAGCAAATTGTAGAAGTACGTACACAACCATGCGGTAGTTCCAAATGTACTTTCTTGGCAAGGTACAGAGCATAGAGGACACGTCGTTACAACCGGCTGTCCACCCTCAACTTCTCCAGCCCTCCAGCATAACTTGCTAGAACTAGAACCTTAAAGTAAATGAATATAAGTGAGCCCACATAAGTCACGAGCCCACATCACCTGCCCATTCCAAGGCTGAGGAATAGATGGTGAAGGGGTCGCAAATGTTCGCAATAGAGAGGACTCTGCTCTGGAACACCCCCACTGCCTGAATCAATGCAAGATGTCGGTGATCAGTGACTCTTCTAAAAATATAAAGACCGTAACCCCTCAACTTATACTAAGTCCTGATCATCTCTGGCAACACGAAGAGCACTATGAAAATGCATAGAGTAAATCATGAGGTGGTGCCTGCCTCCTGATGGAATTTTTTCTTTTGCTGTGGTATATTGCCACAGTCCATGCATACATTCATTATGTGGTCTGGGGTAGCCTATTCTCCCTAATCTCAATAAATTTACTGCTGAATACTACTGCTCCGAACCTAAAACTGACAGCCTGCTCTATGTCTGGAAAGTTTAACAACAGCCTACCCTGCCTTTCCATGCAGAACGTTACCACAGCTAATAGCCAAGATGGTGTCTTTGTTCCTACTTGTGTATATTACACTGTATTCCATTTTGTCTTTTCAGGTGGCAGCCAATTTATTGCAGGCATGTATCAATGTCTTCCACACTTACCTATGCACCTCAAATGTGAACATATTGAAGATTTTGAATATTAT
This sequence comes from Calotriton arnoldi, assembly GCA_963921515.1. Classification (NCBI taxonomy): domain Eukaryota; kingdom Metazoa; phylum Chordata; class Amphibia; order Caudata; family Salamandridae; genus Calotriton; species Calotriton arnoldi. Next base: position 527,144 of record CAWUFW010003530.1, on the reverse strand, counting down.
ACTACCTCATTTGTCAAAGGTTGAAATGGAATATTTTTGTAGATAATATAAAGCACAACTCTATCATTGCAGAATAATCTGAAGGCTGTGACCTACGCAAAACATAATGATTAAACAGCTGTGTGCTACTGCATACACCCTTTCCTTCTTTAAAGCTTCTCTCTCTTTTCATATGTTAATGATGCATTCATTCAAACATTAAGGATGTTCTTGCACCTTATTAGCCGCTGCCCCATTATTTGAATGAGATCCCTCTTTGACTATTTAGATGCCTGGACAAGTGTTTGCCTCTTTCTCAGGGACCGTTGTTCTTGTTGCTTGAGTTACAAATCCTTAGAAAAAACAGAAAGACAAGAGGCGTTTGGCAAAACAGGAACCGTTTGTTTAATTAAACATTACGGCCGGGAGAGCAGTTACAGGCACGAGTACTGTCTCAATTTACAATTGATATATGTCCTTCTTTTATACATAACATGACAGATTATAAAAGTTTCCGGTGTACCATATATGGTGCAGAAAGTTAGTTGCTGCCTTTCGAGTCATAAATTAATGGTCTAGTGGTTACTACAGGTGGGTCTCGACCTCGTGTGGACACAGTGTGGCCAGTAAATACCATGTCCAGATGTTCTGCATCGGGAGCGTGTGATCACTGCGTGTGCTAGGTCCTGATTGGCTATGTGTTCCTAACTCATGTGGCATCTGACTTTTTATGGTCAGTGTCACTGCTTTCCCCGCGTGGCTCCGCCACTACGTAGCTGCCCCCTGAGTGCGCTCTGCCCCTTCTGGGTCAGGTGTTCGAGGCTCTCATCCACCCGCAGGCTCCTGCCTGTGCCTCATCCCTGGTGGTCCAGTGGGAGAGCATTCTGCTCTTCTGCTGTTCTTCCCTCTGTCCCTCTGCTGCTTCGGTCTTTTCTTTGCTCTCTCTTTTTCTTTCCTCCTACTCTTTGTGCCTTTTTTCTTTTCTTGCCTTTTTCTCAGGTTTTTTTTGCCTCTTTACTTGTGTTGCTTCTTTTTCTTGCCCTCCAGCGCTTTCCCGTTTTCCCGCCGCTGCTGACCACATTGGCCCCTCCCTCCTTCCCCTCCAGTGCATCGTTTTTCCTGCTCCCTGCTTCCAGCCTCCCAGCTGGCCAGCCCTCCTCCTCACAGTACTTAATGGTGGCCGCCACGTGGCCACGCAGCAGGCGTGCCAAAGGCAAGCCCATCTGTGACCAGACCACACCCAGCGCCAGGGACTCTGGTCCTACGACCTGCCACCAATACGACGCCAGTATTCTACACGATCTCAACCCTGAACGCAACAACTGCAGGCTCTCAACACCAACCAAAACACCCACGGCCTGCTCTCCTGCCTTCACTGCCGCCTCACCTTCACCCACCTCCATACCCAGGCTCCCTCACCCAACCTACGGACCCTCACCGCACCTATGCCTCTCAAGTGCATCCTCGTAAATGTACAATCCCTCCACAAACACGCCAAAGAGATCTGGGACCTCCTCGCCGCCGCCTCGCCTGACATCGCCTTCCTGACTGAAACCTAGACAAACTCCTGCTCAGTGCCAGACATCGCCACCACCATACCCGACAGCTACAAGATCATCCGCAAGGACCGTCCCATCCGGCCAGGTGGAGGCATCGCCATCGTCCACAAAAGCTCCCTCCGACTGACCACCAACACAGACGAACCAATGACCCACATGAAACACCTCCAATTCCAGATCCAGACCAACCCAAAAACCACCCTCCATGGCACTCTCATCTCCAGACCACCCAGTCCCCGCGCCTCTTTTACCAACGCCATCGTCGACCTTATCACACCCAAGGCCCTCGCATCCACTGACTACATCCTACTCGGAGACCTCAACTTCCACCTTGACAACCAAAAGAATCCCAACACCTCCTCCCTCCTTGAGAACATCGCTAACGTAGGACTTAAACAGCTAGTCACCTCTCCCACGCACACAGCAGGACACACACTTGACCCTGTCTTTGCCGCAGGAAACAGCATCTCCTACAGCCACACCACTGAACTCCTCTGGACTGACCACCACTGCATCCACTTCTCTATCAACAAACCCACCGCACAAACCCACCGCACTATCAGCATACCCACTGTTTACCTTGCAGAAGCTGGAACAGAGTCACAGAAGATCAACTCACCACCTTCCTCACTGACACCTCACCTACGATATCCTCAGACGTCAACACCACAGCTGTGGAGTATACCAGGGCTCCTCCCTCAGCCCCACCCTCTTCAGCATCTACATGGCCCCCTCACAGCCATCGTTAGGAACCAGGGGCTTAACATCGTCTCCTACGCCGACGACATCCAATTGATCCTCTCCCTCACCAAAGAACTTACTGTCACCAGGAACAACTTCCACAAAGGAATGAAAGCTGTCGCCGCCTGGATGAAGGACAGCTGCCTGAAGCTTGACTCGGACAAGGCAGAAGTCCCCATCCTGGGAGCCTCCCCCTCTGCTTGGAATGACTCCTGGTGGCCCTCTGCTCTAGGAAGCCCCCAACCCCCAAGAACCACTCACGAAACCTCTGCATCGTACTGGACTCCTTGCTCACAATGGAATGCCAGATAAACACTGTCTCCTCAGACTGCTTCAACACACTCCGCCTGCTTCGAAAGACCTTCAGATGGATTCCCCCGAATCCAGGAAGACAGTCTCCCATGCCCTGAGCAGCAGCAGACTCCACTACAGCAACGCACTCTACACCGGCGTCACCCAGAAACTCCTCTGAAGACTCCAGAATGTCCACAACACCACAGCAAGACTAATCCTCACCATCTCGCAGCCACATCACTCAACATCTCTGCGACCTCCACTGGCTCCCAGTCAACAGAAGAATAAACTTCAAACTCCTCATCCATGCATACAAGGCACTTCACAACACCGAACCCGCATACCGGAATCACTGCCTCACATTCCACGTACCCAACAGACACCTCCGCTACGCCCAGCTTTCCCTGGCTACCGTCCCACGAATCTGCAAGACCAGAAACAGAGGACTGTCCTTCTCCTACCTCGACTCCAAGACATGGAACACCCTGCCCATCCACCTCAGGAAATCCCCCTCACTGATGCAATTCAGGAAATACTTCAAGACCTGGCTCTTCGGATGACTCAGCACTTAGTCTGATCCTCTGCGACACAGTGCCTTGAGACCCTTACGGGTGAGTTGGTGCGCTTTACAAACCCTGACTGCGCACATCCTCTGGCCATGAGGTAATCTTCCCTGACTATTGTAATGTCGATGCGCCTATCTGTGGGATTGAGCATGAGTTTCCTGCCTGAGTGTTTGCCTGCCAGCTACGCACCCTCCCCCCTGTGACCTATCAATCAGTAATCTCAGGCCTAGGTCTCAGGGCGTACTTGACCACATATTTGCGAGTCGAGGTTGATGTGGAGTTCAGAATGGGTGATTCTATTAATCAAGACGAGATTTCATTTTTATTGATGAATGCATTGATCTTCATATTAACATTCCCCCCTCTAGTTGATTTTTCAACTACACTATCTAACTCATGCATTTGGACAGTTACTTTATTTGGGACCTGTTGTTCCTTATGCTTGCTTTTGGCTACAACTACCTTCCTAATTACTTGCATTCTTCCCAGTTTGAGGACTGCATTTTTACAGCAGGCCATCCCTAATTGTAAAACCCTGCATTCCAATAGCAACATAATGATAACTGGCAACAGTGATTTTACATAATCAGGATATCCATAGTGGGAGTCAGGAGAGCCAATTCGAAAGCCACTCCTGCTCAGGGGCACCTCCCTCTTGAATGCTTGAATGGCAAGCATCAATGTTTCATTGTCCATGTCATTCCCTGGGATGAACGTATACCAGGCTGTTCCGATCTTAGCACAGACCCCTCCCTCCATTGCGGTCATTATGTCCAGCACATAACGGTGCTGCATTACCATGAGGCGGATTGTCTGCGTTTCTTCCTTGATAGAATTGAGGCTGAGCTCAGTGCTTTTCATCATTTTGAGCATCTCCTACTGGGTGGTTTGTAGCCAGCGGGCATTAGCCTTTGTCTGCAGGGTAAAGAAGGGTATCAACCTCCCTGCACCCAGCTGTGCTTCCGTGAACAGTCTAATTTCTTCTGGAATGTCTTTGAACTGTGCCCAGTCAGAATAGGCTGCAGCTCTCTTTTCACAAGCTTGGTGCAGCAAGGTTGTATTTTTCCTTAACGGGTTCTGGTACAAGTCCGATAGCTCTTCTGAAGGAATGACCAAGGTCAGACTGTGCATGATGACCAGGGAACACAGTCCCCTCCATCCGGGAACAAGCTGAGCTTAGGCATGCTCGTTAGTTTGAATCCATCAGTGTAGAGGTGCCAAATTACATATGGATACATAATATCACTCCGCAGTTAGCATTCATGTGCATCGGAAGCGTTCCTTGGTCTCTGAAACATAAGGAATACAGTGTAAGTTTCCATACAATCAGGGGTTGTCCTTTCCCTTCTAACCAAGTGTATCCACCCACCTCGGTGTCTCAAATTTCCTGACATGGGGTAGTCATACTTTCATTCAACCCTCCCCCATGAGGCCCATTCTGCTTTTAATCCCTGAGTTGGAAGGCCCTACATAGGAATTCCATGTTGGGAGACCACTTGTTTAAGAAGAGCCCCCTGGATACACTAAGAGCCACTCTCGATCCACAGATGGATGCTGGAGCAGACATGTTTGTGCACTGAGTTGGGTGTTTTGCTACCTTCAAAAATCTCTTCTGCGGGAAATATCGGGGCTATGTAATTTCTTCCCCTATTGAACACTTCTTACGCATCCTGTCCAGCTCGGTTTGGATATCAGTGGATTGAGTGAGAATGTATAGCGCTGTTGAGTTGGTGTCGTATCGGGTTTTGTTTACAACAACCCCCTTGTTGGATTGGATCTTGACTCTTATTCTGCATAGGTAGAAGTGAATAAAGCATTTTGCTTTCTCGGGGGCTACTTCTTGGGACAAATAAAGCCTATCTGTGCCTACAGCATGTGGGATCAATGAGTAGACATAACCTGACCTGGCTGATGCTTGGGAGCCGACTGTGGTCATGTTCTGCTACCATGTGTTATGCAAATGGGAGGTGTGCAGTGCATGTGGGATGCTGGGGTTCTGTTTCGTGTAATTGTAGGTAACATAGGAGAGGTCCCTACATAGGCACTGTAGTTCCCCTTCAGTGAATTTATTTTGACTCGGCAATTCCTCTGTAGTACTCAAGTATGGGACCACCCATAGTAGGCAGCTCGTATATAACCATATATAAGTATACATAACTTTTGTCGCAACACTGCAGTTCTTGGTTTGTGTCTCCTGGGAGTCGTCTGTGCTCCCAGGATGGCTGTGTTTCTTCTGACCAGTTTACAAAAAGTTTGCAGTTTTTAATTAAAGGGTGTCATCGCCATGGAGGGGCTCAACTGCACGTTGGAACAACGCACCCAAGCATTTTACCTCTCCTCCTTGAGGCCCGTGTGTGTTATGCAGGCCCCTCGCTGAGGGCCTGTGTTTTTTTCCTCATTCTATTGGCACAAGTTTGGCAATGTCTTTTTTCTTTTGGGTAGTCGGGGTTGACGACAAGTGCGTTGGTGCACTTTGTTGTCTTTGCGGTTACCTGTTTTTGAAAGAACTTGGTTGATTGGTAATTTAGCTAGTTACATAAGCTCCGTTATTAGGGGTTTTGGAGACCCTGAATTTTACCCCAGGGGTGCGATCCCATCAAGCTACCAGTTGCCATCTGGTGAGGTGTCGGAAGGCAACCCCTGTTATATAAGTCTTTTGGTGATTAGGGGAGTATGGGTGATTAATATAACAGTATTTACAAGAGATATTATTTATACAAGCCGTTGAGCCCCCACCCAATCCTGCTAGAGTGTTTTGGACCTTCTCCGACAGTTTGGTTCTGGGTGATCAGATTAGTGTTAGGTATGTTTGTGAAGTGGTCTCATGAGTTTAGAGAGGGATAGAATTGTGGCTTTAGCAGGAGTTCTATGGGCGTCACTAGTTTTACCAAAGGCGCCTCGCCTGGTGTGTGCATAAGAGCATGGTTGCTGTGCGACCCCTTCCTGAGGCTATTTTCCTGCTGGGGGATACCTGTTTCTGACATTACCCACAGTTGCTCTTGCAATGAGTTGTGTATTTCAGTCTTTATATGATCGCTATATGTGCGTAGAAAGGTAGGAAGAGGGGGAGTATTGCCATATGGTGTCGCTTGTGCTTCCCACGTGCCCTGTGAACACATGTTTATGCTTGTGCATCTCCGTGTTCCTGGCACATGACTCTCCCTTGTGGCCTCAGATACATGGCTTTGGCTGATCTCGACCCCGCCTTTTTACCTGAAATCTTCTTTTTGGGCTAATTTTAGAAGTTTTTTAGTTTAGTTGTGGGCATGTCCTTGAGCTGCATCATTCATTGTTTCACTTGCCCCGTGAGGAGAGGGTCAGAGGCTGCTCTGTGGTTCTTCCCCCCTCCCCTATGCCGCCCCATGGGGTCGGCAGTCAGGGCTGACTGTTTCCTGAATGGTGCCTGCAAGGTTGGGGCATCATGAGTGAACTATGTTTGGAATGGAGCTGATCCTGGAAGGGGAGCACCTGGCGCCCTGCCTTCCACTTGGAGGAGGGGTAGAGGCCCGGAAGCCTCCACCCCTGGCACCCCCTCTCCTCAGACCACACCTTGCTTTCTATCAGCATTTTCTGGTGGACCCTCTGTCCCTAGCTTTTGACTGGGGTCTCTTGGGCTCTTCAGACTTGATACAGTCATTAATTGCCTAATGAAATTGGTGCTCATTTTGATGATCTCTGGTGGAGTTAAAGGTTGGGTGATCCCCCAACTGGAGTCTCAAACTTGTCATCATGCTGTGGTAGGGTGACCAGATTTCTAAAGCCAACAAGTCAGGATACCTCACAAAAATAGAAGTAGGACTCCAATTTCACATCGCAGAGGGGCGCAGGATGACTTGACAGACAGAGCTTCACCTACGGAGCTAGCACAGACCCTGAGGCGCAAAGGAGCGTCAATTAAATGTACCTGTTACACAGACAATCATGGGTGCTAATGACACTGGTTTCTAAGAAGACTGGCACTTATTCCTGCAACGAAACTCATAAAAACTAGTTCAGTGGAGCCTCTCCAAAATCTGGGAGAATTTGCCGGGGCAGAGAACCCAAAAATCGGGACTGTCCAGGCAAATCTGAGATGTCTGGTCGTCCTACACTGAGGCCTCCTAGCTTACTGACTCTCGCGTGTGGGGGCTGTAGTGCTTTGGGGTCTTACCATCCCAGGCACAAGAAGGACATTGTTCCAGCCACTGAGGATGGCTTCATTCATCACTGAAAGGAGGCCTCCATTGATTTGGAGGGTTCTAGCACATTTGGGGGGGGCTGTCGTGACTACACGCCGTGAAGGAAACGCCAAGTTTGGACATGATGCGAGAGAAAATGGGGACCTTTTGGCTTGGTAATTGGAATGTGTCCCATTAGACTTTGGCTGCGGGACCTCGGTGTCTGCTTTTTAAACAGTTTTCTTTCCCACCCCCTCGTCACACTGCCCTGCCCCAGGGGTGTGGCCAGTGAACCCCACCCTGGGAGACCAGCAGCGGAGTGGGGCCTAGTTTCTGTAGGCGCTTAGGCAACCCAATTATTCTGTGCTCCCACGGACTCACCACCGATGCCAAACTTAGTGTGGCCACCTGATCAATACAGCTCACAGCAGCTCTGAATTCCTGTAATCAAGTAAAAAACTTTTTGAACCCCCAATGCTATCTGTAGTCCTTTCTGTTCTGATACAATCTTTTTTTGGAAAAGGGAGTAGGGGTATGCTGGTCGTGATAAGTCGCTGGGATTATTACTACATGTCTTCATCTACTGGTGGGTCTATTTTGCTGTGAATTGTTTTGCTCTGTGGTTGTGTGAAGGCGCTACTTCCCCACACAGTCACCCCTCCTTGCCGGGGTTGTGACTCAATCCCTTTTGGTCTGGGTTCCCTATCTGTGGTTGTTGCTGCCACATGCTCGCTCAAGCACTTGATCCCTGCTGCAGTTGTGTGCCGACCGGCAGACCTCCCTGCGACTGAGTGTGTGATGCATTCTGATTACCCTGTGCTTGGTACTGAGGAGGGACATTAATCATATGCTGTCGCATGGGGTTTTGTGGCAACTGGCCCTGGCTCTCTAACCTTTGCTGCTTTTGCTGCTCATGATATGCCTTTGTCCGGCATGCCTCTACCAGGTGACCTCACCGTCGTCAATAGTAATACTCTCTAATGTCTGGTTGCAACCAGCCTCCCGGCCTCCACTACCATAACCTGTTTTTGCTCCTGGACTACCTGATTGGAACCCTCATAAGTTTTGCAGTGGAGCCCCCATTGTGACTGATGCCATCTGCATGGCTGCGGCCATCACTGCCCCCTCGAGGGCAGTCTTTTTCAACTTATGCAGCACTAATTTTGCTGTGTCTCTTTGGGGCAAGCTCCTCTCTACCCCTTTCTTGCTTTTTTATGGTAATGGAGTATGTGAACTTGTATCTCCCACCAGGGTTTGGTATCTAAACCAACTACGCTGTCCAACCCACTCTGTATCTCGGTGGGTAACCCTTTCTTCAAAATATTACAGAAAAATATGACTTGTGAGCCTGTATTGGTCCACGCTGTCCGGTTTCTTGTCCTCATCTTTCCCTCATTCCATTTGGGAAATTGCTTATGCTTTCCTCTGGCTTCAGGGTCCCTGCCATTAGCCCTCTTACATCTGGGCGGTTGGGGAATATTTCTCTCAGGGCGGTCCAGATCCAGTGCCTGTGCATATTAAAAACGGCCTGTCATGCTGGCTAAGACCTATCATATTGGTCCCTCTCCTGAGTCCAATCTGCAAAATGGCACGCAAAAGTCTGGCCTTCCTTTTTGGTTGTTATCTCCCACAGGGTTAGATTATCTTAGTCGTGCACCTGTGCAGAACAGTGCATATCCTCGTTGCAGCTTCCCTCGTGTGCACTCACAGGTGCCATTTTGTTTTTCCTGCATCGCAGGTGGGTAAGTACCAGGCTGCCTTCTTTCTTTATCTCTTGGTCAGCTCCTCTCCTTTGTTGACTGGATGGTGTGGCTCTGAGCCCTGCTAGTAACCTTTCATCTACCTCCGACTCTTCCCAGCGCTGGGCCTGTACCTGGCCCGCTTCCCTCATGATAAGAGTGCTCTGTCCTGTACTCTTGCTCTAATTCCTGGTTGTGCACCCTTTCTCTCTTGAGCATCAGCTCTCACCTCTCTTCCTCACGCTGTCTGGTCTGTCTCTTTTGCTCAAAGCTATGTGCTGCATTTGTTAGCCTGGCTTCACCCTTAAATGCACTCACCATTTCCCACTCTGCTACCTGGTCACCCCTTGTAGCCCCACCCTTGTCATCAGTACCCAGGGGACTGGAGCTCCCATCTTCTGAGCTCGCTGAGTCACTATCGAGAACTGCCACAAACTTTCCTGACACTCATTTACGCTTGCCTGAACCAGTGAGAATGTGTATTTTACCTGCCTTTGAGGTGTCACGTGTTGAGTGTGGTGGACGGTGAGTCAAGCTTTTGGGGACCTTGGGCTGCGTTAGAGGCATCTGGGCTTGCTCGCTTTTGGATTTCTCAGTCTTAGACCTAAGTGTACCATTTTTGGTGGGGGGTTCATCACCTTCTACTATTATTGAGTTTGAATATCCTAATGCAGGGGGAGCTGGTGTGAGTTATTCCATTCCTGCATATGGTGGGAACGGTGCCGTTGCCTTGCTCGCTATCAGCACTGTGGGGTTATTGGTTAGAATTTCTTCAAAGATGGCCCATAATTTTAACACTGACTCTCATTTGTCTCTCTTCTGTCCTGCATATTTAGGGGCATATTCAAAACGAAGTGGCAGAGCATGCCGTTGGCCTTCTTGGCTTAACGCCACACTCCACCACTTTTGAAACATGGGGCTGCACCATATTTACAACAATATGGTGCAGCCCTGCGTTTCCCCCTGCACATGCGCTAAATTTAGCAGCCTAGCGCCAGCGCAGGCATCATTGCACCATAGTGCAAGGGTGCCTGCATTGAGGGGAAGATTGTTTATGTGCAGGAAGATGTCCCTTCCTGCACATAAACAATCTTTAAATGGCGTTTTGTCACTTTTATTTGTGCTGCTTAATGCAGCACACATAGAAGTTACGTAATGTCATTTTTTTTAAAAGATTGTTTGTTTATGTGCAGAAAGGGTCACCTTCCTGCACATAAACAATCAGTGGCTTTTTGCTGTTTCTATGTGTGCTGCACAATGCAGCACACATGGAAACAGCAAAAACATGGAGAAATGAAGCATTTCTCCTTGTTTCTTAAGAACAGGTTTTCCCTGGTCTTAATTTTGGTGCTGCCTCCTATTTATGCTGTCCCCTCAAAAGGTGTTGCGGTGAAACGCCCACCGCAACACCCATTGCCCTCCCCCTTCCCGCTGCCTTGTAAATAAGGCGAAGCACATATCGCCACAGGAACTTCACTAAAAGCGCCACAATGCAATATGCTGAGCGGGAATGGCGCAGTCCCGCTCAGCATATTATGAGTTCCTGGACCGCCAGGCTTTTCATGGTGGAGCCACACCATGAAAAGGCTGGCGGTGCAGGAACAAAGGGGGCCCTACAGGGCCCCAATGGCCACCCCGCGAAGGGGATACATCCTGTCTGTACCGCCCCAAAGTTCCAGCACAGCATGGACGTCCACATCCATGCTGTACTGGAACTTTTTTGCTGTTCCCATTGTGGTGCCTGTTTTCCAGGCACCACCATGGGAATAGCAAAGAACCGTTGACCGCAGTACGAGTTGCACATTTGCACCTCGGAATACAGTTGGTGGTGCTTCCTCGGCTTAGGCGCAGTGGAGGCGGCATTGCGCCGTCGCCGCTGCGCCAAAGTCATAATCAGGCCCAAAGTAACCAAAAATTAGGGCCTAATTATGATCTCGAGCAGACTGCAATTACAGTGCGACCGTACATGGTGCGGTCGCATACTCCCATTTGTCTATGGAAGCTTGTACTGTGGCCATAAACCGGCTGTACCACAAGCTCCCATAGACAAATGGGATAATCTGTTAATCCCTTCACTGCGCACACACAGTGCAGGGATTAAAAGGGGGGGCACCATAGGTGCTCCCTCGGCCCCAACCGGAGGCTGCAGGGTGCAGGTAGCCCTGCTAGGGCCCCCCAATGTTGCTTTCCGACAGGTTCTCCATGTCGGAAAGCAATACATGGAAAGCCTGTCGGAAACCGTCATCGTAATCCCTACGGCGGAAACGCCGTCCATAGGCATTACAGGCAGGCGTCCAACTGGCCGATGGGCTCCTTGAGCCTGGCAGAAGCCAGCCGGAATGACCTGCCGGTTTCACTTTCGACCGCCTGCATCGTAATGCGGCGGTCAAAACTGAAACCGTGATGAGACTCGGAAAGCCCCCGACCTGCAGTCGGAGGCTTTCCGACTCTCATCGTAATTAGGCCCTGAGTGTGGAGAGAGATATCAGAATATTGCTGTCAAAATGTTGTCTGACTAAATAGTGCCTCTAAAAATATTGCCCCACTGGAGTTAATTATAGAAAATCTACACCCTACGGAGGGATCTTCTCGTAAATGACATTTCGGATAAAATATTCATATCAGAGGATATTTCTGTAGGTGATATGCTGATAAACAACTTGTATGGGTGTTCACCTCAATTGCATTTCTTCTTCCATTACTATGTGAACACTCACTTCGACTCTTCTAGGTCATTCTCTGAGCAAATATAGAGAACAAAAATTTCAGATTATAGCAATATTGTGTCACAAATATCTTCTACAAAATTATTGAATTCACAAAGGTTGTATGTAAACTACAAAACTATTGTGTCAAAAATATTGTAAAACACAATAGCACCAAAAAAGGTAAGAATGACGTTTTCTTAATAAATTATTTATTTACACTATTAAATTAGTAAATAATAATATAATTTAAAATTAATAGTTTTAGTATATTATATCACATATTTTTATATGTAATAAACGGATTCTTGCATCGACAACAGGATTCCTTGTGCTTGGCCCTGAGAGTGCGTGATTTGTGGACTGGGATCAGGATTTATCACAGCTGGTGTGCTCCCCCGGCGTATGCGCCACTTCCCTTGGGTCCCTCGATTCCGGAAGGAGCGCTTGTGTGGAAGAATATACATATATTTATATACATATATATATTATTTAAAAATATGAAACAATAAGTAAATATTTTTAATACATTAAATTAAAAATATCAACAATAACATAAAAAAATAAAAATAATCAAACATATATAACCAACAAATATTTCCAGCAATTCTGACTTTCTTTTGGGGCGTTCCATGTTGGTGCTTGTGACGAAGGAGTCCATTCCTCATAAACAATTTCCATCCAAACAAAGGGTAAATGGCACTCAAAGATGGTGTATTATTATAGTGATTCACAGGTGACAATCACACCAAAAAAGATTAAAAACTAGATGAGTTGCATTAGTTCTTGGTCATGGTTCCAACAAAGTCATTTTTCTATGTTGCCTTTTATATACTTTGAATTCCATGAGACCATTAGCTGAATTCTGGGATCTATAGTTCATTGCCCAATTGTCCATTGCAACATAGAAAATACCATCCTGACTGTTCATTATTTCTTCTAAATGAATCTATAATAATATTAATCATTTCACAATCCATGATGAACTTTACATTTCTCCCTTTACAGCCGAACTGGGTTGTAAAATGAGAAATAAAAATGTCATGATGGATTGTGAAACCAACAAATGTAAGTAGCCTAATTTAAATATTAAAATGAACATATGAATATATTTTTAATTAATAATTAAATAGATATGCATATTCACATTTCAAATATAAAACCGATATTTACACAGTAAAAATTATTACATTATTATTATCATTGAAAGAAACTAAAAAATGTAAATTAAAAAACATGTATTACCCACCTCATTTATATTAACTAATTAAATCAATGAAATTAATATTTAAAAAAATAGTTTAAATAAAAAAGTACATTTTATAAAAAAATTATAAACATTAAAAACATTTGATTCTTACAATTAAACATAAATAACAGTAGCAAAAATAGGTAATGTAACTCCAATTTTTTTTTAAAATAGGAAAAGTGTTATACAGATTACACTCAGTATCCTCACTCCAAAGTAACCAAAACCAGGAAAAGTGTTGGACATCGGAGACCTTAGATTTACTATTTTTACTCCAGTCTAAGCAACACTAGGGGAAAAGTTGGACTTCGGAGGGGTTTGATTTACTATTCCCACTGTAATTTAAACAGCGATAGGTAAAGTGTTGGACTTAAAAGGGTTACATTTACTATTTACATTCCAATCTAAGCACCAGTTGTGAAAATATTTGCTTTTGGAGGAGTTAAATTTGATATTCCAACTCAATCTAATCACCAGTAGTGAAAGGGGTTACATTTACTATTTCCACTACAGTCTAACCAACAGTTGGGATAATGTTGGACTCCACTCCAATTTAACCAGCAGTAGTGAAGACTTTGGATTTTGGAGGGGTTAGATTTGCTATTCCGACTCCAATCTAAACAGTAAGGAAATATTCGACTTTGGAGGGGTTAGATTTACTATTCCCACTCCAATCTAGGCAACAGTAAGAAAACTATTTAACTTTGGAGGGTTTTGATTTACTATTGCCACTACAATCTAAGCAATGGTAGGGAAAATGTTAGACTTCGGAGAGGTTACATATACCATTCCAACTCAGAGTCATTTTGTAAAAAACATTTAAATACTTAACTACATAAAATTATTAAAACATTTAAAATAAACGTTTTTCTACATACATTTAAGAATATACATTTCATTAAAAATAATGTAAAATAAATTACCAAATAAATTAAATAATTGAATACATTGGAATATAATTCACTTTCTTTCCTAGTACCGATAAAAAAGCAAACACCAAAAATAATATAATTACAATGTTATTTAAAATACCAATTACAATTTGAAAACAATAACAAATATATAACACATTTTACAAAGATTATTATTAAACAGATGTATTAATCAATTAATACAAAACGATTAATCAGATAATTTAAGTAACAAATAATCAATGAAAAAAATACGTAATTAGATATCAATTAAACATTTCCCCTACAAACCCAGTGACTCCTCACTAAAATATAAATTACCAATTAAACTACACAAAAGTAAAATATAACTTAAACATCACAAATTAAACTTAAATAAATAAAATAACAATTATTAAATAAAAAAAGTACATGATTATTAACCTATTAAATATTTAGGGGCTTATTACGATATCGGTTGGTGCTGCCTCTGACCAAAACAGTCTCGGACTCGGGACCGACTGACCTCAAGTCCGCGGTTCTGACCGCCTGATTAGGATGTGACAAAACTGTTTGGTTGCGTACTCACTTTTCTCAGTGGGAGCTGTGTCACGGCCGTAAACCGCCCGTAATACAGGCTCCTATAGAGAAATGGGGGTGTGTGTAAAACTCTGCACCCTGTGGCAGGCACCCCTTGGTTCCTGCCACACAGTGAAGGTTTTACAAGGGGGTACTTAGCCAACCGTAGGCCACAGGGTGAAGGGGGCCCCTAGAAGTCGCTTTCCGACAGCCTTTCCGTGTTGTACGACACGGAAAGACTGTGGGAAACCAACATCGTAATCCTGTTGGCGGACAGGCCATCCATTGGGGATTACAGTGCGGTTCCGACAGGTTGGAAGGCTCCGAGAGGCGGTCGGAACTTAGTCAGAATGACCAACTGGTTTATGTTTATTTTACCAACATATTTATTTTAAACAACAACAGTCTCAAAAAATAACTTTCAACATCTAAACACACGAACACAACATAACTTCCAAACACACCTTAAACTATCCATTGTTACCCAAATTTATGGGGAATCAAGAACTGCTGCAAAACTAGTGCAATGCACAATGTCTGACAAGACCCTCTCTAGAAAAAAGAACAAAAAATATTCATGTGGGACAGCGTCCATGTTATACCATCTAAAGCAGAGTGAAGCTGGAGGATCATCTACTTCAGTGGCAGCAGCAACAATTCCTGGTCAGAAACTCCCTTCTAAGGTGCAGACTACTGCAACAGATATGGCTCCAGAGTTGTCAAGAATGGCCACGTACTACATGGACTGTAGTGTTGTTATAAGTGCTGGTGAGCAGTGTGTTACAGGTATTTAAAATGCTGCCAGAAATCATACATGGTGTTTTTCCCCCTTTTATCTTTTTTTGAACATTTCATAAGAGGAGTTCAAGTGAGCAGCAAGAAGGCAATGCAAAGCTGAAGGTCCCTCGACTTCAATAGCAGCACAACAACACCGAAGCAGAGAGTCCATTCAAAAGTCCAATCTCAACTTCACGATTTGGCTCCACAGTTTTCCCCGATTGCATCATACTGCATGGATTGTGGAGTTGTAGTTAGTGCTGGAGAGCAGTCCATACAGTCCTTTGCAATGCTGGAAAGAATAATAAATGTTGATGTGTTTTTTTATTTTTGACATTCATAGTTTTTCTACATTAGCAGGCATTTTATTATCTTACAAAATGGGCATCTAATATCTATTTGTTGTTCATTTTATTATCTTCCAATTTATTGTAACACTACTTATATATAACGTGCCATATACACAAGTCAAACCATCCCTCTACAAATAAATACACAGCTAACTTTTGCCAGTTATCATAAATTACTTTTCCCCTTTTTAAATATAAGTCAACAGTTTGTGTTTAAATCGTCTAGTAAGTGCATCAACAACATATACGATATATAAATAAGATACAGCAGGTGTGGTTTACTCTACAGATTCAAAAGCATTTCCATGTCTGTATTACATTTCTTTTTTTAAACAACAGCCAGTAATAAGACTTCTTTCTCAGCCATCCAACACACTATCTACGACATCGTAATCGGGCGGTCGGACCGCAAACCGGCATTTCCATGTTTGTATTACATTTTCTTTTTTAAACAACAACCAGTAATAAGACTTCTTTCTCAGCCATCCAACACACTATCTATGACATCGTAATCGGGCGGTCGGACCGCAAACCAACCATGACGGTTAGAATGCCTCCCACTGCTGTCAGAAAGCTTCCAACTAGTGGTCGGAGGCTTTCTGACAGACATTGTAATTGGCCCCTTATGTATTCTAAAACATTAAATTAACATTAAATACCAATAAATTATAATGTAATCAACTTCCCACCCTATCCTGCTACAACCTGCTATTCCATTATAAATTATAAATTAAACTTAAAAAAAAAACATATTTAAAACTGCAGACTATGGTGAAAATTTATAACAATTCTACTAAGACTAACACCTAAACTTAATATACTAGTGAGCATATATTACATTATTTAAAAATATATATATAGTTATCATAACTCTATTAAAGTAAACAATTCAACATACAATATTTTTTAAAACAATATTATATACAATTAAAATGATATTCTTACTTTTCGTGATATTTTGTAGTAACAATATTTTCGGCACAATATTCATGTCACACAATATTTTTTTATCAATATTTGTCATTCACCCATCTAGGTAGCACTTAGTAATGTAGAAATTGCTCACAAGATCTGCTCAGGATATTTATGGACCCATGTAACTTAGAGTAGTCTGGAATTCTGACTCACAACTAACTCATTAATACACTTGTGTGCATATGTCACACATACACGTCTAAAATGGTAAATCAGGGAACAGTGTTTAAATCTTACGTTTCATACAATATTGTAGAGAAAAGTCTCATTAGGTGATCATTTATTTTCTGATGGAAATCCAAGTTGACCAGTAGCAGCTGTTTTCTGCATCTTGTTGCTAGGATGAAGATTTTGCCCATCTAATGCAGAGCTATGGAAATATTCTCCAGGCAACTTTGCAATTGGTTTCTAGTATTGTTGGAGTTTAATGGTGTTCTTTGGTTTCAGTTGAGAAGTTTCTTTAACTAGTAGAATTTCTCTTGTTTACTTCTACTCCTGGCACATATGATCCAAGAGAAGCCATTTGTAATTGGCGAACTGGAATTTCAACCAGGTCTGCCTCTAGGAATATATAATGCAAAAGAAGTTACACCTATTAAAGGTATGGTTTTTATTAGTTCTGCAGGACATTTCCATCTCTGGGTAGCACTGTGCATAAGCTCACCTGTTTAACAAACAGTTGACAGCATGGCTAACTGAGCATTTGTTTGGTAGAACAGTGTATCTCACACTGCCTGATTCTTTTTGCCTTTGGTAATTAGAATCAGATCATTGAGCTAGATTTAAGCCCTCTTACTTGTAGCAAATATGCCTTGCTAAGGCTCAGTCATCAAAAATTACATTTGATAGAACAGAAATGTTAGTAATTATAATTCCTATCCAGACTATCTGTCTAAAACCAGATGACAGATAGAATACATGCCAATTAGATCTGTATCATTTTTTATTGATCAAGAGGAATTGTAAAAGCTCAGCCAAGTGCTAAGTGGCAAGGGCAATTCAGACGTGGAAGGGGAAAAAAGCTGAGGTAGCTTGTTACTCCTATCCAATTATAGGAAGTGTCAATATATGCAACACTCTATAAATGAAATTGAAAAGTTCTATTATAAGCTAGCATTACCCACTATGTCATAAGGTGACATTGCGATTTGCACTCTAGTCCTTGCTTGCGAGGCAAGTCTTAATTTGTGCCTGGATTCTAAATTGTAACCCAAACTAAACTTACTGAACACTTTTGCGTATTTTTCAGTTACTCATTTGTCTACTATTAATTAATGCGTTAGCACATGGACTACGCTTTGATGTATATCTGAGAAACTTTAGTATGTAGGAATCCATAATACTCTTTTTGGCTTCCTTTTTTCACGGACGAAAATGACAATCAACTTATCATCCAGCGTGGCTGGTTATTAAACTACCTTACAAAGCTTCCTGAAAGCATTCTTTAACTGTATGACTTGCAATGCATTAAAGTTTAAAGTCAACAAAACCCAAGTCCTTATTTTGGAAAAATCTGTTGTTTGAGATCTCAGAGAAAACAATCGTATAAAATACCATTACTGAGAAACTATTTGGCCAAAATGCTTTTAAAAGATATCTTCAATATGAAAGACATTTATTATATTACATATAAACCGATTTTTTTTAACCAAAATTAGCTTTTTCATTCTTATTCTGCCAGATTGAATGTCAGGTTTGTCCTGCGAGGAGAAAAGTTTTTCCTCAGCAAATCTACAAAGTCCCTTTTCAGATTGGGACTTGGAAACTTTTTTCAACTTCTCTATTTCCAAGCCCTATTGAAGCCAATCTGCTTGGTGTTACTGACCCGCAATCCATTGTGGTCGTCCTCAAATAGCACCTAGGTTCTGGTCTATCGTGACCATTGACTACCATTTATGACTTTTCACACTTAAATCTTTAAAAATTCATATCTCTGGTTCTCTTTATTGGATTCATGTTGTTTTGGTGTGTTTTTCCTTATTACATTTTACTCTCCTTTTATAAATGGGAGTGTGATTTTTGTTGTGTTGTGTTTTTAACTTTTTTTTAACTGTCTTGGTGCTCCTAAATGCTTTAGACATTTTCTCTAAATTAAGCATGTCGGGTCTGTGTCACAGCTACCAGGGATTGAGCTCAGGTTTAAATTAATGAAACCTTTAACTGAACCTAACAAAATAGTGACTTTATTACTTGTGCCGGACACTAATCCACCCCAACTAATAATTATAATCTGTTTTCCCCTCATTATATTTGGGTTATGGATACTCAGCACATCTTAAACCTCTGGACTGTTCTCCGTATATTATTTAAATCATATTTCTTAGGCCAACCATAATATATAATCCCCCCACACCTGCTTCAGTATTTCATCTCTCTCATCAACACAACTCTATTCATCTGGCTCTCTAGCACCATGTGTGATGGCCAACACAACATCTTTGTCAGGATTGAATTCATTCTATTCACACTCAAGGGGTAATCTACATAAACATTCTACAGAAACATTCCTTAAACCAGGGAGGTATTGCATTGAAAAGTTGAAACCCAACATCCATCTTACAATTTTAGAAGTAGCTTGTGCTAATCCCTTGATAGAAAAGATGTGATCAAGTGACCACAAGTACAATTGTAAATGCTTCAGGGTCCAAAAGCAATCGAGGGCTTCTTTCTCTAACACTGAGTAGTTTCTCTCAGAGGTTTGAAGAGAATGGGAGACAACGTCCATCACATTCTAGCACCTAACCCCTTTCCACTGGCATTAGTAGTAAAGATGGTTTTCTTTGAAACACACCAGGATGTGAGCTTTGATAATCTATATAAACATAGGAAAATCCTTTTTTCTAACGAGAGGATTAACCATTTTAGCAAAATCCTAGACAAACTTGGAGTAAAACTCAATAAGTTCTAAAAAGGATCTTAACTCATTCCTTGTTGGCAGGAACTGGGGCTTTCTTACCTTCTTCTACCAGAACAATTTTAGGTTTCACCACATCTTTGGACAGTGTACGTCCTATATAAGTGACGGAGATTGGGTATAATAATTCACAGGCAATGAAAAAATAAAAGGCGTGATTGATATGTTGGAGGAGAGGGAACTCCATCGTAATGGTGGCAAAGTTCCCTCCCGCCAGCATTTTGGTCCACCGCCTGAAATAGAGTCATGCAGATCATAGGTTTCACAATGGCAGGGACATCTCTGTCTCCCTGTTGTCAAACTGCTCTGATGGCCCGATGGAGTAAGGGCCGTTGGAGGTTTGGTTAAATGTCCGCCCACCTAATTTGGATGGGCAGACATACAGCTTATTTTCAATGCCCGTCACTGCCAGGAAAAAACTAGCTGTAAGGGGTACTGAAAAGTGCTTAATGCCCCCTCGCCTTGGGAGTAAATTCCCAAGGCGAGTGGACGATTGCTTTTTTTATTTTTCAAAAGAAAATCCCTCTTTGGGATTTTCTATTTGGAAATAAAAAAGAAAGTTGTATGTTTGATGTACGGCTCTGTCATGTTGACTGAGCCATCCGTCAATCTTACAATGCATTTCCAGGAACCGCCATGATGGCGGTTTCTGAAAATCCAAGAAATGTTCGCAGGGCAGCAGACATTGCTAAATACGGCAGGAGGAGTACCCTCGCCATGGCAGAAGTAAAGTACTCTGCCATGGCGACTGTAATTATTCCATCCACCGATATATAAATCAGTCCCAAAGTCTTTATTCAAACTTCTAACATCAAAGAGCCACCTCAATTCAACTGCTCAATCCTCTACTTTATGTACATTCCATATTCTACAGTTATGTCAAGGTGAATCTACCATGGGAGAAAGGATGAGGGGGAGACAAATGCAACAATCAAAGGGGACATAAGTGGGGGAAGGAAAAGGGACAGAAAGAGAATGGTGAAACAAAACTCTGCAATACACCACTACAGTGCACTATTCTAGGTAAAATCCATCATGGCAGCACCTTTGTGCCCCTTGAGGTTTCAGGTGTAGATAGGAGAGATGCATTTAGGGTAATGAGTACTCCCTCCTCCTCAACCCCACAAACCTGCACTGGTACTGCTCCCTCTCACTCTTGGCTAGTGCCAAGTTGGTGACGGGCAGTTCGAGGTGAAAGGCTTCTCTTCCCCAAGTTTCCATTTACACTTCAGTATGAATAGGCAGGTTTCACCCCAGTCCCTTTCAAATTAATGAAGTTCCTAAACCCTCCCTAGGTGCCCTTTTTGAGCTGAGATGAGCTGAGTTGAGTCACATACTTCAAACCCTAGCCTTCCCACCAAAGGGCCTCAGCAATTGTTTCTGCTCTGGGGGCAGTTTTCTCACCTCATCACGGGGAGCACAGACACAGACCATCTGCTGTCGGTCTAAGGCAAACAGCATTTAACATTTTAGAAGTTACTTTTCCCAAATATTAATCAAAAATCTGACTTTACCAGTGAATAATTGATAAATAATAGTTAATAAATATTTAAAATAGTCATTGAACCATTTGGGTATTTTATTGTAAATCCAAGTTAGCAGAAAAAGTATTTTATTCGAAACCATAGGCTAGTTACAGGAGGTACATGCCAACACTCATTTTTTGCATGTACTGTTTTTAAATCCTAAGCACCCTACCTTAAGATCTGCAGGGCCTACTTAGGGGTAATTTATTTCGTGTTTAAAAGCTTTATTTCGAATAAAGGTAGTACAAATAACAAGAAACCAACAATACAAATTTACTGCAATCTGAGAGAAAAGAAAACCTATCAAATAAGAGGTTTATGTAAAGAAGAAAAGAAAGCTATTTTAAATTTTGAAGGGAATAAGGGGAGGGAATAAGGGGGAGGGAAGGAGAAGGGGGAAAAGGAAGGTAAACATTTCAAAGCTAATAAATTAAAATTTAAGAAAATTGCATCTTACATCAGGATAAAAAAGATAAAACTAATCAATTTAATGTACATGGTGATCAAAGAACTGTAAAAGGTAAGGAATGAAGAAAATAAACGTTCAAGGAGGCTTGAAATTTTCAGCATTTAAACGAGTATTATCAGTTAATACCAAATGATCTAAATAAGTGACAAGAGGTAGCCAAAAGAGATCTCTATTGAGCACAGGTTTACAAGAGGAAGCGAAAGCAATATCAAGTCGATGCATATGACAGAGGCTGTTCCACCAGTGTTGAATGGAGAGTTTTGTTAGTGTTTTCCAATTGAGAGTAATGTGTTGGAAAGCCAAAGCGAGCATAAGGTCAAAGAGACCATTTTTATGAGAGAGAAGGTCTATGGAATCAGAGAGACTTCCAGAGAAGAGTAGGGGAAGGGAATAGGGAATAGAGATATTAAATAGGCGAGACACACAAGACCAAACCTTCTTCCAAAAAGAGGAGACTGAAGGGCAGAGAAAAAGAAGATGAAGAAGGTCGGCACTAGGGGAGCCACAGGTCCAACAGTTTGTATTAGTAGAGTGAGAAAATTTAGCAATAGATGTGGGAGTGTGATATAGTCTATGATAGAGAAAGAACATAGATTGAGTAAGAGAAGCGGAACGAGAGATTTTGAGAGAACGCAACCAAAGTTTGTCCCAAAAATAATAGACCATTCACACCCCAGGTCAGATTCCCATGTAAGTTCCAACTTGGTTTTGATACGTTCTGGATTAGGAGCTGAGAAATATTTATATATAGGAGATGCTTTAGGTGCTAAGAGAAGAATTTTGAGAAGAGAATGAGAGGCAGGGGGAAAGGGTGAGGAAGGAAGAGAATAGAAAGTATCAAGGATGACCGTCATTAGAGCAGTAAATTTCTGTAGAAAGGAGCGGGGACATTGAAAAGTGGATTGAAACTGGGGAAATAAACAAGGAGTTAGACCATCAAAAAGGTCCCTGACCCAGGCTATACCCCGTGATCTCCAAGAGTGCCAAAAATAGGTCTACCATTAATAGTAATGAGGAAGTTGTGCCAAATAGGAGATTCTAAAAAGGATTCTCTAGAGATAGGATTGGAATGTAATAAAGGTTTCAGTAGAGAACAGGTATGTTTAAACAATGGGAGAGAGGTAAGAGGAGTCTTGGCAGAAAAGGCCAAGACTTCCTTTAAAGAGAACGGTAATGACAGGGCTCGCTCAATGGAAAGCCATAAGGGAGTGAAGGGGGAGTAGTCAGAGAGGAGCCACTTGGAGGCCTGTCGAAGGCAAAAAGACTTATGATATAAACGAAAGTTAGGAAAATTTACACCACCATTAGATTTTGTTCTACGAAGAGAAGAGAGAGAAATCCTTGATTTTTTATTTTGCCAAAGAAATTTAGTTAGACGAGAATCGATTTGTTTAAAATAGCAGGCGGGAATGTGAACAGGAAGCATAGAAAGAGTATAAAGCAAAATAGGAGTAATCATCATCTTGATTGAGTCCAACCGACCCCACCATGAAAGAAAGAGAGGATTCCAAGAGGAAAGTAATTTGTCAATCCGAGACAGGGTCGCAGTCATATTTAATTTAATAGAAGAGGCAATAGAATTGGAGAACCATATACCTAGATATTTTATTTTGCAACTATTCCAAGCAAACCCAGTGGAAGAAAAGGAATGAGGAAGACAGAATTTAGTGAGGGGAAGAATTTCTGTTTTGTCAGAATTAATTTTATAACCAGAAACAAGAGAAAAGGAAGCAAATTCTTGTAATAAGGAGGGAATGGATTTGTCAGGATCAGAAATAAAGAGTAGGATGTCGTCTGCGTAAGCAGAGAGTTTTAAATGTTGGTCACCGTACGAAAAACCAGAAATAGAAGCATTGTTGCGGATTGAGGAAAGAAAGGGTTCAAGAGCAAGAACAAAAAGAAGAGGGGAAAGAGGACATCCCTGACGGACACCACGCTGGAGGTGAAAGTAGGACGAGACACAACCGTTAACTAGTACTGACGCTCTGGGGGCTGAATATAACAAAGATATAAGAGAAATAAATTTGGGACCAAATCCATGCCATTTCAAGGATGTAAATAAAAATGACCAATCTACTCTGTCAAATGCTTTTTCAGCATCAACAGAAATGGCCGCTAAAGATGTGGAAAGAGAGGGGACTTTGTTTAAAACATTAAGAAAAAGACGAGAATTATCAGAGGTCAACCTACTTTTGACAAAACCACATTGCTCCTTACCAACCAAATGAGGTAAAAGAGGATCTAAACGTAAAGCAAGTGTCTTGGCAAAAAGTTTGTAATCGACATTAACCAAAGAGATCGGCCTATAATTTTTGCAAAACATAGGATCTCGTCCCTCTTTATGGATAAGGCAGATTGTGGCTTCTTGAAAGGTACCTTCTGTCTTGCCAGAGAGAAAAAGAAATGAAAGAGATTTAAAATCTTAGGAAGGAGTAAGTTAGAGAAATGTAGGTAGAATTCAACAGAAAAACCATCAGGGCCAGGCGTTTTCCCTTTCTTTAGAACGGACAAAGCAGAGGAAAGTTCATTTAGAGTAAGGTCAACCTCAAGACCAGACAGATTTAGATGAGAACTGGATGAAGATGGTAATCCATCAAGATAGGATTGAATGAGGGAACTAGACGGAGGGGACTCCGGGTGTATAAATCTTCATAGAACAATTTAAATTCGTTAAGAATATCTTGATCCTTATGAAGAAGAGAGCCGTCCGTAGAATAAACAGAATCAATCAGCGTACGATCTTTACGAGATTTAAGATAGTTTGCTAGGAGTTTTCCAACTTTATTACGACCACCATAATACCGAGCACTACTGCGGAGAAGTATGGAAGAAGCGTTGTCAGTCGAAGTTTTATTGAATGCCAATTTAGCGCGAATCAGGGCTGGAAGGACTGCGTTGTCCGATGCGGTATAGAATTTGTGTTCTAAAGCCTTGATGTGGGCCAGGGTGGCTTTATGTTGATGGAGAAAACGTTTCTTCTTTTTTGAGACGAAGTCTATAATGAAACCCCTTGCAGTAGCCTTAAAGGAGTCCCAAATTATATAAGGGAGGAAGTAGAGACATTATTAATGTCAAAAAATTCGTCAGCAAAGGTGGTGAAAGAAGAAGAGAAAAAAGGGTCAAGTAGAAGAGAGTTGTTGAAACGCCAACGGGAAGACCTGGGATGTGGTGGAAGTAGGTCAATTTCAGTTATGATTGGGGAGTGGTCAGAAATAACGATAGGTTCAATAGAAGAGGATAGCAAGTTTTGAGATAAGGATTGAGAAAGAAAGATATAGTCTAAGCGGGAGAGAGAGTTGTGGGGGGAGAGAAAAAAGAAAAGTCAAGAGAATCGGGGTGAGTGAGCCTCCAAGAGTCAACAAGATGTGTTTGGGAAATAGTGTCCAGAAATTGTTTATGAGATCTATGGGGTGTAAAGCGTGTCTGTGATTGGCAATCTAGGAAAGGGTCAACAACTTGGTTACAGTCACCTCCTAAAATGAAATTTTCATCTCTAAACTGAATACATTTTTGTGTGATCATAGGCCAAAAGGAACAATCAGGGTGGGTGGGGCCATAAACATTAAAAACGGTCAAAGAAATATTATTAATTAACAACTTAGCTAATATCCATCTACCTTCTGTATCGATTTCTTGCGAAATAATTTTGCAATTTAATTTCTTATGACATAGAATTATTACACCATTTTTCTTATTAGAAGTGGGAGAGAATAAAACTGATCCTACCCAGCTCCTCTTCAATTTTAAAGCCTCAATGTCTGTCAAATGGGTCTCTTGCAGAAAAACCAGATCAGGGTTATAAGAGGCAAGATGCGATAAAATTTTCTGCCTCTTAATAGGGTTAATAAAACCCTTCACATTCCAAGAAATAACTCTGAATGTAGAACCGTCAAAAATATATGAGAATCAACAACAACAACAAAACGTGTAATATTAATAGAGATGCAATAAATACTGTACTTAAACTCACAATCCAAATATGAGTACAACATTAGAGAAAAGGGGGAAAGGGAAGGAAAAGGGAAGAAGAAAAAGGAGAAGGACTGAATAAAGGAAAAAGTGGAGAAAAAGACAGTAAGAAAAGACAGTACATGACAACCACTAATGCAATAAGGGAATGTAAATTGAAAAAAACAAGGAGGTTGACGACTGTGATACGTACCTTTTAGGGGAAGACAAAGAGAGAATACGAGGAGTGGCGACACGAGGAAGACGGCACAACTAACCGGGAGGGAGCGTCACAGCGGAGAACATATGCGATAAACAGGAAACAGAGAGAAAAATGCGTTAGAGGATAAAAGAGTATCTATAAAACAAAGAAGGATGTAAAAGAAATGATGAAGAACCAAATAAGACAACATAATGTTACAATATAACTATGAACAGTAATCTTAAAAGATGAAAAACATTGAGTAAAACCAAGCTGAGTAAATCCAAAACAGTAGAGAAAAAAGTCAAGGTATAAAGGACGAAGAAGAGAGAGGGCCAGAAACATCCATCGACGATGTAGAAAGTGACTGGATGAAATTCTTCAGCTCTGCTGGCTCCTCAAAGGTCGAAGTTTTATTCTGATAGGTAACCTTGAATAAA
Source organism: Calotriton arnoldi (assembly GCA_963921515.1). Classification (NCBI taxonomy): domain Eukaryota; kingdom Metazoa; phylum Chordata; class Amphibia; order Caudata; family Salamandridae; genus Calotriton; species Calotriton arnoldi. The sequence goes on along the minus strand of CAWUFW010003530.1, from coordinate 501,085 downwards.
CATGGGTGAAAAAGTCCATATCGGGCTCCAAGCATGCGTAAAGGGGGTCGAAGATCCAAAAACTCTTTCCGCCGTTTAGCCGTTGCAGAGGAAACATCCTGAGATAAAAATAACTTAGTACCCGACCAGACAAGTTGTTTTTTATGCTTAGCTGCATTTAAAACCAGTAGCAAGTCCGTGAACCTCAAAAACAGAAAAATCACACCTCGTGGCTTGGAGGGAGCAGCTGAAGAGGACAAACGAGGGCCTAGCCTGTGTGCTCTCTGTATATTCAGATTTGTAGAAGCAGGAAGGTCCAGAAGTTTTATGAGAAAGTTGTTAAAGAAGGGAACTGGATCATCACCTTCTAAGTTTTCCGGAAGGCCGTATAAGCGCAAGTTGTTGCGCCTATTTCTGTTTTCCAAGTCCTCCGCTGATTTCTTCAACCAAAGGACCTCCTTCTCAAGGACAATTAGTTTTGTAGAGACACTTTGAAGTTCATCAACCTGCTGTTCCACTGTGGAGATGCGAGTGTCCATAGAACCCCACTTGGTGTCCATAGTCTGTAGGCGTGAATTAGTCTCCTCGATAAAGGGGCGCAAAGCGCGAATTTCCTCAAAGATAGTGTCAAGAGAAACCGGGGAAACTGGCTTTGGTGGAGAAGGAGGGTCCTGTTTGAGGCGTTTGTTAGCGGAAGATGAGGCCTGCGGTTTAATTGTCGCTGGTGACGCAGATGTCGACCTTGAAGAGCTGGATTGCGCCATAGTGGTAGTATTCCTAATTACAGGAGCAGAGGAAGAAGATACTGACACTGGAGATTGATTAGTGGATCTCTTCTGTGTAAGTAATAGCTTCTTGCTCCTGCCCATAGAGCAGGGAAGGAAAAACTACGTGTAATAGGAGGAAAACACCAGTGAGGAAATGAAATGTCTCACAGTATGTGAGGTAGGCTCCGCAGGTGTATGCGCAAACAGTTCAAAAGTACAGCATTATTGTCACCAAAATTCAAAATATGTCTGGTCAGGTAAAAATTGATAGAGAGATTAATAAGTATCACCCATAAATCAGGAAAGCAGCATAGCAACTGAAGTAAAATGCGAGGAAAGCCTCACAGGGAAATCCAAAATGGCGGCCGCAGAGGAGTCAGAGCAATAAAGAGAGGTTTTACCTCAAAAAACAGAGAGGACACCCATATCAGGCATATGAGGGTGTTCAGGAACGGTTCCGATGTCTGAAACTCACTGTTTCGATGTCTAAAGGTAATTTTTTGCCGCGAAATTTACCGCGACATTTCCGCCGCGACGCGGAGCTCCGGAGCTAGGCGGCCATCTTGTTTGGCGCCGCACGCGCTCCTGTCTAGGGGTAATTTATTTAATATTTAAAAGTGCTGACTGAAAAGGTTATTTTGACAGATTTGCCTACATATTTAAAAGCTGCACCAGTCAGACTACACGGGTAGGCCTGAAGCAATGAGACTCATTTACAATATTTTGATGCACGGCAGCGCAGCAAGCCTTCCTGCTGCACTGCCATGTATAAAAAATAAAGGGCAGGAATGCACCATATCTACAAGTTAATGGCGCATTTCTGTCCTTTTCCCCTGTGCTGGCTCACAATGGGCTGCCATGTGCCAATGCAAAGCACCCTTGAGCAATGGTGCAAGGGTGCCTGCATTGCAGGGATGATTGTTTTTGTGCAGGAAGGGACACCTTCTTGCACAAAAACAATCACGAGAGGTGTTTTCCTCCTTCTATATGTGCTGCAGAATGCAATACACAAAGAAAATGGAAAAATAAGGAGTAATAAAGGTTTTTCTCCTCATTGCGCTTCTTGTGGGGAGACTTAGGAATCAGACGCATTCCCATGTTTACGAAACCTTGTCAATCTGGGAATACTTCAGATTCCATGAGTGTTACGTGGGAACTCCCACAGCAGCAATACCAATGGAACGCCCCTTTCACGCAGATTGACGACAGAGTATGCTTACCGCCAAGGTAGTGGTCCACCCACCCGATTTAGATGGGTTGGTCCATAGGTTTAATCACGGTGGAGACTACTTTGTCCTTGCCAGGATTAAACCTCTTCAACTGCCTTGTGGAGTAAGGGCTGTAAGAGGCAGACCAGTAATTCCGCCCAACTGATTTAGATGGACGGAATTAGAGGTCAGTTTTTGCTGCCATCACTGCCAGGAAAACCTTGGCGGCAAGGGGTTGTGAAAACTGCTAAATGGTCCCCTCACCATGGGAGAGAGCTCCCATGATGAGGGGAGCATTATTTTTTATCATTTTCAAAAAGAAAATATAATTTTGGGATTTTCTGTTTACTCCACAAAATAATGTTTCCATCAATCGCCATAACTGCAAGTCCACAAAGCATTCGCCTAAAGAAAAATGTGCCCTCAGTAGTTACAAATGAAGTTAAATGACGTGAATCTTCATGAAGGACCACCTAATGATAAGCTGAAGCCATATGTAAGGCAGTAAACACTTTGGCTTCTTTGATCTGTGTTAGCATCTCTGCTATATTAGGCAAAGAATGCCTACCAACCCACATCCTAGTTGTTAGAAATTAGGTCTCTAGTTGCCATAGGTATGCACCCTGTCAAACTAGGGACCACAATCCTAGCAGGGAAAGATGTGGCTTTCGCCCCACAGTCATAATAACGGTGAACAGGAAAAAGGCTGCTCATGGGATAGACAAAGAGAAACATGGGATTCAGGACAAAAGGACCTTAGGGAAATTTGTTCAACATGAAGGAGATTCCTAAAGAACTATGAGAACACCTTTTTCCAACAAAGAGAGCAAAAACTTCAAAGTAATATGTTGCAGGTGCTGAGAAAAAAGACACATGGCGAGTTGGAGAGCTATTGAGGCTCTAGGAAAGTGTGCAGAGTTTGCAACAAGAAGTGTTTCTCGACTGGAGAAAAAAGGAAAAATAAGGTCAGTGAATTTACAAACCATGTATCGATGAGGCTCAAGAACCATTTGTTCTTCAAGCTAATGAATAGATGTGTAACAAAGCTAATGGCAAGAAAATATTAGAAGGTGATGTGGTTATTTGACTATGGGGCTTAAATTACTCTTTTGTATGGTAGTAAAATAAAACTGAGTACTCCTAATGTTGTACCTAAAGCTATGGAGGTGAGATGCTTGAACTTAGGGGTTGCTTCAGTGCAAGACTAAAATTAAGGGGACACACAATAATGATTTAAGGTTTATGTAACTACAAAAGGAGATTGTCTGTTGAACTGCCCTCTTCAAATAAGGTTGGGGGGCAAGCTTGATCCCATTGCTGTACCTCATATTCAAATGGATTTGGTGGACACATACAATTTTCTACATAAGTTTCTAGAAGTATTTAGTGAATGTTTAGAATGGCTGAGGGCTATGCGAACAAAATTGTCCTGAGGAAGGATTCTGAACCTCTTCCATGTCAAGTACATAGTATTTCTAAGAAGATCAGAACAGCATTTAAGGGAGTTTTTGAAAGATTACTGGCAGGAGGGTTAATTGAATCAATTTAAGTCACTGAGTGGCTTGCCCCAGAAGTAGTGGTCCAAGAGCCAGGAGGAGATTTAAGAGTCAATATAGATCCCAGAATTAAACAGAAACCTTGTAGTCAATAACTACCTTCACCCAAACATAATAGAGATAGTAACACTATGATGGGAAGCCACGATTTTGACAAACTTGGATTTAGCATCTATCTTCCTCCTTTGACTCTATTACTGTAGTCATCTAAGACTCAACAGTGCATATGACACCATTTGTCATTTAAAACTATATGAGGATATATTACGGGTTAGTCACAGAAGTATCTGTTTTCAAAGAGGTGATGAGAAGGTTGTTAGGTGGTATTAAATGTGTTTATTTGAACAAGTTGATGTATTATTTGTAGGGTAGGACAAAGAGAAACATGACTGGGGAGGGATTTATGTTTTATAGAGTCTATATTCTCTGCTATTGTGACTTTATCAGCACCAAAAATGAAGGAAAAATGCCTTATATTTCCGGCATGACTTAACTTTACAATACCTTTGTGGAACCCTTTGCCAGTAGGATTGGCATGTTATGCCAGGTATTCTTCAACAGGGACTGAATTTAAGTGGGATAAGAGTTTGGCAGAAGAATCCAAAGGGAATTAAGGAGCTATGAGAGCGGCTCCGAGTTTGCAAACGTTGGCACAGAGACAAGGACAATATATAAACAATAGATGCCAGTAATTGGGGTCTAGGACATTTGTTAAAGCAAGGTGAGAAGACCATTGCCTCAAGGGTGCTGAGGAAGAATGAGAAAAAAATCAGCTGTTGAGATGCAGGCAGATGCAGGCATTGGTCATAACGTGGATGTTGGAACTGGCCCTTTCTGTTTGGCTGAGGCGATGCCCTAGCCAGGCAGAACCTAGCACTCCTGTCAGGGGTAGGTGATTACTCTCACTGTATAACCTGCGCTCACCCTTGGGTAGCTTGGCACTGAGTAGTCAGGCTTATCACAGAAGCAATGTGTAAAGCAATATCAAACAATAAATACACTGAGAATCACAAAAGACACTTCACACGTGGTATATGTAAATAAAGTTTGTATTCAACACACACAATTAACACAACAGGAACATCATGTATTTCTGGGCATAAATCACATTTGGAAATATTACTAGCAGCAGCAGGCCCAACCGTGTTAAAATGACATCAATAGTGTGCACACTTGGGAGAGATCCTACTTTGCCCCCCAGCACCCTTATGTGGTGCAAAACATTGTCAGAGCTAGGCCCACCCTGGCAATTATTACAGTTCAATACCACACAGTTATAGGGTGCACCCCAGATCACAAATGTGTACATACAGATAATTACAACATTTTTAAACAGCACTATGGGCCACGGCTGCACAGGTAAAAACCAATGTCAAATGTAGTATTCTTTTGGCAAGGAATCAACATGTAAAGCAACACCACCATGTGGTGCAATTAATCACAGGCGGTCCTCATGCAGTCACTCCCACACACTCACTTGGCACCAATACACGGTGCCATGGATATCAGGCAGGTCCGTATGGAACGCACTCGCACACAGCACCGTAATGCAGTGCAACTGATATCCGGCAGGTCAGTTGATAATACATATGCAGACCCCATGGCCCAAGCCCTCCTCCACCTTTCAGCTAACCCCAACAACACTACGCCCACCGGTTGGAGACAAAAAACCCTCCCCCTGATAATAGGCCGATTGCAGCTGGAGCCACACTCAATCAGGGTCCAAGGGAAGAAGGTGGGGGTAGGTAGCAGGGCTAATTAGGTGGCAGTCGACAAATGGGGGTTTGGCCACACCTTGGGAAGTTCACCCACTGTATGCGGAGCAGAAGCGGGCTGAGATCGATAGTTGTTCAATCAAAGGGCTCCACAATTGCCATCCAGCACCAGTCCAGGTCTGAGAAGCACAGGGGGGTGGTTGTGCAGTCTCTTGACCCGCTTCTGATCGCTCTCGGAAGCACTCGTCAGCCCAATCAATTGCTCTCACCACCCAGGCCCGATCTTGGCAAAACTACCTGGCAACATGAAGTCGTCTGGGCCAAGTGAGGAGAGGGCACTTGATCAGCCGCACTGAGGGCACAAAAGTAGTAATTGATGGTTGGGGGGCGAAGCAGGGGAGTCTCTCAGAAGAAGGAGGCACCCTGTCAGACACACATCGATCAAAGTAGCACCCAGGCAATCTGGGCACAACGGAACATGAATCTGCTCCTCCGCACCTCCCTGGAAATGAGGCACAACATCTGGCACACGTTTTTACGAGTCACACCAGACAGTTTCGGTCACACACAATGAAGAGTCGCAAACTCAGTACCTCCCTAGAAATGAGACTAAACGTGTGGTGCGCGTTGATCCAATTCGCACCAGACAGTTCCGGTCACATACAATGAAGAATTGCAAATTCAGTACCTCCCTGGAAATGAAGCACCACATCTGGTGCCTGTTGATACACATCACACCAGACAATAACACTCACATGCAATGAAGAGTTGCAAATTCTGTTCCTCCCTGGAAATGAGGCACAACGTCTGGTGCGCAACTAATGGTCACACACACCAGACAATTCCGGTCACACACACAGGCGCAAGTTCAGCAGTGCCGCACGAGGTGGAATGAGGAAATATTACGGGTATGCCCTCCCTTCGAGGGTCGCAACCTGTGAATCAGACAACGTACACAATGAGCATGCAGTTGGCATGTCGCACAAGAGACATGCGGCACGTTCGGCAAAGCAGGTTAGGCAGGTGCCCGCAACCAGTGAATCCACCAACTAGACACTTATGAATGTTGAGACCCTCACAATTCAGGGGTCAAATTCCTTAGATACAGGCAATACCTTTGGGGCTCTGCACAAGGCAATCTGGCATCCAGGCACAATACTTAGTTCCACGCTCACGCCACGCCACCAGTTGGGATTCAGCAGACAATGTGTGCACATAAGAGGGTACCGCTCTCCAGGTGTCACATGTAGATGGTGTGGGTCCCTCTCAGGAGGTCTTTGATGTCCCTGAGGCCTCCCGAAGAAAACAGGGGGCAGGCCAATAAGCCCTTGGAGAGCACACTTCAGGGTGCCACAAGCAGCAGGTAGTCAGCCCAGGCCAGCTACTAATCAGGAAGGATGCACGGTCCCTTCCAATGGCAGTAATCCTCCTTGTGCACAACAGATTCCTCTGGCAGTGTGCACCACACAATTCTAAGATGTCCAGTCCCACATCCCCACAAGTGTATCTCTGCCCTGCTGAAGTATGGCACCAGTAGTTATACTTCAGTGTGCCTTTGAAGTGAGGGTGGTTCAGAGCTGTTAGACCTGGCATCCTTGGCGTGGGTCTCCCTTCCATTTTTTCATAATGCCTCCACGGTTGCCGATATGTTTTTGCTGGACTAGATGCTCATGGGCACTTTGCCGCTGCTAATCAGTGCCAAAGTGCAAGTGCTCCCTATCGTTAATTGATACATGTATTAGTGACTCCATGATTGGATGATTGGTTTACTTGTCAGTCCCTAGTACAGTGCACTCAGTGTGCCCAGGGCTTGTAAATCCAATGCCGCTGGTGGGCTCGCAGCACTGGTTGTGCCACCCACAGAAGCGGCCTGTAAAATATGTCTCGGGCCTGCCATCGCAGAGCCTGTGTGCAGCCTCGGGCTGCCATGTCGACTTGGTGAGTACACCCACTTACCAGTCCCTAAACCTTCCCTTTACTGCATGTTGGTCACCCCTAAAGTAGGCCCTAGGGCAGGGTGCATTGTAGGTATAAGGTAGGACATGCCCTGGTGTGTGTGGCATGTCCTAATAGTGAATTACAGCCATTTTCGTTTTTCACTATTGCAAGGCTACCTGCTCCCCATAGGCCAGAATGGGCAGACTGACTATTACACCTTATAGTCAGAACGGACCCAGGGAACCTGGTAGAAAAACGAATTTAGTATGCCTGAACTCAGGATGATAAAATACATCTTTTAGTGAAGTTGGTTTTAACATTCTGTGTTCGAAAATACCACTTTTAGAAAGTGGGTATTTTCTTGCCTAACTATCCAAGCCTGCCTCTGCTAGGTTGTGTATTCCTTGTCTGGAGATTGAGTGACAGGGGCTGGGGGTGGCTACAGGAGACAGGGTGAGTCAGCGCAGGTCTGAATAGGGCTGTGCCTGCCTTCCACAATGCTGGCTCCACCTCCTGCCGGGCGGCTGAGCACTCTGCCCCACATTCTGAAAGGAAAGAAGGAGTCAGAAAAACAAAGTGCTCCAGGACTGACCAGAACTGGTTTTGGACTAGGCAGAGGCCTCTCTGCCTCCAGAGAACAAAGAGAATCAGGGTATAAGAGGGGCACCCAGACCCCAGGAAGATTAGATCACTTTTGGGAACAAGAAGAAACCTTTACTGAGGAGCGGAACCAAGAAGAAACTGAGGAGAAACTATCCCTAAGCCTGAAGTGCTGCTTGGGGGATTGGCCTGCAGTGGTTTGCCTGACTGCCAAAGAGAGGAGAAAGGAACTTTGCTTTGCTGTGACTTTCATCAACTTGTGAAGGATCTCCAAGGGCTTGGAAGAGAGCTTGCCCCCTGACCGAAGTCCCAGGACCATTGGACTTCACCCCCTTTGTGAATTGCTGCTGGAAACCTGTTTCAGTGGCTACAGAGGTAGGGAGCTGTGACCGACTCTCACGACCGACTCGGTGTCCTGCAAGCACCGCATCGAAGCACCGTCTCGCCCTGCAACGCACGGCCCTGGTCTCACCGACTCCGTCAACGAGCCGCTGCCTGCACCGCATCGAGGGACAACGCGTCCTGCAACGCTTCGCTACGCCCGAATTGAACTGGTCCGACCGACACGGTCACTGCTGCTGAGTTCGAGTCCTGTGACCGCACCGGAGTTGGGCACCGCTCGCACGCTTTGCGACGCACCGCCCGACTCGCACCGCTGTCCGGACTGATCGACGCCAGCTCCTGAATCCGGCTCCGTCGCCGCACCGCAACCTGCCAGCACCGCATCGAAGCACCGTCTCGCCCTGCAACGCACGGCCCTGGTCTCACCGACTCCGTCTCGACGACGTCAACGAGCCGCTGCCTGCACCGCATCGAGGGACAACGCGTCCTGCAACGCTTCCATTTTTGCATCGCGACCGCGACGAACAGCCATCCGGCTCGCACGCCCGTGCCTGCCGCTTCAAGTAAAAGGTACTGTGACCGAGTCTGTCTACGCTGTGTTGGCCCGTCTCGACGCGGTCAGCTGGATTTGTTAGACTCTGTTTGTTCTCGACATCGCCGTAGCCGGAGGAGGCTACCGACTCGCACAGAACCTTGAATTAAGCCTTTTTGATCAGAACTAAGTATTCTTAACAGTATTGTGGATTATTTTTGTCGTTTATGGTCTTGTGATAAATCTATATAAAGTATACCTATTTTTATAAATATATAACCTGTGTGGTGTCCATTTGTAGTGTTGTCACTTGATTACTGTATGTGTTCACAAATGCTTTACACACTGCCTCTGAACTAAGCCTGTCTGCTCGTGCCAAGCTACCAAGAGGGTGAGCAGGGGTTATTTCGAGAGTGTACCTACTCTCCCTGACTAGACGCAAGGGTCCCTATTTGGACAAGGGTACATACCTCTGCCAACTAGAGACCCCCAAATCTAACAAGAGCGTTTCCCTTTGAACCACAGATGTCTCCCCTAAATTTCAGTCCTGTCTGCCATGATGCCATACAATGCAGAACTTAATCTTTAGTGAGGCCATGATAGGACTTCCCAGAGGCCAAGTGTCGAAGCCTCTCCCTCCAAACTATCCAGCCAGGCCCTCAAATGGCAGAGGCCTGTCATTCCAGTTGCATGCCCAATGTTTATAGCTGTTGCTGGGGAATGCACAGATGTGCTCGTCAGCCTCCAGTGTGGAATGGAGTCCAGCTAAAAGGCACACAAAGAGTTTAAGAGCAGAGAAATGCCCACTTTCTAAGCTATTAATGACAAATCCGCCTTTACCACAGGAGAGGGTTTGTAATTGTGAATCCAATGATAGGAACCATTATGAGGCTGCTCTACTGCAAACCAATATTGCAGCTTGAAGTAATTTCTACCATTCGCCCATGTTAACATATGGGAAGAGCAAATCTAACAGGTAGTGAAAACAGACATTGGCATTCTTCACTATCTGGGCAGGGAACACACATGTCTCCCTGCCCTGCCTTTCGTCCACCACTTGCTTCACCCCTGAAGACTCATCCTAAGGGTTCTCTAGGGGTAGGGAAATGTTCCCTCAGGATTGGCCATTGGTTTAGAAAGGCCAACATTAGCATAAGTGCATGTGTGCACACACAGGCCTGCAATGGCAGGCTTGACACATGTTTAGAACCATCATAGGTGCAAGTGCGCACACACAGGCCTGCAATGGCAGGCTTGAGACATGTTTAAAAACGTGTGAAGGAAGGGTGTGTGCACTTTCCCACTGCATTTACAGTGGGAATGTGCCCAGAGCCCTAAAGCCACTAAATGACAATCAGCAAAGCCCAGGAGGAAAAAGCAAAAAGTTTACGGAAACACTACCTTAAGAGTATGAAGTCTAACATGTGTCCCCCCGCCCCCCAGCCGAATAGGTTGTATTGTTACAGGAATGCAATTTTACTTTAGAATACTAACCTGGAGTGAATAACCTTACAGTAAATTGCTTTAGTAGAATACCAGGTCAAAGGTTTACAGAGGGCATAGTAGAGGATACAACTCATGAATATTTGGAAGACATGAAGGAGTGAGAGATAACCATGAGTGGCACACCTAAAGAAGAGTTGATGGCAGACAAAGTAAAAGATGGAGAATTGGAGGAAGTATGCAAATTAAGTGAAAGCAGGTGGCCTCTGTGAAATCTTAAGTGATGCTCATCGCACATAGGAGTGGGGATGAAGGATGAAATATTGTTCAGTGGTGGTCTGTTCTTTAAGGTGGACTGATTCCCCTATGGGGTTTGAGGAAGAAGCTGAACAATATAGCATATGAGGGACACTGAGGAGTGTGCAAAAGTGATGAAAGAGTGATGGGTGAATTTTGGTGGTAAGGCCTAAACCTCATAGTAAAAAGACAAATTAGAGAATTTATGGAGTGTTGCAATAGTGAGAAAATAAGGAAGTTGAGAACACCACCCAGGGCAAGTAGAGAGTGTCCACAGTTTATTATGAAGAAGTTAACTTAGATATATTCTGATTAGGATCAACACGATCTAGGAAGGAGTGATTTAAGCTGCATCATAATGTTAGTTTACCTTTTTACTCAGTAGCCAAAAACAGAATTGGTTAAAAGAAGCAATACAGCAAGTTAATTAAATTGTGGAAGCAAGTTATTTAATGCAAGGACTCCATAAGGAAATTCTCATAGAGAATGGGGTCTAGTTGACTTCATGTGAGATGGAGGACTACCTGAAACTGAGGTGCATTAAAAATAAAAGGTTAACCCTATATCATTCAGAGACTTGGAAGTTGGAAGTCAACAAACATGACTGGAAGGAATCCTTGTAAATCTTTTAAGGGAAGGAAGTGTAATACATGTCTCTTAGTGGGGGCACTCACAAGACTCTTGAAGAAGAAAGAAGCTTTGCAAAATTGCGTAAAGACTACAGTTGGAAGGGAATGGAAACCTAAGCAGGACTGCAAGATATAGAGTGATGGAGAAATAGAGGAAAAGTGGGGTAGAAGACACTAAAGCAAAAGGAATAAGATCAGAAAATATATCTCCAGAGAGGGTCATCATTAGGCTGAAGTACCCTGATGAGAATGTGGGGTAATCTATCCCCTGAAGTGAAACTACTCTCAATGGTGTTGACTATGTAAAGCTATTATACAGCTAATGTAATATATTGCAATGATTGTTATTTCAAGATAGGGCAAGCTTTACTAATTCACATCAATTTACCTTCTTGTGTAAAAAAGGGAGATGTTTGGTGTTCTACAACTTGTACTGGTAGAATATAGAATGTGGAACATAGTAAGGTGGAGTGTGATTATGTTTCTTGAGTGTTGTGGCAGTTGATGAATGGACCAGACCACTGAAGGAATTATCCTGTTGCTTCCATTGTAACCTTGACCTTCATCGCTACGATAAATTTGGTTGCCCAGCGCTATCCAGTGTCACAATCTTCTTCCTAGATACACTACGCACAATACCATTCCAAGATGGCCACCCAGTGTGTGGGTTACTAAGCAGCAATGCCGGCGTGGTATTGTGCATAGTGTCTCATTGATTTACCATTTCGAGGTGGCTGATACATTGCTTATAAAAAAAGGCAGCCATGTTGGAACTTTAAAACCAATACTATAGCAAAAAGGCTGTTAAATGGTATGGTTAATTTCTATTTATTTTTCCTTTTAAGCATGTGTTCACCACGTTTAGGCGTAAGCAATTTTTCTTTTTCTACTTTTATTCTTTCGATTTATCTTGCTTATGCTTGCTGGCTTTATGTATGTGTTTTATTGTGGATGGGTGAGTGGGTAAATACAAGCCTGAGACAGTGGCTGAATATTTGGATGTGCGAGTGAGAGAGGGGTGAGTGACTAGGTGCATGCATGATGAGTAATTGAGTACCTAAACTTTCGTGACTGAAGAAACACTTTTAGTTATAAACCAGACCTATTGGCATTGCCATTGCTTGTTAATCTTCTGACATGTTTTGGACATTAATATATGCTATCGAGAGGATGGCGCTGTCTTTGAAAATGACCTATTTGTGGCTTCGTGTTCTGTCTTTTACTCTTTTAGCACACATACTGCATGTCGGCCATTATTTTGATGCACTGCCTTTTCTTTTTTGCAGTAACCAACTCAGTACAACAACACAGTGCTATTAAGTATATTGTGTAAGTTTCCCACGTGATATTTAAGGATGGTTTCTAAAATGTTAATTGAAACTCTTGCATATTTAGTGGGAGCCGTCGGGCCTCTTTAATGCATTATAACCATATTGTGATTGTGTACAGTCCTTTCGATACTATAAACATGTGTATATTTGCTTCATGGTGTATGTTTATCTTTGAACACAATCATACAATCTATTTTAATCCGGGGCCGTTCAGAAATGGAAGGTCTCAAAAGACTGCACGTGGCTTAGTACCACCTGGAAGAACGGAATACAAAAGAAGGGAAAACAACATACATTTTTCAGTTATGACATGCAGTAATATTGAAATGTCTGCTCGCTTGCAAAGGTTACTAAAATAATTGATGTAAATTGTGGGATTCTATTTTAATCAGGCATCGGTACTGCCTTGTGTAGAGCGAAGGGTTTCAATGCCATCTTTCTGTAGAAAACCTTTGCCTCTATTTCTCGTTCTTCCCTGACCAATTACAGGCAGTGGTGCCTTTTTGTGCCATAATTTCCAGCTGCCATTTCTGCATGCCCTTTTCTCCTCTGCCTCCAATGGCACGCAGATGTTGAAGCATAATTATAACCATCTGGTGTGCAAAGGATAGCTTCGATGAGCAGCGTAGTTGAACACTGGCCCCGTTAGTGCAGAAAATGTGGCCTAAACTGCTTTGAGTACCATATGAAATTATGATTTTTTATTAATTGTCATTTGTATAGCCATAACAGTTCTAAAAACATTAATGAGAGTTGATGACAAGCTGTGATAAAATACATAGTTATAACCTGAAAAAGGAAACTTCAGTTCAAATGGATCTATATTAGCATATAGATTTGCAAACACATATATATATATATATATATATATATATATATATATATATATATATATATATATATATATATATATATATATTCACTGAAAAAACCATAGGTTTCAGGGATGTTATAGTTAGAAATTAGCCTTTAAAAAACCTTAGAAATTCACTGAAAAAAACACAGGTTTCAGGGACGTTATAGTTAGTTGGACATTTCACTCGTACAAAACCAGAGAAATTCGGCCGTTATAGTTTGTTGAGCTAACTATAACGCGCGCCCCGCAATGCACTGCTGATGACGTCTCATATTACATCATTCATGACATGGTCAGTGACATCACTGATGACATCTCAAATGGCATCACTGATGACATCACTGATGACATCATCCAGTGACTGTGTGTTTCTGTAAAGTTGAAATATGTTTTATATATATATACGCCAAGGTGTATTGAAGAATGAGTGGGTGTATAAGTGTCTGAATGGATGATTTAGTAGGTGGTGACTGACTGTATAAGTGAGTGATTAAATGTGTCTTACTGAATGCATGGGTTAGTGACTAAACTGTGTGAATGTCTGTATCAGTCTGTCAGTTGATGTGTAAGCGGCTGCATGGGTTGGTGAGTAGCTACATGAGTGTCTATATGGGTTATTGATTGGTTGTCTGAGTATCTGTATGGGTGCCTGAGTGTCTGTGTGGGTGGGTGGGGGTGTGTGACTCTGTACATAGATGTGTGAGTGGGTGATTCACTGGGTGTATGGGTTCAAGAGTGCATCTGTGAAGGGCTATATGGGTGGGTGAGTGTGTGTATGGGTGTGTTGGTGATTGAATGGATGTCTCAGTGGTACATGTGTGAGTAACTACATATGTAAAAGGCAGTATATGTGAGTGTTGGAGTATATAAATGACTATATGTGAGAGTGAGTGATTGTGAGAGTGGCTGTATGGATGAGTGTGTGCTTGTATCAGTGATTGTATAAGAGACTAAGGGGTCGATTCCGATCCCGGTCGGAGGCGCACCTAATACCGTTCGCCCGGGAAAAAAGCCAGGCGAATGCCTGTTTCCCGACCGATTCGCACATACGTCCGAACGAGCAAGTACGATGCGCACAACTGCCCAAATCCCGACCCAGTCGTACTCACCCAATACAGGTCCTGTTCTCCGACCGAGGCAGATCCGGAAACGCAGAATCGAGTCGCACGGAAGCCAAAATGCAGCCCCGTCCGGCCGGACAAGTATGATGCGCTTTCCGTACACGCCGAACCCGTCGCTACGCACGGCACGTCAAAGCATCCGGGAGAGGCGCACATAAGCTCCGATTCGCACCACAAGACGATCCACGGCTACGAGACGAACACGCCAGCGACGAGGACGAGGCGAAGCAAAGAGAAAGACGAACGAGACGAACCAACCATGAACCCCATCGTGCCGATCCTACCAATATTCTACATCTATTACCGGAACAGGCACGGACGCATACGGCGCAGAAGGTAAGTCAGACACCAACCACAAAAACAAACTACACGTACCCGACATATCACACACACACAGAGGGATGCAGAAATTACTTACACTAGCAACAGCAGCACCATAGGGGCGGGATGGCCATCACCAATGCCACATATACACATAGGGGCCTGGATGCCCACCACCACCACTACCACCCCTACTCAGGGGGTGCCAGATGCCTACCACTACTACCACCTCTACCCATGGGGGGCTGGATGCCTGTCACTACTACCACCTCTACCCATGGGGGGCTGGATGCCCACCACCACTACCACCCCTACTCAGGGGTGCCAGATGCCTGTCACTACTACCACCTCTACCCATGGGGGGCTGGATGCCCACCACCACTACCACCCCTACTCAGGGGTGCCAGATGCCTACCACTACTACCACCTCTACCCATGGGGGCTGGATGCCTGTCACTACTACCACCTCTACCCATGGGGGCTGGATTCCCACCACCACTACCACCCCCACTCAGGGGGTGCCAGATGCCTACCACTACTACCACCTCTACCCCTGGGGGCTGGATGCCCACCACCACTACCACCCCTACTCAGGGGTGCCAGATGCCGGTCACCACTACCACCTCTACCCATGGGGGCTGGATGCCCACCACCACTACCACCCCTACTCAGGGGTTGCCAGATGCCTACCACTACTACCACCTCTACCCATGGGGGCTGGATACCCACCACCACTACCACCCCTACTCAGGGGGTGCCAGATGCCTACCACTACTACCACCTCTACCCATGGGGGCTGGATGCCCACCACCCCTACTCAGGGGGGTGCCAGATGCCTGTCACTACTACCACCTCTACCCATGGGGGGCTGGATGCCCACCACCACTACCACCCCTACTCAGGGGGTGCCAGATGCCTGTCACTACTACCACCTCTACCCCTGGGGGCTGGATGCCCACCACCACTACCACCCCTACTCAGGGGTGCCAGATGCCTACCACTACTACCACCTCTACCCATGGGGGCTGGATGCCTGTCACTACTACCACCTCTACCCATGGGGGGCTGGATGCCCACCACCACTACCACCCCCACTCAGGGGTGCCAGATGCCTACCACTACTACCACCTCTACCCATGGGGGGCTGGATGCCCACCACAGCTACCACCCCTACTCAGGGGTGCCAGATGCCTACCACTACTACCACCTCTACCCATGGGGGGCTGGATGCCTGTCACTACTACCACCTCTACCCATGGGGGCTGGATGCCCACCACCACTACCACCCCTACTCAGGGGGTGCCAGATGCCTGTCACTACTACCACCTCTACCCATGGGGGGCTGGATGCCCACCACCACTACCACCCCTACTCAGGGGGTGCCAGATGCCTACCACTACTACCACCTCTACCCATGGGGGGCTGGATGCCTGTCACTACTACCACCTCTACCCATGGGGGGCTGGATGCCCACCACCACTACCCCCCACTCAGGGTGTGCCAGATGCCTACCACTACTACCACCTCTACCCCTGGGGGCTGGATGCCCACCACCACTACCACCCCTACTCAGGGGTGCCAGATGCCTGTCACCACTACCACCTCTACCCATGGGGCGCTGGATGCCCACCACCACTACCACCCCTACTCAGGGGTGCCAGATGCCTACCACTACTACCACCTCTACCCATGGGGGCTGGATGCCCACCACCACTACCACCCCTACTCAGGGGTGCCAGATGCCTGTCACTACTACCACCTCTACCAATGGGGGGCTGGATGCCCACCACCACTACCACCCCTACTCAGGGGGTGCCAGATGCCTGTCACTACTACCACCTCTACCCCTGGGGGACTGGATGCCCACCACCACTACCACCCCTACTCAGGGGGTGCCAGATGCCTACCACTACTACCACCTCTACCCATGGGGGGCTGGATGCCTGTCACTACTACCACCTCTACCCCTGGGGGCTGGATGCCCACCACCACTACCACCCCTACTCAGGGGTGCCAGATGCCTACCACTACTACCACCTCTACCCATGGGGGCTGGATGCCTGTCACTACTACCACCTCTACCCATGGGGGGCTGGATGCCCACCACCACTACCACCCCCACTCAGGGGTGCCAGATGCCTACCACTACTACCACCTCTACCCATGGGGGGCTGGATGCCTGTCACTACTACCACCTCTACCCCTGGGGGCTGGATGCCCACCACCACTACCACCCCTACTCAGGGGTGCCAGATGCCTACCACTACTACCACCTCTACCCATGGGGGGCTGGATGCCTGTCACTACTACCACCTCTACCCATGGGGGCTGGATGCCCACCACCACTACCACCCCCACTCAGGGGGTGCCAGATGCCTGTCACTACTACCACCTCTACCCCTGGGGGCTGGATGCCCACCACCACTACCACCCCTACTCAGGGGTGCCAGATGCCTACCACTACTACCACCTCTACCCATGGGGGCTGGATGCCTTTCACTACTACCACCTCTACCCATGGGGGCTGGATGCCCACCACCACTACCACCCCCACTCAGGGGTTGCAGATGCCTACCACTACTACCACCTCTACCCATGGGGGCTGGATGCCCACCACCACTACCACCCCTACTCAGGGGTACCAGATGCCTGTCACTACTACCACCTCTACCCCTGGGGGCTGGATGCCCACCACCACTACCACCCCTTCTCAGGGGGTGCCAGATGCCTGTCACTACTACCAACTCTACGCATGGGGGCTGGATGCCCACCACCACTACCACCCCTACCCTTGGGGGCTGGATGCCCACCACCACTACCACCCCTACTCAGGGGTGCCAGATGCCTGTCACTACTACCACCTCTACCCATGGGGGCTGGATGCCCACCACCACTACCACCCCTACTCAGGGGGTGCCAGATGCCTGTCACTACTACCACCTCTACCCCTGGGGGCTGGATGCCCACCACCACTACCACCCCTACTCAGGGGGTGCCAGATGCCTACCACTACTACCACCTCTACCCATGGGTGGCAGGATGCCTACCAACAACAACACCCCCACTCACAGGATGGCTAATGCATGACACAACAAGCACACACCAACATAAGGAATGCAACAAAAAGACATCCCCCCAACACCATGCCAAGCGTGTGTAGACTGTGTCAAATGCCTACAACACTGAACATGACTTTGAACATACAATGTGACCCCTATCACATGTGTCACACATAAATGTGTGTGGCCCCCACAATGCAAGCAGACCATGACCACTGTGGCAATGGGGTCTAAGCCCCCATCATCACAGTGACCAAAAGGTAAGTGTGGGGTCCATAGCTGAAGCACATTTTGCACATTGTGGCAATGGGGTCTAAGCCCCCATCATCACAGTGACCAAAAGGGAAGTGTGGGGTCCATAGCTGAAGCACCTTTTGAACATTTTGGCAATGGGGTCTAAGCCCCCATCATCACAGTGACCAAAAGGTAAGTGTTGACATAGAAAAAGCTGCAACTGCCAAACTGCATGGATGATTCCTGGTCACAGAACAACAAACACATCAGTGGCAAAGTAGTGCCTGTGTCCCATAGCAACATAGATTGGGTGAGGCAAACAGTGCAGTGCAAATAAGACATACCTTTGTCCATGTGCAGACAAACATCACCCATGGGGGCTGACACTGTCAACATCCATCAATGACACAATGACAGAAGTGACCATCATAATGCAGACCCACAAATTCGCACCAATGGGCACACAAATGTAGATATCCTGTGGAGACTGTAGATGTGAGGTGAACAAATAACATACCATGGCAGCAATGGGACACACAAACAATGATCATTGTGCTGACTGATGACCTAGGAGTCCCAGGGACAGCAGGTCAAACCCACCAAACAACATACAGCCAATAGCACACTAAAGATATGCCAATGCAGTGGTGCAGATGCACAAACAGGCAGACCCACACTGCACAACAAACACAACAGGTGAGGGGGGGGTGCCAGTGTCCCCAGGCAACCACACAACACATGATGAGGCCTGAATACCAATTACACAGATGCACATACAGTGCCACACAAAAGTAACTCATGGATCCAAATCCCCTATGTGGGCAATCAGGCATTGTTAGATGAGAGGGAGCATAAATTACACATGTCACACAAGCATGTAGGAACTGCAACTAACACAGCAAGAGACAGACCCACCACAGCACTACCCCCAGGGACCCCATATTGTGCTGACACTAGCCTGCATGATAATCCCACTGTGATGACAGTGTCAGATGTCGTTCACACTGTGAAACCCAGCCATGTGTCCTGAGCAACTAACTACCATCACACCTACACAAGCTCCAACCAATCAGCACGGCCTGCCAGCCAAGGCCAATATGGAGGTAGGGGTCTGGCCGTGCAACAACTCACTTTTGCACACACTCAACACCACACACCCTGATCTCCACCAATGTGCAGCAGTGAAGCTCACATGGACTGGTGACATTGCACATGCACACCCATGACAATACCAGGGGTGGTGGTGGGAACCAAGGTGCAGAAACCCATCACACATGGCCAGTCAACAAGACTTGTCAATGTCTGACACACAGCACAGAATGCTGTACATGGGCATGATGTGAAATCCACCACAATCAATGGGATCCTGGCCATAGTCACACACCAATGAAGAAGCCAAGGTGACACACGAAGAACACACGTACACAACTACCAACATTGCAGCTCTGACCCTGAGGAGTGGCAGCAGTCACACACACAACGTGTCACAATCACTGTAAGCTAACACAAACTGTAAATCACATTACTCGTGTAAACAACAAGTGCCAAGGGGAATCCTGAATGTGTCCCATCTGCGTTTGCCCACATCCCCAGCACTGACAACAAGGACAACCTGGGATGACAACCTCATGGACATTAGTTTGCCATGCACCCACATCACAGAGAAACCAGGTCCAAGATGCTGGATGAACACAGAACAACTCAGCAAGCATCACAAACAGGAACATCCCTAGGGACACAGCCTGTGTAGGAAAAGGGAAGGGAACACGCACAGACATGCTTACACAACACAGGCCCACGCAATGTCACCAGATTACACACTGCCATGAGGGCACAACACTCCTGTGGAAGGTCCTCTGTGCCAAACCTTGTCTGTGCACGACCCAAACATGTCAGCAGAACACTCCGTCAGTGAGTCAACAACCACAACACACAGAAGGCTCTGCTCACATCAGCCTGGGTACGGGGGTGTCACGTCAGTCATCTGCACACACACCAAACATGTGTCAAGCAAGTTGCACAGTATGCACAGATGAGTCCTTCGACATTGATGTGCAAAACTGCATGTCCAGTGGAGCTGGGCACACAGTCAGGGAAATAGGAACATTGAACAGTGCTAAGCCCACCAGATGTGCATCAGTGTAAGACAAAGATGTTCATTTACAAATGCAAAAAGGACATCCCTGTGTCAAATGCTGAACATTACACCCTCAGACTGTAGCAAAGGATGCCATAGATCCAGAATACAACAGGACACATGTTCCATGGACCACATGGAGTCCATCACTGCAACACTTCATCGTCCTGATGTGAACACTATTACAACTGCAAATGCAGGATGCTACTCATCCACATCATGTACATCAAAAGAAAACCCAAAAGTAAACAAAAAGAGGCTTTATTCAGCAAATGTCAGGGTAAAAACAGAAGTCCAAAAGAAACTAAGGCCAATGGCCAGTCCAAAATAACAGTACCAACGGGGTGAGAAGTGACAACTTGCTTGCCTGCACTGGTACGGTTGGGGGACATCCCCCTTGGAGGGGCATACAAGGGGCAGGCCAGGCACCGCAGGGACAGGATCAGGGGATGGCAGAGTGAGGCAGTGAAGGGGTGGTGGGTGCAGGAGTGTCACCGGCAACTGCAGTGGAGGTGTCTGACTCAGGGGGGGCCGGCACCACCGTGGTACACAAGTCAGTTGGTGTGAGTGCCGCAACCACTGCAGTGGGCTTGACTGATGTAGTGGACTGGGTACCCACTGCAGTGCCCGAGTCAGACGTGGTGGTTGTGGACTCCACTGCATTGCATGACTCCAAGGAAGTGGAAGGGTGGGCAGATGAGGTGGGCAGGACAGAGGGGGGACCCGGTCACAACAACAGTGCCACTAACAGGCAGAGCGTCTGGGTTGGGGTGGAAGAGCAAGTGGCAGGGGGAGGGCCTAAGCAGTCTGGGGATGTGGTATCGGTGTGTGGGGGAACCTGGGGCAGGGTGTGGCGGGGGAACCTGTGCAGTGGTGGCCTGGGGGATGGAGGAGAGAGACTGGGCGCTGGAGCTGCGTGGTGGTGGTGGTGGGGTCTTGCTCTTCCTGCTCCGGGGGACTTCCGAATGGGCTCCTGTGTCTGCCTGCGCCTGGGGGAGGGTGTCTGGGGGCGAGGGGCACTCCTCTCTGTGTGGGTGGACTTCCTCTTCCCCTGGTGTGCTGGGTCAGCAGGAATGGTGGGGAAGAGGCCGAGGTCACACAGGAAGACCTGCTGTGTATGTGTGGTAGCAGGCGAGGCAAGGGAAGGGGTCTTGGAGGGAGAGGATTTGGAGGACTGCGGAGTGAATGTGGATGCATGTGTGTGTGTGTGTTCCCCATCACCTGTGTCTGTGGTATCAGTCCCCTGAGGATGCTTGTGTGCACGTCTTGCCTTACTCTTGGGTGTGTCTGTGCTGCTTGTGTCTGTGTGTATGGATGACTGTGCAGGTGCGCATGTGCTTTGGACAGGTAGGGGGGCAGGAAGTGTGGATGGGGCAGAGGTGGGAGGGGTGAGGGACTGTTGGAGGAGGGACACTGCTGCCATCAGGGAGGAGTCCATGGACCTATTGCTCCTCTGTAGGGCAGACATACCCATCGAGATGCCCTCCATGAACGACACCAGCTGTGTCAACAGAGTGGTGTGTGCATGGAGGACACTCAGCATTGCTGTCTGCCCTACATGGAGCTGCCGAAGGAGGTCCCATGCTGCCCTCACTCAGGGCAGCATGGGACACAGGGGCAGGGGCTGCGGTGCCTGGCACGAAGGAGACACGCTCCCGAGCACGGGAGCCTCCACGGACCTCAGGAATGGGAGCCGATGGGAGGGCGGTGGTGGTGGTGGTGGTGGCGGGGCCAGACAGACTAGCTGGCCTTTGGTGGCTGCCGAGACCCGCCTCCACAAGGGAGTCATCCTCCGAGCTGCTGTGGTCCCCAGCTGAGGTGGATGGTGCTGAGGACTCCTCGGTGTGGCTCCCTCTGACCACTCATCCGATGCTGACCCAGTCTGGCTCTGCTGCTCCTCCTGGTCCGTGGAGCTGTCCCCTCCTGTGGCCGTGGATGTATCTGCAAACAATTAGGGAAACAGACAAACATCAGTCACCTGCACTGACCGCACACACCACAGTAAGTACAGCACATTACAGAGCAAGCCCTGGCATCCTTAGTTGAACATTGCCTAAAGTCCTCGCACAGATTCGGGGAAGCCAATTGTCAGTCTGATGGTCAACCATGGGACTCACACCCCTCCTGCCCTTGCACCCATCTGTCTGGTGCCTCTCTGATGGTAAGACCCCAGTGTGGACACATGCACCACCTACACAGTTGTTGGACATTGCAGGGAACACGGTGAAGCATGTGAACATGCACACATCACATCTCTTGCCACTGAGTCAGTGCAGGTGTCCGGATAAAGGGATGGCCAGATTCTAATTAGAAATGCTTGTGATGCATACCAGCACCAGACACCATGATGCACCCATGTCCGGATAGTCAATGCCACAATGGGGTGCATGTTGCACATGTACCTCCCCTGCAGGATCAGTCCCAGGAAGTTGAATGCCATGACACAGGAATGCGTGCAAAGTCATACATTACTGTCTCAAGTCACATGGCCATGGCAGCCAGACAACAAAAGTCTGCACTGTGTCACAATCCGAGGGCATGGGGAATGCAAGTTATGTGACTGACAAGTGAACATGTCCATCCCCCAGAAACCACATCATCTGTACTACTATTTGACCACGTCATACCAACTGGACATATGGGGACATGAAACACAACTCCCTGAACATGAGCACCTCACAGTGTGCTGTGAATGAAAATACAGCTTCCTGAAAGTCACAGTCGCAAACACCTGTGTGCACAGTCAAGTGATCAGACACCTATAAGTCACAGAAGTATCGTCTATCATGGTCACATCTCAGATGGCATGCTGAGCCCCAAACGATGAACATACCAGTAGTCCTGACAACAAAGACACAGCACAATGAGACAGAGGCAGACACCTGAGGATACATTTCACTGATCACAACATGCCAGATGATACACGGGAGTGGGAGTACAGAGTGTATTGTATGCACTGGAGTAGGCATGACTGTCCAGCTCCACCTGTAAGAGGGATGAGTCCTGGACAGTAGGCAGGTGGCTAAGCATGTGTGACACACTGGATACACATACTCCTGAGGCCCAAATATTGTTCCCACCAGCAGCATGGGTGTGTGCCACATTCCCCAGGGACATGTGGTGAGTCAGAGCAGCAAGCGGACCACATATCAAAGTTACACGCAGATCACATGTCAGAACTTAGGCACTGTGTAGGCAATTGACCCACCCATGAATCGCACAACATAGTCACGGGAACAAATGCTGTCCCCCACCTTGAGCAAATCAAAATGCAATGACACAGTCCCCAAATGACACAGTTTCCTGACTATAAGGGCCCCACATATGCATATCAGAGGAGAAGTGGGCATGTAACAAATGAGGGACATGTGTCCTGGACCACATGACTGATGTACTGTGGAAGTTTAACCAGGCCAGAGGAGGGCACATAGCATGTCAGACAAAGTGCAAAGTGCAGTCATGGACTCACCCCCTCCTTGCTGCTGTCTGTCCCTCAGCTGCCCATCCAGGTCAGGGAAGACCACCGCCAGGATCCGGAGCATGTGGGGGTCAGGGTCCAGTGTCCGCCCCTCCTGCGAGGAGGCGACAGCTTCAGCTGGACCCTTGCGATCCTCCGGGTCCAGCCACGAAGGTCCTGCCACCTCTTTTGGCAGTTGCAGATCCTGCGCCTGTAGACCCCCACGGATCTTACTTTCCGGGCGATGGTCAGCCAGATTTCCTGCTTCTGGTGGGCATCAACCTGTGAGGATGACAAAGTGAAAAGGCCATTACTACACATGCAACATATCCGTGCATCACACAGTTGGATATACATGTCTCAATTACAAGGGCATATGATGTACACAGGCAGTGCAACAATGGCTATGAACAGTTTGCCAGCAGTCACTACATGGTATCATTGCATGGGAAGTAAACCTAGTTGGAATGCACTGTTACTGCACTGTACCAGTTCAGTGCATGTAACTACACACTTTGGGGTGTGACAACTACTCAGTGGGCATGCTAGCCAGTGGTGTGCACAGTGAAAGTCCTGCTAGTCAGACAACATGCACAATTAGTGATGCAGTGGACAGCACACTCACCTGCTCCCCTGGTTTCCCCTACAGCTTGCTGTACTGTGGAAGGAGGCTGTCCAGCAGGGCCTGGTTCTCCTGAAGGCTGAAGGCTGGGGCTCTCTCCACAGTACGTGCCATTGAAGGAGCCAGAGGATGCATAAACAGCAGCAGTGTTGGTGGCAGATGTCGTCCTGGAGCATGTAGTGCAGGCAAGTGAGCTCTCAGGGGAACAGCCAGCATTATATGTGTGCTGCAGAGGCAGATACTGTCCCATGTGTCCAAAGTAATAGGTCCAAGTCGTTTGCATCTTCTAAATCTGACCAATCCATGGTATAGCAGCACTAATACACGCCCACAGCATCCTTCAAATCTTCAACTTCATGACACCCATGATTTTGCAACATTGTTGTGGCTGGCCAACTGAATTCACTGCATCAGACTCGTTGGAGCTTCGAAAACGCGTCCGTTGCCATGCCAGGCCACAGCCAATGTGTGCGCACCGATCGGTCCATTGCTGTACAACGCGTACCCGCGATACAACGCGTACCCGCTCACATTGAATGCAATGGGCTGGCCGGGCACACCGATCGGTCCATTGCTGTGCAACGCGTACCAGGCATACAACGCGTACCCGCTCACATACGATGCGATGGGCCGGCCGGGCACACCGATCGGTCCATTGCTGTACAACGCGTACCCACTCACATACAATGCAATGGGCCGGCCGGGCACACCGATCGGTCCATTGCTGTACAACGCGTACCCGCTCACATACAATGCAATGGGCCGGCCGGGCACACCGATCGGTCCATTGCTGTACAACGCGTACCCGCTCACATACAATGCAATGGGCCGGCCGGCCACACCGATCGGTCCATTGCTGTACAACGCGTATTGCGAATACAACGCGTACCCGCTCACATTGTATGCAATGGCCAATGTGTGCGCACCGATCGGTCCATTGCTGTACAACGCGTATTGCGAATACAACACGTACCCGCTCACATTGTATGCAATGGCCAATGTGTGCGCACCGATCGGTCCATTGCTGTTCAACGCGTCCCTGGACAAGTCACTGGCATATGTCACCATGCATGTCACAGGTGATCATCTGCCAGCCACATATACTTCCCAGGGAATGAGGGGCACACCTACAACACCACAGCCTGTCCACACTGTATCCTAAGGCATGTAAGGCTGCATTACCTATTCCGTGTATGGGGGTGAACATGTTGTTCTGTGGGTGTCACTTCGGGGCAGCCACTCCCAGGCTGTGCACGTGTTCATGGGGACAGGATCCTTGGTGTGTCGTGCACATGACCACTGTGATGTGCAACTGTTCATTCCTGAGCATGTGGCATGGTCACATTTCACGGTGGTGTATGTGTATGTCATGTCACATACCCCCTGAGTCCCATGTGTGATGGTATGTACGTCCCAGGGTGACCCATTGGCACAATAGTGATGGTCCTCCACAGTCTGTGTGCATGTTGTGTTTACAATGTCTCTGATTCCATGTGCACAATGGGAGACAGTCTCCACATCCACGTTGTTTGTGCATGAACTTTGATGTTGTGCGTGTGTGTGTCACAGACGTCCATGTCTGTCCTGACGAGGCAACAGGGACCACTACCTGTGGGGTCATGGTTGTTGTGCTGTGGTGTATTCATGATGCACCATGTCATGCCAGTGTCCATGTGGCCATACAGGGTCCCTGGGAATCTACCTGTCGATGAGCTGTGATGCCTGGGGCACATCTGTCCACACATGTCACTGTGGGGTGTGTTTGGAACGTGGCAGCAGTAGATGGGAACTGTGACACAGCCTCATGATATCCCATGGCACAACATGGGACTTGTTGATGCCACTTGTTGAACTGTGATGTTAGATGTTGGCCATGTAGGTGCCATACATGTCCTTACGGAACTGCACACATCATGTACTTGTGTCTCATAATGATGTATCATGTGATATTGTGTATGGTCAATGCCACATATGTGGGGTGACTGACATTCTTTCTTTCTTCACCTATGCACTTCAGGGCACCAGCTGTCCATAGGCCATTCCCTGACCTTGCATCCATGGTGGAACGGGACTGCATCCGACGGTACCGCTTCACCAGGCCGCTGATTGAGGAATTGACGGTGCGCTTGTCCCCACATTTGCAACCTGGCCGGACATACCCCACACCGCTGACCCCCAAGGTGAAGGTGATGGCAGCCTTACACTTCTTTGCCACCGGTACCTTTCAACACACTGTGGCGTCTGCTGGTGGGATGTCACAGACCATGTTCAGCTGTGTGCTCCGCGATGTTTTGGAGGCTATGTTGAGATACCTGAACCAGTACATCTATTTCCCTAGACCTCAACAACTCACTGACGTGAAGAGTGACTTCTATGCCCTGGGGAGGATGCCGCATGTCATTGGCTCCATTGATGGGACACATGTGGCTTTGATACCACCACAGGCACATGAGCAGGCATACAGGAACCGCAAACATTACCATTCGGTCAATGCACTGGTGGTATGTCTTGCTGATATGAGCATCTCACACGTGTGTGCCCGTTTCCCCGGTTCTGCACACGATGCCTACGTGATGAGGAGTAGTCGCATCCCGAGGATGATGTCACAGATGCGGAACCAGCGTGCCTGGCTTGTCGGTGTGTACTGACTTTGTACCATTGTGTGTGTTCTGCGATGTAGTATTCCACCCTCTTTTCCAAACAGCTAATGTGCAATTGTCCATATGTAGGTGACTCCGGATACCCCAAAATGCCGTGGTTGCTGACGCCCCTCAGGAACCCTGTGACACCAGCCCAGATGCGCTACAATGAGGCACATGGTCGGACCAGGAGAGTGATTGAGCGGACATTTGGTCTCCTGAAGAGCCGCTTCCGCTGCCTGGACAAGACAGGAGGGGCCCTCCCATATGCCCCAGCAAAGGTGTGCAAGATTGTCATCGTCTGCTGCATGCTACACAACCTGGCTGTGCGGAAGGAGTTGCCTCTCATCCTGGATGACGATGATCAACATCCGCCACCTGTGGAGGATCCTGGCCTGGACCACGATGCCAGTGATGATGATGATGATGATGGTGATGTCCGCACACAGCTCATCACCAACTTCTTCAGCTGAATGTGAGTATCCGGAGATGTCATGTCAATGATGTGAGTATGCATGATATGTGTTGGTGGTGCTCTGGTGCTGTTTGAGTGTGGCCATGTGCTACATGACTGTATGCGTGTAGCGATGTGTCCTTACAGGTAGTCTGTACTCCCCAACAGTGTTGACATGCTAACTTGGTTCTGGGTGGGTATCTTGTGACATGTATTGGGCATGAATATTGCAGTTCTGTCTTGTTCTTCAGTGCTTTTGACTGTGTGTCATTTCTGCCCTTCACAGGGTACTTTCAGAGTTGTTTGGTCAACTGTGATCCCCCAACACCGTGATTAAACTTCCAGGGTGGTAGCTGTCGTGTCCCTACAGGTGATGTGCGCCACACCCATGGACTTCCTTCCTTCTACACTTGTTGACTGGGTGCCCACTGCCAGGTGGGATTACCTTGCATCTGTAGTGGTTACA
Organism: Calotriton arnoldi; assembly: GCA_963921515.1. Taxonomy (NCBI): domain Eukaryota; kingdom Metazoa; phylum Chordata; class Amphibia; order Caudata; family Salamandridae; genus Calotriton; species Calotriton arnoldi. Next base: position 473,382 of record CAWUFW010003530.1, on the reverse strand, counting down.
ACATGTTGCAAATGTGTAATAAACCTGTGCTTCACTTTGTGATGTGCGTTGTCTGTGGTCACACATCTGACTGACATTTGCTTACTGCACCAGTGGGCTAGTTGACAAAGACTGTGAATAGGTGTTGTGTCTGTGCATTTCACCGTATTTCCTGGCAACATCAGTGTAGGCGATGAGTCAGGTGGCCTTGGTGTGTATATGTTGTGTAGCCCTGGTGGTGTGTCTCCCTCATATGTGTCACGTTGCCATGACTCACATGCCTGTGTTGTACTTGCTGTAGCAGTTAGCATGCACAGTGTAATTTCGCAGGTCATCATCTCCATGACAGAAACCACGTTGGAATCACAACAGAGGCAAGTATGGTGTATTAGTGAGTTTATTTACATACATGTGTGAGTATAGTGCACAGGATGGTGGGTGCTGTACATTGTGATTGTAATCCAAAGTTCCTAGATGATTTGGAAGTCCTGATAGCAGAAATGTCCTGAGTAAAGTCCACAGTCATCTGATACATTGGTCCAACTTGTACTCCCCATGTCATGTGGGGCAGTTGTGTTGCATTCAACAGGGTGAACAATTTGCGCACAAAGGTGATTATCCAGAACAGGTTTTGGCTTCCTGGGGGTTGCGCATGGCCATCGGCCTCTCAGTTGCCCTTCCTCGGACGACCCCTCTTCTTTGGGGGGACCCTCAAGTACAGGCTGCTGCGATGCAGGGGACTCTCCGCCAGAGTCATCCTCCCTCCCTGTGGCAGTTGCAGTTGTTTCAGCACCAGATGTTGTGGGCACACAGGGAGGTGTTGACATGTTGCTGCTCATCTGGCGGAGGCATTGTAATATGTCCCTATGCACCGCCGTCATCTCTTGCAGTGTGTCCCACTTGGACTCCATGCGGGACATGTGTAAGTCCAAGCGTGCATGATGGGCAGCCTGCTGCTGTCGTATGTCCCTGAGGATCCCCACTACCTGGCTGAGCTCTCCGGTGCTGGTCTGGTACTGTCATAGGGTTTCTGCACATACACAGAGCTATGCACAGGAAAATGGGACCCCGGATTACAGTGGTTTTCCACCATATACCGTAGCACCCAAAAACCCCAACCCAACTAGCTTAGCATCCCATTAGCACCCAAGTACTAATGTTTGGACAACCCAGAACACGGTATCTTTATCTCAGGACTCACTGAAGCAAGAACACTCTTTCGCCACTCACTCGTACTTGTCCACAAGGTGCGTAGTAAGAGACACTGGATAGGTTAAAATGTTTATTCCAACTTACGTGCTCTAATGTACAGTACACGTGTCAGTACTAATAGCATAATGCATATGACTAATATAAGCAGCATGGTTACAATTCCATAGAATACAAACGGGGAAAGCATCTCAGAGCTCAGTGGATAAACGTATAAATAACATTACCACCCTCCCCTTGCAGTAAGATAGTTTATTATAAAATATAAGACCTCTGGGCTTTGACTAGCGAACCCTCATACCTCAGTCTCTAGATGCAGAATTACATCAGCAGGACATCATAGCTCTTCTCACTGAAAGGGATTTCTCCAAGTGTCTTAAGCGCTAGTAAACCACAGTATTAAAAGCATACCAAATTCTTCATGGCAATTGCACATAATGTTATGTCTGGGTGCGCGAGACTGGCCATATCAGGAAGAACCGAAATACATTGTTATGCGACCTTGTACATGTTTGTGCAGACTGAGCCCAAAAAGGTGAACAACAGAAAATGCAGACAGTGCAAAAGAACTTGGCACGAGCAAAGGGCGAGGAAGGCCCGGCTCAGTGTAACGTGCGCAAAGAAAAGCAGCATGGCAGCCAGGCCTAGGCCAACATAACAAGGCAGGTAACAATCCACAAGACACCCTCCCCTGGACAGTCCGGCGGCCAGGACAGAGGCCCATCAGAGGAGAAAAACAGACGTCGGAGCACAGGGAGCGCCCAAACGGCGAAGGGCAGGTCAATCCATGAAAGTGAAAGTGCAGAAAAAAGCCATACTCTCCAAGAGTCCATCATTGGAATCGTCAAAAAACATAGATGCCATCCAATCCATGAGTTCAAAAGAGCAGGAATGCTCCTCAGCAAAGGGAGCATCCAGAAGCAATGCGGGACAGCTTGCGTGATAATTGAAACAGCTTCGTTGTAGGAGATCCTGGGCAGCCGCCCAGATATCCCATTGCGCCAAAATCCCCAGTGCAGCCGCACGCGCCATACAGCCAGCGACGGAACAGTCCTGCTCATGGGCCTCTAAGGGACCCATCAACTGAACAAAATCCGGAACAGACAATGACGAATTGGAGAGGCAATAATCCAGAGTCCAGGTGAAAGGACAGCGGACACAAGTCATCACAGGTTGCACGCAAGTGAAATACGCAAAGCGAAATGAAAGAGTATATGACACACTCAGTGTCGCCAATGGCAAGACGCCAAAACCGGCCAAAAGGCGCTCACGGAGCAGCTGGAGGCGTTCTGGATCGAGCAGGTCCCATCGGGGAGCAGCCATTGCGCAGAAAGCAAATTAAGAGCAAGACACCAGCCGCTAAAGCGAGGATCAATGGGAAACCGCCAAAGACACTGGAAAATATAGAATGTATGAAAGCCGGGATGACACCAAAAATAGTTTGAAAGGAGGACACCAAGCCCGACCCAACGACCTTAAAAAAGTGTACCAGGCCTTCAGTGTTAGATGCGTTAAAAATACGATGTATTAACTCCCCAAAATGTTGGGGGAGATTAGTGTTTAAAAGGGCCTGTATTTCACTGTGGGTACTCGCCACCTGGAGAATGAATGTCTCCCGGGCGGACGTGAGCATAACTTCCTCGTTTAATAATAGTGCCTTTATTCTGCTCAGTCTATTGAAATCTGCTTCCATGGTAGGGATGGAAGGCCAAATAGAGATATCAACCTTGCCATGAGGGGGAGGAAAAAGCACATTTTTGCAGCAAACAACCCTGTGCGAAACTGTTACAATGTAAGGAATGCCAGCCTGCAGGCCACAACAGTTTTCGTTATTTAAAAGTAAATAGCTACCATTGGAAAGGAGAGTGAAAGTAGGAGAAATAACAGGAGCAGGAATACCTTTCAGCACACAAGCAAGATTAGGAGAGGAAACGCTACATGAGCCATGCAATTTAATGTGTTTACAAATAAGCGAATAACCTATAGTCGAGTCGCAGTACTCCCCGTGAGAAAGACTTCCTTGCCGTCCCGAAGGCATTTATACATGAAAGGCAAGGACCAGAGTTCATGCAGGAAAGCACTGCCCAATGGCCGGTAACGGCCCACAGGATAATGTTTCATGCACGAGTCAAATTCAAACAAGGAAAATGGTAAAGCTATAACCCCATGGACTAGCCATACAGCAGAATCGAGTTCTGCAACAGAGAACGGCAATGGATCCACCTTTTCGATATGTAATAGATTGTAAGTTGCATCCTTCATGGACATAAATTGCTGTTTATCAGTTAAGTTAAAAGGTAGAAATAAGGCAGAGGTGTTCAAGAAATGCCAAGGCACTTTACCTAACTTAAGCGTCTGTAAAGTCCATGCAAACTGCATAACTGAGCGCAATTGATTCTGACCATGATATAACACAGAAACATCATCTTGTACAATATCAACAACAGAGGACACAATATTCTCTAAAGTGTAAATGCGAGAAGACAGGGTATTAATACTATTGTCAACAACAGCAAGCACCTTTTCCATATTTGCTTGATCTATTTCCCGAAGACGGGAAGCAGCTTCCATTTGTGATAGCTTCCAGAGTTCATTATACGTTTCATAAATGAATCTCTTAGGTCGGGGACCACGAGGTCCCAAAACAAAGTCGGACAGATCAATATTGCCTGTAAGGAGGGACAAATGTTGTTTAACAGAATCAAGGGACGAATGTTGCAGCCATTGTTTGCATAATTTACCAACAGAGTATGTAGTGACAGTACGGGCATCAGTAAACCTCGGATCAGGCCTATTCTGTGTGTAGCTAGCACCAGTATCATGAAAACGCATTTGACATGCATTAGATGATATAGGCCATATTAACCAGGGTGACTGAACCAGCTCAGAAACATTAAACGAATTATTTTGTAACATTGCCTGCAGGGACACAAGGGACATATTGAATCGTGAGCTTTCATTGGGAAAACTCGACAGGGATGGTATTGATGGAGAATTCAATTGTTTAGTGGTTGCTAAGCCCCAACATGTAGTCTGATAGATGGAAGCATTTAGGAACATAATTTGGGTAGGATGAGGCAAGCACGATGCAACGCCTCGGTTCCCTGTACCTGCCATGGCTTGGAGCCCCAAATAGATTTTAAATCCACTGTATTATCCCAATACTCATAACCTCCCACAGCTAGGGCACTCAGAAAGGAACCTGAATAAAGCAATTTGGTGTGTGTCAACATAATTTTCTGAGTTGATGTGTTATTAAGTCTAAAATAATATGATGCAGGGTTCGACCGATTAAAATCAGTAAAATAATTAAACTTATTTCGAAGAGTTTGAGAGCTACCTGGCAAGGGGTTTGGACAATGTTCCCATTGGGTGAAGTTAACAGAACTTCGCAGGGCACTGGGCTTATGAAGAAAATGATTACCCCAATGTTGGTAACAATACAAATCGGCATAATTAGCAGAATTCATATATAGATCTTCAGCATTAAAAGATGCATAATATTTTAAATCGGCAAACAATGCTTCAACGGCATGCACATCCCAATCATCAGAATGAATATTATTTTGTACTACATCACCCATTGAAACACGAAGGACATTAGGTACATTAATAATTTCCGTCGGACCATGGATTTGATAGTTCACTGCATCCCATACGATGCCATCAGCAACTGGGAAGGCTGAAATGTTCACAAATGTGTGGTCACGCTTCATGATGTGAGACGAGGAATGAGGAGCCAAAGTTCCAGAAACAGAGTCTACAGCAGAGCGTTCAGGTAAATAGTGACCATTAATTAGTAGAAAAAACACTGTGACAAAGCCAATGGACATGAACAAAAATATCAAGAAAAGTACCAACCAGAGGTATGTCCAGGGTGGAATCAAAAAATTGTCTCTAAACCAGGATACAAAAATACTGAACTTGGATGGGACTTTTGAAGAGGTGGAATCCGAATCAAAAGAATAACGAGTCGGACCAAGTGGCGTTGTTGGTTGATGTGCCACTGATTCAGATGCAGGATAAGTATACTCGTCCTCGTCGATGTTGGTGGAGAGTTGGGGATCAATTATAGTTTCAGGCAAATCAACCATCTCAATTACAGCATCAGCGATCGTTCGTGCAGATGGACTATGAACATATGTCCGATAAATGGCAGGACAAGAGACCGCTGGTGTGACACTATTCAGGATCGGCCAGGCGCTGTAGCTTGACATTTTCAACTGAGATGTATCTGTTTTCTTTGCGACCAGGAAGCGGTGGTAAAATGACTGTACGTGTTCCCTTCAGGCCAAGAACTGGAACCGGTGCACTAAAAGAGGGGCCAAATTCTTTTTGTTTTCAACCTTCTCTCGAACCAGTTCTCCAACTTTCGGAAGCCAGCCGGCTACCGGAATCTGCAACGCAGGATCTGTGGCTGAAGGTAAATGTGTAGTTGCAAGTTTGTCTCGGGCTTCTTGTAAGTCCTGTAACATAGCAGAATGGTTATCTACATCAAACTTGGCGGATTGCGCCGCGATGTCTGGACCCTCAAGGTCAGGCACAAACATTCTTATGCCAAAGAGCCACACCCAGAGGTCTTCTAGGGAGATTATTAAGTGCACGCTGAACGGTATACAAATGGGCCAGCCAGTTCCTGCCAGTACCTATAACCCTAGCTGTTAAGGATTGCTTTAAGTCACGGTTCATTCGTTCAACGATAGAGTTGCCCTCAGGCTTATACGGAGACGAAAATTTCACCCGCACCCCAAGCGAAGCCATTGCATCCTTGTAAGCCCTAGAGGCAAACGCTGGACCTTGGTCCGAATGGAAGGTGCCGCATGCGAAAATTCCCACAAAGACACGCAAATCCCTGATTACATTTCGGGCGTCAGCACTCCGTTGTGGCCAGACCCAGAGAAACCGTGTGCACGAGTCCACTGCCACTAAGATGTATTTATAGGCAGTGTCTGATGAGAATGGACCGCAGTGATCCAAGTAAACACACCCAAAGGGTCTGTTAGCAATGCAGAGCGGGGTTTGTGGTGGACGTGTTACCGTGGAAGGCTTAATCTGTTGACAAACATCGCAAGAAAGCACAAAAGCACGGGTGTCTTTATACAATCCACGCCACCAATAACGCTGCTGCAAGATGGAAACTGTAGCTGACACACCTGCATGAGCCGAAGCCATGCCTTCGTGTGCAGCTGATATCAAGGCACTCCTGCGGTCCGCGTTGGGGATCAGCCGATCACCAACGTCAGGTATAGTTACATAAGGAACCTGATCGGGACTTAATGTGTAAGAATACTTGGAAGGGAAACCTGTAGGGTAATTATCACCTTCCTTGGTTGCAGCAATAGCTGCTAAAATAACAGGGTCTATTTTAGACATGGACCTAGTAACCGCTGCTACTGAACACGTGACTACTGCTGAACGGGCAGCCTCATCTGCCAGATCGTTACCAATAGCGTGTGCGCCCACCCACTGATGGCCTAAGGTGTGAACCACCTGTGTGAGGGGCAGACGTTGTTGCAATTCTGCCACTCGAACCCAAAGCATTTTATGCTTAATTGTGCTCCCTTTTGCGTCCTTGTAGTCGTTTTCGACCAGAAAAACAGATTGTCATTGTAAGATTGTACACAGTAAAAAGAATCACATACAATAAGAGTGGTCTCATCCTGTGAAGCGAACTCAAGTGCAAGTAGCAATGCATGCAGCTCGGCCAATTGTGCGGTACTATCTCCAAGTGTGCGAGTGTGCACTACAGAGGATTTGAACGTTCCATTCACAAAGGAACCCGCAACAATAGCACATGCAGCTGAATAAGCGTGCTTGGACCCAGTGGCCGGTTGCGCCGAACCATCGGTGTAGATCACACATTTGTAATCCTCAAGCGGTAGTAAAAACAAAGGAGGAGGATGAACGAATTCATACTGCAAAAACTCCTGAGTCTGAAGAGAAGAATCAAAAACAAAAGTGACGTCCGAAGACGTCAAAGATGTAGCCCATTGTATCCAACGGGGATGCATTGCTTTTGAGTTCGGTACACTTGCCTTTGTTACTGCCTCCAGGGCAGGACAGGGTGTTACCACCAGAATCCGCTTACCCTGTGCCAGTGCGCGTTCTTTTAGAATCGCCATTTGCACTGCAGTCAGAACTTTTTCAACAGATGTAAAGCGCAATTCAGCGGAAGTGTACAGATGTGACTTGTATGCGATAGGTACTGTATCACCTTCATTAAAGGTTAAATAGGTGAATCCCACCGCCCCCGGAATTATTCTAATCACCAGGTTTGTGTGGTTATCACGAGTCAAAAGATATTTAGACTCCAATAGGTCTGTCTGCAAAGACTGCAAAATTGAGGTATGCTCAGGCAGCCAGCAAGACCTTGAATAAGTAGGTTGTATCAAAGCATACAAAGGCTTGATACGCTGGGCATATTCGGGAATGTAAGTACGCCCGAAGTTCAGGAAACCCAGCAAAGACTGAAGCTTCTTCAGAGTATTTGGGGGCACAAATGTGCACATTTTTCCAAGAAATGGGGGCTAAGCCCTTACCTTCGTTATTGAGCTCATAGCCCAAGAACAGAACGGTAAATTCAGCAATGTGTGACTTAGCAAAGTTAAATTTGTAACCCTGCTCCGCAAATTCAAGAATAATGCGGTCCACACGGGACAGATGCTGATATAACTCGTCGTCTGTCAGATAGATGTCATCAACGCACGAACATGCGTCTTGATCAATGTCATTTAACAAAGAAACAACACGGGCGGCGAATATACCCGGACTATTTTTATAGCCCATGGGTAATCGCCGGAACTGGAATAATTTACCACCGGAAGTGAATGCGGTCCATTGACCACTCTCCGGGGCTAGGTTGTGCGTGTAGAAACCGTTTGAAAGGTCAAGTGTCGTTTTGTATTTTTTACGAACAAGACTGTCTACAAGCGCAGAACTGTGTGTATTTTGCACCGCAAAGTTCCGACAATGAGTATTTAAATGCCGGTAATCCAAAACTAAGCGGTACGATCCATCGGGTTTAGAAACCACGAAAAGGGGATTGTTCATAGGTGATACGCATGGTTCAATTACTCCCTGATATTCCAACTGTGTCAGAATTTCTGAGACGGGGCCTTTTGCCTGCCGTTTGATGGGATATTGGGGTTGTGGCTGCGGTAGTGACCGCAAAGGTATTGCATGAGGAGGTGATTCTTCATCCCATCCCACATGGTTGCGGTATAACGCTGGTGCCAGGTACACAGCCCACTCAGCTGCAAGTGCTTCAGCTTTGTCTTTTGGGACATGCCTTGAAAAGCTTGGAAGGATTACCTCCTCTCCTTTATGTGCAGCTAAAACGAATGGGGGTGGCCAATCCACCTCTGCTAACAAAATGTCATATGAAGAGGTTAGATTTTCCCAAAAATCCCTTTTATTTCACGCGGTATGTCACCTTCAATTTGTATAACTATATTATATAGTCTGTCAGGGGTGCCACTCTCGTGTCAGCTGTCTCTACAGTAACGAATGTTTCAGTTGCTGTCGCCTCCATATGAGGACGTAGCGCCTCCCGCACTATGGTAACTTCCGCGGCGCTGTCTAGGAGGGTCACTGCCCACGTCCAATCCTGGAGTCTCGTTCTCACGGTCTGAGGCATATTTCGCTGTGACAGCGGCAACCTTTTCTTCTGAAATTGCGGTCGAGGAAGATGAAAATCTTCTGCTTTCCCTCTGACTTGTTGTCGAGGTTGGTCTCGCTCCTGGGGAGCCTCTCGGCCCCTTCCTCTATCTTGCCGTCCTCCTCCACCAGCCTGTGACGACGTCTGGGCCTGTGAAGAACGAGGAGAACGCGTATCAGAGCTCTGAAACCTTTCTGGTGATTTAATCCTTGACCTATCACGTAAATCATAAGTACGTTCAGAAGAAACCGAAACTGGGGAAGCGCCTCTCGACCCCGGCTTCTTTTGTTGCTTACCCTGTTTTTTCTGTCTCCAACTCTTTTTAGTGAAGACTGGTTTATCATCTTTCTCAGATGCACTTTTTGTTTGTATAACTTGTGATTGCGATTGAGTTTGCATTTTTACAAAAGGCTTGTTGCCTAGGCTATTTCTTCCAATTGTTTTATAAGCCCGGGCTATTATTTTCGGTAATTCGCGAGGCCTGTCCAACTCTGGGACCAAAGCCAAAGCATTCGCCACTTGAAAGTTCATAGCATCGCCCTTGACATTTCCAAGGATCAGCTCAGCTACTACATCAAACACTCCCACTAGTCTCATCCCTAATTCCACAGCCGCTTCAGGGCCATGTTCATCCTGTACTTTTTTAATTACAGAGGGTAGAACCGTCATGGAAGGAGTTCCAAAACATTTTGAATAAACTGCTGCGAATACCTTACCCCAGTTTTCACATGATGTCAAATCGGGGATTATGTCTTTTGGCAAACTTATCGTGAGGATGCGGTGTTTATCTACTGGGGATGTATGTGGAAACACCGCTTCTATCTGATCGAACTTTTCAGCAAGCCAGTAAGGATAGTCATCCTTATTTTGTGGACGTTTGCCCATCACAGAATTTACCATGACAGGACTTATAGTCACTCCAGCTGCAATAGCTGGTTGGCCTGCGACTACAGGAGCAGCTCCATGGAGGCTACCTGTAACGTATGTCACCAAGGCTCGATGCACTCGCACCAATTCGGTATGCATAGTGCGCAGTTCCGCAAGCGTTAATGCCAGATAATTTGGATGCAGGGTATACCCGGCCAATACAGGCCAAGTGGCCCCCTGAATTGATAAGGGGCCTAAACGAACTGCAGTAGTTGGTTGTGGTAGGGCGCCATTGAACCAAACACGGTGCTGCCAAGCCGTGAGAGGCACTTCAAGAGCAGTATAGGGTCGATAGTCAGCAGGAACAGCGGTGGGCTTATATTCATGAAACAGCTTATCACCTGCATCCACCGCTTCAAAAGTGATCCAAGTGTAAAACACTTCAAAGTGATAAGCCGGATCGGCTTGAACCACAAAGACCAACTCGACCCCAGTATCGGGCACTCCATACACAGCTAAGTGGTCTCGGAGTGCTCTCGACTATGTGCAGCTATCGCCACACCAGCCATGACTAAACAATTATATTCGACAACCTAACAGGGAGCACAAAAATGGGTCTATTAACTAACCTTTTTTAAAAACATCAAGCTTGAAAGAACCTATAAAACATTCAATATAGGAGGTATCACCGTCACATACGCCTCCGGAAGCGTACGCGAGGGGTTTGTGGACAAGCACAAGTACTACTCAAGCGTCTCGCAGATAAGCTGCCCCACGGTGGTCGCGCCATGTCATAGGGTTTCTGCACATACACAGAGCTATGCACAGGAAAATGGGACCCCGGATTACAGTGGTTTTCCACCATATACCGTAGCACCCAAAAACCCCAACCCAACTAGCTTAGCATCCCATTAGCACCCAAGTACTAATGTTTGGACAACCCAGAACACGGTATCTTTATCTCAGGACTCACTGAAGCAAGAACACTCTTTCGCCACTCACTCGTACTTGTCCACAAGGTGCGTAGTAAGAGACACTGGATAGGTTAAAATGTTTATTCCAACTTACGTGCTCTAATGTACAGTACACGTGTCAGTACTAATAGCATAATGCATATGACTAATATAAGCAGCATGGTTACAATTCCATAGAATACAAACGGGGAAAGCATCTCAGAGCTCAGTGGATAAACGTATAAATAACATTACCACCCTCCCCTTGCAGTAAGATAGTTTATTATAAAATATAAGACCTCTGGGCTTTGACTAGCGAACCCTCATACCTCAGTCTCTAGATGCAGAATTACATCAGCAGGACATCATAGCTCTTCTCACTGAAAGGGATTTCTCCAAGTGTCTTAAGCGCTAGTAAACCACAGTATTAAAAGCATACCAAATTCTTCATGGCAATTGCACATAATGTTATGTCTGGGTGCGCGAGACTGGCCATATCAGGAAGAACCGAAATACATTGTTATGCGACCTTGTACATGTTTGTGCAGACTGAGCCCAAAAAGGTGAACAACAGAAAATGCAGACAGTGCAAAAGAACTTGGCACGAGCAAAGGGCGAGGAAGGCCCGGCTCAGTGTAACGTGCGCAAAGAAAAGCAGCATGGCAGCCAGGCCTAGGCCAACATAACAAGGCAGGTAACAATCCACAAGACAGTACGCATTGGCTATGCGTACCAGTTGTGGGTCATCATGCAGTCCAGACCCTCTGCGAGCAGCGACCTATGTCTACTCACCCCTCCCACCACCCCTGGCGACACGTGCAGTACCTGAGGTGGCACGCACAGGTGACCCTGGGCCCCCTTGGGGGTTGTTGGTGGTGTTGGTGTCCATAGCCCCATGTTGGGCAAGGGTCCGTGTGCTGGTGGTGGTGGTGGACCTTGGTCTGTCCGTGTCGGCAGGGGTGGTTTGTGTGTTGTCAGTCGTTGGAGGGGTGGGTGCAGGGGGTGCAGCTGGTGGTCCTGCTGGTGCTGCATGATGACGCGCTCCGGAGGTGCCAGGTAGGTCTTCGTCATCCGAGGAGGGCAGTGGCTGTTCCACACCAGTGAGCTCCGTTTCCCCTGGATCCTGGGACAGGGACTCCTCAGTGTCTGCTGCTGTGTCCCCATCATCACCTGTTTTTGGGAGACACACACAATGTATGTTATGTTTCTGCAGGCATCAATGGTTGACACACCTGACAGTTGTGACTGTACCTCTGGATGCGGGCCTGTACATTGCATTGTCCTAAGTTGTCACAGTCAGAGGTTGATATTGGTGTAGCACATTGTCCTGCATACTTTGAGCATTTCAATTTGAATGTTGGGGTGTGTACATGGTCTGCATTGGTTGTATTTGGTTGACATCCGGCCCTCCTTCTCCCCCAGCCCAGTTATCCCACCATGAAGCATGCCACCCTTGCAGTGGGTTCAGGTTGACTCTCAGGATGTCAGTGAGTGGTGTCCTGCTGTTGGTGGTGCCCAGTTCCCAGCAGGGCCTTGTGCTCCCCACAGCAGTACCCAGTGTCAGCCATCTTGTCAGTTCTTTTCCACTCCCTGTGATGTGCGCATGGTTCAGGGTGGTGTTGATGGGACAGTTGTGGGGGTGACCAATATCTGTGACTGCCACTCCCATCATGCTATTGCCTCCACCCCCCTTCCCAGCATGCCCATGCTTCCTTCCTTTTGACTCTGCTTCCCTGTGGGGTTGTGTGCCTGTGCTGACAAGATGGCTGACAGTGTTATCCTGGGGTTAGTTTTGCTACAAGTCCCATGTGTGTCCCTGTGCTTCACACAGCATGACCCAGGGTTGTGGTTCTTTGTGGGATATTTGATTAGAGTGTGAGGCAATGCATTCTCCCAGGTGAGTTGTGTGGAGTTTGTGTTAGGGGTGTGTGTGAGTGGAGCTGCTGGTAACTATGGTCAGTGCTGTCAGTCCTCCTTCCCACCCAGCCAGATATCCCACCATGGAACGTGCTTCCATTGCAGGGAGTGCAAGTTGTCTTTCAGGATGTCAGTCAGTGGTGTCCTGCTGTTGGTTGGTGCACAGTTCCCAGCAGGGCCTTGTGCTCACCACAGCAGTACCCAGTGTCAGCCATCTTGTCAGTTCTTTTCCACTCCCTGTGATGTGTGCATGGTTCAGGGTGGTGTTGATGGGACAGTTGTGAGGGTGACCAATATCTGTGACTGCCACTCCCATCATGCTATTGCCTCCACCCCCTTCCCAGCATGCCCATGCTTCCTTCCTTTGACTCTGCTTCCCTGTGGGTTTGTGTGCCTGTGCTGACAAGATGGCTGACAGTGTTATCCTGGGGTTAGTTTTGCTACAAGTCCCATGTGTGTCCCTGTGCTTCACACAGCATGACCCAGGGTTGTGGTTCTTTGTGGGATATTTGATTAGAGTGTGAGGCAATGCATTCTCCCAGGTGAGTTGTGTGGAGTTTGTGTTAGGGGTGTGTGTGAGTGGAGCTGCTGGTAACTATGGTCAGTGCTGTCAGTCCTCCTTCCCACCCAGCCAGATTTTCCACCATGGAACGTGCTTCCGTTGCAGGGAGTGCAAGTTGTCTTTCAGGATGTCAGTCAGTGGTGTCCTGCTGTTGGTTGGTGCACAGTTCCCAGCAGGACCTTGTGCTCCCCACAGCAGTACCCAGTGTCAGCCATCTTGTCAGTTGTTTTCCACTCCCTGTGATGTGAGCATGGTTCATGGTGGTGTTGATGTGCGCATTGTGAGGGTGGGCAATATCTGTGACTGCGACTCCCATGATGCTATTGGCTACACTGACTTGCCCAGCATACACAGGATTCCTTCCTTTCAGTGGGCTTCACTGTGAGGTGGTGTTGTAATGGTGGCTACATGTCTGGATGTGTTTGTTAGTTATATTTGTGCCACTGCCTAGCTGTAGTTGTAGTTGTGTTTGTACATGTGATGACACAGTTACATATCACTATGAGATGGCATGTGTTGTGTTTATCTGACTGACATACACATTTTGGGATGATTCTGTTTTGGTTGCTGTGGATTTGCTAAGGGTGCATGGTTTGACTCTCCCTTTGACAGTGATGTGTGTGTATTGTCGCACAATATTGTGTACATTTGTTGTGTACTCACCAGGCTCTGGGATGTTTTCTAGTCCATATACGCTCACTGGTGGTAGGATGGCCCGCACCTTCTCCTCCCAGGGCCTGAGGTATACTGGTTTGGCAGGAGGGCCACTGCCGGTGTGTTGGCTCAAGAGGTAGTCCTTCTTCAACAGCTCCCTGACCCTCCTGCGCACGTCATACCACCTGTTCTGGATGTCTCCTTTGTGCGCAAACATGGTGATTGTGCGTTCACCCTGTCGACAATCCTCTCCCACATCTTGGTTTTCTGCGACATGGGTGTCTGTTGGACCAGTGTACCAAACAGCTGTGGCTCTACCCTGAGGATCTCATCGACCAGGACTTCCAATTCACTATCTAGGAACTTTTGATTCTTCTTTGGGGGCATGGTGATGGGTGGTGATGGTGAGTGATGTGTGTGTTGGTGTGCAAGTGAGGGTGTGTGAGTGTGTGTTTTGCTGGGTGTATGTGAGGGTGCTATTTGTTGAGGTGCTGCTGGTGTGTGGCTTATGTGATGGATGAGCTGTGAGTGTGTGTGTGGGTTGCTGTCTGTTGGTGTTGAGTGCTGGCAGGTAATTTGAATTTGCAAAGGATCATGGTAGGGATTTGTGTCCTTTATATGGGTGGAGTTGTGGGTGTGTCTTTGTTCCCTGTTTCCCCACCCAGTATTTATTGGCTTTGTAATTGCTTGTTTGGCCTTTTTTTGTGTGTTTTTTCCTTAGTACTTTTTGTGCATGTAGGAGACGTTCTTCTGACCGAGTCGGACCCTGCAGTTGTCTCGTGCGAGCTTCTCAGATTCGTTCACGATGTGTTTGTGCTGTTTTCTGTGCTGCGTACGCGTCGGTCGCGGTGTATTGGGTTGCTTCGGCTCGCAGTTTTGTATGCGTGTCGGTCGTACGGTTTGGGCTCCGTGCGACTCGGTCATGTTTTCCACGCATTGCATCGTACTTGGCGGGTCGGAGTTCGCGGGTACGTTTCGTTCGGGATTCTTCCTGGTGCGTGTCGGTCGGTTCGATTCACGTGGTTTTCCGGCTGGATAGCTGTTTTCCGCGCGGTTTGGTCGTTTGGCTTGTGTTCCGTACGAGTCGGTCGGATTTTGCACGCTTCTCATCGTACTTTGCGGGTCGGGCTGCACCGGTACGTGTCGGTCGGAATGAATTCCGGCTCCGAGTCGGTCGGTACGTTTTCCGGCCCGAATCGGAATCGGCCCCTAAGTCTGTGTTAGTATCTGTATGAATAAGTGAGGTGGTGTTTGTATTACTGTATAGGTGAGTAAAAGTGTGATTGATTCTTTGCATGACTGACTAGGTGTGTGAGTAACTCTATGGATGAGTTGCGGTGTGCGAGTTTCTGTATAGGTGCATATGATAGTGCTGTATTGATGAGTGACTGCATGTATGAGTGACTGTATGGGTGAATGAGTGGATGTGTGTGTAGACCTAGGAATCAGTCAGTGGGTATGTAGTAACTGGTGTTGGTGTGTCTATGGTTTCGAAAATGGTAGTCTGTATTTTAGAGTGGGTGTATCAAAGGTTATATTACAGTATGAGGAGGTGCATCAGATTATCACGTGGATGATGTCATCAGTGATGTCATTTGAGATGTCATCAGTGATGTCACTGACCATGTCATATGTAATGTAATGTAATATGTGACGTCATCAGCAGTGCATTGCGGGCGCAAGTTATAGTTAGCTCAACTAACTATAACGGCCGAATTTCTCTGGTTTTGTACGAGTGAAATGTCCAACTAACTATAAAGTCCCTGAAACCTGTGGTTTTTTCAGTGAATTTCAAAGTTTTTTTAAATGCTAATTTCTAACTATAACGTCCCTGAAACCTATGGTTTTTTCAGTAAATTTCAAAGGCTTTTTAAATGGTATTTCTAACTATAACGTCCCTGAAATCTATGGTTTTTTCAGTGAATTTCAAAGGTTTTTTTAAATGCTAATTTCTAACTATGCCTACAGAGGTAGGACATGTGCAGAAAGAGGAAGAAATGCAGAAAGAGGCAACAGAAGTCCAGAAAGCTTAGCTAAACTACCGGCATTAAAACGCCGGCTGAAGCGCGGGAGCGGGCACTCTAGGTGAGAGGCTGCTTCTTGGTCATAGCGCGTTTTTAAAATTGTGTGTTTAAATCTGTATTACTGATAATTTTTAACCTTGTTCTTAAACCTTGTTCTTAAACCTGATTTCTATAAATACAAATACTGTGTTTTTACTCACCAAGTGCTGTCAGTGGCATGTTGAAATTGAATTTGACCACCCTGTAATTTGGTATGGGGAAAGCTCACTTCCTGTAGAGCGCTCTGACTACTAGAGCGCTCCAGCAATTTCCTGCCTCACTCCTAGGTCTCGATCACGTGACTTCCAGGAGGGGCTTAGCTAAACAACCGGCATTAAAACGCCGGCTGAAGCGCGGGAGCGGGCACTCTAGGTGAGAGGCTGCTTCTTGGTCATAGCGCGTTTTTAAAATTGTGTGTTTAAATCTGTGTTACTGATAATTTTTAACCTTGTTCTTAAACCTTGTTCTTAAACCTGATTTCTATAAATACAAATACTGTGTTTTTACTCACCAAGTGCTGTCAGTGGCATGTTGAAATTGAATTTGACCACCCTGTAATTTGGTATGGGGAAAGCTCACTTCCTGTAGAGCGCTCTGACTACTAGAGCGCTCCAGCAATTTCCTGCCTCACTCCTGGGTCTCGATCACGTGACTTCCATAAGGGGCTTAGCTAAACTACCGGCATTAAAATGCCCGTTGAAGCGCGGGAGCGCCGGCGGCGCGCCAAAGGCAAGCCCGTCTGCGCCCGTCCGCGCCCGACCGGGCCTAGGGCCCAGTAACCTTGCCGAATCATTGAATTATTCCTCCTTGGAGCTCAGAATGCTTCATGATGCGTCATATAAACTCGGAGGTCCAACTCTAGCACGTCTATCCCACCTTAACATTGGTTTGACACGAGACTCATTTTCGGAGGTCAGGTCGCCCATTACCCATGCCCCCCAGCTATCTACTCAGGTCAATATGGGGCAAAAAGACATCTCAATTATATACCTTAATACTCGTTCACTAGTCAAACACCAGCTGGAAATTTTCAGCCTTCTTGACTCTGAACAACCTGACATTCTGCTAGTTACAGAAACCTGGCTCACCCCCGAATCTTCACCTGATATCCTAGCTGCCCTACCCTGTGAATACTATATTTTACAAACTAACCGCCCATCGGGTAAGATAGGCGGTGGAGTAGCGGCCATTATCCATAAAAACTTGAGTTTTACCGCCCTTACCCCACTTAATCTCTCCGTCACTGACAATGCAGTCATAAAATTTGAATCTAACTTGGCTCCGTTCATCTGCATATTACTTTATAGGCCACCTCAGTACATGCCCCAGTTTCCACATCTGTTAGCTGAACAAATTGCACCTTTAGTTACTAACCATACTAGAATTCTCCTAATTGGGGACTTCAACTATTGGGCCAATGACCCTCAAGGAGGACCACAATCCACCGAGTTGACAAAACTATTAAAAAATATGAATCTTATTCAACAAATCGCCTCAGCTATCCACTCAAAAGGCCACATCCTAGACCAACTATGGACTGCCAACTTAGTGATATCAGTTCCATCTATCATGCCTTGTGTATGGTCTGATCATCACTTGGTAAAATTCTCCTTAAAATATTCTTACACAGGGAAAGTGCCCACTTTAGGAGGAAGAATGGCGAGAAAATGGCTCTCCATTAATAATAACGATTTCATCGCCACTTTAATCAACACAGTTCCGTGGCCCACACCTGATGTTAACCTATACGAAAAATCTTTCTCGTCTCGGTTACTTGCGGCTAGTAACACACATGCTCCACTAAAACGAATCAGCCTTACCCGCCGGCATGAGGCTCAGAGATGGTTTTCCCCTGACTTAAACTCTCAAAAACGTTCCTTCGTCAACTGGAAAGAAAGTGGAGGCAGGATTACTCCCAAACAGGAAAAACTATTTATGTCCGGGCCTTACATGATTATAAGAAGGCCATCTCCGCAGCTAAGGCAGCCTATTTCTCAACACGAATTCTCAACTCTAATAATCAAGCTAAGGAATTATTCACAATAGTTGATGAACTATCAAACCCTGAGAGAGTCCTAATTAAACCCAAGCCGTCACAGGCCCTGTGTGATTCTTTGAATACATTTTTTATTGATAAGATTACTGATATTAAAGCCAGCATCCCACACAGGCTCTCACATGATATTACCCCGCCCTCACCTAGGAACCCCCACTCCTTGAACTCCTTTTTACCTATTGATATAGAGACCTTGAATAACGTACTCGCTAAAGTTAAATCTGGCTCCCCCTTGATCACTGCCCCCTCATGTCTTGAAAGCAGCCTTTATGGCCTTTCCAGACCCAGTCCTTGCCCTTTTAAATCAATCCCTGTCCCAGGGCTGCGTCCCCAAGGCCTTTAAGGAGGCCATAGTAGTCCCCCTTCTAAAGAAACCAAGTGCTGACCCCCAGACACTAGCAAATTATTGTCCCATCTCTCTGCTCCCCTATATGGCTAAGCTACTAGAGGCCCATGTGGCAAAATGCTTATCCAACTTTTTGGAACAGACGGGATTCTTTGATCCATGTCAGGCCGGTTTTCGGCTTGACGGTTCCACTGAAACAGTGACTGTGGCAATATTGGACTCCCTACGTGAAAATGCAGACAGAGGCATTCACCAGGTCCTGATATTGCTTGACCTCTCAGCTGCATTTGACACGGTCGACCATAACATACTAGTGGACCGTGTCAGAGAGGCTGGCTTTCAGGGTCCAGCCCTTAGCTGGATTAATTCCTTCTTAGTAAATCGCACTCAGGCAGTCCGTATTGGCCAATTCACTGCCCCTAAACTTAAAACAACTTGTGGGGTCCCACAGGGCTCTTCGTCACCACATTTGTTCAACCTCTACCTATGCCCATTGATAAGGTCTTTGAAAGACAGGAAGGTGACCCTCTTCAATTATGCAGATGACCTCCAACTCATGTTCTCAATCGATAATTCCCCTGAATCTATAACCAACTTTCAATCTATTATGCTTTTCATCCAGCAATGGATGAATCTTAATCATTTAAAACTTAATCCCAGCAAAACTGAACTAATTTTGACAGGGGGAGCTTGCAATCCATGGGGTCCACAATATTGACCTAATAATCTGGGACCTCCCCCTACCCCCTCAACTTCAGTAAAAAGTTTAGGGGTTACAATAGGCAACGACCTGTCCTTAAAAGCGCATGTAGGCACAGTGGTCTCTGCCTGTTTCTTACAACTACGAAAAATTAGAAAAATAAGCAGGTTTTTGTCCCATGCTGCTTTGGTCCAGGTGGTAATAGCTCTTGTGCTGTCTCGTCTGGACTACGCAAATGCCACCTACCTGGGACTTCCACTTGGCCTCACCAAACGACTTCAGTTGGTACAGAACCAAGCGGCTCGAATGATACATAATCAGCCCAGATGGCAGCACGCCTCGCCCCTCCTTAGGAAGCTGCACTGGCTCCCTATTCCGCAGCGATGTGCCTTTAAAGTCGGATGTTTGGTGTTTAAATCCCTAAACGGCCATAGCCCAAAATTCATTGACAATCTTGTTTCTCGTTATACCCCCACTCGGAATCTTCGTTCAGCCCAACTTCACCTTTTGACAATACCCACCTTCAAACTGAAACGTCAGGGGGGCTGCAGGTCTGCGACTTTAGCCCCACGCCTGTGGAATTCCATCCCCCTGGAAATTAGACTTAGCACCAATTTGCTCCTATTCAGAAAATCTCTTCGTTATTCACACAAGCTTATGAATAAACTGTTCCGGATTGGCACCCACCTAGTCTTCAGCGCCATGAAACCAATTGGTGAACGAGCGCTCTATAAGTCACAATTAAGATTAAGATAAGAAAGAAGAAGAAAGGTACAGAAAGAAGCAAGAGATATGCAGAAAGAACTAACAGAGGTGCAGAAAGAGGCCTTGTTGCAAAGTCATCCTGTGCCCCCAACTTTTTGCTGACTGGTACTGACTCTGACTAACCAGGCCCGGAGCCAGTGCTATGCTGAAAGACACTTAGAATACAGTGAAAACACCTACATACACTAGGGTACACTATGGGTTGGGGTACCCCTGTGATTGGCATGACCTCCACTGAAAGGCCCTAGTACATAATAGGGCAGGGGGACTAAAACTACCTCTAAGTCAGAGGTGCAGAAAGAGGCAAGAGAAGTGCAGAAAGAAGCAACAGAGGTGCCAAAAGAGGCAAGAGAGGTGCAGAAAGAAGCAAGTGAAGTGCATAAAGAGGCAACAGAGGTGCAGAAAGATGCAAGAGAGGTGCAGAAACAAGCAAGAGAAGTGCAGAAAGAAGCAAGTGAGGTGCAGAAAGAGCCAACAGAGGTGCAAAAAGAGGCAAGAGGGGTGCAGAAAGAGGTAGGAGAGGTGCATAAAGAGGTAAGAGAGGTACAGAAAGAGGCAGGAGGGGTGCAGAAAGAAGGAAGAGAAGTGCAGAAAGAGGCAAGAGAATTGCTGAAAGAAGCAACAGAGGTGTAGAAAGAAGCAAGAGAAGTGCAGAAAGAGGCAGGTGAGGTGCAGAAAGAAGCAAGAGCAGTGCAGAAAGAGCCAACAGAGGTGCAAAAAGAGGCAAGAGGGGTGCAGAAAAAGTTAAGAGGGGTGCACAAAGAGGCAAGAGAGGTACAGAAAGAGGCAGGAGGGGTGCAGAAATAAGGAAGAGAAGTGCAGAAAGAAGCAACAGAAGTGCTGAAAGAGGCGCAAAAGGGTGCAGAAAGAGCAAGAGAAGTGCAGAAAGAAGCAACAGAGGTACAGAAAGAGGCAAGAGATGTGCAGAAACAGGCAGGAAAGGTGCAGAAAGATGGAGCAGGGGTGCAGAAAGAGGCAAGAGGGGTGCATAAAGATAAAAATGGGATGCAGAAAGAGGCAAGAGGGGTGCAGAAAGACGCAAGAGAGGTGTTGAAACAAGCAAGAGAAGTGCAGAAAGAGGCAAGAGAACTGCTGAAAGAAGCAACAGAGGTGTAGAAAGAAGCAAGAGAAGTGCAGAAAGAGGCAAGTGAGGTGCAGAAAGGCAGGAGAGGTGCAGAAAATGGCAAGAGAACTGCAGAAAGAGGCAAGAGGGATGCAGAAAGAGAAAAGAAGGGTGCAGAAAGAGGCAAGAGGGTACAGAAAGACGCAAGAGAGGTGCAGAAACAAGCAAGAGAAGTGCAGAAAGAGGCACAGAAGTGCAGAAAGAAGCAACAGAAGTGCAGAAAGAAGCAACAGAGGTACAGAAAGATGCAAGAGAGGTGCAGAAAGAGGGAGGAGGGGTGCAAAAAGAGGCAAGAGGGGAGCAGAAAGACACAAGAGAGGTGCAGAAACAAGCAAGAGAAGTGCAGAAAGAGGCAAGAGAATTGCTGAAAGAAGCAATAGAGGTGTAGAAAGAAGCAAGAGAGGTGCAGGAAGAAGCAAGAGAAGTGCAGAAAGAAGCAAGAGAGGTGCAGGAAGAAGCAAGAGAAGTGCAGAAAGAAGCAAGAGAGGTGCAGAAAGAGGGAAGACGAGTGCAGAAAGAGACAACAGGAAGAAGCAAGAGAGGTGCAGAAAGAGGCAAAGGAAGTGCAGAAAGAAGCAACAGAAGTGCAGAAAGAAGCAACAGAGGTACAGAAAGAGGCAAGAGAGGTGCAGAAAGAGGGAGGAGGGGTGAAAAAATAGGCAAGATGGGTGCAGAAAGAGGCAAGACAAGTGCAGAAAGAAGCAACAGAGGTGCAGAAGGAGGCAAAAGAACTGCAGAAAGAGGCAATAGAGTTGCAGAAACAGGCAAAAGGGGTGCAGAGAGGGAACAGGTGTGCAGACAGAGGCAAAAGAGGTGCAGAAAGACGGAAGAGGGGTGCTGAAAGAGGCAAGAGGGATGCATAAATTTGCAACAGAGGTGCAGAAAGAAGCAAGAGCAGTGCAGAATGAACCAACAGAGGTGCAGAAAGAGGCAAGAGTGGTACTGAAAGAGGCAAAAGAAGTGCAGAAAGAAGCCAAAGAGGTGCAGAAAGAGGCAAGAGAACAGCAGAAAAAGGCAAGAGAGGTGCAGAAAGAGGAAGGAGAGGTGCACAAAGAGGCAAGAGGGGTACAGAAAGAGGCACGAGGGGTGCAGAAAGAAGCAAGAGAAGTGCAGAAAGAAGCAACAGAGGTGCTGAAATAGGCAAGAGAGGTACAGAAAGAGGCTCGAGAAGTGCAGAAAGAGGCTCGAGAAGTGCAGTAAGAGGCAAGAGTGGTGCAGAACGGAGAGAGTGAGGTGGAGAAAGAGGCAAGTGACGTGCAGAAAGAGGCTAGAGAGGTACAGAAAGAGGCAAGGGAAGTGCAGAAACAGGCAAGAGAAATGCACAAAGAGGCAAGAGAGGAGCAGAAAGAGGCAAGAGAGGTATAGAAAGAAGCAAGAGAAGTGCAGAAAGAGGCAAGTGAGGTGCAGAAAGAGGCAAGAGAGGTGCAGAAAGAGGCAAGAGAGGTACAGAAAGAGGAAAGAGATCTCCAGAAAGAAGCAAGAGAACTACAGAAAAAGGCAAGCGAGGTGCTGAAAGAGGAAGGAGAGGTGCACAAAGATGCAAGAGGGATACAGAAAGAGGTAAGAGGGGTGCAGAAAGAAGCAACAGAAGTGCAGAAAGAAGCAACAGGGGTGCTGAAAGAGGCAAGAGGGGTGCAGAAAGAGGCAAGAGAAGTCCAGAAAGAAGCAACAGAGGTGCAGAAAGAAGCAAAAGGCGTGCAGAAAGAGGCTAGAGGGGTACAGAAAGAGGCAAGACAAGTGCAGAAAAAAGCAACAGAGGTGCAGAAGGAGGCAAAAGAACTGCAGAAAGAGGCAAGAGAGTTGCAGAAACAGGCAAAAGGGGTGCAGAAAGAGTAAACAGGTGTGCAGACAGAGGCAAGAGAGGTGCAGAACAGAAAGACGGGAGAGGGGTGCTGAAAGAGGCAAGAAGGATGCATACATTTGCAACAGAGATACAGAAGGAAGCACGAGCAGTGCAGAATGAACCAACAGAGGTGCAGGAAGAGGCAAGAGTGGTACTGAAAGAGGCAAAAGAAGTACAGAAAGAAGCCAAAGAGGTGCAGAAAGAGGCAAAAGAACAGCAGAAAAGGCAAGAGAGGTACAGAAAGAGGAAGGAGAGGCGCACAAAGAGGCAAGAGGGGTACAGAAAGAGGCAAGATGGGTGCAGAAAGAAGCAAGAGAAGTGCAGAAAGAAGCAACAGAGGTGCTGAAAGAGGCAAGAGAGGTAGAGAAAGAGGCAAGAGAGGTGCAGAAAGAGGCAAGAGATCTGCAGAAAGAAGCAAAAGAGGTGCAGAAAGAGGCAAGAGAACTGCAGAAAAAGGCAAGAGAGGTGAAGAAAGAGGAAGGAGAGGTGCACAAAGACGCAAGAGGGGTATAGAAAGAGGCAAGAGGGGTGCAGAAAGAAGCAACAGAAGTGCAAAAAGAAGCAACAGAGGTGCTGAAAGAGGCAAGAGGGGTGTAGAAAGAGGCAAGAGAAGTGCAGAAAGAAGCAACAGAGGTGCAGAAGAAGGCAAAAGAACTGCAGAAAGAGGCAAGAGAGTTGCAGAAACAGGCAAAAGGGGTGCAGAAAGAGGGAACAGGTGTGCAGACAGAGGCAAGAGAGGTGTAGAAAGACGGAAGAGGGGTGCTGAAAGAGGCAAGAGGGATGCATAAATTTGCAACAGAGGTGCAGAAAGAAGCAAGAGCAGTGCAGAATGAACCAACAGAGGTGCATAAAGAGGCAAGAGTGGTACTAAAAGAGGCAAGAGAAGTGCAGAAAGTGTCAAGTGAGGTGCAGAAAGAGGCAAGAGAGAAATAGAAAGAGGCAATATAAGTGTAGAAAGAGGCAAGAGAAGTGCAGAAAGAGGCACTTGAGGTGCAGAAAGAGGCAAGAGAGGTACAGAAAGAGGCTCGAGAAGTGCTGAAAGAGGCAAAAGAAGTGCAGAAAGAGGCAAGAGATGTGCAGTACGAAGAGTGAAGTGCAGAAAGAGGCAAGTGAGGTGCAGAAAGAGGCAAGAGAGGTGTAGAAAGAGGCAAAAAAGGTGCAGAAAGAGGCAAGAGATCTGAAGAAAAAAGCAAGAGAGGTGCAGAAAGAGGCAAGAGATCTGCAGAAAAAAGCAACAGAGGTGCAGAAAGAGGCAAGTGAAGTGCAGAAATAAGACAGTGAGGTGCAGAAAGAGGAAGAAAGGTGCAGAAAGAAGCAAGAGAAATGCAAAAACAGGCAAGAGAGGCACAGAAAGAAGAGAGGTTTGTGCACCATTAGTACCAGTTTAACACCCACATTTTGTAATAAGTAACACGTGACCATTCCAGCTTTGCAAAGGGCCTTCCACTACGCTGTAACACGTGACGCTGCATTTTTGGGAACATTTGAGCCGTTTGAGCTAGAAACAAGGCTCTTTTTGTTCAAATCTGCAGATTAGGCAGCAGATGATGGAATATTTGGCAAATGCGGAAAATGTTTAATTATATGAAAATTGGTGCAGCCGAACAGTCACATAATTCCAGTGGCCCTGCTCATACCTCTGACTAGGTCCAGAAGTGCTCCTCAGTGGTTCCTTCTGTTTTTTGTGTCTCATTGAGTTTATAGTTTAACTTCTATGGAAACGAGGAAGACTAAACCTGAGGTTACCACTCCACAACACAGACTACAATACCACATAATTACTCTCCAAAACACATAATCCCACTCCATATAATTCTTATACACTAAATACCACATACTTTCTATTCACATAATTTCACTGCACAACATACCACATAATTCCACTACACACAACGTACATCCACTCTATACCAAAAAACATTAGTAAAAATCTTTTACATTTACAACGCCAATAGCTCTAACTCTCGAAAATGCGAGACCTATTACATTACAAATGCTTCTTTAACTGGTAGTCACGTTTGTAGAGGGGTGCAGAAAGGGGGCTGGGCCTCCGACCAGCGCTCAGGAATTCCGCTGCATAGGACTTACAGAAGGTACCAGGAGGGCTTCTTGGCCCCCCAAGTCCCTCAGGAGTAAAGTGGACTTCATCCCCCAACCAGTACTGTGCCAGGAGGCGCATTTGCAGTGTGGTGGAGAAAGGGGGGGCGTGGCCTCCAAAGACCTCTTAGCAATCCCACTGTGTGGGACTTAGTGGAGGTAATAGGAGAGGTAGTTGGCCCCCACGGACAACCTTGGGGGCCAACTACCCCTCCTATTACCTCCAGTAAGTCCAATACACAGCGGGATTGCTAAGTTCTCATAGCAGACCACGCCCCTTTTCCCCACCACTCTGCAAACGCCCTCCCTGGCACGCTCTTGGATGGGGATTAAAGTCCCCTTCGCTGCTGGGGGTCCTTAGGGGCCAACTAGCCTACCTGATGCCTCCAGTATGCCCCAGATAGTGGGATTGCTGATAGGTGGGCACAGGCCATGCCCCCTTTTTCCACCCCTCTGCAAACATGCCTCTTGGCGCACTGCTGGTGGGGTGATGAGCCGTGCTTCCGCCCTGCCATAGCAAACGGCAGTGTCCCTGGGGTGGGCACCCCGGGACATTGCAGGAGCTGGCCCTGGGGGGTGGCGGTACCCAGGGCCATCGAGGGCTCTAGGAGGGGGTGCGCGGCCCCCCTCCCAACTAATTTAAGCCCCGGGAAGGTGGTGGTCCCCAGGGCCCAGGGGTCTGCAACGCACCCCCGCATTTTAATAAAGAGTGCCCGGGCAGGTGGTGGTCCCTGGGACTGTGAGGGGGCCGTGTGGCCCCCCGCATTTCAATCCTATAGCCCCGGGGAGTTGGTGGTCCCCGGGGCTGTGTGGGGGGAGGCATAAGCCCCCCCACACCTTTTCATTTTAATAAAGCCCTGGGGAGGTGGCGGTCCCCGGGGCTGCGGGGGGTCTGCCTGCCCCCCACATATAATCAGCATGGGCCCGGGGAGGTGGTGGTCCCCAGGGCTGCGGGGGCCCCCGCGGGCTCCCGCAATATAATTATACATTGCCCCCGGGACCTGGCCCACCCGGGGGCTTAATTTTTTATTTTTGGCCGGATTCGGGCACCCAGTGCGAATTCGGCCGATTAAAAAAAAAACTGCTTTTTTTTGGCCCTGTGGGTCTTTGTGGGACCCCCTGAGCAGGCCTAGGGGGTCAGGGTGTCTCTACCCTGCCCCCTTTTCTTGTTTTTCATCTTTTTTTACTGTTTTCTTGTGACTCGGTTACCGAGTCACAAGATGGCTGCCAACACATTCTGGTTTGGAGTGTTGGCAGCCAATCAGAATGAAGCTCGCGCTTGGGAGGAGTCGCAAAACCTCCTGGGTGCTAAGATATCGATATTTTTATTTTTTGAATTTCTCAGAAACTACTGAACGGATTTACACCATTTAAAAAAAGGTCGCTTTCTGAACCAAGAGCTACCTTTTTGCCAAATTTGGTGTAATTCCGTTCAGCAGTTCAGGCTGTAGCCTGTTCCAAAATTACTATGGAAAATAACATGGGGAAAACGCGTTTTGGGACCCCCCTTTTTACTCAGCCCATGCTTGACGAATCACCCCGAAACTTTCAAGACAGGAGCTGACCTGAGCTGGTCATTAGTTTGGAAAATTTCGCGAAGATTCGTCAAACGGCGCCAAAGATATGGCAAAAGAAAAAACGCTTTTTGAATGGAAACAAGGTCCGAACTATAACTACCTACTGGCGACCGCCATACATATCCACGGTCGAACAAGGCAGGGGATCCCGCTGAAACGCGTTACATCCCTGTAATAAAGTAAAAAACTGACTGGAAAACTGGGTCTGCAGTGTCGGTATCTGGCGTCAGGATCGTTGTGTGCCGGTAATGGTTGGAGATATATATATATATCTATATATATATATATATATATATATATATCTCAAAACAATACCCTTGCAGGCATAGAGTGATGCATAAATTATGCAAAAAAGAAGCAGAGAACTCATGGTAGTTCCCAAGTTTAGGTGAAGGCAGCTCCTGTATAGAGCACCCTCAACACCAGCGACACCCAGAGTTCTCTGCTTCTTTTTTGCATATATATATATATTTTTTTTTCACTGAAAAAAACAAAGGTTACAGGGATGTTATAGCTCAGATTTCACTCGTACAAAACCAGTGAAATTCTGCAGTTATAGTTACCTGAGCTAACTATAATTTACTATAACTTACGCCCCCGCAATACACTGCATATGTCAAATGACATCACTGATGACATCATCAAGTGAGTGGAAGTGTTTTTAAGAGCTTATGGGTATTAATGTGGCAGTTGGCCTATGGGACCACCACCAACAGCCTGTTGATGGCAGTCCCACCAGCATTGTGATGTGCCCCTAAGTGTATGTGGGAATGGCTGTATGGGTGAGTGGTTTTGTGGGTGTGTGAGTGGGCGTACAAGAGATTGAATGGGGGTGTGAGTGGGTGTGGGAGTGGTTCTGTGGATTATGTCATCAATGATCATTTGAGATGTCATCAGTGATGTCACTTACCATGTCATGCGTGATGTAATATGTGAGGTCCTAAGCAGTGCATTGTGGGGGCGTAATTTATAGTTAGCTCAGGTAACAGTAAATTTCTATGTTTTTTTAATGTTATTTCCTAACTCTAACACCCCTGTAACCTTTGTTTTTTTTAGTGAATTTCTATGTTTTATAACTAGTAGTCGCGTTTTCAGAGTGGTGGAGAAAGGGGGCGGGCCTCCGAAGACCTCTCAGCAATCCCGCTGTGTGGTACTTACTGGAGGTAACAGGAGGGGTAGTTGGCTCCCAAGGACCCTCAAGAGCCAAGGGGACTTCATCCCCCAACTCATAGTGCACCAGGAGGCAAGTTTGAAGAGTGGTGGACAAAGGGGGCATGGCCTTCAACAACCTCTCAGAAATCCCACTGTCTGGGAGTTACTGGAGGTACCAGGAGGGGTAGTATGCCCCAAGGACCCTCAGGAGTAAAGTGGACTTCACTCCCCAACCAGTAGTGCACCAGTAGGTTCGTTTGCAGAGTGGTGGAGAAAGGGGGCAGGACCTCCGATCGCCTCTCAGCAATCCCCCTGTGTGGGACCTACTGGAGGTAACAAGAGGGGGTTGTTGGCCCCCAAGGGCCCTCTGCAGCCAGGTGGACTTCATCCCCCAACCAGTAGTGCACCATGAGGCGTGTTTGCAGCGTGGTGGTGAAAGGGGGCGGGGCTTTCGGTGACATGCCGGTTGGCAATCAAAAAAAAAATATGTATGCATAACAGGAGGAGCCCCCCTCCCTTCTTAGATTTTGCCCGGGGGAGGTGGTGATCCCCTGGGTGGGGGTCTGCGTGGCCCCCCCAGCATTCAATTTGAGAAAAGCCTTGGGAAGGTGGCACTCCCTGGGGTTGCTGGGGGGGTATGAGAGGACCCCCATTTAAAAACAAATAAGCCCCGGCGAGGTGGTGTCCCCGAGGAAGGGCGGAGGCCGTGCGGACCTCCCCTACATT
The DNA here is from genome assembly GCA_963921515.1 of Calotriton arnoldi. Classification (NCBI taxonomy): domain Eukaryota; kingdom Metazoa; phylum Chordata; class Amphibia; order Caudata; family Salamandridae; genus Calotriton; species Calotriton arnoldi. The sequence continues at coordinate 445,136 of CAWUFW010003530.1, read as the reverse complement.
CATTTGTAAAGAAGCCCCTGGTAAGCGGTGGTCCCTGGGGCATTAATAAGCCCCAGGAGGGCCCCCCCCACATTGTTTTAAAATAAAGGCCCATGGTGGTGGCAGTTCCCGGGGCTGTGGGGGTCCGAGAGGCCCCCCATTTAAAAACAAATAAGCCCCGGGAGGTGGTGGTCCCCGGGACAGCGGAGGAAGCCATAACGGTCTCCTCTGCATTCATTTGTAAAGAAGCACCGGGGAGGTGGTGGTCCCCGGGGCATTAATAAGCCCCAGAAGGGTGGGCCCCTGCGCCCCCCTCCTTTGTTATGCAAAGGCCCCTGGAACATGGCCCACCTGGGGGCGATTATTAAAGAAGCACAGAAGTCCGTGCTTCATTTTTTTAAACATTTTCGGCAGGATCCAGGAATCATGCTGAACTTTTTTTTTTTAAAATGCTCTTTTGGCCCTACGGGGTCCCTGTGGGATCCCCCCCAAGAGACCGAGGGGCACCACGATCGGGAGGGGTCCCGGATCCTCTGCGCCCATATATATATACAAATTTGGATTTTCCTTTATATCTCAAAAACTACTGAATGGATTTACACCAAATCCCAAAAAAACACTTCCCTGGACCAATATCTACTTTTCTGCCAAATTTGGTGAAACTTCTGTTCAGCAGTTCTGGCTGTAGCCATGTCTAAAGGTCCTATGGGAATCAACATGGGAAAAGCATGGATTTTGATCCCCCCTTTTTCTCAGCTCCCACTTGACAGATCACCTCACAACTTTCCAAGCGCAACAAGAATCAGGAGGACACTTTTTTTGGAAAATGTTGTGATATCGGCAAATAAAAAAACTCTTTTCCTATGGAAACTAGGTCCTAATTATAACTAACTACTGGCGACTGCCAGTAGGTAATATATAATATATATATATATAATATATAATAATATATATATATTATTTGCATACTAATATATCTATATTTGAGTATCAAAAATGCTTCAACCGTGGACTTCTAGGGCGTGCAGGCATTTTACTATGTCACTGCATCTGTATCACAGTGGTGCAAACATTGTCATCTTTTGTTGTTATCAAGTCAACAAAAGTCATTGATTTACAAAACCTTTGAAATCTTCCTACACCTTGACATTTTTCTATCTTTGTTACTCCAAGAATAAACTAATCTACATGCATACTAGCTTGCCTCAATTGACGAATAATGCACCTAAGTCATAAAATACACAGTAATTGTGCTACATAATTAGTGCATACCCTCTAGACTTGTAGCCATTTTATCAATGAGGCCCCAGGAGTACAACGGGTAAACAGGTATCACTTACTTGTGTACATATATGCATTAACACCTCTATTAAGGAAAGGGTTGATGCATGTGCAGCCATTTCTATAAAACATGTTGCTTGCATAAACAATTAGCACCTAGACAATGCAAAGTGGGGCATAGATGCATGCAAATGAGGGAATGCCTTTGCCTTTGTGCCTGTGGTATATCACTAGCCCAAAAATATAATAGTATAAAAATGCTGTCTACTCAGGTCAGATTCCAAATAACTATTTTAAAGCAAGGAAGTTTATTTATTCCTTCTTAAACAAGAAAACAATTGTAATTAGGGCTCCTGCTTTTCAGGTATGTATGTTTTTGGACATTTCCATATGTATTTATCCATATTTTTTAAATCTGGATTTAACCATATTTATTTTGGGTTTTGTGAAAAAAATTATCTGAAACTGATATATTTCCAGATTTATGTAACCAATAAATATGCACTCATGCTTAAATGCCTGCCAGGGTTTAGTGATATGAACACCCACAGAAGATAAATGAATGCACTTATATTAAAATATTCAAATTTCAGGATCAACCTTGTGCATATCTACTGCTGTTTAAGCCCCTTTACAAAAATTAATTTCTCTTTTAACCCCTTACCTATCCCTCCACACAGCCTTTGGCCTTGCAGTCATGGCAGAGAGTATTTAGAATTTTTATGCACATTTAACAATAAATACAGACAGGAATAAAAAAGGGTTTTCTGTCTGAATTTATCTGTAGAAAATCAGTAAGAACAGAAAGCAGGGAGCCTTAATGCATATCAATAAGGTTCCTGTCACATAAGCACTGCATCAGTATTTATTGACAGATAGTATGTCACAACTTCATTGATCATTTCACATTTTTAAGGTACACATCTAAAACACTCAGATAACTTCAGAAACCCCATCTAAGGGGCCGATTCCGATCTCGCTGGGAGAGGGCTCCGTCCGACTCGGATCCGAAGGGCTTTCCGACCGACTCGTGCTCCGGGGCTCCGAGTGCCCGAGTACGATGCGAACAAGCGCTGACGGACACGGGTCGCTCGGAGCCCCATTGAAGTCAATGGGAGCCTGTTGTACGACGCGTATATAGGCTCCCATTGACGAAAAAGGTACGTTGCGCACAAGGGCACCCCCTGTAGTGGGGACGCGTCTGTGCCACCCGCACCGTGCATGCATGTATAGGGGGGACCCTTGGGTCCCCCCCTGTGATCGACTCGTAAGGCTACGGGTGAAGGGGGGTCCAGCATGGACCCCTGAAGTCCGCTTCCCAGAGCGTTTACGTGTCGGAGACTCCGACTCGATCCGGCTGTCCGAATCGTGCATCATACTGGCTCGGTCGGAAATCGCCTCCATTGCACGGCACGGTTTGCTTACGGACGGGACGTACAGAGCGTGTCAGACCCGGAAACGATTCGGTCGGCGATTTCGCGTTTCTCGCATCGTACTTGCTCGCTCGTACAGCTGGACGAGTCGGTCGGAAAACACTCGTACGACTCGTACTTTTTCCGGCCTGATCGCGTTCGGAGCCCTTCCAAGCAAGATCGGAATCGGCCCCTAAGTAGAGTCTTTTGGGGCTATTCACAAAAGTGGAAGCAGGGTAGAGACAAACTTCCAAGTGAAACTTACTACTGCTAAAAAGAAATAGTAGTAAGTCCAGCACCAAACGTGGCCACTGATACTGCAACACCCTCCCATAGAAAATAATGAAAGTAGGAAATTAAAAAAATAACCCTATAGGAAATGATGTTATATTCAATTAAATTATTTTAAATAGTTGAAAACATAAATGAATATAATGTAAAGATACATAAAATATATAAAAATATACTATATTTATTTATTAAATGACAAAATATATTAACAACCTTTTTGAATTTTAAAATAAATGTAATATTAATTTTAGGGAAATATAATTAAATTACTTTTAAATAATTTTGTACATCATTTCATATTTATTAATGCATAATAAAACTAAAATGTATTTGTGTGGGAATTTTTTTAATTTAAACTTCAGAAAATTAATGTAATTTAAATATATCTAAATGAATTGAAAATTGTATTCAAAATTAAGGTAATAGTGCTGCAGAATGTATTCCTTTTGTTCTTCATTTAATATAAATATATGCAATGGATTTATAATATTAGGTAACATAAAAGGTTTTCACTAACTTTTTCCTACATTAATAAACCCTTTTTACTTTACCCTATAGTGTACCATATGAAGATCTTCACCCCAACTATGGAGTGTCCCTTTGCTTTCCTTTGCAAAACAAAATAGGGAAAATACATTTTTTTATTTAACTCAAAAACTATTGTTATGTTAAATATTATTGTAAATTAATTTTATATATTTATTTTAAATGTAGAACAGAAAATTGCTACAGCACTATTAACCTAATTTGAAATAAAACCTCTAATTAATTTAAATATATAAAATTAAATTGAAATTATTTTTCATTATACATTTATAATTATTAAAAGCGAGGCGTAGAATTAATGAAGAGTAATGTAAATCAAATGTATTAAAATGTAACTTCACTTTAATTTTAAAGTTAAAAAAGTAGTAGTTAACATATTTTATAAATATTAAATATGCTTTATTTGTATATATTGTTTAATATTAAATTATGTTTATATACATATTTTTACAATTTGAATTTAATTTAACATTAATCCTAAGTGATATTATTTAAAGCCCCTACTGCTTCAGGTCTGAGCTGGAGTGATTTACTATTGTTTTGGGTTTCTTTTCCGCTTTAGTAACTTTAGAAGTGCAGTTTGTGAATAGCAATGGACTTACTCTTTTGTGGACGAGTGCACATACCCCCATTAACCCCTCTCTAACACTTCCTAAACCCCTCCCTACTCATCCCTAATCCTCCCCTCCTTAGTTATTTCCCATTTTCCAGTCACTCCCCTTCAGTCCCTCCCACATTTTCTAATAAAACATATAATTACGTATGTGGAGACCCCCTCAGTCAGGGAGGAGATCTCGGTATAGAAAAAGACAGGAGGTGGAACCTCCACATGCATGTAAGTTAGTGAATAGCATTTTGTAGTACGTTTATAGCACTATTGTACAACTACAAAGCATACTAAAAAATGCTGTTTGTGAACAGGCCTTAAAAATGTTGCCATGTGTACTAATTGCTGGCTGGAAGATTAACTTTACAGGAGGATTTTAGATTTCTCCTTTCTTATTCAAAGTATCAGTGTAATTCATTATATTTCTTCTTCTAAGGCTATAGTCTCTCTATAGACAGTGCTTAATTTGAGGCAGTGGTTGCCTTCATCCTTGTCACAGTATATATAGAAAGGTCAGAAACATAAATTTGCAATGGCAGCTTGTGCGACGGGCAAAATCCCGCAGCACAAGCTGCCAATGAAAATGGATGTTTCTAAACAACCCTGCAACGTGTGGCAGGTACCTACCCATAGCGGAGGGTCCGGTGAGAAGGTCGACATGGAAAGGCTGTCGGAAAGTGACATCATAATCCCAATGGCGGGGCTGAGGCTGACTCTGCCGTCATTATGGGATTGTGATTTTTTCCGATGCTCCGACGGGCTCCTTGAGCCCATCGGTACAGCATCAGATGGTCCTTCCGCCCGATGCCTCTGCCTGCTGCATCGTAATGTGGCGGGTGGACCGCAGGGGCAGATGCTGGGTGGACTGCAACAAATGGTCGGTCGGTAGCGGTCCGCCCGACATAGTAAACGGGCCCTTTTTAGGTCGAGCCTATAGCGGCAGCGTGCATACGCTGCTCGCTTTGCGAGGCATGCAGTAACGGAGTATGGAGTGGAAGCTTCGTGGAAGCTCCGCCCACTCACCGCCCATGTTTTTAATTGGCTCGTGTCGTTGTCTTTCGTAAATGCTGCCGTCTGATTGATTATGAGGCTTGTTAGTTCCTCCTTATTATGGCCATGTCGTCATTTGTACCCTCCCATTGCTACTGGCCCCTTTACTTCGAGTGTTACACAGTACAGTACATGTTATTTAGACTGTGAGCACTACTTTATCCATGCCTTCTCGCCCCCTTCTCCCCCCGCCCGCACTCCCGTTGTCCGTGCTCCCCTCCCGTTGTCCGTGATGCAATGCAATAGGTCTCGCATAAATGCGAGTCCTATTGCATTGCAAATGCTTGTTCTCCTAATCCCCGTGTATGTGTGAGCCCATGGATGCAAGTTTTGCGCGCGCGCGCCGGTGTGTCACTGAGGCTGAAGGAGTAGACGGATGGCGGATTTCACGCACGCCAGGCAGCCCGGGATGTTTTCCTTCTCCGCTGCCTCCTCCGCTGCCGCCTCCCCCTCGCCGCCGGGCTGCAGGGAGGGCTGTGCCCCAGACACGGGTGGCCAGTGGAAGGCACAGAAGAAAGCCTTCTATCTGGTGAGGATGAAGCCGTTGAAGGAGCCGAGCACGAACAACAACGTGTCCTTTGTCATCCATGACTCGTTCTGATCCCCACGTCAAGCCCGGGCCTCCACACCTTCCCTTGTTTGCACCCTGCCCCGGCGAGGACTAAAGTGCCGGGATCACCCTGCCCCGCCGCGGCCTTGCGTGGAAGATCCTGGCTGCCCATGGAGTCATCCCAGGGGCGGCTTTGCCGAGTCACTTGAGAGTGGGAGTAGCATAGACACTCTGCTCGGCCCAGATTCTCTGCCCTGCCGGGGCTGTACCAGTACTACCAGGTTGTGAAATCAACCGGGCCTTTTACTGCTATGACCGCATCTTTATCCAAAAGCTATCCAGCCCTTCTTTTCTCGTCAAATTCAGGTGTAAGTGCAGCGGCAATACTAGTCTGGCCCCCACTAACCACGGCGCCACACCAGCTTGTTACTGTCTGCAAGTGCTTTGACGCCTTGTCGGCACTAGAAGGCAGTAAACAAATGCTCTTCACATGCACGGACCATGACGTCGGAGACCTCCTGCTTTTTAGTGTTTCATAACCGACTGCTGGGAGATGGTTCGCTTCGGGTGTATCGGGGAGCAGTTTAGGGGGTAATGCCAAATTGCTGACTCCTGTCGGGTCTCAGCTGCACCATGGAATGGGCCTCCTCAGTGTTAGAGTTTAATTGGCGTCCGGGCGCTATACAAAAATAACTGGGGTATGGCACGCAAGTGAGCTTTAAATTCCTATGAGATTGAGAAGTTACTGTTTTTGTCCCTTTTTTCCGCGCAGTGAAGGCTTTAGGCTCCGCTTAATCAGTGTGCTACTGATTCAGTTAGTGTCCCAGCGGGGGCTTGCTGTAGCCCACCGGCTGTGCCCCTTCCTTTGTCCGTGGTGGGCAGGGCTCCCTGGGCGCATTCAGCATGATAAAAGGTACATACAGAGTGGGTCAAAGGTCGGCTCCTCCAATCGGTTATCGAGGGAGGAGTTGATCGGAGGCCCTGGAACTGTTCATAGTTGACCTGAGAGATCGGAATTTAATTCCGATGCGGAGCTTCACTGTGATGGAGGGAAACATGACTGGAAAGGCCGATTTGTTTTTGAGGCAAGCGAGGTTTGATTATGCAAACCCTACTATTGGAGGGATCTTGGTGATGTGAGTGTTTCGGAGCTGCTGATCAGTGAAATCTTTTATAATCTTTTTGGACTGGTTTTACTGCAAGCCGCGGGAATTGTCTTCCCCTCATGGCTGATGAATCGTTTGGTACCGCCTCAAAAGGGTGGGTTACTGCTTTTAAGCTCGAGGATCTCTCCCCCTTTTTATTTATTTATTTTAAAAAAAGGGGGCTTCTATTTTCCTATGTGCAATGAACGGTTCTTTCAAAATACGAGCAGTGAATTTTGTCGTAAGAGGCATTGAACCTCCCTGCAACCATACAAGGTAGAAAGATTCTTGCCTTGGTTAAAGAATGGAACTCCGCTCGGGACTCCACCCCCCCCCTCCCCGGGCCCCCCAAAAGCATGGGTTCGTACTATAGTAAATGAATTCACACTAGATGGCTTGAGGAGATTTAAGGACCTGCGTGGGCCACCTCCCCACTCTTAATATTAAACACAAAAAAGAGGCCACGGGTCTAAAAAATTTGGTTTGGGGTGCAACAAAATTTGATCTACCATGTACTGAAGGGGAATCCCTTTAAGGATGGTCCCCCTCACACACCAGAGGTGTCATGCTTCATCATAGGGGTGCCTCCTTGCGTAGAAGACCTAGGGGCCGATTCCGATTCGGGCCGGAAATCTCTCCGACCGAGCCGGACCCGGAGAGATTTCCGACCGAATCGGACTCTGGCAGTCCGACCGAACGAGTACGATGCGCACGCATGCCATCGGACTCGAGTCGGTCGGACTCCCATTGAAGTCAATGGGAGCCGGTCGTACAACGCGTACGCGGGCTCCCATTGACTCAATGGGTGCGAGGCGGACAAGGGCGCCCCTACAGCAGGTACGCGTCGATGCGCATCGCGGCGTACATGCACAGCTAGGGGGACCCATGGGTCCCCCCTGTGTGCGACTCGCGCGCCTACGCGCACAGGGGGTCCGACGCGGACCCCCAAAGTCCGGCTCCGACAGCTTTTTCGAGCCGGACGGCGCGAGTCGATCGGACTGCCCGCGGCGCGCATCGTACTTACCCGGCCGGGAAACGTCTCCATAGCGCGGTGCGAGTCGTGTCCATGCGAGTCGGTCGGAGCGTGTTGAAGCCGCGTTCGAGTCGGTCGGAGATTTCGCGGGTGCCTTCATCGTACTCGCTCGGCCGGACCCGCGTACGATTCGGTCGGGAAACAAGGCTCCGAATCGGATCCGGTAAATCCGAATCCGATTCGGAGCACTACCGGCCAAGATCGGAATCGGCCCCCTAGTCTCTACGCGGGCTACAACCCCCTCGCTACGAGGGAGGAGTGCAGGGATGTTTTTGTGTAGGCGAGGCGGGTTGAACTAAAAACCCTGTGTGAGCGTGGTGTGCGTTAAACGAAGTGCAGTGCTAAAGTGTACGTGGTTAAAACTGGCTACAAGGTTAGCTATGTGTCAACTTTAATCGGCTACCTTGTGACAGGAATAAAAACAAGTAACTGACAATACAGCTGCCATCATTAGAGGCTTCTGTATTAGTGTGTGACCAACATTAATTTGCACGTACAAAAGAGGGAGGGACTTTGGTGTCAGTTAATGATTGAAATACGGGTGGTTGCGTGGGGGAGGTAACATTCGCACGCAAACGGATGCGGGATCGTCGTTGTGGAAGAGTTGTTGCAGGTATGTGAATATGCGTGATTGAGGTAACGGGAGGGTGGTGATACAGTTATTTACAAGTGGTGTGTGTATGTGAGCTGGGGGTAGAATGAAGTTAGAGTGTGTGAATGTTGAGACGGGGAGTTAGTAGAAGAGGGGAGAGGAATCTATGAGTAATTTGGAGAGGTTTGAATGTGCGAGTAGGGAGATTGAAGGGCGGGTGTTGAAGACGGTGAGTGAGGGTCGAGTTGGGTGGTTCGAGATGACTAGTGGTGAAAGAATTAGTACGATCAGGTTTGTATGAATGAGGGTAGTTGAATGGTGGGTGAGGAACATGTAGTAAGTTTATTCGGAAGAGGGGTTTGATATGCGAGGTGTGAGTTGAAAGTGTAGAGTGTGAGTGGATCACTGACAAAATATCGATCGCACAAATATCGAGCAGACAAAATATCATGGACAAAATATCGACTGTCAAAAAATCGACTCCCTATCTCCAAACAGGTAAGTACAAAAATATCGAATCCAAAATATCGTCGTTAAAAATATAGTTAGTCAAAATATCGAATTTTATAAATCTGTTAAAAGTAATGTAAAATTAATGAAATAATAAATAATATAAAGTAAAACATACTTAAAATTAGTTAAATTACTTTAAAATTAATAAATAATTATTTTAAGTAAAAAAAAATCTACATAAATTTTTATTTTTTAATACATACATATATTAACATAATAATATAAAATAATAATCACTACTTTTAGCGTAGGATAGCGGGAGGGTAAAATTTACTATTCCCACTCCAAAGAGTGCGACAGTAGGGAAAGCGTTGGATAGCGTAGAGGTAAAAATTACTATTCCCACTCCAGAGAGTGCAACAGTAGGGAATGCGTTGGATAGCGGGAGGGTAAAAATTACTATTCCCACTCCAGTGAGTGCAACAGTAGGGAAAGCGTTGGATAGCATAGGGATAAAATTTACTATTCCCACTCCAGTGAGTGCAACAGTAGGGAAACCTTTGGATAGCGTAGGGGTAAAAATTACTATTCCCACTCCAGAGAGTGTAACAGTAGGGAAAGCGTTGGATAGCGGGAGGGTAAAAATTACTATTCCCACTCCAGTGAGTGCAACAGTAGGGAAAGCGTTGGATAGCATAGGGGTAAAATTTACTATTCCCACTCCAGTGAGTGCAACAGTAGGAAACCGTTGGATAGCGTAGGGGTAAAAATTACTATTCCCACTCCAGAGAGTGTAACAGTAGGGAAAGCGTTGGATAGGGTAGGGGTAAAAATTACTATTCCCACTCCAGTGAGTGCAACATTAGGGAAAGCGTTGGATAGCGTAGGGGTAAAAATTACTATTCCCACTCCAGAGAGTGCAACAGTAGGGAAAGCGGTGGATAGCGTAGGGGTAAAAATTACTATTCCCACTCCAGAGAGTGCAACAGTAGGGAAAGTGTTGGATACGGGAGGGTAAAAATTACTATTTCCACTCCAGTTAGTGCAACAGTAGGGAAAGCATTGGCTAGCGTAGGAGTAAAAATTACTATTCCCACTCCAGAGAGTGCAACAGTAGGGAAATAGTTGGATAGCGGGAGGGTTAAAATTACTATTCCCACTCCAGAGAGTGCAACAGTAGGGACAGGGTAGGATAGCGGGAGGGTTAAAATTACTATTCCCACTCCAGTGAGTGCAACAGTAGGGAAAGTAATATTTTAATATTTTACTAAAAAATAATTAATTATCAATACTAATAAATATTATTAATAACACTAATTACCAATTACAAAATCTTTAATAATTAATTTATTTTAAATACAATACATATTATTTATTAAAAATGTATTACCTATTAATAAATCATTAACAACCAATTAATAATCATTACCAGATTTGTATAAATATTTAAATAAATACCAATTAATATTTAATTACCAGTAAATTAAGTATCAATACAAAAAAATATTTTCTATAATTAACTAATTACAATTAAATTACTTCCCCCACATTCCCCTATAAACCCACATCCCGCTACAACTATTTAATTAATAGAATTAACATAATTACCAATTAATCAATTAAAAATAAAATTACCAATTAATAAAATTTAATTACCAATTAATAATTAATTAACAATAAATTAATTATCAATACCAATTAATATTTATTAATATGTACTTAATTTCAATTAAATTACTTCCCACCCTATTCCCCTATAAACCCACTACCCGCTACGGAATTAAATTACGCAAAAATTAAATAACATAAAATTCATTGCTTTTAAAAAATTAAACATACATTACAACAACTAATATACACTTTTAACACATATACTAACATACAATACACTTAGAAAAAATTCGATATTATTAAAAATTCAATATTTTTTAATGCCTATATTATGTACTTCGATATTTTAACAATCGATATTACTTACCTTAATTTCGATATTTTTAACGACTATGGGGCCGATTCCGATTCAGGCCGGAAATCTCTCCAACCGAGCCGGACCCGGAGAGATTTCCGACCGAATCGGACCCCTGCAGCCCGACCGAACGAGTATGATGCGTCCGTATGCTATCGGACTCGAGTCGGTCGGACTCCCATTGAAGTCAATGGGAGCCGGTCGTACAACGCGTACGTGGGCTCCCATTGCCTCAATGGGTGCGAGACGAACAAGGGCGCCCCCTACAGCGGGTACGCGGCGAAGCGACTCGCGCCGTACACGCACAGGTAGGGGGGACCCATGGGTCCCCCCTGTGTGCGACTCGCGCGGCTACGTGTACAGGGGGGTCCGACACGGACCCCCGAAGTACGTCCCGGCCGGGGAACATCTCCATTGCGCGGTGCGAGTCGTGTCCGAGCGAGTCGGTCGGTGCAGTTCGACCCGGGAACGAGTCGGTCGGAGCGGTTGGGACGCCCGAACGAGTCGGTCGGCGATTTCGCATCGTACTCGCTCGTCCGGACGCGCGTACGAATCGGTTGGGAAATAGGGCTCCGAATCGGATCCGGTTATGCCGAATCCGATTCGGAGCCCTACCGGCCGAGATCGGAATCGGCCCCTATATTGTGTCCATTCGATATTACGTCCATTCGATATTTTGTCCATTCGATATATTTTTTTCCGATATTATGTCTATTTACCGTGTGAGTGATAAGATTGGACGGATAAGAGAAGCACGGGTGACAGTAGAGATTATAAAGGAATAAAGATTTCCATGTTAATTGGGTTGGTGAGGGTTTATGCGCACATATAGAGGACAGTATGAATTATCGAAAATGCGTAACAAACAAAGTATAGTGCAGTAATGGTGATTTTTGAATTGTTGTTTGCAGTTACCCCCGAAGAAGGGCTTGCTTAGCCCGAAATGCATTGGGTTACAATAAAGAACAGTGCGTTGGATGAATCATACATTTCTATCGTGTTCATTATAGAGGCCTGGATGGGCACATTCTGAGCATTAGAAGCCGCTGAAACAGTATGATACCCTGCATGTGGAGATAAGATGATTAAGCAGATTTTCAAACAAACATGAACAAAACATTGAGTAATTGAAGAAAAGATAATGATTAAAATATGGAGCTACTTTGCTAAAAATTCGCTTTTTGCTGTGCTACTGGGCTGGGAGTGAAATGTCGCTCCTCACAGTATGTTGTAACTTTAATCGGCTACCTTGTGACAGGATTAAAAACAAGTAACTGACAATACAGCTGCCATCATTAGAGGCTTCTGTATTAGTGTGTGACCAACATGTTTCGGCCTAAGGACCTATCAGAGTCATGTCGAACATACAGCTACTGCAACAAGGTGAGGTAAAATAAGGTACATGCGCATGTGAAAGATAATGCGCAGTAATAACGGTGTATTATACTGAACCAGTGCTCCTGCTGTTCAGTATGTTCACCGTTGGAACCTGTGATGAAACACAAAAAAACACAACTTGCGCTAATTACAATGAGACAATTTCAGTGAAGGCAGTGCATGGAAGACATTAGTTAAATCGAAGCACAATAAATAAGCTCAGTGGTCAAGACATTATACATCATGTAACCAATTAGTTGACATGAAAATGAATACAAGGATGCGCGACTCACCATCAATGGTAAAAGAATTCACTGCATTTGTCCAGGCCTACTAGCCATAGGATACATGCGCCAATCCAATTTAGCGAATAAGGTGGTGGCGTTAGAATAGAAAAGAGGTCAAGAAAGTAATAGAAGGCGAAGATGTGCCTTCAAGGACAGAGACATAGTCAGTAAAAACGTGCATTGCCATGGGAGATATGCCCAAATGATGGGTATGTCCAATAAATACTCTGAAATTTGCACGAAAGATCGGTAGTGCATGTTGTTCATGATAAACAGGAGGACTGGAATGTACCCCTATCACGCAATATTGCTGAATTGGTGAGCAGTCTTAGGAACAGAGAAGAGAGTAGCATGGGACTGAACATAGACACCCTGATTGTTGCAGGGCAGATGCTCCAGGGGCAGGACCTCTATGCCCGGCAGCAGTGTGCTAAAGTGAAGCAAGATGGACGCGCTGACCTGCCAGTGAGTTGTGATGGCAGGCCCATGCGGCCCACGGGGACTGGGCAGTGAGGTTGTTCACCATCAGGTGATACTAGTATCTACTAGCAGATCAACCCTGGTTGGGCAGGAGTGTGGAGGCGCTCAGGCAGGGTCGAAGAAGCCCGAGTCCCACAACGGGAACTCGGGTCGATGGGCGGCGGCGGCAGGCCCGCAGTGCCCCAGGGAGCCGCGCAGGAGGCTATAACGTCTGGGAGAGGTTCCCCACGGTAGGGGGCCTAATCTACCAGGATAGCAGGCTGCATGATGGTAGATGTAGTGAAATGAATGTTCGGCAGCGCCTGGCTGTGGCGGCAATGCTGCGCTGGCGCTGCTGAGACAAGTGGTCAGTTTGACAAGCAGCCACGCCTGACTTTGTCGGCCCTGCCATACGGATGCCCAACGAGGGGGGTACCGAGGAGTGTTACGAGGAGTAAAGACGGGTCCTGGAACAGCTATGGGGTAATCAACACCAACATGGCTGGTCACCATGGAGGGGACATGTGATATAAAGGGGTGCTAGCGCTACTGAGACAAGTGGTCAGTTTGACAAGCGACTACGCCTGACATAGTCAGCCCTTCCATACGGGTGCCCAACAAGAGGGGGTTGTTAAAAGGGGTAAAGACGGGTCCTGGGACAAGGAGTGGTAAGCCCAGAGGTGGGTTGCCTGAGTGTGTGGTTGGAACGGCTTGGGGGTAATCGGCACCAACATGGCTGGTCAACATGGGGGGGACATGTGAACAAATGAGGTGCATAAGTAGGGAGGGATGGGGATCACAGCAGTGCCTACTCAACGTGGTGGCAGATTGGTACCTCGTGGTTGTATAGGCTGTGGGGCTCAATCAAGTCCCATTCAAAGGTGGTGAATGGTCGGTCGGCTGCAAAGCTCAGGAGAGCGCCAACCAAGGAATGTCGTCATTCAGTCCCGCACTGGAGGTTCCCAGTCTGAAAACCCATCTCTGCTCAAGTCTAAGAAACTTCGTTATAAGGCCTGGTGTGGTTGCACTGAGGTTTGGTTTATCCAGGACAGTCCAGCTCAGAGTTTCTGCCTGGTGGTGCATGTCAAAGAAATGCTTTGTAAGTTTGGTCATTTGTTTTGCACATCTAATCGTGCTCTTATGTTCAAGTATGCGTGTACGAACCTTCCTGGTGGTCATCCCTACATATCTGAGACCGCATGGGCACGTGATTAGATAGACCACTCGCTCACTGTTGCAGTTGGTGTGGTGTTGTAAAACCCATGGCTTAGACGTCCCAATGTCAATGGTTTTTGTGACCTTAGTCTGAGGGTAGGCTGTGCAAGACCCACATGGGAAATGTCCTTGAATGCTTGGAAGGTGCCAGAGAGTGTTGGGTCTATGTGTGGTTGCAGGTGGAGGTCTGGTGTGAACCAAATTGTCTCTCAGACTCCGGCCCCTCTTGAAGGCGAACAAGGGTTTATCAAGGGACATCTGCCCTTTATTCAGGATGTTCCAATTGTGCAGGATAGATTTCTTCACAGTTTTGGAGAGAGAGCTGAAAGTATTCACACATACCAGTCTTGTCTGTGTTTGTTTAGTTGATGCATGGTCCAACAGGGCCTCTCGGTTATTGTTGAGGGCACGTTTGGCCGATTTCTTTACTAAGGCGGTCGGATAGTGCCTGTCCAGTAGATTGTTCTTCAGTCTTGAGGAATGTTCCTTATATTTGTCCGTGCTGGAGCAGTTCCGCCTAAGCCTCAGGAACTGGCCAAAGGGCAAGTTCTCACGCAGCGATTTGGGATGGTAGCTCTCATACTGGAGCAGGGCATTCCTGGCCATAGGCTTTTGGTAGAGTTCTGTTCCTAAAGTTCCCCCTGATGGATAAATGGAGAGATCCAAGAAGGCTAACTTTGCCTTGATATATTCACACGTGAACCGAAGATGGTCATTACGGGTGTTGAGCCACTTGTGGAATGCGTTGATGGTGACATCATCTCCACGCCATATCACGAGGATATTGTTGATATACCTCTTCCAGAGTGCAATGTGCGTGCGATATGAGTTGTTGTTCGCAAGGACGACATCCTCCTCAAAGACATGCATGAAAAGGTTTGCCAAACTGGGGGCAAAGGTGCTGCCCATCGAGGTACCAGACACCTGTAGGTAGAGCTGTGTCTCAAATTGAAAGAAATTCTCTTTCATAGCCATTGTGGCGCACCTCATTATAAAGGAAACCAGTGTGATGGTGTCTAGTGGGTGCAGGCCCAAGAGATGTTCTATCGTAGTTAGGGTCTGGTCCTAGGGGATGCATGTATACAGCGATTCCACGTCGAAAGACACAAGATAGTCTGTGTCTGGATTGAATTCGACCCCTATCGGAGGCGCAAAACATCCGTCGTGTCCTGTAGGTATGTGGGCATTCTGCGAACTATTGGTCGCAGGAAAAAGTCGACGAACTGCGACAAAGGCTCGAGCGCAGAGCCTATGCCCGAGATAATCGTTCTCCCTGGAGGTGGTCTCTGTGGCTTGTGTATCTTCGGTAAAATGTAGAAGTAGGGGGTCACTGGTTCTTTGGTACAGAGGAATTCAGCTTCTCTAGGTGTAATCCATCCATTGTCTCTAGCTTCTTTGGTCATGATGGAGATGGTTTTAGTGATCCTTTCTGTAGGATCCTTGTGGAGTGGAAGATAGGAAGTGGTCATGTTCAGTTGTCATAGGCATTCAGACCTGTAGGAGACCGTGTCCATAAGCACAGTGGCCCCACCCTTGTCAGCAGGATTGATAGTAATACTTATTTTTTGTTTAAATTTCTTTTATTGTATTTCAAAATCAGAAAGTAAAACAGGCCAGTAGGTGCCTTACATTCATCGGATTGCAATCCGGCATCAAGTGTTACAGAGCTGGCGTAGAGGTACAATAAAGAGAAAAGGAACCCCCCTCTCTCTCCCCCTCCCTCCCTCAGTGCTCTGTAGCCAAGTGTGGTGGGCCATAGGTGGATGTCGGTGTGGGGATGCGCTAGTATACGTCACTAAGAGGTGGTAGTGTGCGTATCTGATGCACGTGGGGGGTCTGCCAGGCGTAGTAATCTAAGATATTTAGGGCAGGTAAGTTCCGTGAACTCAGAGGTGAGCAATGTGAGGAAAGGCGTCCATAGGTCATGGAAAGAGGCTCCAGGGTGAGTGAGGTTCTCTCCATACCTAAAATCCCCCACATCCTGTGGAGCCATCCAAGGCGGGTAGGGGCTGTCTTAGTGCCCCAGTGGGTTAGGATGTTCTGCACTGCAGCCCCTAGTGCTAGGGCCATCTGCTTGCCCCGTCGGGATTTGAGGGGAAATGTGAGAGGATTCGAGAGGCCTAGTAGTGCGTACGCAGGGAAGCGTGGGAGTTGGGTTTCGAAGTGGGCGTCAATATCGTCCAGTACCTGTCGCCAATAGTCCCCTAGTAATGGACAGTCCCAGAGGATGTGCGTGAGTGTGCCTGGAGAGCCGCAGGCCCTCCAACAAAGTGGGCTACGGGAAGGGTTGCCCTGGTGCAGGCACGCAGGGGTCAAGTACCAATAGGTGGCCACTTTAGTGGCCGTCTCAACTGAAGTCATATTACGAGCCGTGTGTCGTGCCCTATAGTAGACCGTCGCCCATTCTTTTCTTGTCAACTCCCTACCTAACTCCTTCTCCCATCGTAACTGCCCGGGGTCTTCTCGTCCGTAGAAACCGGACGCACAAATTTATATAAGTCCGAGGTCAGGTGGGCGTCTGAGTGACGGGTGATGAGCCACTTTTCGAAGGGGGTGAGGCGTCTCTCCGCTCCCATGCGGGTCATGCCTTGGAGTATCCAATGTCGGATCTGAAGGTATCTATATCTTTCAGTTTCCGGCATGCCCTGGTCTCTGCGCAGGTCCGCAATGGGGCGGAGGCCTTCAAGGTCAAAGAAGAGACCAATTGATCGACATGACTCTCCCCACCAGTGTCGAAATGCCGTCTCGTCCAGTCCCGGTGTGAAGTCAGGGTTGTGCATGATGGGCGTAATCGGGGAGGGGAAGGTGGTAAGTCCCCTGCTGGTGGCCACCCTATCCCAGGCTAAGAGCGTGGGCCGGGTCACCTCGGAGAGGTATAGATTGCGGGGTCTCCCGGCACGGGCAAGGAACGGAACCCCCCACAGGGATTGACCGGCTAGGGAGCGGTCCATAAAAAGCCAATGCTTTTCGGACTCCGGGCGCGACCACTCCACTAATGCCTTCAGTTGGGCCGCTCGCCAATAAGCCACCAGGTCCGGGATCCCCAGCCCCCCTTCGTCCGGGCTGCGATATGCGGGTTCCTTACTCATACGGGCACGCTGGTCGTGCCAGATGAAATGCTCTATGGCTTGCTGTAGGGAGCGGATGACTCCGGTCGGGGGAACCAGTGGCAGAGTGTGAAATGTGTAAAGAATCTTAGGCAGGATTACCATCTTTACGGCCGCTATGCGGCCCAGCCAGGACAGTGTATGTGTCCTCCATTTCCGGAGGCACTCCCGAACCTGCCGAAGCAATGTCGTGTAGTTTAGCGTCCTGGTGTAATCTATGGCCGCAGTGATTTGCACCCCCAGATACGGAAGGGATTCCCGAGCCCATTGTACAGGGTACAAGCGCTGTAACAGCTGCAGCTTGTCTGGAGTTAGCGAGATGGCAAGTGCCTGGGACTTGTGCACATTGATTTTGAACCCGGAAACCAAGGAGAATCTATCTAGTTCAGCCAGAAGGGCCGGGAAAGACTCCCGAGGCCGCTCCAGCGTGGCCACTACGTCATCCGCACAGAGGCTGAGCTTATGCTCCGTCTGCCCAAACCGGGCTCCTCTGATGACCGGGTCGGCCCGGACTCTTTGGGCCATAGGCTCCATATATAGAGCAAATAGGAGTGGCGACAGGGGGCAGCCCTGCCGCGTCCCCCTGCATATAGAAAATGCTTGCGAGGTGGTCCCGTTCACCCGCACAGTGGCGGCAGGGTTCGCAGAACACCCATTGTATAAATCGGTCTGGGAGGCCGAAATGTGCGAGAGTAGCTCAGAGGTAGGGCCAGTGTACCCGGTCAAGCACCTTCTCCGCATCGACCGAAAAGATCATGCGTTCCGCCGGAAAGCGTTCCGAGCGGTCAACCAGGTGAAGCAGGCACTTGGTATTGTCCGGGCATTGACGGTTGGGGACGAACCCGGACTGATCCGGGTCGATCAGTCCCGGGAGTCGAGAGGACAGTCTCTGAGCCAAAATCCCAGTGAAGATTTTTAGGTCAACATTGAGAAGTGAGATAGGTCGATAGGAGGCGCAAAGGCGACGGTCCTTGCCAGGTTTGGGTATGACCGTAATTAAGGCCTCCAACATCGTGGAGGGGAGCGTCGCTTCTGGGTCCGTGCCTAGAGAATTGAAAAGGCACGTCAGTAGTGGCGCTAGGGCCGGGCAAAATTTCTTATAAAAAACTGAAGAAAAGCCGTCTGGCCCCGGGGACTTGTGGAGTTTTGAGCGGGAGACAGCTGTAATAACCTCCTCAGTTCTGATAGGAGCAGCGAGTGCTGCCGCCTGGACTTGTCCCAGTGTCGCTGTCTGGGCCCCCTCTAAGTACTGCGCGAGGCCGTCAGCTGATTGTGACTGCACTGAGTATAAGTCCTTGTAAAAGGAGCTAAATGCATCCGCTATGTCCGCATCGTCATCTAGCTCACGGTTCTGTCGGTCCAAGATTCCAGTAACCCGGGAAAGTTGCCTCTGAGGCCGAAGCTTGTTGGCGAGGAGTCTCCCACACCTATCCCCCCACATAGAAGGAGTGCTTCAGACGAAGGGTGGCAAATTCGGCCCTGTCCCCGTCGAGGCCCGCCAGCTGAGCCCGAGCGGCCTTGAGCTGTCTCCAAACCCTGGGGGCCCCTGTCCGCTGATGGATACGTTCCAGTTCCGTCACCTCTCCCATAAGTCGCTCCCTCTTCTCCCATCTAGTTTTATTGTCCGCGGCTGCAATGCCTAGTAGTTCCCCTCGGACAACTGCTTTCAGGGCCTCCCATAGGGTAGTCATGCGTGTCGCCGGGATGTCGTTAAGGGCGAGGTATGTGGCTATGCAGGAGTCTATCTGTTGGACTACAGAGGGGCGTTGAAGCATAGTCTCTCGCAGGCGCCAGAATCTACGTGTGGGCTGGTCCTTGGGAAAGGCCAGTGTGATTTGCACTGCAGAGTGATCGGATAAGGGGCACGGGGCTATGTCAGCTGTTTGTAATCGTTGGGTTAGTGTGTCTGAAGTGAGGATGTAATCAAGCCGTGCGTATGATTTGTGGGGGTGGGAGTAGAACGTGTATTCTCTAGAGTGTGGATTGCGGAGTCTCCAGGTATCCGTGAGTCCCGCCTCCCCCAGCAGGTGTTGCCCCGAGGGGGACAGCGCTCCCGCCTGACCCCATTGCTGCACCGATCTGTCGACGGAGTCGTCGAACGCCAGATTAAAATCCCCCCCTAAGAGGATCGATCTATCTGGTACAGAGGATAGCTCTTGCACCGCCTCTCGTAGAAACCCCTCCTGCCCTTCATTAGGGACATATGCCATAGCGATGGTAAGATGGGATGTGCCCAGCGTAAAGGAATATGCTGATAGCCGGCCCTGTATCTCGGCTTGCTTGTCACCCAGTCGGCCCAGGAATTTATTGGACACCAGAATCGCTACCCCTGCCTTCTTGTTGGTCCTGGAGGAGAATAGCTGGTGCAGGAAGACCCTAGAGCGCAATCGGTGTGTGTCTGTGGGTAGGAGATGTGTCTCCTGAAGGAGGCAGATGTGAGCCCCTGAGTTTTCCAGGTAGGACAGAATGACCCGTCGTTTAGTGGGATTGTTGAGCCCTTTGACGTTCAAGGATAGGATTTTAATACCAGTCATCCCCGGGAGGGTCATCGGCAGTCCGCCAAGCCTGTCTAGCGCTCACTGGAACCCATAGAAAGAGGGAGAGAGTTAAACCGACAAATAATCCACCGAAGTAGCCTGAGGGAGGAAGAGTGAAAAACCCCAGAACAGTCGGGAACAAACAAATAACATTTAACCTCAACAGTGAAGGTCAATCATTGTCCTGGGCGGTCAGCCCCATGGAGGAACGAGAAATGGACTGCAGGAACCACCCGCCGCCCCAGCCCCCCCCCCCCAGACCCGAGAGTTAAGACATTGTGAATCCCGGCGTCATGTTAACTAATCGGCTCCATAACCCCGCTGCCATAATCGGCCGTGTTAGAGTCCTCCGCCAGCACAGCGAGAACAGCCTTGCGCTCCGCTGCCATTGTCTCCGGATCAGGGCATGTATGTGGTGGGGACTTCCCCACTCGTTGCCATCTTGCCATGTTGTTTCTCTTGCCTGGGGGCACCTCTCTCCCAGGCGCCAGGTCCGCCGCTTCGGGTATCTTCAGAAGGGACATCGCCTCTCGGAGGGAGCGGATCTGGCGCAGCCGGCCCTCCCACTTGAAGATAAGGCGTAACGGGTGCCCCCAAGAGTAGGGAGTCTCTCTGGAGCGAAGGAACTCTGTGATGGGCCGAAACTCCCGGCGTTTCTGCAGGGTGGAAGCTGCCAAGTCTTGGAATAGGAGGGGTCTGCAGGAGCGGTATTCGAGGGGGTGTTTGGCTCGGGCCTCTCTCAGGATCTGCTCCATGAGTTGAAAGTTGTGGACACATGTCAAAATATCCGGAGGTGGAGCCGTTGTCAGCCGTTTGGGTCCGACCCGGTGTGTCCGATCCAGCTTGATGCGTTGATCCGAGGGAGCCCCCAGAATGTGTCGAAACAGGCCTACGACGAAGCCCTCGATATCTTCTCCCTCCAGGCCCTGCGGGACCGCTCGAATTCGAACATTGTTCCGCCGGGAGCGGTTCTCCAGGTCCTCCGCATGGGCCTGGAGGTCTATGTGTTGTTCTTGGAGGCGTAGCACTTCTTGCTGTAGATGAGTCACCTCCTCATCCCTGGCTGTTGTTTGCGTCTCTAGCTCGTCCACGCGTTCCCCCACGGAGTCGATGTCTCTGTGCAGGTCGCGGAGCTCGGCTGCCAGTTCCTTTTTCATAGCATGGAATTCTCCGGTTAGGGTGGCAAACAGGGATTCGAGGATACCCCTCGTGACTGGGCCATCCGCGTCGCCCCGCTCTTGGGGTGTTGGGAAGCCCCCTCTTGCTTTAGGTGACTCAGACCCCCCCGTCCCGGACTTGAGAAGGAGCTCCTTCACGGACCTCTCCTTCCGTTGCTTGGCGGCGGCTGCCATCTTTCCTGCGAGCAGCAGTTTCGTGTGCGCCTACAGGCCATCTCCTTCTCGTCGTCGCAAGGCCCTTCAGCGCCCCTATGCCGCGACCCTCGTCCCGCTGTCTGTGGGCCTCTGCGTTCGGACGCGGCCGCTCCTATCACGGCTGCCTGTGCTCAGGTCCTGCTCTTCAGGGTCGGAACTGATGTAGGCCCACTGGCCCACCTTTGCCTCCCTGATGCTCGCCCGTCCGGAGCGCGAAAGAACGTGAGTGATCTCCCCTGCTGTGGCGTGTTCAGGGTGCCTCCGCGATCGCAGCAATTGGGCCCGCCCCTCAATGGCCGTCCGTGCCCTCCGCCGGCCTCAGGCGGTGCACCCGGGTCAGCAGGGCCCCCCCTCCGGCATCAGCAGTGCCGCTGGCCCTCGGGTTCAGCTGCTCCTCACCTCTAGCTTTACTGCTGCCACTCGGTGTGCTGGAGAGGAGGGACGAGGGGGGGGGCGCGGGCTCGGTCTTCTGGGTTCTCGGAGGATCTCGGCTGGCTTGCACCGTGTCTCGTGGCCCCAGCCGGCGTGGGTCATCACCAGCGGCGTCGCGCATCAGACTTGGCCTCCCCCTCGCCGGCCATTGATCTCGCCCTCGGCCCGCGCCTCAGTCACGCGATGTCCGGCCTCGTGCAAGGTGCAGCGGCTGCAGCTCCGCCGTGCGTGTCTACCAGGCCGGGTCACAGGCCTTCTTGCTGAGATGGTGCGCCGCGGCGCCCTCTGGCCGTTCGCGGCTCCCGGTGGGCCGATCGCAGGTACCGGAGAGCTCCGGCCCGTCAGGGGTGAGGCTGAAGGTGGCAGGGGTATGTTTCCGGCGGCGCCGGGGGTGCTGAGGGTCTCAGGCCTGGGTCCTGGGCAGGAGCGACGGGTAGGCACGTCCTACACGATCGCCATCTTGGCCACGCCCCCGATAGTAATACTTTTGTCCATACTTAGGGTGCGCAAGGCTTGTTGTTCACACCTAGGGATGTTATGATAGATACTAGGGGGTCGATTCCGATTCGGGCCGGAAAAAGCACCGACCGACTCGGATCCGGAAATAATACCGACCGACACGTACCCGTGGCGCCCGACACGCCAAGTACGATGCAAGGCGTGAAAACTCCGACCGACACGTACCGAAACCAGCTCGACCGACCGAGCCGCACGGAAAACAGCAATCCGGCCAGAAAAACACGCGAATCCAACCGACCGACACGACCCGGGACAAATCCGACCGAAACGTACACGCGAACTCCAAACCGCAAAGTACGATGCAAGGCGCGAAAACCACGAGCGAGTCGGACGGAGGACAAGCCGTACGACAGACACGCATACAAAACCGAGCCGAAGCAACACAAAACACCGCGACCGACGCGTACGCAGCATAGAAAACTGCACAAACACAGCGCGAACGAAACGGAGAACACCGTACGAGACAAATGCAGGGTCCGACTCGGTCACAAGAACGTTTCCAACATACACAAACAGCACAAAGGAAAAAACACCCAAAAAAAGGCCAAACAAGCAATTACCAAGCCAATAAATACTGGGTGGGGTGGGGACAGAGAACAAAGACACACCCACAACTCCACCTATATAAGGGACACAAATCACAGCCATGACCCTTTGCAAATGCCATTCCACTGCCAGCACCCAAGAGAAAGCAACCACACACCCACAGCTCATCCCTCACACAAGCCACACACTATCAGCACACCAACAAATACCTACCTCACATACACCCAGCAAAACACACACTCACACACCCTCATCTGCACACCAACACACACATCACTCACCATCACCACCCATCACCATGCCCCCAAGAAGAATCCCAAGTTCCTAGATAGTGAATTGGAAGTCATGGTAGACGAGATCCTCAGGGTAGAGCCACAGCTGTTTGGCACACTGGTCCAACAGACCCCCATCTCCCAGAAAACCAAGATGTGGGAGAGGATCATCAACAGGGTGAACGCACAATCACCATGTCGGCGCACAAAGACCGACATCCAGAACAGGTGGTATGACGTGCGCAGGAGGGTACGGGACCTGCTGAAGAAAGACTACATCAACAGCCAACACACCGGCAGTGGCCCTCCTGCCAAGCCAATATACCTCAGGCCCTGGGAGGAGAAGGTGCGGGCCATCCTTCCGCCCGTGAGCGTATATGGACTAGAGGACATCCCAGAGCCTGGTGAGTACACAACAAATGTACACAATATACTGCCACAAAACACACACATCACTGTCAAGGGAGAGTCAAATCATGCACTCATAGTAATTACACAGCAACCAGAACAGAATCATCCCAAAATGTGTATGTCAGTCAGATAAACACAACACATGCCATCAAAAAGTCACATCCAACTGTGCCAACACATGTACAAACACAACTACAACTACAGCTAGGCAGTGGCACAAATAGAACTAACAAACACATCCACAAATGTAGCCACCACAACAACACCAACACACAGTGAAGACCACTCAAAGGAAGGAATCCTGTGTATGCTGGCCAAGTCAGTGTAGCCAATAGCATCATGGGAGTCGCAGTCACACATATTGCCCCCCCACAACTGTCCCATCAACACCACTCCTGAACCATGCTCACATCACAGGAAGTGGAGAAGGACTCACAAGATGGCTGACACTGGCTACTGCTGTGGGGAGCACAAGGCCCTGCTGGCAACTGTGCACCAACAAACAGCAGGACACCACTGAATGATATCCTGAGAGACAACTTACACTCCCTGCAATGCAAGCACGTTCCATGGTGGGATATCTGGCTAGCTGGGTGGGAAGGGGGACTTGCAGCACTGACCATAGTCACAAGCACCTCCCCTCACACACCCCCCAACACAAACTCCACAGAACCCACCTGGTAGAATGCAATGCCCACCATCCTAACACAAGATCCCACAAAGAACCACCACCCTGGGTTATGTTGTGAGAAGCACAGGGACACTCTTGGGACTTTTAGCCAAACAACTGCCAGGACAACACTCCCAGCCATCCTGTCAGCACAGCCAGCCCACCCCACAGGGAAGCAGAGTCAAAAGGAAGGAAGCATGGGCATGCTGGGAAGGGGGTGGAGGCAATAGCATGATGGGAGTCGTAGTCACTGATATTGGTCACCCCACAACTGTCCCATCAACACCACCCTGAACCATGCTCACATCACAGGAAGTGGAGAAGGACTCACAAGATGGCTGACACTGGCTACTGCTGTGGGGAGCACAAGGCCCTGCTGGCAACTGTGCACCAACAAACAGCAGGACACCACTGAATGACATCCTGAGAGACAACTTACACTCCCTGCAATGCAAGCACGTTCCATGGTGGGATATCTGGCTAGCTGGGTGGGAAGGGGGACTTGCAGCACTGACCATAGTCACAAGCACCTCCCCTCACACCCCCCCAACACAAACTCCACAGAACCCACCTGGTAGAATGCAATGCCCCCATCCTAACACAAGATCCCACAAAGAACCACCACCCTGGGTTATGTTGTGTGAAGCACAGGGACACTCTTGGGACCTCTAGCCAAACAACTGCCAGGACAACACTCCCAGCCATCCTGTCAGCACAGCCAGCCCACCCCAAAGGGAAGCAGAGTCAAAAGGAAGGAAGCATGGGCATGCTGGGAAGGGGGGAGGGGGGAGGAGGCAATAGCATGATGGGAGTCGTAGTCACAGCTCTACATCCCCCACCACATGGCCCAGCAAGCTCACACTCACGCATGCACATCCCACAGAGAGTGGAAAGGCCCATCAAAGATGTCTGACACTGTTGCTGTGTCGTGGGGAGCACAAGGGCATGCTGGGTACTGCACACCAACCAACAGCAGGACACCACTGTCAGCCATCTTGCCATTGCTCTCACACCCACACACACTGAACTCCCCACAAAAGCAAGTAAGTATGGGAATGCTGGGAAGTGGGGTGGAGGCAATAGCATGATGGGAGTCGTAGTCACAGACATAGCTCACCCCCACAACTGTCCCATCAACACCACCCTGAACCCTGCTCACATCACAGGAAGTGGAGAAGGACTCACAAGATGGCTGACACTGGCTACTGCTGTGGGGAGCACAAGGCCCTGCCGGCAACAGTGCACCAACAAACAGCAGGACACCACTGAATGACATCCTGAGAGACAACTTACACTCCCTGCAATGCAAGCACGTTCCATGGTGGGATATCTGGCTAGCTGGGTGGGAAGGGGGACTTGCAGCACTGACCATAGTCACAAGCACCTCCCTCACACCCCCCCAACACAAACTCCACAGAACCCACCTGGTAGAATGCAATGCCCCCATCCTAACACAAGATCCCACAAAGAACCACCACCCTGGGTTATGTTGTGTGAAGTACAGGGACACTCTTGGGACTTTTAGCCAAACAACTGCCAGGACAACACTCCCAGCCATCCTGTCAGCACAGCCAGCCCACCCCACAGGGAAGCAGAGTCAAAAGGAAGGAAGCATGGGCATGCTGGGAAGGGGGTGGAGGCAATAGCATGATGGGAGTCGTAGTCACTGATATTGGTCACCCCCACAACTGTCCCATCAACACCACCCTGAACCATGCTCACATCACAGGAAGTGGAGAAGGACTCACAAGATGGCTGACACTGGCTACTGCTGTGGGGAGCACAAGGCCCTGCTGGCAACTGTGCACCAACAAACAGCAGGACACCGCTGACTGACATCCTGAGAAACAACTTACACTCCCTGCAATGCAAGCACGTTCCATGGTGGGATATCTGGCTAGCTGGGTGGGAAGGAGGACTTGCAGCACTGTCCATAGTCACAAGCACCTCCCCTCACACCCCCCAACACAATCTCCACAGAACCCACCTGGTAGAATGCAATGCCCCCATCCTAACACAAGATCCCACAAAGAACCACCACCCTGGGTTATGTTGTGTGAAGCACAGGGACACTCTTGGGACCTCTAGCCAAACAACTGCCAGGACAACACTCCCAGCCATCCTGTCAGCACAGCCAGCCCACCCCACAGGGAAGCAGAGTCAAAAGGAAGGAAGCATGGGCATGCTGGGAAGGGGGCAGGAGGCAATAGCATGATGGGAGTCGTAGTCACAGCTCTACATCCCCCACCACATGGCCCAGCAAGCTCACACTCATGCATGCACATCCCACAGAGAGTGGAAAGGCCCATCAAAGATGTCTGACACTGTTGCTGTGTCGTGGGGAGCACAAGGGCATGCTGGGTACTGCACACCAACCAACAGCAGGACACCACTGTCAGCCATCTTGCCATTGCTCTCACACCCACACACACTGAACTCCCCACAAAAGCAAGTAAGTATGGGAATGCTGGGAAGTGGGGTGGAGGCAATAGCATGATGGGAGTCGTAGTCACAGACATTAGCTCACCCCCACAACTGTCCCATCAACACCACCCTGAACCATGCTCACATCACAGGAAGTGGAGAAGGACTCACAAGATGGCTGACACTGGCTACTGCTGTGGGGAGCACAAGGCCCTGCTGGCAACTGTGCACCAACAAACAGCAGGACACCACTGAATGACATCCTGAGAGACAACTTACACTCCCTGCAATGCAAGCACGTTCAATGGTGGGATATCTGGCTAGCTGGGTGGGAAGGAGGACTTGCAGCACTGACCATAGTCACAAGCACCTCCCCTCACACACCCCCAACACAAACTCCACAGAACCCACCTGGTAGAATGCAATGCCCCCATCCTAACACAAGATCCCACAAAGAACCACCACCCTGGGTTATGTTGTGTGAAGCACAGGGACACTCTTGGGACCTCTAGCCAAACAACTGCCAGGACAACACTCCCAGCCATCCTGTCAGCACAGCCAGCCCACCCCACAGGGAAGCAGAGTCAAAAGGAAGGAAGCATGGGCATGCTGGGAAGGGGGGAGGAGGCAATAGCATGATGGGAGTCGTAGTCACAGCTCTACATCCCCCACCACATGGCCCAGCAAGCTCACACTCACGCATGCACATCCCACAGAGAGTGGAAAGGCCCATCAAAGATGTCTGACACTGTTGCTGTGTCGTGGGGAGCACAAGGGCATGCTGGGTACTGCACACCAACCAACAGCAGGACACCACTGTCAGCCATCTTGCCATTGCTCTCACACCCACACACACTGAACTCCCCACAAAAGCAAGTAAGTATGGGAATGCTGGGAAGTGGGGTGGAGGCAATAGCATGATGGGAGTCGTAGTCACAGACATAGCTCACCCCCACAACTGTCCCATCAACACCACCCTGAACCCTGCTCACATCACAGGAAGTGGAGAAGGACTCACAAGATGGCTGACACTGGCTACTGCTGTGGGGAGCACAAGGCCCTGCCGGCAACAGTGCACCAACAAACAGCAGGACACCACTGAATGACATCCTGAGAGACAACGTACACTCCCTGCAATGCAAGCACGTTCCATGGTGGGATATCTGGCTAGCTGGGTGGGAAGGGGGACTTGCAGCACTGACCATAGTCACAAGCACCTCCCCTCACACACCCCCAACACAAACTCCACAGAACCCACCTGGTAGAATGCAATGCCCCCATCCTAACACAAGATCCCACAAAGAACCACCACCCTGGGTTATGTTGTGTGAAGTACAGGGACACTCTTGGGACTTTTAGCCAAACAACTGCCAGGACAACACTCCCAGCCATCCTGTCAGCACAGCCAGCCCACCCCACAGGGAAGCAGAGTCAAAAGGAAGGAAGCATGGGCATGCTGGGAAGGGGGTGGAGGCAATAGCATGATGGGAGTCGTAGTCACTGATATTGGTCACCCCCACAACTGTCCCATCAACACCACCCTGAACCATGCTCACATCACAGGAAGTGGAGAAGGACTCACAAGATGGCTGACACTGGCTACTGCTGTGGGGAGCACAAGGCCCTGCTGGCAAATGTGCACCAACAAACAGCAGGACACCACTGAGTGACATCCTGAGAGACAACTTACACTCCCTGCAACGCAAGCACGTTCCATGGTGGGATAACTGACTGGCTGGGTGGGTGGGAAGGAGGGCCGGCTGTCAACCAAACACAACCAATGCAGACCATGTTCACACCCCAGAAAATACATAGAAATGCCCAAATAATGCAGGACAATGTGCCACACCAATATCAACCCCTGACTGTGACGACTTAGGACAATGCAATGTACAGGCCCGCACCCAGAGGCACAGTCACAACTGTCATGTGTGTCAACCATTGATGCCTGCAGAAACATAACATACATTGTTTGTGTCTCCCAAAAACAGGTGATGATGGGGACACAGCAGCAGACGCTGAGGAGTCCCAGTCCCAGGCTCAAGAGGATGCCGAGCTCACTGGCGTCGTACAGCCTCTGTCCTCCTCGGACGATGAAGAACAACCTGGCACATCCAGTGCAAGTCAACATGCAGCACCAGCAGGACCACCAGCTGCAGCACCAGCAGGACCACCAGCTGCACCCCCTGCACCCACCCCTCCAACGACTGTCACCACGAATACCATCCCTGCCGACATGGACAGAACAAGGAGCAACACCAGCACAGGGACCCTGGACCAACCTGGGGCCATGGACACCACCACCAACCCCCAAGGTGGACCAGGGTTATCTGTGCGTGCCACTGCACACACTGCACATGTCAGCAGGGGTGGTGGGAGGGGTGGGAGACAGAGGTCGCTGCTTGAAGACGTTGCTGGTGTGCATGATGACCCACAACTGGTACGCATAGCTGATGCGTACCAGTCCAGCACCGGAGAGCTCAGCCAGGTAGTGGGGCTCCTCAGAGACATGAAACAGCAGCAGGCTGCCCATCATGCCCGCTTGGACTCCCACATGTCCCACGTGGAGTCACACATGTCCCGTGTGGACTCACACATGTCCCGCGTGGAGTCCAAGTGGGATGCACTGCATGAGATGACGGCGGTGCACAGGGACATTTTACAATGCCTCCGCCAGATGAACAGCAACCAGTCCACACCTCCCTGTGTGCCAACAACATCTGGTGCCGAACAAACTGCAACTGCCACAGGGAGGGAGGAGGACTCTGGCGGAGAGTCCCCTGCACCGCAGCAGCCTGTACTTGAGGGGCCCCCCCAAGAAGAGGGGTCGTCCGAGGAGGGAAAAGTGAGAGGCCGATGGCCAAGCGCAACTCCCAGGAAGCCTGAACCTGTTCTGGATGTTCGCCTTTGTGCACAGACTGTTCACCCTGTTGACGGCAACACTACTCCCACACATTGCATGGGGAGTACAAGTTGGACCAATGTGTCAGACAACTGTGGCCCCGATACTGGGGATCCTGTCTACCAGGACTTTCAATTCACCTATGAACTTGGGATTGCAAGATTTATGTACAGCACTACCCATCCTATGCACTATTAACACAAATGTATCACAATAAACACACTAATACACCATACTTGCCTCTGTCGTGATTCCAACGTGGGTGCTGTTATGGGGATGATGAACTGCAAAATTACACTGTGTATGCGAACTGCAACAGCAAGGACAACACAGGCATGTGAGTACAGGCAACGTGACACACATGAGGGAGACACACCACCAGGGCTACACAACACATACACACCTAGGCCATCTGACTCATTGCCTACACTGATGTTGCCAGGGAAGACGGTGCAATGCACAGACACCACACCCATTCCCAGTTGTAGTCAAGTAGCCCACAGGTGCAGTAAGCAAATGGCAGTCAAATGTGTGACCACAGACAACGCACATCACAAAGTGAAGCACAGGTTTATTACACAGTTGCAACATGTCGTAACCACTACAGATGCAAGGTAATCCCACCTGGCAGCGGGCACACAGTCAACAACTGTAGACGGAAGGAAGTCCATGGGTGTGGCGCACATCACCTGTAGGGACACAACAGCTACCAGCCTGGATGTGCAATCACGTCGTCGGTGGACACAGTTGACCAAACGAATCTGAAAGTACCTTGTGAAGGACAGAAATGACACACAGTCAAAAGCAATGGAGTACAGGACAGAACAGCAAAACTCATGCACAATACATGTTACAAGATACCCACCCAGAACCAAGTTAGCATGTCAACACTGTTGGGGAGTACAGCCCACCTGTTAGCACACATCGCAACACACATCCAGTCAAGTAGCCCATGGACACACTCCAACAGCACCAGAGCACCACCCACACATCATGCCAACTCACATCATTGACATGACACCTCAGGATACTCACATTCAGCTAAAGAAGTTGGTGATGAGCTGTGTGCGGACATCACCATCATCATCATCGTCACTGGCATCGTGGTCCAGGCCAGGATCCTCCACAGGTGGCGGATGTTGGTCATTGTCATCCTGGATGAGAGGCAACTCCTTCCGCACTGCCAGGTTGTGGAGCATGCAGCAGACGATGATAATCTTGCACACTTTCGCAGGGGCATATGGGAGGGACCCTCCGGTCTTGTCCAGGCAGCGGAAGCGGCTCTTCAGGAGACCAAATGTCCGCTCAATCACTCTCCTGGTCCGACCATGTGCCTCATTGTAGCGCATCTGGGCTGGTGTCACAGGGTTCCTGAGGGGTGTCAGCAACCACGGCATGTTGGGGTATCCCGAGTCACCTACGGACAGACAAGTGCACATTAGCTGACTTGGAAAAGTGGGCGGAATACTACAGATCAGATCACACACAATGGCACAAAGTCAGTACACACCGACAAGCCAGGCACGCTGGTTCTGCATCTGTGCCATCATCCTGGGGATGCGACT
Source organism: Calotriton arnoldi (assembly GCA_963921515.1). Lineage (NCBI taxonomy): Eukaryota > Metazoa > Chordata > Amphibia > Caudata > Salamandridae > Calotriton > Calotriton arnoldi. The sequence goes on along the minus strand of CAWUFW010003530.1, from coordinate 414,135 downwards.
ACTCCTCATCACAAAGGCATCGTGTGCTGAACCAGGGAAACGGGCACACACGTGTGTGATGGTCATGTCTGCAAGACACACCACCAGTGCATTGACCGAGTGGTAGTGCTTGCGGTTCCTGTAGGCCTGCTCCTGGGCCTGTGGTGGTACCAAAGCCACATGTGTCCCATCAATGGAGCCAATGACATGCGGCATCCTCCCCAGGGCATAAAAGTCACTCTTCACGTCAGTGAGTCGTCGCAGTCTAGGGAAATAGATGTACCGGTTCAGGAAGAGCAACATTGCCGCCAAAACATCGCGGAGCACACGGCTCAACATGGTCTGTGACATCCCACCAGCAGTCGCCACAGTATGTTGGAAGGTACCAGTGGCAAAGAAGTGTAGGGCTGCCATCACCTTCACCTTGGGGGTCAGCAAGCTGTAGGATACGGCCGGCCAGGCTGCAAATGTGGGGACAACTGCACTGCCAAATCCTCAATCAGCTGCCTGGTGAAGCGGTACCGTCGGATGCTGTCCCGTTCCACCATCGTTGCCAGGTCTGGGAATGGTCGATGGACAGCAGGAGCCCTGCAGTGCAGAGGAGAAGTAAGCAAGATTGTCAGTCACCCCACATATGCGGCATTGAACACACTCAAGATCCCAACATACATCATTATGAGGCACAACTACATGAAGTGTGCAGTATCCGGAAGGACATGTATGGTACATACATGGCCAACATCTGTCAACACGGTCCAACAGGTGGCACCAATTAGTCCCAGGTTGGCCCATTGGATATCATGAGGCCGTGTCACAGTTCCCATCTCCTGCTGCCGTGTCACAATAACCCCCACAGTGACATGTGAGGACAGATGTGCCCCAGGCACCACAGCTCAACGACAGGTACATTCCCAGGGACCCTGTAATGCCACATGGACACTGGCATTACATGGAGTATCATGTATACACCACAGCAAAACAACCATGACCCCCACAGGTAGTGGCCCCACTTGCCACGGCAGGACAGACATGGACGTCTGTGACACACACACGCACAACATCAAAGTCCATGCACACACAACGTGGATGTGGAGACTGTCTCCCATTGTGCACATGAAATCAGAGACATTGTAAACACTACATGCACAAAGACTGTGGAGGACCATCACTATTGTGCCACTGGGACACCCTGGCTCAAACATACCGTCCCACATGGGACTCACGGGGTATGTGACATGACATACACATACACCACCGTGAAATGTGACCATGGCACATGCACAGATATGAACAGTTGCACATCACAGTGGTCATGTACACGTAACACCCAGGATCCTGTCCCCATGAACACGTGCACAGCCTGGGGGTGGCTGCCCACAGGTGACACCCACAGGACAACATGTACACCAACATACACACAATAGGAAATGCAGCCTTACATGCCTTATGATAAAGTTTGGACAGGCTGTCGTGATGTAGGTGTGCCCCTCACTCCCTGGGAGCTATCTGTGGCTGGCATATGTCCATCTGAGACAGGCATGCTGACATATGCCAGTCACATGTACAGTGATGCGTTGTACTGCAATGGACCGATCGGTGCCTCCGGCCGGCCCATTGCATTCAATGTGTGCGGGTACGCGTTGTACCCTTGTGCGCGTTGTACTGCAATGGACCGATCGGTGCCTCTGGCCGGCCCATTGCATTCAATGTGTGCGGGTACACGTTGTACCCCTGTGCGCGTTGTACTGCAATGGACCGATCGGTGCCTCCGGCCGGCCCATTGCATTCAATGTGTGCGGGTACGCGTTGTACCCCTGTGCGCGTTGTACTGCAATGGACCGATCGGTGCCTCCGGCCGGCCCATTGCATTCAATGTGTGCGGGTACGCGTTGTACCCCTGTGCGCGTTGAACTGCAATGGACCGATCGGTGCCTCCGGCCGGCCCATTGCATTCAATGTGTGCGGGTACGCGTTGTACCCCTGTGCGCGTTGTACTGCAATGGACCGATCGGTGCCTCCGGCCGGCCCATTGCATTCAATGTGTGCGGGTACGCGTTGTACCCTGTACGCGTTGTACCCTGTACGCGTTGAACTGCAATGGACCGATCGGTGCCTCCGGCCGGCCCATTGCATTCAATGTGTGCGGGTACGCGTTGTACCCCTGTGCGCGTTGAACTGCAATGGACCGATCAGTGCCTCCGGCCGGCCCATTGCATTCAATGTGTGCGGGTACGCGTTGTACCCCTGTGCGCGTTGAACTGCAATGGACCGATCGGTGTCTCCGGCCGGCCCATTGCATTCAATGTGTGCGGGTACGCGTTGTACCCCTGTGCGCGTTGTACCGCAATGGACCGATCGGTGCTCACCCATTGACAATGGGCTTGCCTGCCAACGGACGCGTTTTCGAATTTCGAACGAGTCGGTTGCTGTAAATTCAGTTGGTCACCCACAACAATGTTGCAAAATCATGTATGTCATGAAGTTGAAGATTTGAAGGATGCTGTGGGCGTGTTTTGGTGCTGCTATTCCATGGATTGGCCAGATTCAGAAGATGCAAACGACTTGGACCTATCACTTTGGACACAAGGGACAGTATCTGCCTCTCCAGCACATATATATTGCTGGCTGTTCCCCTGAGAGCTCACTTGCCTGCACTACATGCTCCAGGACGACATCTGCCACTGCACTGCTGCTGTCTCTGCCCCTCTGGACCCTGCAATGGCACGTACTGTGGAGAGAGCCCCAGCCTTCAGCCTTGAAGAGAACCAGGCCCTGCTGGACAGCCTACTTCCACAGTACAGCAAGCTGTATGGGACACCAGGGGAGCAGGTGAGTGTTCTGTGCACTGCCTTTCTGAATGTGCATTTTGTGTGACTAGCAAGGCTGAAAGTCTGCACGCCACTGGCTAGCAGGCTCACTGAGTAGTTGTCACCCCCCATAGTGTGTAGTGATTTGCACTGGACAGGTATGGTGCAGTGACAGTGCATTTGAACATGGTTTTACTTCCCATGCAATGATACCATGTAGTGACGTCTGGCAAACTGTCCATGGTCAGCTTTGCACTGCCTGTGTACATCATGTGCCCCTGTGATTGAGACATGTATATACAACTGTGTCATGCACGGATATGTTGCATGTGTGGTAATGGCCTTTTCACTTTGTCATCCTGACAGGTTAATGCCCATCGGAAGCAGGAGATCTGGAAGGACATCGTCCGGTCCGTGGGGGTCTACAAGCGCTGGATCCGCAACTGCCAGAGGAGGTGGCAGGACCTTCGGGGCTGGACCCGGAGGATTGCACGGGTCCAGCTGAAGCTGTCGCCTCCTCGCAGGAGGGGCGGAACATGGACCCTGACCCCCCACATGCTCCAGATCCTGGCGGTGGTGTTTCCAGACCTGGATGGGCAGCTGAAGGCCAGACAGCAGCAAGGAGGGGGTGAGTCAAAGACTGCACTGTGAACTCTGTATTACATGCTTTGTGCCCTCCTCTGGCCTGGTTCAACTGCCACAGTGCAGCAGTCATGTTGTCCAGGAGCCATGTCCCTCTATTGTGCACTGCCCACTGCTCATCTGATACCCAAGTGTGGCCCTTACATTCAGGGAATTGTGTCACTTGGGACTGTGTCCTTGCAGTTTGCTTCACTAAAGGTGGGGGACAGCATCTGTTTCCCTAACTCTGTTGTGGGCATCATGGGTGGGTCCATTGTTCACACAACGCCTGTGTTTGGACATGTGATCTGCGTGTTGCTTTGATATGCGGTCCACTTGCTGAGCTGAGCCACCACATGTGCCTGGGGTATGTGGCACACACCCATGCAGCGGGTGGGAACAATGTTTGGGCCCCAGGAGTGTGCAGATTACGTGTGTCACACATACATAGCCAGCTATCCACTGTCCAGGGCACATCCCTCATTCATGTGGAGCAGGACAGTCATGCCTACTCCAGGCCATGCAATGCACTCTGTACTCCCACTCCCGTGTATCAGCTGACACATTGTGCACAGTGATTTGACCCCTCAGGTGTCTGCCTCTGTGTCAGTGTGCTGTGGATTAGTTGCCAGGACTGCTGGGGTGTTTCTTGGTAGGGGCTCAGCATGCCCCTGGAGATGTGACCATAGGAGACGATACTTGTGTGTCACATAGGTGTTTGATCAGCTGCCCGTGCAGACTGGGGTATGCGAATGTGAAGTTCAGGCAGCTGTTCCCCATTCACAGCAAATTGTGAGGGGCTCAGGTTCAGAGGGTAGTGTCACAGGTCTCCCATATGTCCAATAGGTGTGACCTGGACAGATGAGGGTTAAGATGATGTGTTGTGTGGGGGATGTACATGTGCACTTGTGCAGCTCCAGGACTTGCATTCCCCATGACCTACTATTGTGACACAGTGCATAGTGTTGTTGTCTGGCTGCCAAGTCATACATCACTGAGACAGTGATGCATGACTTAGCAGTCATGCCTCTGCCATGGCATGTGCAACTTACTGGTGGTCCTGCAGGGGAGTGACATGTGCTACATGCACACCATTGTGGCGATGGCTATCAGGACATGGGTGCATCATGGTGTCTGTCGCTGGTATGCATCACATGCATTTCCTATTTGACTCTGGGCATCCCTTTCATCCGGAAACCTGTACTGACTCAGTGGCAAGAGCTGTGATGTGTGCATGTCCACATGCCACACCGTGTCCTCTGCACTGTCCAACTACTGTGTACTTGGTGCATGTGTCCACACTGGGGTGTTGCAATCCAACAGACACCAGACAGATGGGTGCAAGGCCATGTGGGATGTGAGTGCCATGCTTGGCATCAGACTGACAATTGGCTTCTCCTGTTCAGTTAGGGCACTTTTAGCAATGTACAACTAATGATGCCAGGGCTTGCTCTGTAATGTGCTGTGCTCACAGTGGTGTGTGCGTTTGGTGCAGGTGACTGATGTCTGTCTGTTTCCCCATTGTTTGCAGATACATCCACGGCCACGGAAGGGGACAGCTCCACGGACCAGGAGGAGCCAGAGAGCCAGACTGGGTCAGCAGCCGAGGAGTGGTCGGAGGGACCCAGTGGCACAGAGGGCGAGGGGAGCCACACCGAGGAGTCCTCAGCACCGTCCACCTCAGATGAGGACCAGAGCAACTCGGAGGATGACTCCCTTGTGGAGGCGGGTGTCAGCAGCCACCACACCCCAGCTAGTGTTGCTGTCCCCGCCACCACCAGCACCACCACCGCCCTCCCATCGGCTCCCATTCCCCAGGTCCGTGGAGGCTCCCATGTTCGGGAGCGTGTCTCCTTTGGGCCAGGCACCGCACCCCTACCCCTGTGTCCCCTGCTGCCCTGAGTGAGGAGTCTGTGTACCTCCTTCGCCAGCTCCATGTAGGGCAGACAGCCATGCTGAGTGTCCTCCATGCGCACACCGCACTGTTGACTCAGCTGGTGTCGTTCATGGAGGGCATCTCATCGGGCATGTCTGACCTACAGAGGGGCAACAGGTCCATGGACTCCTCCCTGATGGCAGCAGTGTCCCTCCTCAGACAGTCCCTCACCCCTCCTGCCTCTGCTCCATCCACACTCCCCAGCACCTTACCCTTCCCAAGCACACACACACACCGGCACAGGCACACACCAGCACCCACACGTCCAGCACACAGACACACACGCCACAAACTAAACGCACATGCACGCACAGTCAGGGGACTGAAAGCAGACTCACAGGGGATGGGGCCCTGGTACACACACACGCATCCATGGGCACTGCGCAGTCCTCAGTTGCCTCTCCCTCCAAAGCACCCTCCCTTGCCTCACCTGCAACCCCAAAGACCCAGCGCCTCTTCCTCAGTGACCTCGGCCTCTTCCCCTCCGATCCAGCTGCCCCAGCATCCAGGGGGAAGAGGAAGCCCCCCACACGGAGCAGAGTGCCCCTCGCCCCCGGACACCCTCCCCCAGGCGCAGACAGACTGAGGCCCCCACCCGCAAGTCCCCCCGGAGTGCTAAGAGCAAGACCCCACCGCCGCCCTGCAGCTCAAGCACCAGGTCTCCTTCCTCCATCCCTCAGGCCCCCACTCCTCAGGTGCCCCCACCACACCCTGCCCCAGGTTCCCCCACCCACAGATATACCATCCCCAAGAGGCTCCGGCCTTCTCCCCCTGCCACTTGCTCTCCTGGAACCACACCCCCGCTGCGCTTGTCTGTGCCACTGATGTGGTGAGGGTGTCCTCCCCTCTGTCCAGCCCACCTTGCCTGTTCCCCATTCTCCTCCCCTGGTGGTAGGCACTGCAGTGGAGTCCACTACCACCCTGTCTGACTTGGGCACTGCAGTGGCGGACCTGTCCACTCCATCTGCAGGGTCCACTGCAGTCGCGCCGGCACCCACAACATCTGAGCCATGCCCCCCAGTTGTGCCGGCACACACCATGTCAGACACCTCCACTGCAGTTGTCAGTGGCTCTCCAGCACCCACCACCCCTTCCCTGCTTCCTCCTGGTGAGCCCTGATCCTGTCCCTGCGGTGCCTGGCCTACCCCCCGGTTGCCCCTCCTAGTGGATTGTCCCTGGTTTTGTGCAGGCATGTGTAGGGTGGCATCTGCCACTGTCACCCACTTGTGACTTTGTTGATGGACTGGCCATTGGCCTTTGTTTATGTTCTACCGGACTTCTACTTTTAATGCCACATATGCTGAATAAAGCAACTTTCTGTTCTCTAGTGCTTTTGCTTCTGATGTACATGATGTTGATGATGCTAACCATGCCCTTGCTGCAGTGATGGTGATATTTGGTCTCATGATAATGAAGTGTTACTGTGCAGGAACCCATGTGGTCCAGGGGGAATGTGTCCTATCCTGTGGTGTATCCATGTCATCCATAGCAGCATCTGAGGGTGTCATGTGTTCAGTATTTGGCAATGGGATTTCCTACTTAGATTGGCTATTTCACATCTGTGGCTTCCACCCCTGCACATCTGTTGTGCCTGCCATTGTTCAATTCGTCTACTTCCCTGACCGTGTGGCCATCTCCACTGGACATGCAGGTTTGGGCATCAATGGGGAAGGACTCATCTGTGTTGTCAGTGCAACATTGCTATACAAGTGTGTTGGATCTGTGCTGATGATTCCGTTGGCACTTCCATGACCAGGCTGATGTGACGGGAGCCCTCATTTGGTGCTAATTGTTGATTGTGTGACCAAGTGCTCAGCTGACATGGTGGGGCCCTACTGAGGCAACATATGGCACAGCTTTCCTCACACAGGAGTGGAGTCCCCTCATGGCAGTGTGTACTCCTGTGACATTGCCTGCGCTCAAGGTGTGTGTTGTATGTGCATGTCTGTGTGTTCACTTCCGTTTAGCTGTGCATGCTGTGATCCCTAGTGTTGTACCTGTTTGTGATGCTAGCTGAGTTGAGCTATGTTCCCCCAAAGTCTTTTCCCTGGGTTCTCTGTGATGTGGGTGCTTGGCACATTACTGGTCATCAGGGTGTCACCCATAGGTGTGCTTGCTGTCAGGGCTGAGTTTGTGTGCAGACGCAGGTGGGTCACAGTCAGGTTTCCCCTTGGCACTTGTTGTTTGCCCCTGTCATGTGATTTCCAGTTTGTGTTATCTTTCAGTGATTGTGACACGTTGTGTGTGTGACTGCTGGCACTCCTCAGGGTCCGGGCTGCAATGTTGGTTGTTGTCTATGTGTGTTCTTTGTGGGTGGCCTTGGCTTCTTCATTGGTGTGTGACTGTGGCTGTGATCCCATTGGTTGGTGTGGTATTGCCGTCATGTCCATGTACGGCGTAGTGTGCAGTGTGCCAGACATTCAGGAGTCTTGTTGAGTGTCCATGTGTGATGTGTTTCTGCACCTTGGTTCCCACCCACCACCCTGGAATAGTCATGGGTGCATGTGCAATGTCACCAGTGCATGTGTGCTTCACTGCTGCACATTGTTGGAGGTCGAGGGGTGTGGTGTTGAGTGTGTGCAGATGAGAGTTGTTGCCCGGCTAGGCCCCTGCCTCCATGTTGGCCTTGGCTCACTGGCCATGCTGTTTGATTTGTGCTTGTGTAGGTGTGATGGTAGTTAGTTGCTCAGTACACATGACTGTGGTTCACAGTGTGAACAACATTTAGCTTTGTCATCACAGTGGGATTGTAATGCAGCCCAGGGTCACCACATTGTGGGGGCCCTGGGGGTGGTGCTGTGGTGTGTCTGTGTCTTGCTGTGTCAGTTGCTGTCCCTACGTGCCTGTGTGACATGTGTGATTTGTGCTCCCTCTCATCTGACAATGCCTGCTTGCCCACATAGGGAATTTGGATCCATGAGTTACCTTTGTGTGGCACTGTATGCACATCTGTATGATTGGTATTCAGGTCTCCTCATGTGTTGTGTGGTTGCCTGGGGACACTGGCACCCCCCACCCTCACCTGTTGTGTATGATGTGCAGTGGTGGGTCTGCCTGTTTGTGTTTGTGCATCTGCACCACTGCATTGGCATATCTTGGGTGTGCCATTGGCTGTATGTAGTTTGGTGGGTTTCCCCTGCTGTCCCTGGGACTCCTAGGTCATCGGTCAGCACAATGATCATGGTTTGTGTGTCCCATTGCTGCCATGGTATGGTATCTGTTCACCTCACATCTGCAGTCTCCACAGGGTATCTGCATGTGTGTGCCCATTGGTGCAAATATGTGGGTCTGCATTCTGATGGTCACTTCTGTCATTGTGTCATTGATGATTGTTGACGGTGTCAGCCCCCATGGGTGTTGTTTGTCTGCACATGGCCAAAGTTATGTCTTATTTGCACTGAAGGATTTGGCTCCCCCAATTTATGTTGCAATGGGAAACATACACTACTTTGCCACTGATGTGTTTGTTGTTCTGTGACCAGGAATCATCCATGCAGTTTGGCAGTTGCACTCTTTCTTTGTCAACACTTACCTTTTGGTCACTGTGATGATGGGGGTTTGGACCCCATTGCCACAATGTTCGAAATGTGCTTCAGCTATGGACCCCACACTTACATTTTGGTCACTGTGATGATGGGGGTTTGGACCCCATTGCCACAATGTTCGAAATGTGCTTCAGCTATGGACCCCACACTTACCTTTTGGTCACTGTGATGATGGGGGTTTGGACCCCATTGCCACAATGTTCAAAATGTGCTTCAGCTATGGACCCCACACTTACCTTTTGGTCACTGTGATGATGGGGGTTTGGACCCCATTGCCACAATGTTCAAAATGTGCTGCAGCTATGGACCCCACACTTACCTTTTGGTCACTGTGATGATGGGGGTTTGGACCCCATTGCCACATTGTTCAAAGTGTGCTTCAGCTATGGACCCCACACTTACATTTTGGTCACTGTGATGATGGGGGTTTGGACCCCATTGCCACATTGTTCAAAGTGTGCTTCAGCTATGGACCCCACACTTACATTTTGGTCACTGTGATGATGGGGGTTTGGACCCCATTGCCACATTGTTCAAAGTGTGCTTCAGCTATGGACCCCACACTTACATTTTGGTCACTGTGATGATGGGGGTTTGGACCCCATTGCCACAATGGTCATGGCCTGCTTGCATTGTGGGTGCCACACACATATATGTGTGGCACATGTGCTAGGGGGTCACATTGTATGTTCAAAGTCATGTTCGGTGTTGTAGGCATTTGACACAGTCTACACACGCTTGTCATGGTGTTGGGGGATGTCTTCTTCTTGCATTCCCTAGGTTGTGGTGTGCTGGTTGTGTCATGCATTGTCCATCCTATGAGTGGGGGTGGTAGTAGTGGTAGGCATCCAGCCCCCCCTGGGTGAGGGTGGTAGTAGTGGTAGGCATCCAGCCCCCTGGGTGAGGGTGGTAGTAGTGGTAGGCATCCAGCCCCCCCTGGGTGAGGGTGGTAGTAGTGGTAGGCATCCTGCCCCCCCTGGGTGAGGGTGGTAGTAGTGGTAGGCATCCTGCCCCCCCTGGGTGAGGGTGGTAGTGGTGGTAGGCATCCTGCCCCCCCTGGCTAAGGGTGGTAGTAGTGGTAGGCATCCAGCCCCCCCTGGGTGAGGGTGGTAGTAGTGGTAGGCATCCAGCCCCCCTGGGTAAGGGTGGTAGTAGTGGTAGGCATCCAGCCCCCCTGGGTAAGGGTGGTAGTAGTGGTAGGCATCCAGCCCCCCTGGGTGAGGGTGGTAGTAGTGGTAGGCATCCAGCCCCCCTGGGTGAGGGTGGTAGTAGTGGTAGGCATCCAGCCCCCCTGGCTAAGTGTGGTAGTTGTGGTAGGCATCCAGCCCCCCCTGGCTAAGGGTGGTAGTAGTGGTAGGCATCCTGCCCCCCCTGGGTAGGGGTGGTGGTGCGCATTCAGGCCCCTGTGTGCATATGTGGCATTGGTGATGGGCATCCCGCCCCTATGGTGCTGCTGTTGCTGGTGTAAGTATATTCTGCATCCCTCTGTGTGTGTGTGATGTGTCGTGTACGTGTTGTATGTGTTTTGTGGTTGGTGTCTGGCTTACCTTCTGCGCCGTACGCGTCCGTGCCTGTTCCGGTAGTAAATGTAGAATATTGGTATGATCGGGACGAAGGGATTCATGGTTGGTTCGTGTCGTTCGTCCTTCTCGTTGCTTCGCGTCGTCCTCGCGCTTCGCCTCGTCCTCGTCGCTTCGCGTCGTCCTCGTCGCTGCCGTGTTCGTCTCGGAGCCGTGGATCGTGTTGTGGCGCGAATCGGAGCTTATGTGCGCCTCTCCCGGATGCTTTGACGTGCCGTGCGTAGCGACGGGTTCGGCGCGTACGGAAAGCACATCGTACTCGTTCGGCCGGACGGAGCTGCATTTTCCCTTCCGTGCGACTCGATTCAGCGTTTCCGGATTCGCCTCGGTCGGGGAACAGGACCTGGTTTGGGTGAGTACGGCTCGGCCGGATTCTTTGCTGTTGTGCGCATCGTACTTACTCGTTCGGTGTGCTGTACGGATTGGTCGGGAAACAGGCTTTCGCATGGCTTTTTTCCTGACCGAATGGTGTTGGGTACGCCTCCGACCGAGATCGGAATCGGCCCCTAAGTATATGAGGCATATAATATAAGTTATCTAAATTAACAAATGTGGGATCGTCATAAATACTGCAAAGTAATATCAATAAAAGGTTTTCAACATGTGTGCTGTGTTACAGATAATGGTGTATATTTTAATTGCAGAGTGTATTCAGATAACCCAGTAGATACCTTTATTCATCTAAATCACATGTGCAACATGTTTACTCTGCCCATCACTCCTTTCCAACCACATAAAATGGAATGTTGAAAATTTGAGCCAACAGCAGCAATTTCACCAGTGTCAGAATTTCTCATACAGTGGCAGCAAGAGAGAATATGCTGCTTACTGAAGTTACACAAAGTATGTCCCTTGTAAAGCAACTCTGGTTTCCATTTTGGACAGAAACACCCACTAGAGCCGAGAATGAAAAGAGCGTCTGATGAATTGCTCGCTTTTTTGCTGCTAAGCATTCACTAATCATAAGAAACAGGAAGCCGGGCCTTTCTCTTAAGTGAGTAAGATTGGGGCACCATACGTAGCAATAAAGTGGATAACTCTGGTGGTTAATGCACTTGTTAGAAAGATCTGTGTGCATTCTAATCCAAGGTTCAACTCACCATAAAAGTGGATAGAGGGTCATTGTGCCTGCTGGAAAGCACAGCATGCAACATGTAGATCAGAGATTTTGTTTTTTTATGTAGATAGATCAGTTGGATAATGTTTTTGTTCCATAGATCCTTGTCTTCCCTGTAGGTCACAAGTTAACATCCTTGGCATACATCTTAGTGAATTATGCCCCTGCAGCAAGGACTTGCATGCAACGACAACGCATATATATAGAACCTTACTGGTTTTTCCTCAATCTTTAAATTTTTTAAGGTTGCTAAAAAGGGTTACTTTGGGTAGTAATATATTAGTAAGTGCTATATAAATGGTTATTAGTGTAAAAAAAACTGATGGACAGACACATCCTATATTCTAACAATGCATGCAGGTTTCTTGCATAAAAAGCTTGGAAAGGTCAAAAACATAGCCCCGCCCCTTGTTCTGCCATTAGCACCGCCCTTATGCCCGCCCTAAACTCCACCCCCAAGATCCCTTCTTTTGATGAGTACCTGCACTTATTTTTGTCCATTTAAAGCACTGGCTATATGGAAGTAACAATTGGTGTGTAGGTCACCGTGATCGTGAGCTACAAAAATCCTCTGTGATTCTCCTTGTTTTTTTGAAGAAAGTCAACCAAGATAAAGTAACCAGAACACTGTGTAAGCACAGTGGGCCAGGTTCTCAAGTTGCCAGTCATTAAGTTGAACACTTCAACTTATGTTACATTATATGTATTGATTTAGCACACAAATCACACAGCAGGGTATCCTGATGCTGGAGCAGGAGCAGTATGGGCTGAGCCAGGGTGAGGGTCAGGTGAAGAGCCAGGTCTTCAGTTTTTTGTGAAATTCAAAAACTGAGGTGGTGGCTCTGACGTGCAGGAACAGGTCATCCCGGGCTTTAGGAGCAAGGTAGGAGAATACACGACTGCTGAATCTGGTCCTGCGTGTGCTGGGGGTGTGTGCGAGTGGCAGTCTGACTGACCACAGGGGTCTGGTTGGTTTGTGGAAGTTTATCCGGTTATTGAGGTTTGTGGGGACAATGTTGTGTAAGGCTTTGTATGTGCGTGTGTGTGAGGAGTTCGAAGAGTACTCATTTATGGATTGGAAGCCAGTGGAGCTCCTTGAGTTGCGGGGTGATGTGAGTGTGGGATCGGAGCTTGAGGGCGATCCGGGAGGCTGAGTTTTGCATGGTCTGGAGTCTTCTGGTCATTTGAGCATTGATTCCAGCATAGAGTGCTTTGCTGTAGTTAAGCTTGCTGGTGGTGAGGGCTTGGGTGATGGTTCAGCGAGTGGTGGTGGGGAGTCATTTGAAGATCTTCTACAGCATCTTGAGTGTGTAAGCAGAAAATGGGACTGTGTCTACTTGGCTGGTCATAGTATGTTTATTTATTTATTTATTTATTTGAAGAGTTTTATATAGCGCTGGCTAGACCCGGAGGTATCAGAGCACTTTACATGAGAACCGTTGTACAGAGTTACATCAGTTACCAAAAGCATGAAATAAAACATCTATAAGTCACTTGGAGCATGGGGTAGGTGGGGGGGATTGAGACAAGGGTGTAGGAAGAAAAACAAAAAAAAGTCAGGCAGGGCAGGAAGGGGGAGGCAGCAACAGGATCACGGAGGGAGGAGGCATGGGAGGGAAAAGGAAACACAGCAGAGAGCTGAGGAAAAACCTTGTCCAAGGTCCGGCTGGGTAGGTGACGGCCAAGGGGGAAAACCAAAGCCAATCTCCTCTATAGCTCCCTAAACAGCTCCACCGGGCATCGGCCATGGTTGCTCTGTCTCAGCGGTCCGTATAAACATAAATGGTTTCCGCCCGGGGGGCATCGTCATAGTTCCATCAGCGGCACCAGTCCCGTTGAAACTGGGAAGCGCCGCCCACATCAACCTCCATCACTCCGGCACTGGTCTCTCCTCAGCTGGTCGAAGCTCACTCGGTGTGAAGAGTATGCAGACTCCGGTCCATGTTTCAGGGGGGTGGCCTTGCAGCCCCTCGCCTCCGACTCCGGTATTCCGACTTTCTCCCCGCAGGCATCGACGAGTCCCACAGATATTAGGGTGGCTGTCATGTGGTTAGCCTGACAGATAGCCCGTGAATTCAGACTGTTGGTTCAGTATGTTGGTTGTGGATTACTATTCCGAGGTGCTTTGCATGGTTTACTGGGAGGAGAGTGGGTACAAATTTAGCAGACCACCAGGTGGAGTCCCAGAGCGAGTTATCTTTGCTGAAGATTAGTACTTCAATTTGTCACATTAATGTTCAAGGTACAAATGTGTATATTTTTTAAGCTGAGGGGCCCTGTCCATCTCTTGGTCCAAAAATATTAGCATTATTTAATAAACTGCAAAGCCACCTAACTGAAAATTCACAGCTGAACACTAAATGTCGTTGTATCACATGAGGAAAGGAGTGCAGTACAAATTTCCATTTCAGGTTGATACTTGCTGATGCTGAGGGCGGGACAGCGACCAATGTGCCTGCTACCTGAAAGAAATGTAAATGTGTGCAATTGGTTAATGGCCAAATGTAACGCCTGCTTGGGACCCAGGAAAAGCCTTAATTGATGTAGTCACTTAAAGTTTCATGATGACAAGTGCCATAAGGGTGTTGAGTTCTGGAAAGGGTCCTTTTAATGGATACTTATAAAAATGCTTGCACTAGGTACAGTCTGATTACCTGTTACTAAATACATGCTTTGAAAGCACTTGTTTTATCTTAAACACTAAACCCAGAGCCACTGAAATCAGGGCCGGACTGGCCGTAGCGGGCACCAGACGTTTCCCCGGTGGGCCGCTAGGGTGGGGGCCGGTTTTGGGCCCCAGGGGGCCGTTTTTGTTACCGGGGGTCGGCAATATCGGCCCCCTGTAACAAAATCGGCTGAAACCGGCCCTCACAAACTGCTCGGCTGCCCCCCCATACCCCCAGGGGGGGCCGGCCGAGCAGTTTGCCAGGGCCGGTTTCGATTCCCAGTCTGGCCCTGACTGAAATTATATGATTCTGTGGCTTTTTTAGCATAATTATGGATTTTCTGCATTTGCCACATAATCCATCGCCTGCTGCATGAGCTGCAGATTTGAGAAAATAGAATTGTTTTTAGCTCAAACGGATCAAAAGTTACTAAAACGTGGTGATATGTTCCCATGCAGTGGAAGGCCCTTCAAGAAGGTTAACTGGTCACCTTTCATTTGCTTATTTCTGTATTTGGTTGTTAAACTGGTACTAATGAGGTAAAATCTTTGCCCAAATATTATTACCATGTGAAAAAAGTACAAAATAATGAAGAAATAGTATCGGAAAATATGCCACATTATTTGCTTTTTGTTCTTGCATAATTTTGTCAACCCTGCTGCATAATCTAGTGCTCCCCTGCTGCATAATTCCAGTGGCTCTGACTAAACCATTCTGTGGCAGCCTATTTTATACTGTGTATACACTTTTATGATAATGATTTGCATAGTCACATTCACAGTGCTTTCTATTACAGGGTGGGACCTGTAGCACTATACATGCACACAAGCTCCTTTTCCCTGCTGCGCCCACCAGCATTCAATTCTGTAAATCTTTGGCCTCACACAAAGAAATCTCTAGTGATTGCATTAACAAATTGAGGTTTCATACGTATTCATTTGAAATTATTTTTCATTTAAGGTGTGTGTTATTTTATCTGCAGTTGAAAAAACAGAACAAAATAGTTACAGAATATTTTGTTTCTAAATCATGCCATTGACCCTGCTATGCACTTTAGCTGCTGCTTGTAAATGTAGACAGCTTAGAAACACAGTAAATAAACAGATTAGCGTTTCCAGGCCATTTTCATTTGCAAGTTCTAACTGAGCCATTTGTGCCCTCCTGGGAACACAGCCTTGTCCTCCCGGGGGGGAGCGCCCCACAGTTTGAAGAACTCTGTTATGTTGGGCCTAAATACAAGTGCCCTGGAGATATTGGTATTCATCGCGCTCAATAAAATTTGACACATAGAGTTCAGAATTAATCAGGTGCAATAAACAGCATGAATTCTGAGTTTTTGCAAAATAATTGTAAAGAGCATGTATATCTTGGTATTTACTGCACCAAAATGTACATGTGCCGGTAATTTTAACAGTCCTTTTCCCCATTAAATGAAAGCATGTTTTCCTGGTGAAATGTAGAGGGGGAGCTTTATCGCACCTGGGGCCGTATTTTAGAAGTGCCCTAGGGGCGCAACGGGGGCAGCGCATTTATGTTAATACGGCGCATTTTTCTTGAGTGCGCAGGTGCACATTTTAAAATGTGCGCCCGGCGCAATAAAGGAAAATGTGCCATATATATAATATGGCCCCTGGGGCCGTATTATATAAATGCCCCATAAGCTTGTGCTTCCCTTTCTGTAATTCTGAAAGCGCTGGCGCACATACAGTGGCATTCTGCTTTGTTACCACATCCTCTTGTAGTAGTGTCTGGCAATAGGGTATTGTTTGTCTTTATTGGTTATGGCCCTCATATGTTCAAGAATTCTCTTCTTGGCCATGTGTGTTGCCACTGTAGGGCAGCAGTTAACAGTACCTTGTTCCTTAGGCGGAGATACGATGAATAAGCAGGTTTGCGCAGTGGTGAAACAAAGGTCGGGGGTGGCCCAGCCCAGCCTCCTCCGGGCTATGACGGGCTTTGACGCCCTCTGGGCGCTCAGTCCCTGACGTGGGCGCCTCCTGGCGCGATGTTTACTGGGGGCTGGAGTCCCCTCAGGCAGCGGGCAGCTGGCGGCAGAAAGAGGCAAGTTGCTGGCTCCCGCGCAGCGGGAGTCCCGTGATGATTTAAAGTGCCTCCGGGTGCTCAGTCCCTGATGTGGGCGCCTCCTGGCGTGATGTTTACTGGGGGATGGAGTCTCCTCAGGCAGCGGGCAGCTGGCGGCAGAAAGAGGCAAGTTGCGGGCTCCCGCGCAGCAGGAGTCCCGTGATGATTTAAAGCGCCTCCGGGCGCTCAGTCCCTGACGTGGGTGCCTCCTGGCGCGATGTTTACTGGGGGCTGGAGTCCCATCAGGCAGCGGGCAGTTGGCGGCAGAAAGAGGCAAGTTGCGGGCTCCCGCGCAGCGGGAGTCCCGTGATGATTTAAAGCGCCTCCGGGCGCTCAGTCCCTGACGTGGGCGCCTCCTGGCGCGATGTTTACTGAGGGCTGGAGTCCCCTCAGGCAGCGGGCAGCTGGAGGCAGAAAGAGGCAAGTTGCGGGCTCCCACATTTACAATTAAAACATAGGCGTGTGTGTGGAAATCTCTGCATTGGTGGTGGAGACCTCTGCAAAGAAAAGATAGGAGAGGCAGAGACCTCTATTTGTAGGTACGTGAATAGCATTTTGTAGTACGTGAATAGTACTATTGTAGTATTAATAAAATGTACTACAAAAAAAAAAAGTTTGTGAATAAGCCCCCAGATGTTACTCTAACAACATGGATATCATGTGTTCTGGTCTCTTCAGGACCATTGACAACATGAAAAGAAGTGTCACTAATTGGAGTTCTAGTTTCTTCAGATGCAAAACGTGGAGTAACCAAACTGTCATGTCAAGGAAAAGAACCCTCTGCATGATCAGTTCTAATACCAACAGTTGGGTGCTCAATGGGTCCACAATCAATAGAACTATCACCACCCATACAGACCAAACAAATACAGAACTTCCAGACTCACGCTTATATTGACTGATAATCCTTAACTGTGTTTACATCATCTGCACCAAACTTCTTCTTTGCCACCAATACTTTCCTTACAAAACTAAAGCTGCCCTGGATAACCTCATTAGTTTAACAGTAGTAGTAAATCTAGGCTTCTCTTTAACTATCCCATGTGTTTTTTGATAAGGGTCCAGTGCCCAACCCACAATTCCAATGTTCTGGCTACTCTAATATCACCAAAATATTGCTTAGCTGCAGCCTGCTATCTTTGTACCCTTTCACGTAACAGACGACCCTCAGCACAGCTGTTCATACACATGGTCTTATGCACTTTCAGCGACCCTGGACAGATCTTTGTTTTTGGACATCTTCCCCTTAAGAATCGAAACTGAGGGACCAAGGTCATGCAATGTGGAGTAGTGGCATAACTACACATTTTCAGTTTCAAATATGGCTCAACATCAAGATTGGCCCAAGGCAGGTTGTACACCTTCTTTGACAAAGCAGTTGGCCCTTTTAACAGCACTCTTGGAAGCAGAGCCTTATAAAAAAAACTTGTAGATGGTTTGACATAATGCATACTTGAAACTTGCTGCATTGTCTCTGATAAAAAATGTGTTTCCTTGTCTGCAACAATGATTTTTGGGGATCCTGCCACACAACAAATTTTGAGACAAAATTTTTTATAACATTCTGAGTGCTGTCAAGAGTCAACAAACCTAAACGTAAATCACCTAGAATAACAATATACAAATACAAGCATGTATTTCCAGGGGCGGCTGGTGGAATTTGAAACTGGTGAGGCGTATGGAGAGCAAATCAATGCATGCGAGCGAGCGCAGCGTGCGATCCTGACGGCAATAAGGGGGGTTCGGGGGGTTCTCCCCCCGTGAAGAAATTTTTAAAAAATTGGCATCTTTTTGGTGCGATTTTCAGCACTATATCTGTGATAAATGGACTAAAAATTCAGTAGTTCTAGGCATTCATAAAAGAAAACTCAAACATTATTTCAGAGAATTTCTGGGTTGCCAAGCAAGTCTGACTTCTGAAGAGGGCTAGGGTACTAAGCAAGACTGCTTTGGCTCTACCCTTTCTAATAGAAGACACTAGTTAGCGATGTGAACAAGTTCAATGGACAAACCTGGGGTCTAGGGAGAGTCCCTCTCCTGAGAAAGAAATTTAAAAAAGATTGGCAAATGGTGCATTTTAAAGCAAATGAATGCAGCGATAAAGCAAGGCTTATTAAGCAGTGGGAACGTAGAGTCTTGAAATATTAAACACATTAAAAACTGCCCCGTATCTTCTTGCATTAATTTGTTCAACAGTTATTGTAATATGTAAATTGTTCTGCATGACAACTTTAGCCCTTTAAAATGTATGCTTAGCTTGGCCAGTGTCTTGCACTGCATGCAGCATTAACTTTGGAAAAATATGCTCTAACCAGACTTCGGGAAGCACCCACAGCTGCTGGCTGTAACCAGTCATATAGAAATATGTGCAGACAGGTCTTTAAGTGAGATGAAAAAAGTGGGTGCTCCTTATAAAGGAACATGCCAAATACATTTCTGTGATTCCCATAGTGTGCCATCAGACCGGTATTTTGGTTTCTCTCTGAGATGTAATTTTATCCAGATAAATGGCACAGCATCTGACATACGCCTAAAGCCTGTCAGTATGATTGGCTTTGTCACTGGGTGTTAGCTGTTTAAGATAAATGAGTAACAACAATGATTTCTTATAAATAATTAACATTGAAAATGTTTAAATTCTGAAATAGTGAGACCGTGAATTAAATAGCATTGAGGCCTGTGGAAGGAGTTTTGGCCTTCAATTATGTTTGCTTTATGTTAGATATGTATCCTCTTTTTTCTCTGCATATCTTGTCCAGCTGCGTCTCTTCAAACCCCTCTCTTTCCTCTTCAGTATCCTCTTTTCACTCTTCCCCGAATGCCCTTCCTCACATCTGTTACTTCACCACCCCCCAACATGCACTGCACTCCCTCAAATATAAGCACCTTAATTTCTCTTACTTTTGCCTTGCAAATATTTTGACGTCAGTGTACCCCCTTCACACACATTTCCACAGAATTTCAGTTGCAAATGGAATACACAAACACTGTTCTGTGTGCTCTGCAGAGAGGCCAACCCACTGACAGGCACTTTGTTTGGCTTTAGCCTTAGCGCCTGCATGCTCAATCAAAGTCCCTCATAAACATGGCTCAAGCCTCAAAGTATGCACAGAAAAAAATACAGATAAACAACAACATTATAAAATAGCTAACTCGTGGGGAATGCAAGATTAAGTAAACATGTAAAATAAGAGAGGAACTAACTCGCTAAAATGCATTCCCTCGATGTTTTTAACATTCATTGTTTGCAACTCAATCTATGTTTTTGGCATCAGTGTTAACTTAGGGGCATGTACACAGGGCCAGTTTTAATGCCATACATCAGGAGGAAACTTCTTTATCAGTACATGGTGCACCTGAAGGACTCTAAACCAATACTGCACAAGAATGCAGCTCTAACCCTACAATGTACAAGACAGAGATGTGCCCCTACAACAGTACACGAACAGAGCGCAGCTGTGTACATGCATCAGTTTCACAGAAGGAACCGGCTTTATAAGTTCACCACTGCAATAGGACGCCATGTAAAACAGTAAACCACATGTCAATATACAACGTTATACTGGGACACAGCTGCATGTGCAAAGCATTACATGGTACGGCCTGCGCGCGCTTTGGGAACATCCAGTAAAGTGAGGGTTACATGGTCCCTCTGCCGTGTTGTGACCCTGAGTGTTCCTGTCTTGGCCTATGCCTTAATGCCTAGTCAGGGTGGTCCCGGAGTTTGTGAAGCAAGCAGCCCATTTCATTTCGTATATTGTAAGTAAATAAACAGCTGCAGACTTAAAAAAAAAAAGCAGTCAGAAATTCTTTCCGTTGCATAGGGTATTGAGAGCTTGAGACAATGCGCTGCGATAACATGAGAATGGTGCTGGCACTATATAAAATGAATAACAACATAATAATTAAAAAAATGTGGGGGCAGAGTAACGGGAGATGGGAAAGGGAAACAAAGTGTGAAGGAGACAAGCTGAAGAGAGAATCAAAAGGACCCAAGGGAAAGGGCAGAAGTACTTGAGGCTTAATGGTATAGAGAACAAGAAGGAAGGATGGGCGTAAACATGGAAACAGAAACATTAGGTGGCAGTAGAGAAAGGGGACACGACGTGCACAGAGAGGCGTGAGGGAAGCACACAGAAGCAGAGGACAAGAAAGAGAAAGAGGAAGACAGGATGTGGAAAAGGAGGTGAAAGCAGAGCCAGTGAGTAAACTATAGCTGAGACCTCAGGTTAATATTGTCACTTGAGCTGAGTTTTGCCACCGGAAGGCTCTGCATCAAAGTGTGCCATGTCTTCACCCACACAGGCTGTAGATCGCAGGCTTTGCTATCGTGGGAGCGAGTGGGCTATGGAAATGCTCTATATTTGACCCTCACATATATCACCCGAGAAAGCTGCAGATGATTCAGAATCCTACTCCTTGGGGATGGACCACCTGCTCACGTCACCAGTGCTCTACTGGTAGCCCGGTGCAGCCAGGGTCAGCTTTGATATCCTTCTCAACGTAATCCCTCAATTCCTTCGTGCCTAACTTTCTCCAAAACTAGAGGTGTCATAGAGAGAGCCCGATCCTCTGCACACACAGCCATTTTTTGTTTTACAACCGCGGACACCATTGCTTGTTTAATCTCTTTTGGGACCTGTTGAACTTGGCCTCTTAACTACTGACGGTAATATGGGACTGACAGCTGGGAAGAATTTTTAGCCCAGCTTGCAAGACAAGGATCCAAGGAGAGCTTCACTTTACTGTAGAAAATACGTTCTCATGTTGATCTAATCGATACACAGGCTCTATATATGTTCCCCTTCCTTTCCTCCCTGTGGCAGGCTCCCAAAGTGGGTGCTGAAAACGTAGCATGCTTGATACCAAATGTTACACGATCCATTTTGTCCTCAGAGAAACCTGCTAGGTTCTCAGACTAGCAAAGATATCTCATTCAGAAGCCAGAGAGACTGAATTTCACACACCAGACACAATATCTCTCTGACGGCCCCCTGCAGCTGCAATTTGAAGGGAAAATACCATTTCCGAGTTCTGTTACTGCTATTTATAAATACTCCATATTTCTTTGTCGACTTAATTCATGTGCTGTTTGTATTGACATCACTTGTTATACTTCGCTCCACACGCCTGCTTCCAACCCAGCAAATTCCTTTTGTGCCAGAGACAGGCCTTAAGCCTCTTTGCGATTACTTTCTATTTTTATGGGCAAAACCACCAAGCATGCAATTGATCTACTCGAGTTCAACTGAATAATCGATCTCACAGTCAAAGATGTGCCTGCCTTTTAATTTAAAATTGTCAGTAACAGTACTGCAGTCAGTCTTGTGATGCGTACGTAGCTGCAGTCGCGGCTCGCGCTCCAATACTCGCGGGGGGTGTTAGGGGTCGCGCGCGGCGCAGGGGAGATTAAATTTATTATTAAACAATTACTTACCGGATCCGCGCCGCCTCAGCGAGTCCTCCTGGGCCGGGGTCCGACTCCCGCGTTGGCGCCTTGGCAAGTACCGCCTGCTCTCAGCCAATCCAGACGCTGCTCCAGCAGCAGCGCCAGGATTGGCTTGAGCGGTAGTGCGCATGTTCTGTTTAGGGCTTAACATTTTTGGGGACCAGCCCGAACATGCGCACTAGGCTGCTCATTAGAAGAGTGGCATGGAACAACCCTCGCTCTTCTAATGAGCAGCCTAGTGTGCGCATGTTCAGGGCTGGTCGCAAAATGTTTAAGCTCTAAACAGAACATGCGCACTCTTGCTGTGCGCTCCGCCGGCCGACCACCTGCAGCTGAACTGTAGTGCTGCCCCGCCCCCTTCTAAGCCGACTGCCTCCGGCTCTGGCGGCCTGGGAATCAGAGGGATTGCATTGTGTGACTCGTCGTGAGAGAGTCAGAGTTAGAGAGTGACGGCAACGCTCAGTGGGGCAACGCCCAAGCGCCCTAATGGACGCACCGCCCCTGTGTATTTCATGTCCGAAGGTAGCTAATTATATAGCTGGGAAAAGTCCATAGCTACCTTCTTCATGAGCCTTCTGGCAATAGCATTGCAAGCATGATTTTTCTGAGGATTTCCCATGTTTATTGGATAACAATCACTCTGGGCAGCTGTTCACGAGTCTCGCCACATTCATATCTAACAAAGTTCATCAGTAGTGCTGTTTCACTTTTTTACTTCATAGCAGTAACCCCAAATAACAATAACCATCATGTGCAGTTTTTATAATGCTCTTTCTCAATTATACTGGTGTAAAGAAATGATCATGCTCTATGACTCTACCCTGCTCAAGGGTATAACCCCTCCAATCAACACTTGAACATCTGTCTCTAGGCCATCCTTTCGGGATTTATTTCTGAGCTTCACGTTGCAAGGAGTCATCATCATAAGCTGCTACTCTTTTACATCATCGGTGACTACTCCTTTACACTCTCAAACTGCATCCAAAGCTGCAACTACACAGTTGTGCTCTTCCAAATCATCGTCTGGCAATTCATTGAGCAGAGGCATGCAAGACAGACAATTTGCTCTGTAATATTTACCCTTAGGTACATACTTACTTATAAAATTGTAACCTTGAAGTTTTGACAACAACCTCACCAACCTGGCTGATGACTTCCCAACACCATTATCATTCAATATATAAACTAAAGGTTTGCGATTTGTAAATATTTCAAATGCAGCACCTCATGTTTATGTTTTTTTAAATATCTTTTTATTGAAGGTATCAAAGATAATGAAGCACCTTTCACAACATGTCACTGTCTCGTACACAGAACTTTGTATCAGTGAAGGAATTTGATCACCCTGAGAACTTCCGTCCTCCCTCACTGTTCCTCCCTCAGTCTGGAACTTCTGCTGCAGAGGGAATACCATGTTCGTGAGAACGGTGCATCAGCTCAGATCCTACTGAGTCCAGCCCGCAATGTGAGTTCCAGCTATGGCAGATTTTCTCACATTTCTTGGAGCAGACCCTGCCTTTGTATAATACTTTTTCAACGAGCATGCACCAATCTATTTCTCATTTCCCCATATATATGTGTTGAATTTCTCAATAGCACATGTGCAAGCTTTGTCCTTTAATTGCATTCCACCTAAGTAAGAGTATGTAAAGCAAATACAATAGCTTGCTCCTTTCCATACACCCACTGTCACAAGAAATCACCCAGACCACATACACTTGCATACACAATAATGAATGTTTTACCCAAAGCAAACGGCTTTAAAGCTGATGCATCAATAAGCTTATTTTTAGTTGCACAAATATTTAATTGGTTTGCAGCAAACATTCAAACTTTGAATCTTTATTCCGCAATTGTCTAAAAGGTGGTACAATTAGATATTGCCATGCACAAAACAAGTCTAATATTCACTTAGCATGAGAAAAGAGAATAAAACATCTTTATCAACAAGCGGCAAAGCCTCCTTAATAGCTCTATATCAACAGGAGAGATGGTATGACCAAGACAGTCTAATTCTTAGGTAAAACCTTTCTGCTTCTGATGTCTTACTGTCAATGGCTGTCCCTGAGAATAGTTAGCGCACATTTAAGAATGGTATTGTGCCCATCAGGATTTTGTGCAAATATCAGGATATTATCCCCCGGGAAATGCCTCCAAAAAGAATGTCCATCATTTTCTGAAAGACAATTGCTGCTGATGCGAGTCCAAAAGGAAGTTGTAAATACTTGTATGTCACAACAAGTATCACAAATGTTGTTAGTTCTTGAAACTCAGAGGCAAGTGGAATTTGGTGGTATGCTGATCACAGATTGAGGACTGATAAGTGCCTAGACCTACCTAAATTGACTAACATATCATGATTCCTCGGCAGGGGATGGCAATCCAACAGGATACTCCTAGTTAGGGTGTGTAAATTAGCGCACAGACATACCTCGTCCGACCTCTTTCGGGCAATTGCACCAGGTGAAACCTATTGGGACAAGTCTGTGGGTCTAATTATTCCTTCTCAGCACCTTTTGTCTAAAAGGCATTTAAGCTAATCTCTGACACTTAAAGGTACAGGGTGGACCTAGTGAACAAATCAAACAGCTTGAGATTTTATCTGATAAAGTGTTCAAATCCCATTTACTGTTCCAACTTGTTCCACAAAAACATATGGATATTTGGCTAAAATTCTATCAGTGTCATCTGTGTTAGAAACAGCAGCACAATCCACATTCAAAATGGCCATATCACCATATACCACAGGGTGGGCTGACCCAGGTTTCAAAAGTAAACTTAATCTGGCCAATTCTTGCTATGAAATCATGTCTCTGTCTTTAATAGCCAAATATATTTTCGCCACAGTGTGTCTACTAAGACACACTAATGAGCTTACAAAATATCACAACTTAGCTATATCATGCACCCCGAAAGTCTTGGGATTAACACCAGAGCTCAACAATTGTACACTTTTACCTCAGTTGCTGTAAAAGGAAACATCTACAAAAGAGTAATCGGCAATCTTGAATCTGCCATGATCATAAGCCTCACATCACCTCACAAAAAAGGGGATCATTGTCTAGTCTTGACCCAGAGAACATAACACCAGAGTCCAAAGTGAACATCACCTTACTTAATCAATTATAAAACTCTTGTTCATCAACTTCTGTTCTAATAATCTTGACATTTGATTTTACATTTTTGCAAACAGCTTGAAAATATCAAATCTTCTTGCATAAGTTACATCTTTTACCCATGACTGAATAATTCATGCTGTTGTTTAAGTGAATTTTTGACCCACACCTAAAACAGTTACGAAAAGTCTTCCTTGTTGAACTTATAAATGACCTATCCCTCGAGTTCCCAGAGCAACAGAATCAGCATCCAGAATTTTCTAGTGAGAGGTGACGTCCTTTATCTGAAGTCAAAGCCTTGGACGAGAGCATGGAGCATTCCATGATCTTAGCACTATCCATCAGCTTCATTAGCAATCGATTTGAAACCAGTTTAAGACAAACTGATCCCTAATGTACACACCTACACTGGTCTCAAATTCACATGGGGCAGCTAAGATGCTACAATATAGTTGCAATATAACCTACACTCTCCTCGCTCACCTTTCTCTGATGAAAGAATTAGGTTATTCAAGCATTATATTCGGTTCATCTAAATGCTGTTCCTGTAAATGCTATATTGCTTCCTGGTACATATCCCAGCTACCAAACCTTTGCTGAGCGTCCAGTTCAGGGAGGTTGTTGAACCCCATTCGGCCAATAAATCTGTTTTTCTGGATGCACCAAACTCTTGCAGCATCAATTGACACACAATCATTTAAAAAAATGTTTAACGATTGTCTCCATTTAATGGGTGGCTTCCAGAGAAACTGGAAATATGCTGGAGGTTTAATATCCTGTTGTGCAGAAGCCATTATTTAAATTAACACATAGATGTAGCCAGCACAAAATGACTCACGTTTTTGTCATGACCATAAACCACAGTTATTCAAGAATTACATTCTAGTGGAGACAGTACCTCAGATACATTGAAGTGGTAACGGTACATCAGGGATAGCAGCCCAGCTCAAAACAGAACAATAAGACAAGAAAAAAATGTTTCAATATGATTCTGCAGAGATACTTAAACATTACCACACAGAGTAGTGGGGCTATGTTCTGTGCTCCATTTTCCAATGAATTTGCCAGACCAAATAAACAGCATTGCTATGTGTACGCTACTTTGTCTGAATATGTTGCCATGGCATCCTTCAGAATCAGTCCGTAAGGTGGGCTACAAGATGTCTGACTACATTGACATTATGCACCCGCAAGGAATTGTGGGGTAAGACTTGTGTGCATCAGGAGAAGCACGTAGATGATAGCCAGAGCCAGTTGAATGGTGCTTGATGGGTACTTGAAGTCACACACACAAACGGGCTCTAGAGACAGGCAACATAAAGTAGAGTCAACCGAAGTGATGCAAATAGAAAAAGTAGTAAAGCGAGGCAAAAGTAGATCACACTTCTCATGGGATCCTGGAGCGAGGCATGGATGCTTCAGTTTTGGCAGTGACCTATTATCAAAACCCAATGCCTTCGATACGAAGTGGACTACTAACTTGGTCGTAATGTGCTTGATGTCAATATGTGGTAAATAAATGAAGAGGAATCAAGAGGGGTTGCTTGAATGTTTATTCTCAACGATTGAGCTCAGAACCGGAGAATGGGACTGTCCAGCTCCGGAGACGGACAGAAACCGCAGGAACTGAATGCTGCCATGAGACTCCAGTTGAGACTTCAAAACCTGGAACCTCCAAAACATGGAATAATACAAGGGAAGGAAATGCAAGCAAGTGAATGTACATTCAACACATATGACAATGTACAGCCAAATAGAAAGAGGCAAGCTTTGAGTATTTGCTGAAGGACGCATTATTCAGTGTGAGACTGAACTATGAGGGAATATTATTACAAAAGGTGAGAGGCAAACCCGAAACTTCAAATCCCCCAGTACTTTGTCTCTGAAATGAGGGAATAAAAGCAAGTCAAGTTGTGGGTGTTTGTCAAGCAAATCATTGACAGAAAGGCATGCAGGCACCTTGCGCCTCACACAACCACAGGATCGCTTTGAAGGCCGGATACTCTTATGAACAATGTGACGGGGTACGCTGTTAATTAATGGTATAGCTGGTGACAGACATGGAATAACAATCATATTTTGTAATGAAAATTCCTTGATATAATCTCAGTTTCTTCATGCACATCTTTTCTTTTGTCTATATATTCCATATTCCCTCTTTTAGCCCTGTCTTCCTGTTTTCTTTCTTTAGTGGCTCATCTGAGCTTGTCAGGTGTCTTTATTTCCCCTCCTCTCTGTTAGCAGATCATTGGTCTCCGCTTTTATGGCTAGTTGGGAAATATACTTTACCTCTGGTAGGCATTGAAAGCATGAAGTGTGGGGTTTCATCTGTGTTTGAGTGTTGACAGTGGGGTGATCATGTGAATTATCACAGAGCTTTGTGATGATGGTGAAATATAAGATTTTTTACTGATATTGCTGGTGAGTTCTCCAGCAGGTTCTTAAATCTGCTC
Organism: Calotriton arnoldi; assembly: GCA_963921515.1. NCBI lineage: Eukaryota > Metazoa > Chordata > Amphibia > Caudata > Salamandridae > Calotriton > Calotriton arnoldi. Next base: position 386,784 of record CAWUFW010003530.1, on the reverse strand, counting down.
CTTGGTAATGGTACGTAGTTTTGCCTCCTCCAGAGCTGTGGCATTCATTGGTGATGTGCTTCTACCACCAGTGCTCTACTCTCCCTGCGTCTTTTGATCCCTTCTATTTTGCTTCACAATTAAAATGCTAGTTGTTTTACTGCAATGGTGTATAGTAGGTGTTGATTTGTGTGTAATTGTTGTTCCAGCTCTTCTCTATGTGTGCCCTGTCGTGTTTCTTAACGCTTCTGTGGCTAGGGACTTGGCACAGGAAATGGAAACATTTTTGTTATATTTTCCAAATGTTCCTGATATGACATTGTCAGAAATTGGGTTGTTGGTTGAGTGGGGTGTTAATTCTGCACAAGTAACAGCCACAATCAATTACAGGGTGAACCACAAAAGTCACTAAATTAACCTGTTGTAAGCAACTGGGTTACTGGTTAAAGGGGGTGAAACCCTACTCAAGCAGGAACCATAATCCTTGTCAGGGTGAAGTCACAAGCAAACCCTAAATTAGCCTGTGCTCAACTCTCGGGTACTTTGGCAGAGAGCAGTCAGGCTTAACTCAGAGGCAATGTGCAAAGTATTTGTGCAAAACTTCAAACAGTAACATAGTGATGACACACCACAAAAGGATCCCACAGCAGGTTAGAAAAAAAGAGAAGTTTTTAATAACTAAAACAAGACCAAAATGACAAAAATATAATCAGTAGAATCAGAGTTTTGCAGGGTTAAAGATTTAAGTGAAAATAGTGCCAAAATTCACAAAGCACCAACTGTAGATATCTGGTCGCGTCGGACCGGGACCAAGTCACAAGTTCAGGCCAACCGGAATGGAGCATGACCTGGTGAGGCCCACTGAACAAAAGTACCTTAAATCATGGTTGTGGAGTGTTGCAAGTTCCCACGCGGAGGATGCGTTATGGAGCCAAGGCGATGCTTCAGTTCTGATGAGCTGCAAAGCTGTGATGCAAGGTCCTGCGTCATCATCAAGGATCCCGTCAATGAAAGCTTACGACGTCCAGCCTCTAGGTTCAGAAGTTGAGGTGATGCGTTGGTTCCGAGGAGCTGTGAGGCTGCGATGTGAGAACCTGCGTCGTCATCGAAGCTGCCATTATCAAGAGATTTGCAATGCAAGGGCCTGGTTCTGGAAAGCTTTGCACAGCTGGCTGTTCCGATGTGGGCTGAGAGGTCGATGTGGAGTCCTTGCGTTGAGAGAACCCTCACAACAGATGCGATGTGTCGGTTCTGCTAGGGATCACAGATGGACTGGGAGAGCACATCCAGGCTAGGGGTGAGCGGTAAACTCAATCCGCCAATGGAGTTTGTGGAGTTTTGCCAACTCCGCACTCTGCCTGGAGTGCAGAGTTCCAGAAAACTCCACGAACCACTGCATGGTGGAGTTTTTCTAATGCACGGCTGGCCAACGTCAAGTTGGCGAGAGCGAGAGAGAAACATTGAGCACTAGGATGAGTCCCAGCATGATTTCCCATGGCAGGTCACTACTGTTCGCATTGAGAATGCTGCCACTCGAGTAAAAAATCTATTTGAGCTGCAGAAAGAAGCAGCGCCCTCTGGTGTGGCACGTAGTGCAGTTTGCGCTGATTTTACAGCACAGCTCCCAGCGCTACAAATCAGCACAATGTGCTGAAATTCTGCCTCTCATGGAACTCTGCGGATGCTCGCAGAGTTTTTATGTAACCTCGCTGAATTTTGGGAAGTAAAATTCTGTAAGTTCCGCCCACCCCTAATTCAGGCCAACTTCCAAGGGTCTATGATTAGGGTGGCACCACTTAGCAGGGTAGGACTCACAGATGGCGGAGTCCAAGTGCAGGGTTCAAAGTTGTTGGAGCAGGAGGCCAGTCGATTAGCCCTTGGAGTCACTCTGGGGTCCTTAGTTCAACATATGCACGTGTAGACCTTCTCACCCAGCAAGAGGGCAGCAAAAAGCAGGTCAGCACAGCAGGGTAGCAGTCCTTCAGAGCAAAGGTCCAGCAGAGTGGCAGTCTTTTTAGCAGTACAGCAGTCCTCCTTCTTGGCAGAGTATCCACGGGTCTAGAAGTGTACTGAAGAGTTGGTATCGGAGGTCCAATATTTATATCTGGGCCATTATTTAGAGTGGGAGAAGCTTCAAGAGATTTCCGCTTCAAGTGCACATAATTCCTGCCTCTCCTGTCCTGTCTGCAGACTAACTACTTGGGGTATGCAGTCCTATGTGTGGAGGCTGGACGCAGCCTGTTCAACTGTAAGTAGGGCTTAGCCCAGCTCTGCCCTCCCATCCTGCAGTGATGGACCATCCAGGCACACCTAAGCTCTGTATTGAGGAATATACAAAGCCCAGCTGTTAGCTACACCAAGTCATGTGATCCAGAGACAGGCTGAAGGCACTAAATGGCTGATGCAGGGAAATGCCAACTTTCTAAAACTGGCATTTTCAAAATGTTACTTGAAAATTGGACTTTACCCTAAGAGAGAATTTTTCTTTACAATTCCAAATACACCAACCATGAACGTGTTACCTGTTCCCATGTGGAAGTTACAGCTTATTAAAAGCAATAAGTTAACTCCAATGTTATCTTATGGGAGAGGTAGGCCTTGCAGTAGTGAAAAATTAATTTAAGAGTTTTTCACTACCAGGACATGTAAAACATGTTCTACTTTTTAAATACACTGCACCATGCCCACTGGGCTGTCCAGGGCCTCCCCTAGGGGCAACCTATATGTATTAAAAAGGAAGGTTTGGCTCTGGAAAAAAGTTTCTTTTGCTAGGTCAAAAATGGCAGTTTAAAAATGCACAGAAAGGCTGCAATGGCAGGCCTAAGGCATGTTTAAAGGGCTACTTAAGTGGGTGGCACAAGAAGCACTACAGGCATACTAGTAGCATTTAATTTACAGACCCTGGGTACACGTAGTGCCACTTTACTGGTGACTTACAGGTAAACTAAATGTGCAAATTGGAGATAAGCCAATGTTATCATGTTTTAAGGAGTGAGCACATGCATTTTAACACTGGTTGGCAGTGGTAAAGTGCACAGAGTCCTAACACCTGCAAAAACGAGATCAGCAAAAATGGAGGAGGAAGGCAAAATGTTTAGGGGAAGACCACCCTAATGCTGACAAGTCTAATACCTGTGCTTAACCCTCTGCAAGCACAGCTCAAAAGCAGTCAGGCTTAATGTAGAGGCAATGTGTAAAGTATTTATGCAGCACAAAAACAGTAAATAAAGTGAAAACACAACACAAGAAAAATTCAGTAACAATTTAGAAACATAGAGCAAATTTTAATAAAATATTTGACACCACAATGACAAAAATCAAAACACCAGAACCAGAGTTATGAATTTTTAAAGTTTAAGGTGAAAACTAGCACCTGCGGACATCTAGTCATGTGATACTGGGTCAAAGTCGAAAAATATGACCGACCACAATAGAGCGTGAGTCATATACAAAGAGTGGATAGGGCCCGGTCGGCATTTACATTCGGACTTAAAAGAAATTTCAGGAAAAATGTTCTGAAAAGGTAGAAGATCAGCGGAGAAAGGCTGCAGGCGGTATCCAAGGAGGGGGTGCAATCAGGGAGCTGCTGGGTAAAGTTGCAGTGAAGATTTCCATGTTCGGACGTAGGGAATGATTACGATCTTGGCGGTTGGGATACTCTGTCACAAACATGATAGATATCCTGACCGCCGTATTAAAATTCCATTATATCCTATGGAACTGGTAATACGGCAGGCGGGATATCCGTCATGTTTGTGACGGAGTATCCCATCCGCCATGATCGTAATCAGGCCCTTAGTCTCTTTTTTGGAAGTCAAAAATCTCCAGTGTAGACAAGGCTGGAGGCAGTAGCCGACTAGGGCTCCTCGCTGCTGGATACCCCATCTGTGAAGGACCGCTGACCAGGATTTGCTGCTGCGGAGACGAATGTAGCAGAAGCTGCCACGATGTCAGGCTGACCAGTGATGCACCTTGGGCAGACAGATGAGCAGGTTGGTCCCGACCTCGTCTCAGTTCTGAGAGCAGTTTTTAAGGCTGAAAAATGTTTAAGTCCCAAGTTTTTGAAGTTGGCTGTCTGAGCACCATTAACACAACCACCAAGGGTCCAGGACCAGAGGGGCACCACTTGGGGAGTTTGGACTCACTCAGGCTGGGCCCAGTTGCAGGTTCAAGATAGTTGGAACCTTTCTGTCCCTGAGGTTCTATCAGTAGGCAAGCCAACTAGCCATCGGAGTGACTCTGGTAGTCCTGGGTTCGAGAAGTGGAAAAGTGCTCAAGCAGCAGGGCAGGCCTCTAGGGTTTCAAGGCAGGAATAAGGCTGCAAAGCAGTCCTTCCAGGTTGAGCAAAGCAGTCTTCTGAAGTACACAGCAGGACATAGCAGCAGGCAGTCTGCTAAGAGTCCTTCCGCAGGTCCAGAAAGTGAATTGAAGAGTGCGTCTGAGGGTCCTATTTTTAGACCTGGTGCCTTCTTTGAAGTAGGAGAAGTTTCTAGAAAGTTCCCTTTTAAGTCTTGATGTTTACTGCCTCCCCTGCCCTGGCTCCAGGCTGGCTGCATGAACATTGCAGTGGTGGCAAGTCTGTTGTGTGAAGGCAAGGCCTGCCTATTGATTTGCAAGTGGGGCTATTTCCAGCTTCTCCTCCCATCCTGCCAGTGATGGCCCATCCAGGCACACCTCTATTCCTCGATTGGGTGGCTGTCTGAGAGGAATAAACAAAGTCCAACTGCCAACTACACCCAGTCATGTGACTAAGGGACTAGGCACCAAATTGTTAGGTCAGAAAAATAGCAACTTTCTAAAAGTGCAACAACAACAAGGTGATGGATGGAATTCTTGAATTCATCTAAGCAACTGGGAATCGCTTGGGCCTCATCCTAAGCTATAGTTTTTCACCCAACATGCCACCTCAGTTTGGACCCAGCCATATGCAAATCAGCCTTGACCCTGCTCCTCATAGAAACTGTCCAGCACGAACAGCCAAGCCATATCCTCCCTAAACTGGAATACAATCAACCCTGGGCTGTTTTCAGCCTGATAAGGACTTATCAGCCAGGGATAGCTTGATTCCAGTGGCACAGTGAGCATGGGACTCACGTCTAGGCATAACGGTCACACTTAGGGCGTCAATTGCAACAACAAAAAGGTGATTGCTTGAATTAATCTCAGCCATGGACAATATGGCCATGTCTGAACTGGGGTGGTGGAGTGAGCTAAAGAATGATGATGGATTAAACCCAGATCAGTTGACTGGGGGTGAGTGTTTGATTGGCTCAAACGTTCCGTCCATCATCCCCTTTTGTATCGCTTTGTTCGCCCTAAGTTGGCGGGGGTATGCCCAGACGTGGGTCCCTTGCTCACTTTGCCACTGGATTCAAGCAAGCCTGGCTGATGACGGCTGGAATGCCAGAAACCGGTCCTAGGATGCTTGTTTCCGGTCCAGGGAAGACATGGCTTGGCAGTTCGGGCTGGACTGTTCCCATGAGGCACAGGGTCAGACTGATTTGCATATGGCCATGTCTGAACTGGGGTGGTGGAGTGAGCTAAAGAATGATGATGGATTAAACCCAGATCAGTTGACTGGGGGTGAGTGTTTGATTGGCTCAAACGTTCCGTCCATCATCCCCTTTTGTATCGCAATGGACAATCACTCAGGCAGCATTCCAATCCTCATTTTTCACCCACCATGCCACCTCAGTGTGCACCCAGCCATACGCAAATCAGCCTTGACCCTGCACCTCATGGGAGCAGTCCATCTTGAACTGCCAAGTCAGGTCCTCCCTGAACTGGAGTACAAGCAACCTAGGACTGGTTTTGCACTGATAAGGGCTCATCAGCCAGGTATAGCTTGATTCCAGTGGCGCAGTGAGCACAGGACCCACGTCTGCCCCTGGAATCAGGACGTCTGCCACATGTCCCAGGTCTGCAATGGCAGAAGTGGGACATGTTTTCAGGGGCTACTTGAATGGGTGGCACAAAAAGTGCTGCAGGCCCACTAGTAGCATTTTATTTACAGGTCCTGGGCATATGGTATACCACTTTACTAGGGGCTTATAAGTAAATTAATTATGCCAATTGGGTGTAAGCCAATTTTACCATGTTTTTGGGGGAGAGTACAAGCACTTTTGCACTGGTTAGCAGTGGTAAAGTGTACAAAGTCCTAATACCAACAAAACCGAATTCAGCAAAGTAGGATGGTGAAGGCAAAAGGTTTGGAGGAAGACCACCTGAAGGCTGACTGGGCTAACAGACATCAGTTACACTCATCAGTACATTTACAGCCCAGCGTTAAGTGCTATCATTGGGCAGAACTGACTATGCAGAACGGAAATGATTTTACGGACTTCCATAAGGGGATACAGGCTGGTATGGCATTTTTCTCAATGTTTCGCATCTTTCTTGGGATATACGTTTCTGCAGCCCAACGTGTTCATCAGATAAGATTTTCTGTCCATTTTTCTGCAGTACCGTTGTCCTTCCAGTGAATATCCAATACCACCAGCACTGCACTGTAACAGCATGCAGCTAATCACACTGCCAAGGCAGAGCACTGTTGTAGCCAGAGTACAATTTTTCCAACAGCGCTCTGCTTTCTGTAATAGTGCCCAAACTTTTTTTTAATTTATTTACTTGCTTCAGATAGAGGACTAAGAAGCCGAATTCAAAGCAGAAAAGAGAATGGTTAAATGCAGCACTGTTAGACTTAAAGTCATACTCTTATCGCTTATACCAAGACACACTGTAGTCAAAACTGCAAAACAAATTGGAGAAATCCCTACCTGATCTTATTATTCAGGACTCTTTGTAGAGACCCCACTTTACAGATGACATATAGAGCAAATGTTCAGCTGACCCCAGAGTTCCCAATAAAACAGAAGAAAAAACACAAGTGTGCTTGTTTGCCCCCTTCCTCTTTGAGATAAACAACCTCCCTAAAGAATTTCTGGAAAGTGTGTCTGAGACATCATAAATCCAGAAGGTGCCAGTTCCCACCTAACTCTATGCTGACGACTTTGTGCAGGCATTTTGAACTCAGCTCTGTGCAGCAATTACTTGCCTTTCCTTTTTCAGGTGCAATGTTCGAGAGATCTATTACACTGCATTTCGTGACCTTATTGAGTCCTTTGAACATGCTTCCTTGGGGATTAGTTTTGCACTTCCACTTTTGTGTGCAGCCCAGAGAAAATCACTAACTTTGTGTGTGATATCTGGGAACTGCTCTGATAGAACACCAGTTAATTTTCGGGGACATCTTCTATGCTTAGGGCCTTTCAGCAAAGGAAAGGTTGTCAGTCAGTTCAGAATGTGAGCACTCACTGGATTCCAGATGCATGTATGGTGGGAAAGCGTCACGAGGTGATCTATCTTTCCCAGTAAGCCGTAGACTCTCGCACATCTAGAGAGACCGTGGCCACCTTTGATCTTCAGATGAAAGTTCCTATCTGGTGCTTGGCATCTTTGCTAGGCTGTCTGTGAAGTTTACTGCAGCTGGACCTCACTACATGGATGCCAGTTTTCAAGCATCAGTGCATCTAATTCTATAAGGATTCGCTTGGGGATATTTTGGCTCGAGAGTACTAAATAAAATATAAAAATACCTGCACCTGTGGTGTGTTGTTTTTCCCTTCTTTCTTATAAGCTCTCTTACCTGATTTCTCCCTCCTTTCTTTGCCTCAGGCATCTTGAGGTAATCTGGCCTGGCCTACCTTGCCGACAAAAAAGAAATGGACTTGGTTAAGAAAAGCAACTGAAAGATGCTATGGATACAATGTAATTACAAGAAAGGGCAAAATAATAGTAATTTATTTGACTGTTTAAATAGAGGCTCAAGTATTTTGTAAATTTGTATAAATGTACTTATTTCTTACTTTCCCACACACTTATATGTTCTAGCATTAGGCTCTTGGTTGTTGATGTAGACACTTACATTTTCTATATGGAAAGGTCTAAACAACCAAATGCTTAATTAAAAAGGAAGCGGTCAGCACAGCCAAATAGACTTCAAAATGGTTTGGATTGTCAAGACCCCAGTTAAATATAGCCTGTCAGGTCTGGTGTCCTCAAAAGAGATAACCCTCCCTGTGGCTGGATGTTTTACTATGCCCACATTTATGATCACTTGACTCCAAGCTTTTTAACATGTTTCCGGTAGGGGATAATCCTTTGTGTAAAAAGCATACTTGGAATAAAAGGTTCTTTATTCTGACCAGATATGTAATGTGGTTGTAAAACTACTCATCTCCAATAAGTATAGAAGGTTTCAGAACCAATAGATACAGATAGCCTCGGATGTTTGAAAGAAATCATACCATCCAATCTTCGAAGAATGTACAATAATAAGTGGGGTGCCTTCATGTCAGCCCCTTTCAGCCACTGGTTTTCCTGGATTTTTCATGGCATACTGTTGCATAGATGGCCTGTCCATCAAGGCTATGACATTAAGAGCGGGGTCTTCAAACTGGGGGGCGGGCCCCCCTAGCAGGCCTCAAGTGATGCCAGGAGGGCGCCAAGCTCATGCCAAAAGAAGCATTATGTTGATAACAGTCCTTTGTTTTAAGCGTAAAACAATTTGCTGCAGTAAACCGCTCTGTGATGGGCCATCACTAACATCTTTTGTTATTTATATCCTAGCTGGGAGTATGTGTCAAAAGGGAAGGGACTCCAAACATTCTTCAAAATCCTCACCCCCATTTCTAATAATCACACTGTGGATACTTTTACATGTTAGTAATGCCTGCCTGACCAGAATAGTATGTTTAGCAATCATGTATTTGGTTGCATTTTTAAAACGCTAACAGAATGTAACTGCAATGTTTAAATATGTTTTGTGTTTAAATAAGTTGAGACATATTTAAACATTGCCAATTTAATAGAATAATATTGAAGAATTCTGAGGGGGCCCTTTGAATTTTATTTTTTTCACTGGGGCAGCATTAAAATGTTTGAAGGCCACTGATTTAGAGGAAGGGCGCCTTGCCCATTTAAGTTCCCATTAGGTTTTGATAAAGGGGCATCAGCCAATCGATTAGTCCTTTTGTCAGACTGCAAAGGCAACATGAGTGTAGCTCTTAATTGAAAGTTAGGGGTTGTGTTCTTTGATGTATTTACTTTGCTGAAACAGCATCGTTTTAAATGCTGATTTGTAGCTTTCTGTTTAGGACATGTAGAATTTTTTGGATGCCTTAGTTTGTCATTTGGGAGTACGGCTTAACTCTGCTAATGGAGACTTCAACAAATGTGCCCTACTTCCAACTTCTGCATCATTGCAGCTCATGATGTCGCTTCATTATTTTGATTTCCTTTCTACGACAACAAGCGGCAACACACACAAACTCACCAAAATATTAGCAAACACTTCCCTTAACAAAAAGTCAGACATATTGGTTTTGCCAGTGCTTGTTTTACTTAGAGTGTTTTCAATGTAATAAACAGTTTCTAACTTCGTTCAGTCTATGCAACACACGTTTGGAAGTGGTTGAATGGAATGATCTATGGTTCTGAATACATTGTAAACATTTGTGAACATTATGTGTCTCTCTGAATAACTCCCCGAGATACAATTACGGGATTTTACAGTAACAATGTGTTTTATTCCTTTTGGTATGTGTTGCTTTAGAAACTGTTGCATTCAGGTGCAAGGACAATTTTACGCTTCATACAACTGTTAAATGGCTTATTAAATTTCCCCCTTTAAGCATATCCCAAAGGTCTCCTACTCTTTCAGTAAACCAAGGAAAATGCAGTTATGCCAGTAAGCAGGTGCATCAAAGGATATTTAAACTCAAATCCTATGGGCTTCTATACTAGTATTAACTACATCTTCTGTTTTTGTTTTCTTTCATTTTTGTTTTCGCATTTCTTATTTCCTTTTCTGTTGTTTCATTGTACTGTGTGGCTTGTTGCTTTGCCTTAGTTTTCATATGTGCATTTTATTATGCGTTCGTGAATGGCTACAGGCCTAAAATGTAAGTAACCAAATTGAAATTGAAATGTGTTGCATAATTAGGCAGAGAATGGAAAATACCTAAGTTCTCCAAATACAACCTAGAATTCCTAACGTTCTTGTTGAGGATGTAATGGATGGAATTGTAAACAAGATGAAGGGATATTAGTGTTTTTAATATTATGAGTACAGTCATGTATGTGTTTATAATAGACTTCAGCATTTGGGATGGCTGTTTGTAAATATTGGCACAGGTACAAGTAAGAAAGGTCATCGATTTTGCATCGACCCCCGCCCTACATTTTCCAGTGTTGTTGTGCTGTCATTATGACTCTATCCCTGTCATAAATAGTGTCACTATGTGTGTCATGCTACAAGCTATTGCAAGCTAAACTGCAGGGGTGTGTATGGTTGGCAAAGTGTTGTTTGTGTTGTGATCTTATGTGGGGAACTGTTGGTGTCATGCGTGAGTGGCTGAAGTGGTGCTTATATCTTGCCATGTGAAATAGCACCTCGCAGGTGATGGAGGGAGAGGTTTGCAGGACAAAATCATAACTGCAAATTGGACCAAAACATGCAGGCAGCTACACAGTACCACCCTCACCAGGGCAGTAAACCAGAGAAGGGCCAGTAATCTTTACTCTCATGTGAACAGGCTGCCTTGTATACCTAAGGACTGAAATGGTAGCAGAAGTCGCAGTTCACTCTCCACTCGGGCATTCTCCCCCTGCAGGTATTAATGGAATGCCACGTGCTTTGGATACTGTATAGTCCCCAGACATGGCCAAGTCTCTTCCTTAAAGATAACATGAGTACAGCTTCCACCCAGGCCATAGGGTCTTAACCTAGAGACAATCCCTTACATTTTGGTCATGTCAATGCACCCTGGCTTCTCATGAGCATTTAGACCAGAACCACTACCTGAACCACTCACGAAAGATTACGAGGCGCCACTAATGTGTGCCAGCCCTTTTGGGCACTATTAGTATATAAACCGTGCTTAGTCTCATGCACCCTGCTGTACCTAGAAGAAACTCCTCTGAACAGATTTCGAGCAGCATTGCAAATTTCTCACTTGTAAGGAAGAGGATCTTCTCTTCACTTCTGACTTTGTCATCCTCCAGAGACCTTGTCCCAGTCTCTGGCACGTCTGTTTTTAGCAGATGCAGTACAGAAGTATCTGAAAGAGAACAAAAAGGAAATAATGGTTGGTATGCACAAGTGCAATCATAGCCACTGTGATAAACAGAGCTGAAACGCAACTCAAATCAAGGTCATTGTTAAAGCAGGCGTAAAGGGCAATCTTAGTCACAGTTGAAATTGATCTTTGGCTACAGGAAATGTAAAACCTGAGAAAGACAGATTAAAAAAAATAAAAGTAACATTTGTATCACATGCTCCAAAGCAGACAAGAATATACACATGGGGCCTGATTCACAAAGGTAAACTTACATTTTTAACTTCAGTATCTTTACGACTCACATAAAAAGATAGGAATGTCCGCTTTTTTGTGTTCGTGGCTCCATAGTCGTAAGGATACTACTAGTAAAATATCTTTATGAATTGCAAACAATCATTGTGAATCAGACCCTGAGTTTGACAAGAACAAAGTCTACTAATATTACAAGTGCTATTTGAAAACCATGGTGAACAAGTTAAACATTGTTGTAGTTGTGAAGAAAGGACTCATCTACAACAAGCATAAGTATAAAAACCTGCAACCAAAACTGTGGGTCTTGAACAGGTATTCACTGCAAGATCAAAAATAATGCACTGGTTATTTACCCTTAGTCTTCATTACTCCAAGTCTTCCCCATACAGTCCTTCCATGCGAGATTTCATCTCCTCACTGAGGACACTGTTCCCTAGCTGACCGAATAAGTTCCCCATACATGGCTGCCATTACCCTCTCATCCATCTTCCCTGATCTAGTCCTTACATGTGAGAACTACCCAAACATCACAGCATGATTATATGTGCGAAAAATCATTAATACACAAGAAGGAAGTATAATTGCTAATATATTTAATAAGGAAAATAGTGTTGCAGAAACATCATTGAGATATATACATATAGAGTCATTATGTTCAAGAAATCGCAGACAAAACATGGTCACCAAAAAAAGTTGAAAAACCTTGTGGTATCACAGCTACCTCAGTAACCATTGCTATGGTAACTGATGCTGGATACTTATGGAGTCATTCTAGAATGTGATGGGGCAGTGGAAGAGATGTCGTGTTGTCGGATGGATGTACCTGCTTGTTCCTAATAAACCAAACCTCTCTGCACCTAAACCATAGTGGAGTCATCTTTACAAACCTTCCCCCAACTGTAACCTATAATATGAAGGAAACTATGTGGAGAACTCCAAGTGGCTGCACAACAAATGTCCTTCGGTGATACCCCTTTAAACGAAGCCCATAAAGCTGCTATTCTGTCAAGTCTCCACTCACCTGAAATCCAGGATGTTCGATTTGAGAGATGAGACGATTGTTCTCAATGCCCCCAAGAATCTATGCCTGTCCGACCGTATATTAAACACAGTTTGACAAGAACAGATTCCTAGGGGAAGGGGGAAATGGGACAAAATAAAAAAAGAACAGAAAGAAAACACTTTGCTGGATTCAGCTCTTGCTTGGCACAACTGTATCACTGATTGCGAAATCTTGGACACACACTTTGTATGCTGCAACTCTTCAGCGATCAATATCTAAATGCGAAGAACAAATAACATTAAACTGATTGGTCTATCGGGTGTTCTTCACAATATTGTTTTAAGTTACACAACAGCATACCTTCGACTTAACGTGCTGCTCAAGAAATTATAGAGATAATGCCTCTCTTTATCATCAGAGGATTGATGCTTATCTAATGCTGTATGCGGTTCTCTGTAGGAACAAAACAACACTCGTCACATCATTCGAATAATCACCAATAATTACTTATGCACCTTTTCATGCTACACTTACTAATGAGGAACTCTCTTGTCTCCTAATAATTACAAACAGTCCAGATATATGGTCAAACAAAAGTCTTTGTATTAAATGTCCAACTTTCTTGATAAATAATAAATGAGTCTTTGTTTTCCTTTCAAAATGAAAGTTCTTATCTCTTGTTGTTTTCACCAAGCCCAAAAAAACCGCTTCCTTTGTAAGCGCAAGAATTGAGGAATAAGTATTGTTGGTTAATAAAAGAAACAGTACCTGCTTTGACTTCAACGCGCCTCCTTAACGAGCGCCAAAATCGGAAATGCCTTACTTGAACTGTCTTAGCTTTATGTTGCAGGTCGGAACATTTCTGAGGGCGGAATGCAGGTCTGGAAGTCTTCGCTCTGCTGTGCTGCCCCGGATGTTGCAGAGAAGACTGGGAGCTGAAGAGAAGGCTGGATCGGCGCAGGAGATGAAGAGAAGGCTGGATCGGCGCAGGAGATGAAGAGAAGGCTGGATCGGCGCGGGAGGCCCAGAAAAGGAAATCAGGTAAGTGGGGATTTCAATAACGAGCGCAAGCGCGTCTCGTTCTGCTTTCAAGCCTTTTATAGGCTTCAGATGGGTGGGGTGGCTCAACGGTAAACGAAGCCCAACACGTGCTGTCCATGTAAATGAACACCTGAAGACAAGCGGCTGGCCCATGTTAACTGCCACTTGCTTCTGCTGAGTCATACTTTTCCTAACTAAACAGGCTCAGTTAACAATATAGAATAACTTGGTGATTATGACATAGTTACAGCTATCAATAACAGTTTATACACAACATCAGGACTTAATGCAAGGTTACAGTGCATAACTTTATCAAGCCAATCAGATACCGAATTTCAATACAGATTCCAAGTGAGGGACACAATGATTTATATATGATAGTCAAGTTTAATGTACAGCATGAGGTTTAGCCATATTAATGGCGCAGATCCTAACACATTCCCCGGGTGGACCTGCCTGTTACTTGTGAGGAAACGGATGTGTGGGACAACTCATACCCTGTAAGGATACTCAAAAGAGTAGATGTAGAAGAACATGACCACTTATTTGCAATCCCAAATGTGACAAACAAGGAGTAAACTTTGCAAAATGATGATGTTCTATGCAAATAAATTGAAAGGGCTCTGTGTACATCCAAAGTATGTAAACGTTCTTCCTCAGATGAGGAAGGATCTGGATGAGAGGCAGGAAAAACAATGTCCTGTGAACATTGGAAAGATGATGGAATTTTAAGCAGAAAAAACTGACTCAGACAAAGGACCACTATGTCTGGAAAAAAGCGAATGAAAGGAGAAACAGACACTAAGGCTCCCATCTTCCTCACACTCCATCCAGAACAAATTGTCACCAAGAAGACTACCTTTTGTGTCAGCTCTACTGAGTCAAGATGCTCAGATTGTGTATCCGTCAGTACATGTAGCACCAGGGGCAAATCCGAAGGAGAAACTGGAGAATATTTAACTGGACATTGATGAAAAAAAATCTCAACTGCCTTAAAAGCCAATGGAGCAATTCCTGCTACCACGTCTCCCTGAAAAGCTTGAATTGCTGCCCATTGAGCCATAATGGTGGAGACTGCCAAACCGAGTACAAAATCATCCCTCAGGAAATCAAAGATTTTCATCAGTTCACATTGATTGGGCTATAAATGCTTACAGTGACACCATTTCTCAAAGTTTCTCCAATGTCAACTGTATGATTTACCAGTAGCAAGTCAATTAGACTGCTGAGTGGACTCTACCATGCCTGAAGAACAGTGCTGAGCCAACAACATTAACCGCTCAGTAGCCAAAGCCCCAGATTCAATCGGCTGAGTGAACTCTGAGAGAGAAGCAGCTGACTCAAGAGTGATGTTTGAAAGGGAAATGGTCATGGAGGAGATACCGCCATCTGCTGTAACAATGGAAACCATGGCCTTCTAAACCATTCTGAGACTACCAAAAGAACCCTGGCATGATCATCCCAAAATTTCTGCAGGACTTGGGGAATGACTAGAAATGGAGGGAAGCAATAAAGAAGACCCCAAGGCCACCTCACTTGCAATGCATCTATCGCACATGCTCCCCTGGATGGGATCAGAGAACAAAACTGAGGAAGCAGAGTGTTCTCCTGTGTGGCAACCATGGAAAGCCGAAGGTCCAAACCATCTCCTAAAAGATTAGGGGAGAGAGACACGGGGAGCTCGACAAGGGAAATCTGCTTAGCTAGTCGGCAGACCCTTTTTCCCTCCCCAGGAGATATACTGCTTGTAGAGAGTGGATATTTTCCGCTGCCTAACCACATATCTCTTTGGACAACTGAAAGACAAAAGGAACCATTCCCCCTTGCCTGTTTATACATGCTCTTACAATCTGATTGGCTGTCTGAATGCAGACTGGTTGATTTTTGATTACAGGAAGAATACACATGAGAGCAGTTTGCACTGTTGCTAACTCCCTACAGTTGGAAGAACACTGAGCCCCCTGAACAGACCATCTTCCTGGAACTTTGGCTCTTCCCAGGTCTGCACCCAACCCTTCTTGCTGTCATCTGTTAAAATAACCAGAGGAGTTGTCTGATTCAACTGGAACCCCGTCTGAAGAATCACTGCCATGAGCCACCACTGGAGTTCTAACCAGATCTGTGGAGAAACTGGCACCAAAGACTCGTAATATTGAGAGAGGAGATTCCAGTGGTTTAACAGATGGTGAAAATGGATAAAAGTGAAGCCGGCTCCAAGGCACCAGAGCTAGTGCTGAAGCCATCTCCCCCGGACTCCTTAGCCACCACGTTGCTGATGTTGCAATCTTTTGACGGAGGCCTGACAAATGCTATACTAATCTGACTGGTCTGTCTGTGGAATGAAATACATCCCCTATGTGCATGCAGAACAGTGCCCGATAAACTGAAGTGCCTGCACTTGCTGAAGATTAGATTTTGTTGAGATTGATCAGGAAGCCATAACTCTGCAGAACATAACATACTGCTGTGAAATCCCTCTTCGCCTTTGAAAAAGAACTATTCAACCAATCATCCAGAAAGGGGTAAAAATGGATACCTTTAGGATGAATAATACCCACCAATGGAGCCGAGAGTTTTGTAAAAACTTGTGATGCTGAAGTTAACCAAAACAGCAAGAACCAAAGTTGGCAATGATGAGCACCTATCGCAAAGCGCAGAAACTTCTGGTGGTCTGAGAAGGTTGGCACATGCAGATAGGCATTGACCATATCCAGTGGCATGAGAAAGTCCCCCTGTTTTAACAATTGGAATATGCGCTGTAATGTCATCATTTTGAAAGACTGATATAAGAGATGCTTGCTGAGGCCTTTCAGATCCAATACAGAGTGAAAGTCTCCTGAAGGTTTCTGAACCAAGAAGAGAATTGAGTAATAACCCAAACCTTGTTCTTGAGGAGGGGCCCACACTATTGTGTTCTTGAAATGTTGTTTTTGGACTTCAAAGATTGAAGCTTCCTAGTATCCCTGATCAGGAGCGTTGCTTTAAGACAATTTAAAGCACATCCAGAAACTCCAGCCGGTACCCTTCGGAACCTACCCTGACTGCCCAACCATTTGGAATGGTGTTTGCCCAGAGGATTTTGAATCAGAGCAGTCATCCCCTTACTAAAACATCATGCCCATAGTCATGGTTTGGAAGATTTGGAGGGTGGTATTTGTCTGGATTTTGGGCCACCCGGCCATGACCTCTTCCTCAAAAGGGCTGTGAAGCCCCGTTGCCAACAGTCAGAACAAAGGCCCTTTTATAAGTAAAACCTCTACCGCTTGCAAAAGCCTTAAAGGGGTAACCATTTTTTTTTCTTTTCTGCTGTTTTCTTGATCATATCTTCTAACTGCTGACCAAACAGCTGGGAGCTGTCAAAGGTTAACTTCATCTTCATCAGCACTGACTTTTGAGTAGCATCCACCTTCCAGGCCCGCATCCACAGATGACAGCGAGCCAAGATTGCTGCCCCTGATGCCACTACAGTGAAACACAAATTGTCAAAGAACAAATCCAATAAAAAGGGACCTGCTGCTTCATAAGACCCATTAGTGGTAATAGGGTAACCCTGTGTCCCTCAGAACCTGGGTATTAATAATACAATCTACAGTTGGTTTTGTGGGGCAAAGCCAATTGCTTATCATTCAATGATGAATAAGATGCAGGGAAAAAAAGAATGATTTGCAGGTATACAGGCTATCATATCCCTTTTTTAGACATCCAAAGTTACATTTAACCAAGGAATAGTTTTCTTTGGTGTGTTTCGTTGGATGTCTAAAAAAGTGATATGTTAGACTGTATACCTGCAAATAATTATTTTTTTCCCCCGCAACTTATTCATCATTGAATGTTAAGCAATTGGTTTTACCCCACAGAACCAACTGTAGATTGTATGTTTCATAAGACCCAGCAGAGCTGCACAGTCCAAGCCCTCAGCCATGTGATCTGCCAGACATTAGAAGCCCTTCAGCAGTGACTGTACAGCATATATAGAATATGTATTTGCCCTGTCATAAGATTATGGTCCCTGGCCCAGCTCTCACTTGTGCATCGCTGCATCGCCCTTGCTTGTTCCCCTGTTCTTCCCTTGTTTTTCTGCTCTTGGCTTTGCCTCTTTTACCTACTTTTCCTCCATTCTTAATTGCTTGTTTCCACTGTTTCGTCCCTCGTTTTTCTGCTTGTGCCTACTTTTCCTCCATTCTTAATTGCCAGTTTCACTGTTTCTCTCCTCGTTTTTCTGCCTTTGCCTTTCTTTTTCCTCCATTCTGCTACCCATTTTCCTGCCTCCTGCCTAGCCCCACCCACCAACCTCCAGTGCCCCTCCCTCCTCCATGACCTACTTAATTGAGGCTGCAGCACGGCTGCACCAAAAGGGTACAAAAGGC
This sequence comes from Calotriton arnoldi, assembly GCA_963921515.1. NCBI lineage: Eukaryota > Metazoa > Chordata > Amphibia > Caudata > Salamandridae > Calotriton > Calotriton arnoldi. Next base: position 369,022 of record CAWUFW010003530.1, on the reverse strand, counting down.
AAGCCTCTCTGCGCCTGGAACACGCCTAACACCAGGACCCCTGGTCCCTGGCGCACCAGCAGATACGACAATGCCATCCTTCACACCCTGACCACCGGACGGCCCAGCAAACACTGCTGCCACCCTGGACTAACCTCTATGGTAGGACCATTCTCCTGCACGAGATGTACCTTCTCCTGCACCAGCAAGACCACTGTCACACCACAAAGCACCAGGCTGACCTCTAGCCACACCACACGCAACACACCGATTTCACTGCACGCGCTCTAAGTGCAAGCATTCCACCGAACTATGGGATGGCATTGCCACCCTCGCATCTGACATCATCTTCCTCACTGAGACTTGGCTCAACCACATATCTGCCCCAGACAATACCACAGCAATCCCTGCAGGACATAAATCACTCACCAAGAGCAGGCCGAGAGGAGGAATAGCCATCGCCCACAAAGGCCATACAGTGCACCACCAACAACAACACCACGAACTCCATGGAACATCTCAACTTCAAGCTCCAGACTGATGACAAGACTACCATCAGAGGCCCCCTCGCATACCGATCCCTGGGCCCACACTCCAGCTTCTGCAACGCTATGGCAGACTTTATTTCTCCCCTCGCCCTAGACTCCAAGGACTACATATTTCTCGGTGGCCTAAATTTCCACATCGATGACCACAAACGACAACAACACTGTGCACCTCCTCGACAGTATGAGCAGCCTCAGACTGACCCAGATCAACAACCCTACGCACACCACAGGACACACACTGGACCCCACCTCCAGCAACCGCATCAATTACAGGCACGTCACAGAACTCACTTGGACCAATCACTCTATCATCCACTTCAGCATCTCTAGCCACCGCACCGCCAGCCCCAAGATAAACAGCGCCCCCCACTGCAGTTGGAATAAGGTTTCAGAGACCAGCTGGACAGAGACCCTCAAAACCTCCAGCCCGCTACGCTACCAACATCGAACATGAAATTAAGAACTTCAACACCTGAATCACCAACTGCGGCAACAGCATCGCCCCAATCAAGAGCAACAACCAGACAAAATCCTCCAAAAGGGCCAGCTGATACACCCAAGAACTCAGAACAGCAAAACGAGGCAGCAAAGAGCTGAAGAGGAAATGGCATGCCAGCAAGAACATCTCCGACAGGGCAGCCTTCAAGACTTCCCTCAACCTCTACCACAGTCTACTGAGAGCCACAAAGAAGACAGCATTAGCCGCACGCATCGAAAGCCACTCCAACGACACCAAGAAACTCTTCAACATCATGAAGGAATTCTCCAACCCAGCTGCCATCAAAAATAACATCACACCCTCGCAAGAGCTGTGGCACAACCTCGCTGACTTCTTCAACAAGATTGCAACCATATACAGAAACTTCCAACCCCAAACTACACCTAGGGACTACCTCGGCAGATTCAACACTGCTGAAACCAACCCTAACCACAGACTGACCACCTGGAACCTCCCCTCCACCCAGAACACTACCACCATCATGAAATGCACCTGCTCAAGAGCTCCCACAGACCCATGTCTGCACCACATCTTCAATCTCGGAAACCAAAGAATCGGCCAGGAGCTCACCACACTACTCAACAAATCGATCACCACTGCATCATTTCCTGAACCCTCCTTGACCGAGGACAAATGACAGCTCTGATCCTCCTCGACCTCTCCTTTGACACCATATCCCTCCACACGCTGATTGAAAGACTCCACCACATCGGCGCTCAAGGGGACATGCTCAGATGGATCACCTCCTTCCTTACCGGTAGAACATAGAGGATCCGCCTCCCACCTTTCACCTCCAAACTCAAGGCGATCACCTGTGGTGTCCTTCAGGGCTCAGCCACACGCTCTTCTGAGCATCTATGGCCCCACTGGCCAACATCGTCAGATCCCACGGCCTCAACATAATCTCCTATGCTGACGAAACCCAACTCATCCTCTCACTCACCAACGACACCACCAGGACCAACTTCCACAGATGCATGACAAGCATTGCCAACTGGATGAAGAACAACTGCCTGCAGCTGAGCACGGACAAGACAGAAGTACTGATCTTTGGCAACAACAGCAACCCAGTGAAAAACTCCTGGTAGTCACCAAACTTAGGACCCGCAACCACACCTCCAACCATGCCAGAAACCTCGGAATCATCATTGATAAAAAACTCACCATGATATCACAGATCAACGCCGTCTCATCCACATGCTTCCTCACTTTGCGCATGCTACGTAAGATCTTGAAGTGGCTACACCTGCATACTAAATGCACTGTGACACAGTCCCTCATCACCAGTTGACTACGGCAACGCTCTCTACATTGGATTCACCGCACATCTCCTACAGAAACTTCAGACCAATCAGAACACCACAGCCAAACTCATCATCAACCTTCCCCGACGAAACTCCATCACAGCCCAACATAGGCAACTCCACTGGCTCCTCGTACAGAAGAGATGCCAATTCAAGCTGCTGACCCATGTACACAAGGCTCTACACAACCAAGGATCTGCCTTCATTAACCACTGCCTGAGCTTCAACTATCCATCAAGGAGACTTCTCTCTGCCTCCCTGGCTCTCAATGCTCCTTCTCCCACATCACAACAAAGACCTCGAACAGCCTACCCATGCAACTCCAGACCATCATCTCACTTCCAGAATCCCGAAGAGCCCTCAAAACCTGGCTGTTTGAATGAGCTGCTGGCACCTGCAAGCGCCTGGATACCCTATCGGGTGATTAGCCGCCTTTTATGAATCGGTGATTGATTGATTGATTGATCCACCTTAACAATACCTGGGAATTTATCCACAAATTGTTCAGTAGGATATTGTTTTGAGAGAAATCATGGAAAACAGGAATTATCAATGTCTCTCCATTCATGCTGTAACACCCTCCTAAGAGCAGCATGCAAAGGGATTGATTCTGGCTCAGGTCTCATATATTATGCCAAAAAATCCTCATCCCTAGCCAAAAGATCTGAACTAGGGAAGCTGAGATTTTCTTGCAGATGGTGCAAAATGTCACATAGTTCAGTCGCTTGAATGAAAAGTCCTTTTTTATTCTCCTTTTCCATATTGGCCACATCAGTCACAGAATCTACAGGCTCTTGCACCATGGAAACCTTGGGTGGTGGAGGACCTTCCCTGGCCCGCAAGGCTGCCTCGGCTGCCATTTTAATAATTTCCTGCAGTGAAACCTGGGAGGGATTCTCAGAAGAGGGCCCAGGCACCTTTACCACCACCTCCTCCATTTGGTATGAGGTAAAGACAGACTACTGCTAAATCTTACCAACTGTACCAAAGAGAATGCCAAGAGCAATCGACTTCCTGATTGTCGGGCTCTTAGCAACATGCTCTCTTGCAGTCAGTCTCGCAAGATTTTCAAAAGGACGTGCCATCTTAAAATGGGCAATAATCATTGAAAACGAAGACCACTTAGGCCAGCACTAAGCGCACGGTAGTCAGCAGAGAAAAACGACTGCTCCAGGCATAAATTATTACTAAACAATTACCAATAAGTATCATGACCTGAAACACTGCTCAAGCATGTCTGGTACAGCGCACATGAAATGCTCGACTCCCGTCTGCTGGTGCAAGGCGTATATAACAAAGGAAACACAGAAGTTCGCTACAGCAGTGACAAAACACAAAGAGTTACCTGGACCAGACAGAGCGACAGTCTGCAGAAGAAAATGACAGGAGGCAATGTTCGACTTCTTCCCCTTCCTACTGGCAGCTGGGTAATGGTGGTCATGTTGGGGGAACTTTTTTGGTCAGCTAGGGAACAGTGTCTGCAGGAAGGAGATGAAATCTCACACGTAGGCACTGGATTAGGGAAGATGGACAAGGAGGTAATATGTATTACTAGTATTTAATCTTAAAGGCACAGCTGTTATCAGTCAGTCTCATGTTTGCTTCATATGTTCTTGTATTTAGAACTTGAGGCATCCACCATCTCTTCTACTTCTCAAGACTACAACCCTGGGGTAGAAGTGTGATTCACTTCTAGCTTATTCATGACCATAATACAGCTGGTACATCTTATGAACGATAGCAGGAAGTAGAGTTGCAGATGTTTGAAGCAATTGAGCAGATCCTGATAATGTTTGGTTGTGTTTTTTCAAGTATCATTGCAATAGGTCAGCAATCCAAGAAGTCCTGACCTCAGAGAATTGCCAACCAATCCCTATCTTCACCCCCTCATCCAAATTCACTAGGTCCCACATCATTTGTATGTGGCAACAGGAGGAGTTGGGAGGTGGAGTTGGGAACCAGACTCTGGTGAAAGATAGGCTAGTGGTTCAGAAGCTTGCAAGAACCTGGGCATCAGAAATAATTAAGAAAAAGTAGGGTCCTTTTGGAATAGATTCTATAAAAATGTTTAAAAAAATGTAATTTTATGCCATTCAATTTAAGCATATTCATATGACTTTTTAAATAATTTTAAGGAAACCAAAGAATTTGCTATATCTAAATTTCCCCAAATTATTCCCAAATCACAGAAAAGTACCTGGTACTATAGTTTAAAATAGTATTTAATACAATACATGACGTTCGCTATATATTATAAAATAAGGGTGCTACAACACAGACAATTGTGAGGATAGTGAAGTTCTCAGGTGAGAGACAAGTGTGCAAAAAGGATTTATGACACAAATATACTTAAGAAACACACAAAATATGCAAGGACTTTTGGTCACCTTAGCTTATCTAATTGATGTGATTCTGAAGGAGCTGAATATGAAAGTTCTATTTTCATAGCATCTATAGCAATGTTACTAGCATTGGGAGTCCAAAACGTATGTTGTCCCCTACACTTTGACCCCAAATACCAATTTAAAGAGGTCTTCATCAGGACCAAGAGTCTGAAAAAACTCCCTCAGTGCCAGTTCAAGAGGAAGTTGTTGGTCTAGACAGAACAAATGAAAAAATTACCGAATGGTTAATGGTTAGATAGTCAAAATAAATCGATGTATACAGCAAATCAATCACACAAAGCTCAAATTCCTAGAATAGCAGAGCACTATCCCTGTCAAGGTGAGCAGTAATCCATATGGCAATATATGCAAGGCTACAACGCTGTCCAACTAGTAAGATGATGTAAATTGTGCAATAATAGGAGTAGACATGCTTAAGATTACATTTTGTGTCTCATCTGTTGACAGACCTTAACATATTGTCTCTCTGTGTTTTCTTAAAACAAAGCAGGAGGTTTTATTTTTACTTTTACTTCGTAAATATTTCTCTTTCTCAAATATAGTTAAGTGGTATGTTTAATCAATTTGCTTGTAGGACGGCAGTACGGTAGACAATGCCTTCCACTTTCTATTTCTCCATGGTCACCCTTGGTAAAGCCGTTCCCCTGAGGTTTTCGACTACCCCAAAGGAGTTAGTTGGGCTAAGGACCTTTACAACTTTGGTGTGATTAATCCTCCTATCCATGTCTCAGGTAAATGTCCACACTGTAGATTTAGACTTACTGTATTTTGGGGGCTATATGTTAGTATCTCATTTTGCATTCTTTCTGGGTCACAAGACTGTTGTTAGTGTCTAGAGGCTGTCTTTGATTTCTTGCATAGCGCTGAGTCTAAGTGGGGACCTAAATAGTCTTTAATCATGTTTAGTAACAAATTTAATTTGTCTAAAACATTATTTGATGCCTGAGTACATACTGCCTGCCGTGACTGTGTTCTCACAGGGCGGATGTTAATGCTCTTTATAGCCTTCTCAATTTGACATTAAAATATGTATTTTTTTTAATCATTGGCCCAGATTCTCAAACTCCCTGTCTAAAGGTGTCCCAGTGGTTATTTTTGAATGACTATCTCTGTTTTGTCATTAAATAGTGTTATCAATGTTTGCTTTTTTGCTGTTTTGTTAAAGCCTACCACTGTCATAGCTTTACGAATCAAATTGTTATGTATGTGTTAAGAGATTCATCAATAAACACAAAGAGAGAAAGGGTATAGTGGAACAGCTCCTGGTCCCCTTAAGAATTAACACAATCAACAAAAAGGAGCAATTCCAGAAAAGCATTATTGCTTTCTGTGAAGAAAAAAAGGAAGCAATTCCTTTTTTAAGAAGAACCCTCACCCACCAACCTAGTTGGTGGCATGCTTCATCATAGGGTTCCCACCCGAGGGGCCGAATGCCGCCCGGGTGTGCTGCAATGCCTGAATTACAGCTGAGCGGGTTTTTTTGTGCAAAGTGAGTGGTAAGTGAAAGTGATTTAAGATTGCCTCTATGACACCTTGAAATTTATTGGTGGGGTCATAGGACAAGATTAAAACGTTGGTGGATGTCCTATATTGCTTAATTGGTCATAGACATACATGGTGTACTTGTGACAAGGTCTACATGTTTCAGCCTTCTAATGCGTAGTCGCAAGGCTTTCTTTAGGACCAGTGAAAACAATAAAGTATGTACTCGCTAAGGTGCACACATGCAGTGCAAGGCTAACCACAAACTTATGGTTCAGCTATCAACGATTATTTGTAAATCGCAAGTGTGCGATACCCCATGGATCCTGCCGGGGCGTTGCCTATAGTTAAACCTTCGTCAAGGTCAGCGCCCTCTTCTGGCACCTACTGCACTCCCTCGGGATCCCGGGCCGGGACTGCGGTAGGTGCCAGAAGCGGGCGCTGACCTTGACGAAGGTTTGACTATAGGCAACGCCCCCTGGCAGGATCCATGGGGTATCGCACACTTGCGATTTACAACTAATCGTTGATAGCTGAACCGTAAGTTTGCGGTTAGCCTTGCACTGCATGTGTGCACCTTAGCGAGTGCACACTTTATTGTTTTCACTGGTCCTGAAGAAAGCCTTGCGACTACGCATTAGAAGGCTGAAACATGTAGACCTTGTCACAAGTACAAAATGGATGTCTATGACCAATTAAGCCATATAGGACATCCATCAACGTTTTAATCTTGTCCTATGACCCCACCTATAAATTTCAAGGTGTCATAGAGGCAATCTTAAATCACTTACCACTCACTTTGCACACAAAAAACCAGCTCCGCTGTAATTCAGGCATCGCAGTACACCCGGGAGGCATTCGGCCCCTCGGGTGGGAACCCTATGATGAAGCATGCCACCAACTAGGTTGGTGGGTGAGGGTTCTTCTTAAAAAAGGAATTGCTTCCTTTTTTTCTTCACAGAAACCAGTGTGTTAAGAGATTGCCAGCTAAGGGTTTTTAAGATGATATTTTTCAAATACGATCCAATTACTTTTTACTGCATTCGTCTGTCAGCAGGGCCTGCTGAGACCTGTTATTAAGTGGGGCACTTTGACGGTGGTCTGATAGGTATGATTGTTTTAGAAGTATGAGACCATTCTGTGTTTATGTTGGATGTCAAATTTGACGCTGTCTGTTACATTGCTCCCATATCGTGAACTGAATGCATATCCCCCTAACTAGCCCATTTTGTTCTCTTGTTGAGAATACAACATGAATACGTTATTGTCATAACAGTTATCGGTTCTGTTTTTTGTAAACCTTGGTATAATCTCTTGACAGTTGTGGTTAATGAGAAGCACATGGGTTCTTAAGTGTTGTGAAGATGCGCACTTTGTTTGTTATTTGTATGTTGGTCCTTTGCAAGTCATTATTGTGCTATCTTCGGAGGATAGTGGGCCATGGTGGCTGGTACTTTGGGCAAGAGGGGCATTGCTTCACCAGAATCCACAGTTGTCAGTCAGAATGACTGAAACTGCTACACAACATCTACTTTTCAATGCATGACGTGGTACCACAGAGATCAACTCCATTTGATGCTCTGGTAGAAAGGTTAATAAACAGGCCAGATGTAGGGCTAAGTGGGCAGACACATACGTGCTGTTTAGGCTTGATGAGGAAGAAAGACATCCTCAGCTCTACCAGAAAGCTGAGCGTTGCACCACAGCCATAAACTCTCTAACTGAGCTCTGTATACCCTAACTCCTCAATCAGTGATGGCGATCTGTCAGAGCTAATGGTTGCATATGCAATTGAATATGAAATTATGGGGCTTCAACACTTGAGTAATTGGTCATGTATTGCAGGTCCCTTTAGTGTCACTCTGAAAAAACACAGCGTGCCAAAGAGGTTGGGCTGCTTTTTCTTCCTGGACTGCAGCAGGCTTTAATTGGCTCTAGTGGCCAGCAAATGTGCACCACCTGTAGCATTTATTGGCCCCCACTTCAATGCAGGGACCGTCACCTGAACGTTAAGGCCCACCTGCGACATAATGTGATGGAACTGGCATTTTGGGTACCCATTCTTGGCTTTTTGCGGACATTGTTAGCATATTTTAGCATAATTTGGGGTAATGTTGTAAATTAAAAAATTTGGTAGACATTATTTTCATATTAATGTCATATTCATGTTATATTCATGTGATAATGATGCCCATCCTAGATGCTCTTAGATTTATTGTGGTCATATAAACGGTAGCTATCTCTTGCATAAACTAGACCTGAAATATAGTGCTCAACCTTTTGTGAACATGGTACCTGGAATTTACGCCACTTGTTACTTAACGCACTATCTGCAGCATAATTTGTGGTTCTCAGCAGAAAAATGGTATCTTGTTCTCGGATGAAATATTACTAAAAATCACTGTTCATTATGTCGGACAGTTTAAGGTGCTTTGCATTTGTTATACTGTCACCTTTCAGTTGCTGATTGCTGTCGGGTATTTAAATGGTACGAATAAGATGAGGAGAATGTTTGCCCAAATGTGTGTTAAAATTACAAAAAAGTTAAATATTACAGCTACAGAATTACTGGATTATGACATACAATTGCTTTTTTTAAATCACAAGATGGTTTTGGCGGAAGTAGCTTATTCCACAAAATACATGAGTTATTTCATGCGATGAATTGTCCCAGTCGGCTTGTTAAAGCTTCTTGTCATGTTATCATCACCCCGAGCATGCACAATTGATATAACCTGTCTGCTAACTGATATTGTAAGGTCTCTCTAACTTGAGTGTTATCACTGCTTTAAGATGCTATATGGTTCATCTAACTCTGATTTTTCCACATCCCACTCTGAGCCATAATCTATTTGGAAAAGACAGATGTGGACAAAGGAAAGGAAAAGTAAAGAAAGATGCTAAGCATATTTTGAAAAATTATAGCCACTGGAAATTACATACCTACCTTGCTTGAACTGCTTGTAAAACGTATATCTCGATAGGTCATTGTTGGAATGGGCCCTTTTCGCAGGGGTCTCCCCAAACCTTTTGCCTTTTGCCTCCTGTTTTTCTGGCCCTGTTTTTGTTGGCTATAGGATTCTGGGCACTTTACCACTGCTGATCTGTGTGATTGGTTATCCATGATTGGCATATTTGATTTACTGGTAAGTCCCTAGTAAAGTGCACTGAGTGTGCCGGGGCCTGTAAATCAAATGCTACTAGTGGGCTTGCAGCACTGTTTGTGCCACCCACATGAGTAGCCCTGTGAATGTGTCTCAGACCTACCACTGTAGTGTCTGCACATGCAGTTTTAAACTGCCATCTCGCCCTGACAAGTGCATCCACTTGCCAGGACCAAACCATCCCTTTCCTTACATGTAAGGCACCCCTAAGGTAAGCCCAAGGGACCCCCATGGGCAGGGTGAATTGTATGTGAAAGGTAGGACATGTACTGCTGTGTGTGATGTATCCTGATAGTAAAATACTGCCAATTTTCGTTTTTCACTATTGAAAGGCTGTCTGTTCCATAGGCTTATCATTGGGGCTGCACTGTAACAATTTTACATATGTTATTTTAAATAAGGACAAGATTGAAGAATGGAGTATAGGCTCTAGGAACTCAGAATTTATTAACACACCTTTTGGTAAAGCTGGTTTATAAATTCTGTGTTTGAAAATGCCACTTTTAGAAAGTGGCCGTTTTCTTACTTTACCATTCCGTGTTCTTCTGCTGTTTGTGTATTCAGCGTCTGGTGTTGGTGTGACAGGAGCTGGGGATGTTCATTCACTCTAGACAGTCACAAGGGGGATGGAGATGTGTCCTGCCTTGCCTGGCTGACTCATCGCTGGCCTGAATAGACCTGGTCTGCATTTAGAGTGGTGGGAGGAGTTTCACTTGCACCTGAATAGGGTGCGTCTCCTTTTTACATTGTTGTCTCCGCCCCCTGTGGTCATGCTGCACCAGGGAGGACTGGACTGGTTTGGACTGGGTTCAGAGACCCTTGCCACAAAGAGAACAGTGACAAATGGGGTATAAGTATTGAACCTTAAACCCCAGGACTTTAGATTACTTCAAGGAACAAGGAGACCCTACCAAGAAGAAGAACGGAGTACTGTGTGAGGAGCGCTGCTTTTTCTGTGTGATGCAACCGTGGTCCGTGCAGGTAACAGCTGTGGGGCGGTGGGGCCGGGTGGGGGGGATTCCGATGAACGATGCCAAGGGAAAATTATTATTTTTTCCAGTATACTTCTTCTCAGATCATATACCGTCCCTTGTATTTGTACATTCCTGTGCTGGTATTTCCGTTTCTCCTCTAATTCTTTTTCTGTTGCTAGTATTTCTAAGTCTAATCTCTTTCTTCTCTAGTTTGCGTTTGCCACTGTTATGCTCTGTATGACTCTCTTTATTGCGCCCCACTGTATCCCCCTCACACTAGCTGTGCTTGTGTTTTGTTCGAAATAAGTTTTCAGTCTCTCTTTCATGTCCTGTTTGAATATAGCGTATGCAGAGCTATTGTTGGCAATCTCCATACTGATATGGGCCTCCTGAGTTTCTGGCATTGATATGTGAATTTAAGAGGGAAGTGATCTGACAATATTCTACGCGTGCATGTCATGTCTGATACTGTGCTTGCTGGCGGGTCGCCAACTCATAATCTATTCCGGTATATGTGCCTGTCGCTTGAGCATAATGCGTGAATTCCTGTGTGAGTGGTTATTGATCTCTCCATACATATATCATGTTCAGATCCTCCATAACGATTTTCTCATTCCTTACTCATGCATCAGGTTTGGCGATATCCTTTACAGTGTGCCATTTAGTACACAATTGATGTCCCCCATCCCTATCATGCCTGTTCCCACGTGTGTGGCAACTAGTCTGCCTATATCTGCATTGAAGTTATGGACATCTGTGTTAAGTGCATGGAGGCCCACTATTACCAAATCAATTCCATTTAGTTGCCCATGTAGGAGGACCCATTGCCCTTCAGGGTCAATTACTTTGATATGTACGTTAAATGGTGTTCAAGGTGCTAGCCATATTCCCAACCCTTTGGCGTGAGTGCTGTATCCTGCATGGTACAAACTACCTCTCCACTTATCCAGAATTTAGCAGCACCTCCTTCTAACCTATGGGTCTCCTGCAGACAGGATATCTGTGTACCCCATTTACTCAAGTATGTTTCCACCCTTGCTCTTAGTATAGTTGTTCAACCCCCTGATGCTCCAGGACACCATCTGTTTAGTATCTGCCCTCGACATATTTCTGGACTTTACCTAAATCCCGGACCTCCTTCTGCTACACATATTTTGCCATTCTCTCCGGCACAGAACTTTCAACACATACAACAACAACTTTAACCCTATGCTACTTAGCACGCTGGCTTGTACAAAGAAGCCCAAGCAATCATGTTTGAGGCACCCCTCCTTCTCAGGGTGTTGCTGTTTACTACTGCACGTGCTGCTGTGTCCTATGTTCTTGCATAAATGTAACCTCTTTAAGATTCATTTAAATCTTTACTTCTGCCAATCCATTCCCCATAAAGGCTCCCAAGCACAAGGGCCCACTCGGTATGGGCCCCTTATGTTGTGTCTGTGGGGTGCGTGCTGCCCTCTATATTGACCCAATTAGTCTCATATCTGCTCCCGCAACCTGCCGCCCATTGCCTCTCATATCACCATTTCTCTACGTCGATTATACACTTTGTTGCACTTCCACCTTTCTGGCTTCTCCGTCATTTGTGGTCTGTGCTCCACATCTGGCTAGTCTTCCCCAATTTGGTCCTTCTCCTTTATTCAATGTCTCTAACCAGTTCCATGTCCAGTAGGCTGCCTCAAAGAAGTGTGGTTTATTCATTTTGTCTCACTGGGAAGAACATCATGTTCTTGGAATGTAAGCCTCTACATCTTCTTTTGATGCCTTCGAAGGAACAGCACTGTCTTTCTACTTAGATTGTATAGTCTGGGACCGCATTATGCTTGGGTCCTCTAGTGTCACCTCATTTCTTCTTCTTGCCTCCTGTAGGATGACATCTCTGTCTTTATAATTTAGTAGTCTGAATATTACCGTTCAAGGCTGCATCCCAGGCTGGGGCAGTGTAGCTGAAATTCGATGTGCACCTTCTATTGAAAAGAACTTAGATAGGCCTTTTGGTTATCCAGTCTTCTAGTAATAGCTCTAGGCACTCACCTTCCATAATTCCAGCAGACCCACCAGGCGAATGTTGTTTCTGTGAGACTGGCCCTCTGCGTCCTCAATCTACTTTCCAGTATCTTGGTCCCGCGGCGCAACCAATCTACTCCTTTGGTCATAGTGGTGACTGTTTGGTGAGTATTCTCCACTTGCTTTTCCACTTGGGTCACTCTGTAAGTTACATTCTGCAGATCATCACGTACTACACCTAGATCAATGATGACTGCATTTACTTTAGTTTCTAGTGACGCCTGTGTGCCTTGTATCACTTTCATTACATCTCAGAGAGTTAGTTCCAGGCTTTGGGGCTTTTATTCTTGCCTCTCACTACTGGTAGTTGACAGTGCCTTAGTCTACTTATCCATATTGGATTGCATGGAGCCTAGTTTGGTGCGTTTGTCTTTCACCACTGTTTGTCCCCATTGCCTTCTCCTAGTGGCGGGACCATTTGCAGTTTATTCCCTACCTCACTCAATTGTTCTCTTTCATTTTTAGAGAGCCATTGTGTTTATTACCATTATGCCTGACTGCACACGCCACCCAGACTTAGTCGGTGCGCCTGTTTATTGATTGCTTGGTTATGGCAGTTAGCGATTTTGCACTGCCATCTTCCTGTGTGGTTGTGGCCTTTATTTGTCACAATGGGCTTGTTCAGTTGACCTTTCACGTCCTCCCTGCCTCTGTCTTAGGCTCTGCCATCCTGGTGCCCCTCCACTCTCTCAAGAGCTTCATGGCGGCCCAAGTTTCTAGTCATTCATTTCAGGCTCCCATGTCAAGGGCAAACATGCTTATCTCTCTCTGTGTTGACCACCACGTTTGCCATCTTTACCTCTATGTTTCAGTCTTTGCAGCAGGGACATTCGACAGCCGCCTCCTGTACTGCACTTGGTCATCAGGCTCCTCAGTTTGTCTCTCTGCCCCTTGCCTTCTGTTCCTGCTTTGTACTCTGGTATTTCCGTACCTTATGTCCTTCCTCTGATGCGGACTGCAGCAGGCTTCCAGGCAGTCCTGTCACCCAGGCCTCTCCAATGGCTGGGTCCATGCCACCCTATTTCATAAGGTCCATACTCTAGTACCAATTTTCTATGGACGGACTGCAAGGCTAAGTCCCAGGGGCTCCGCTCTCTCCAAATACACCTGCGCTCTCTCTCACACCTCAGGGGTTTGAGCTCTCACTTATTTTCCCTGGTTGTCCCTTATATGGGGTCAGAATGCACGTCTGCAGACTCTCTCTCCCCAATGCTCACCGCCACTTCTACTGCACTTCATTGTGGTCGGCGGGATCTCTTCACAGCTGGCTACCGCACAGTGCCAATTTTTACAGGCTCTGTTGCCAGTCGCCACACTTATTGCACTCTCAGATGGCACCTTATATCTGTGGGGTCTTTTCTGGCATAGGGTCTGCACAGAGCACCACTCACCCAGCGCTCACTCTCTGGCCACTCTACACAACGCACTTCTCTCTAGCCATCTTGGCTCTCGTCATGTCAGCACCTGCTTCATCTTTTCAAGTAGATTTCTTGCTCCTCGTGTGAACTCCAGTGGCGGCGACAACAGGATTATGTAGCCTTAAGCTTCTTGTGCACGGCCACATTAATATAGCTTGATTATTCTATCTGACTTATTTTCACATGTTGGGCTGGGGGCTGGATCACTCAGAGACATGTCCTCATGATATTGCTCAGTCAGGCCCTAAAACTAAACTAATCCTAGCACCAAAGAATGAGCCTAATTTGAGTGTCAAAGATGGATCACACCTGCATACCTTCTTTGAACAATAAGGCTAATGTTCAATGTAATAACATTAGCTGCTATTCCACTCTATGTTGGCAGGCAGGCTAAAAACTCCAGCAAGCAAAGGCTAAATGTGACTCCCCATAGCCTTCAAGAAAAGTAGGTGATACGATTCAGCATTGCCCTTTCTCAGTCTTCTGGCATGAAGTTCCTCTTTAATCCATCACACTCTGTTCCTAGCTTATAAAGCATTATCTGATCAATGTTGAACGTTTAAGAATAAAGAATTAGCAGAAAAAAGCCTGGGTAACCTCTTACTTATTTTCATTCTGTAAAACCATGCCCTTTATAATAAGAACAATAATCAAAAAAAATTAGATTATCAGCTTCCATGAAACATTGTACGTAACTCACATACAATTATTAATAACAGGGAATTAATTTTATGTTAAATACTGTACTTATATTTTAAAGCAGATTTGATTATCAAGGCATAATGAAAAAAGACATTAATAGATGTGCATCTCATCTTGTATTTGAAGCTTGTGTCTAAATAATCAAAATATGTAGCACAGAAAAGGGGGTACCTGGAAAGGAAAAACATGATAATTATAAGAGCAGAAAAAATATCGGGTAACCTTTTACTTATTTACATTTTGTGAAACCGTGCCCTTCATAATTAGAACTATAATCAACAAATGAGAGTATCACCTTGCATGAAACCTTGTTCGAAACTCAAAAACAAATATATATAACAGAGAATCCAGTGCAGATTGAATATATTCGAGCAGAATTTACTATCATGTTGCAGTCAAAAAACAACATTAATATATGTGCATTCTGTAGCCAACGCTTGTGTCTAAATAATCAGCATGTGCAGCTAAGAAAAGGGGGTACATAGAGAGGAAAAACATGATAATTATAACTGAGAATTTTTCAGCACAAAGGATACTACCTTAAAATGGAATACACCTCTCACACAGAAATTGCAGTCTTCCCTTGGCACTAGGTACTGAAGCAATCTGCCAGTGGTAAGATCAAAGGTGCTCAAGTATTTTGCAGTACCCAGCCAGTCAGCTCTGGGGATCTGATGTGCATCTGTCTTGGTGAGTTTGCTGAGGGGTCTGTAGTCCATACCCAAGCGCAAGTCTGTGGAACCTATCTTGCGCACCTACACCATGGGACTAGCTCAATGACTCCATGAACTCTCAATTACTCCCAAACCATACATCTTGGACTCCTTGGCCTTGAAGCATTCCTGGACTCAGTCCGACAGTGATAATCTTACTCTGTACAGGAAGACTAGCCTCTGTGTCAATGTCATGTACACAGACAAGTGTCAAGCATGAAGTCAATGAGAATAGGTGGGATAATTATCCCAGCACCTCTCTACATTCTCTTTCCTGTGCAGGCGTTGACCCTGGGTAAATATTATCTCTCCCACAGATCCATCATTCATTTTACTATGTAGTAAGTCAGGACGAGGCTCACTGTCTTCCTCAACTTCTTCTACAGTCAGAAATAACTGTCTTAGGATATTTGACTCTCAAAAATATCCATAGGAGAACCGTATCTACCACTTTTGCAGTTGTACTCAACATGGGTACTTCTTCAGGATATCTGGTGACATGATCCACCACAAACAAACTGTATTTGTTGCCTGATGCAGAGGGTGAATCAAATGGTCTAACAGTGTCTATTCCCGGCCGCTTACATGGAACACCGACAGACGGTAGAGGCACTAACGGTAACTTGGTCTTACCTCCACCTTTAGCACTCAGCTTGCAAGTAGGACAGCCCGTACAGAACCTCACTGTGTTTTTGCACATCCCTGGCCAGTGGAACCGAGGAGCTTTTTCCTGCACTAGTGTCCTGCTAAGTGCACTTTAGCGGCCAGTGACAACAAGAAGTTCCTGTCCACTAACGGTATTACAGGCCACTTGCTAGCACCTGCCTTGGATTCACAGGCTCACTATATTGTAGGTCTCATTCCAGCAAATACAACGCCTCGCTACCATTCCTTTACTGGCCTGTCCCTGGGCATCCCTCTGAAGTCCTATAAGTAAAGTGCACTCAACTTGCACCTTGGGGATTCCTCCCAGGTAAGCCCTTCAGCCACAAACAACCTTGTCTTCTTTGGGTATCTCACTGTCCTATCCATGAGGAGTAGGAGTATCAGTCTACCCTGATTCCCTGACTACCTAGTACTGGTATCTGAAAATTGGGACTGTTTCCAGTCTCTTCCTGAGACTGATGTGTAGCCTGTGTCCTGGTTGACACAGCTGACATTGGCTAAGCCATATAGGCTTCTAACCTTGATACTAATTAGAGGGTCTTATATCATTGACCAAGTGACATCCAGCACCTTGCCCCTCTCTCACGACTACATCAATGATGGATGACTTTCCATTGATTTCCACCTCATCTCAAGCAGTTGGATACTCCACATTATCTCCTTTGTCTATTAAACCTCTGCCATTTGCATTAGGGTGAATCACCTCTGGTTCTAAGACAAACCCCATCATGTTTGAGTGTATGTTTTAAGACACCTTTGCCCCCTTACCAAATGTCCATACAACTAGGTTAAGAGCAACAGGCCTTTCTCGGGTCTCTTTACCTACAGTTAACAGACTGATTATAATCAGTGAAGCTGGTGCAGGATCTTTCATCTAACACTCTCTTTTGTAGTGCACCTCCTTTTGACACTTAAAACAAGTTATAACTTTGGCCTTGAGAGAACCTTCCTGTCCTCCATTTTACTTCCTTTGTTTCAGGCTTGAAACTCAATGCCCTTTCTGTTTCTGATCCCCTTTGGAACCTTGGAAAGTGCCTTGACCCTTACCCTCCAGTTTGGAACCAGTCTGTTGAGAGCTCCTGTCTCCTTTTGGCATAGTATTGTGCTTTTACAGCACTTAGGTAACCCTGTTACTTAAGCCCTTATCAGCAAAAGCTTCAAGTTTCGCTTCCTGTCAGATCTGACAGGTGTTTCACAGGTTGGGTAGATCAAGCTTCCAAGAGCCCCTCTTTACCAATTAATGGTTAAAGGCATGAAAATCATTGGCCTCAATCCCTCACTCCCACTCCTTCCAATCACGTATTACTCCCTAAATCCAGGTCTCAAATGGTAAACCGAAAGGGGGTTGGGAACACACTGCCTCACATCCCAGCACAG
Organism: Calotriton arnoldi; assembly: GCA_963921515.1. NCBI lineage: Eukaryota > Metazoa > Chordata > Amphibia > Caudata > Salamandridae > Calotriton > Calotriton arnoldi. The sequence goes on along the minus strand of CAWUFW010003530.1, from coordinate 351,724 downwards.
TTCGCCCCTTTGCATCCTGGTAAATGCAGTACAAAATGAGTGCTTACTTGAAATTTAGCTCTAGTTTTTCACCAAAGTTGGGGCAGACACTGCTGTAAATCTCTAGACATGTGTTTCAGTAGAGAGCAGCAATAGTAGAAAGCAAAAGAAAAGTCATCTGGGGTTGCTGAAAATGCTGCCAAATTCCTCTCAGGTCACAGTACCACTCACAGGCACACAGGTGCATCTCCAAAGCTCGTCAGCTTGCTGGCTCAAGGGAGCCTTTTGAACTACTTCTGCTGCTCTCTACTGATGAAGGGCTGAACCCAGAAAAACGTGTCTAGAGATATATAGCAATGTCTGCACCAACCTTGGTGAAAAACTACAGCTAAATTTCAAGTAAGCACTAATTTTGTACTGCATTTACCAGGATGCAAAGGGGCGAACTGTGCTGGGATGTGAGGCAGTGTGCTCCGAACCCCCTTTCTGTTCAAAAGGCTCCCTTGAGCCAGCAAGCTGACGAGCATTGGAGATGCACCTGTGTGCCTGTGAGTGGTACTGTGACCTGAGAGGAATGTGGCAGCATTTCCAGCAACCCCAGATGACTTTTCTTTTGCTTTCTACTACTGCTGCTCTCTACTGATGAAGGGCTGAACCCAGAAACACGTGTCTAGAGATATACAGCAATGTCTGCACCAACTTTGGTGAAAAACTACAGCTAAATTTCAAGTTAGCACTGATTTTGTACTGCATTTACCAGGATGCAAAGGGGCGAACTGTGCTGGGATGTGAGCCAGTGTGCTCCCAACCCAATTTCTGTTCAAAAGGCTCCCTTCAGCCAGCAAGCTGACGAAGTTTGGACATGCACCTGTGTGCCTGTGAGTGGTATTGTGACCTGAGAGGAATTTGGCAGCATTTCCAGCAACACCAGATGACTTTTCTTTTGCTTTCTACTACTGCTGCTCTCTACTGATGAAGGGCTGAATCCAGAAACATGTGTCTAGAGATATACAGCAATGTCTACAACAACTTTGGTGAAAAACTACAGCTAAATTTCAAGTAAGCACTAATTTTGTACTGCATTTACCAGGATGCAAAGGGGCGAACTGTGCTGGGATGTGAGGCAGTGTGCTCCCAATCCCATTTCTGTTCAAAAGGCTCCCTTGAGCCAGCAAGCTGACGAGCTTTGGAGATGCACCTGTGTGCCTGTGAGTGGTACTGTGACCTGAGAGGAATTTGGCAGCATTTCCAGCAACCCCAGATTACTTTTCTTTTGCTTTCTACTACTGCTGCTCTCTACTGATGAAGGGCTGAACCCAGAAACACCTGTCTAGAGATATACAGCAATGTCTGCACCAACTTTGGTGAAAAACTACAGCTAAATTTCAAGTAAGCACTAATTTTGTACTGCATTTACCAGGATGCAAAGGGGCGAACTGAGCTGGGATGTGAGGCAGTGTGCTCCCAACCCGCTTTCTGTTCAAAAGGCTCCCTTGAGACAGCAAGCTGACAAGCTTTGGAGATGCACCTGTGCCTGTGAGTGGAACTGTGACCTGAGAGGAATGTGGCAGCATTTCCAGCAACCCCAGATGACTTTTCTTTTGCTTTCTACTACTGCTGCTCTCTACTGATGAAGGGCTGAACCCAGAAACACATGTCTAGAGATATACAGCAATGTCTGCACCAACTTTAGTTAAAAACTACAGCTAAATATCAAGTAAGCACTAATTTTGTACTGGATTTACCAGGATGCAAAGGGGCGAACTGTGCTGGGATGTGAGGCAGTGTGCTCCCAACCCCCTTTCTGTTCAAAAGGCTCCCTTGAGACAGCAAGCTGACAAGCTTTGGAGATGCACCTGTGCCTGTGAGTGGAACTGTGACCTGAGAGGAATGTGGCAGCATTTCCAGCAACCCCAGATGACTTTTCTTTTGCTTTCTACTACTGCTGCTCTCTACTGATGAAGGGCTGAACCCAGAAACCTGTGTCTAGAAATATACAGTAATGTCTGCACCAACTTTGGTGAAAAACTACAGCTAAATTTCAAGTAAGCACTAATTTTGTACTGCATTTCCCAGGATGCAAAGGGGCGAACTGTGCTGGGATGTGAGGCAGTGTGCTCCCAACCCCCTTTCTGTTCCAAAGTCTCCCTTGAGCCAGCAAGCTGACGAGCTTTGGAGATGCACCTGTGTGCTTGTGAGTGGTACTGTGACCTGAGATGAATTTGGCAGCATTTCCAGCAACCCCAGATGACTTTTCTTTTGTTTTCTACTACTGCTGCTCTCTACTGATGAAGGGCTGAACCCAGAAACATGTGTCTAGAGATATACAGCAATGTCTGCACCAACTTTGGTGAAAAACTACAGCTAAATTTCAAGTAAGCACTAATTTTGTCCTGCATTTACCAGGATGCAAAGGGGCGAAATGTGCTGGGATGTGAGGCAGTGTGCTCCCAACCCCCGTTCTGTTCAAAAGGCTCCCTTGAGCCAGCAAGCTGACGAGCTTTGGAGATGCACCTGTGTGCCTGTGAGTGGTACTGTGACCTAAGAGGAATTTGGCAGCATTTGAAGCAACCCCAGATGACTTTTCTTTTGCTTTCTACTACTGCTGCTCTCTACTGATGAAGGGCTGTACCCAGAAACATGTGTCTAGAGATATACAGCAATGTCTGCACCAACTTTGGTGAAAAACTACAGCTACATTTCAAGTAAGCACTAATTTTGTACTGCATTTACCAGGATGCAAAGGGGCGAACTGTGCTTGGATGTGAGGCAGTGTGCTCCCAACCCCCTTTCTGTTCAAAAGGCTCCCTTGAGCCAATAAGCTGATGAGCTTTGGAGATGCACCTGTGTGCCTGTGAGTGGTACTGTGACCTGAGAGGAATTTGGCAGCATTTCCAGCAAGCCCAGATGACTTTTCTTTTGCTTTCTACTACTGCTGCTCTCTACTGATGAAGGGCTGATCCCAGAAACACGTGTCTAGAGATATACAGCAATGTCTGCACAAACTTTGGTGAAAAACTACAGTTAAATTTCAAGTAAGCACTGATTTTGTACTGCATTTACCAGGATGCAAAGGGGCGAACTGTGCTGGGATGTGAGGCAGTGTGCTCCCAACCCCCTTTCTGTTCAAAAGGCTCCCTTGAGCCAGCAAGCTGACGAGCTTTGGAGATGCACCTGTGTGCCTGTGAGTGGTACTGTGACCTGAGAGGAATTTGGCAGCATTTCCAGCAAGCCCAGATGACTTTTCTTTTGCTTTCTACTACTGCTGCTCTCTACTGATGAAGGGCTGATCCCAGAAACACGTGTCTAGAGATATACAGCAATGTCTGCACAAACTTTGGTGAAAAGCTACAGCTAAATTTCAAGTAAGCACTAATTTTGTACTGCATTTTCCAGGATGCAAAGAAGCGAACTGTTCTGGGATGTGAGACAGTGTGCTCCCAACCCCCTTTCTGTTCAACAGGCTCCCTTGGGCCAGCAAGCTGACGAGCTTTGGAGATGGACCTGTGTGCCTGTGAGTGGTACTGTGACCTGAGAGGAATTTGGCAGCATTTCCAGCAACCCCAGATGACTTTTCTTTTGCTTTCTACTACTGCTGCTCTCTACTGATGAAGGGCTGAACCCAGAGACACATGTCTAGAGATATACAGCAATGTCTGCACCAACTTTGGTGAAAAACTACAGCTAAATTTCAAGTAAGCACTAATTTTGTACTGCATTTACCAGGATGCAAAGGGGCGAACTGTGCTGGGATGTGAGGCAGTGTGCCCCCAACCCCCTTTCTGTTCAAATGGTAAACCGTCTGCTCTTTTGCTATCCTTAAACTTTTGTAGGTATTGAGCTGGCTCCAGCCCAAACCTTCTGATTAGAGCCTCTTCCATTTGTTCGTACATTTTGTTCAACAAAAGGCATCCTTCTAATGGCTGCCCTGGCCCCTTAATGGGTAAGCATCTCAGGAGAGTGGCTTCCTTAGACATTTCATTCAAAGCTCAAGCCTTACAAACAATCTCAAAACTAACAAACTATTCCAAAATTTCTTGTTATCTTGTCTTCAAAATGCATGTGCACAAGCACTTTTGGAATCTTGGCAGGAACTCCTCAAGAGTTTGAAGTGGGATCGTTCCTATGTGTAGCTGTTCAAGCTGCCATTCTAAGTTTCTCTTTCTTTAAAGTTATCCTCTCTCTTTCCAATTCCCTTTCTTTTTCCTTTTCCTATCTTTCCCTTTTTCTTTTATCTTTTCATACTCCTTTCTTTTTTTCTTTATTTCTGGACACATTCTTTATTTCTTTCCCTCCTCATTTCCTCTTGTTCCTGGAGAGCTAATCTCACCTTCTCCCTCTCAAACTCCCTGGCCTTCTCCTCTCACTCAGTTTTAGCATTCTGCAGAACTAGACCTAGCCCTCCCAAGCAAATTACTTCTGGAGTTGGTGACAGTATTACCCTGGAATTTAGTGTCAGTGATAACTTGGGAGGATTGTTAGAAAGCAGATTTTTGGATACACATGGGGTGCATCCGGGGGAAACCTGTGATAAGGGGCTAAGTGAGCCTTCCTCTGCAGCACTCACTCCGTTCAAGCATCTTTAGCTTTCTTCTAATGTAACGCACAAGTATTTCACTGACCTTGCTAATGGAAGTCCTTTACCCTCTATCTAAATACCGATCCCTCAACAGACCTTGGAGCAGGGTGTCAAGTTCACTCCCCCTAAACTTGTATCTGACATTTTGTTTGTGCAGGCTTTGAAGTATAAAGGTTGAAAGTATTAATCTGTTGTAGCAAATCGGAATTTGCCTTTGTAGGATCTAACCTCGCTTCTCGAAAATTGTGAGGCCCTGTTCAGGTACCAAAGGAAACGAAAGGGCTACTGGGCCTCAGCCATCGGGACTGGGGTCATATGCCTTGGATGCTCCTTTGTCCATCCTAATATGGGTCTGCAAACCTGGCCAAGTACAACCCTTTCAGCACTTGACTCTCATTTGAAGCAATGTCAAGCAGTCACAGAGTTCTCAGGGAGGTTAGTGTGGGGGTACAAGGAGCTCAGCACTCAACAAACACCCTACGCTGTAAATACTGATTTGTCCAACCCAGTGCTTATCTTTATAAAAGAGAAGTACCTAAAACATAATAGTACATACTACAAAACTCAAGTATTCAGAGTCTTTGGAGCAGGACCACTGTCTTATGGGCAATGATAACCCCCTCCCCTCTCTCTTCTCTAGAGTTAAAGTAATTCTTGTGTGAGGCTCAAGCACAGGTGCAATTCACCTTTCCCAATGCGTTCATTCTCTCTTTCTAAAATTTCCCTCCAGTGCTGGTCTCTCGGGAAGGCCTCAAGGGGCCACCACAGACTTCAGCCTGTGTCCTACTCTAGATGTGACTAGATGTGATGGCTGCAGGGGTACCAGCCCGCTTCTTCAGACTGGTAGCAGATGAGGGCAGAGTGCTGTACATGATGCATGTATCATGTACACTTCACATATGCAGGCACATATACACTAGTATGTTAGCACAAACATCTTGGTCCAGTGTGTAAAAGCAGAACTTTACATGAGTGGCCAGTAGTCCACCATGCCTGTGAAGCAGATAAAAGGCTTTGGTCAAGACTATACGAGCACTGAAACATGGTATGCACTTCATGCTCCAGCAGGCAGTTTCTTATGCCTATGTGAAGCATGCAGCCTTTATGTTATGTTATGTTATTTGCACTTATAGAGCGCACGGTTACCCTGGGGTGTCCTGGCGCTAAGAACTGGTTACCGGGGAAGTCGAGTGTATGCTACTGAGAGAAGAGCCATGTCTTCAAGCCCTTTCGAAAAGAGAGGAGATCCGGGGCATTCCTGAGATGAAAAGGAAGCTCGTTCCAAGCTCTAGAGGCACAGAGAATGAAACTTCTACCTCCCCAGTTGGTTTTTTTAAATGTGGGGATTTGCATTTGTTTGGCACCAGTGGACCGTAGCATTCTGCCAGGAACATACCATTGGAATTTGCGCCTCAGGAACTCTGGACCAGTTCCATTAATGGCCTTAAAGACGGTGCATAATGCTTTAAAGCGTGTTCTTTGCTTTACAGGGAGCCAGTGCAATTTCTTAAGTTCTCCCTTCACAGAAACAAACTTCGGTGTTCCAGACAGCAGTCTAACCGCTGCGTTCTGGACTAGTTGAAGCCTGCTCAATGTTGTTTTTGGACATTAAGATATAGGCCATTACAATAGTCCAAACGCGACATTATAAGGGCCGTCACCACTGTCTTGAGATTGCTCTCGGTTAAGAAGATGTTAATTTTCCTTATGATTCTACGAACCATAAAGCAGGCTGAAATGACCGTGCTTACTTGATCCCCCAAGGTAAGTTTGTTGTCCACCAATACTCCAAGGTTTTTGGCTTTTCTTGTGGGTACTGGACACAGACCAAGGTCCTCTGGCCACCACTCCGGTGTCCACACCTGAGGATTGTTTCCAAATTTTATGACCTCGGTCTTGCTGGAGTTGAGTTTTAAACAATTAGAGGACATCCAGACCGAGATTGCACTCATACAGTCATGGAAGCGTTCCCCAGACTCCTTTTCAGCTCCCTCCGTCAGCGACAACACAATTTGTGTGTCGTCAGCGTAGGAGGTGAGCTGGAAGCCAAAGGACCTGATAACTCCAGCCAATGGTGCCACATATATGTTAAAAACCGTTGGGCTAAGAGATGAGGCCTGTGGCACCCCACAAGGGAGTGAGAAAGGTTTGGATGTATTGCCATCCAAGTCCACGGTTTGCGACCTATCTGATAAGAAGGATTGTAAAAGTTTCCACGCGGGACCTTCAACACCGATCTCAGACAGCCGGTCCATCAATACTTTATGATGGACCGTGTCAAAGGCCGCGGACAAGTCCAGTAGAATCAGTACAGCATTTCCTCCCCGGTCTACGGCCTCTCTGATTTCCTCCGTGGATTTCAACAGAGCCAACTCAGTGCTATGATAAGGTCTGAACCCATATTGCGATGAGTCCAGGGAGTTGTTAAGATGAAGAAAAGCACTGAGTTGGTTGTTCATTGCCTTTTCCAAGATTTTAGCAGGAAAAGGAAGCCTCGAAATCGGCCTGTAGTTGTTGGGATCTTTGGGGTACAGAGTCTGCTTCTTCAACAAGGGAAGAACAGAAGCTTTCTTCCAGATTTTGGGAAATATGCCAGATGTAAAGACGGCATTCAGCAAGGGGGTCAGTGCCATTCCAATTACTTCAGGAAGTTGTTTAATAACCCGAACAGGGCAAGGGTCACTGGGGGCCCCTGATCGGATCGAATTCAGAACCTTAATCGTATCTGATATCTCCAGAGGTAAGAATTGGTCAAGTATCAATGGGGAGCCATGATTGTCCACTCCCTTCATATTGGAGCTGATCTGAGCCCTTTCATTGGTTTTGGTAAATGAAGAGAAGATAATTTCAACTTTATGTCTAAAGAAATCCGCAATTTTATTGCAGAATTCAGGATTACCCTGGCTCTTGGGAGTATTCGGGGTAGACAGTTTTTAATTGTTTTAAAAAGTTCCTTTGAGTTGGATTTGGCTAATGCTATTTGAATTGAAAATAACTTTTTTTGCTTCTAGAAGCGATTGCTTATAAGTAGTAATGGAGATTTTATATCTTTCCTTATCCGCTTCAGCATACTTTTTGCGCCAAGCCCTCTCTAATTGCTTACAAGCCAGTTTTTTGGCTCTAAGCTCGTCAGAATACCAGGGAGCTGCTGGTAAAGCTCGTTTGGGAGTCCACTTTTTTCTAGGGGCTAAGTGATCGCAAGTACTAACTAGCCATTGATTATAAGCAGCCGTGACATCTTCCACATCCGATGGAAGGTGGCGCAACGAGCTCCTAAGGGAATTTTCAAATTTCTTAATATCCAGTTTTCCCCAGGCTCTGGTTACAATCTCCTGGGCCAGTTTAGTGCTGGCTGAGTGGCCCCTGTGGCTATTCAATTCAAACTGAATGGCACAGTGGTCAGACCACGAGATCGGGAGAACTGAGGTGCCAACTAGGTCACCATTATTGGAGTATATACCATCCAGGGTATGTCCTGTTTCATGAGTTGGGGCCTTCACCAATTGTTTGAGGCCTCCGGCACCCATGATTTGTTCCAGCCGAATCGTATCAGGATCAGATAGGCTTTCTAAGTAAAAGTTAAAATCACCCAATACCATATAGGACTCTAGGCATAGCCCTTCTTCAAGTAAGGTACCCACTGTATCCAAAAACCCACTTTTAGATCCCGGTGGGCGATATAGTAGTATGCCTTTAAAGGTTCTATGATTAACTGAATGAATATTAAAAGCTAAAGCCTCACATGCCGTATTAGAGGCAGAAACAAAATTGGGTTCCACTGATTCATGATAAATGACTGCAAGCCCTCCCCCCTTTTTATCTCATGTATTTTGAAAACATCCTGAATTCACGGCTTCTAGGCTGCTTGTTCGTTTCTGTCACTAATCTAATCTCCTCCTTTGAAGGAACCTTCCTGCAGCCACTTCCAAAGGACACCACTTTCAACTTCAGTAAATGTCTACTCCATTGAAGTAGGGTTAACTGAGCATGCTTCTACTTGTTCCGAGGTATCCCATATTATAAGTCTAAAACTCAGTGTCATCCTTGTGGAATTCTTTGGATTTGAGTTGATTTAGTATTTATAAAGTACACAAATACTCTGGGAAAAGTGTATGCTAGCGGTAGCCCAAGTACAGCCACTTTAAGTTATGGAACACAACACTGTAGACACCTGCATCCATGGGCATGTCACACAGGTCAGTTTTTGAGAAGTGCATAAAATTTAAATACCTCACAAGTGGAGTGCAAGGACAGTGGCAAGGAGTTCTGGACTTTAGCTGTGATTACCGAAAAGCATCTGACATAAAGGTGTGTCCTTTGAAATTGTGGAAATATCAAGAAATTAGCAGCTTGAATTTTGATGACAACAAGAAGCAAAACCAAAAGCAAATATATATGAGAGACATCTTTAAAAAAAAATTAAAAAAAATAGTACAATAAGGCAAGATGAGTCAAAACGTGAGCTTTCCTATTCAGGCCAGAGATCAGACGGGCATCAATCTTCTGTATGCATTGTAGCCGGACAATGGGAGAGCCTGGCAAACTGAGATATACATGGGATATAGAACACCCTGCAGTACTTTATGAGGATATTGCACATCACCAAGGAGTTCTGTGACCACATAGCGGAACAAAGCCGAATGCCGAGTTCCTTTATAAGGTCATGGAATTCCGAGGTAACTTGCAATGTCCTTTTAAATTATGGCAGAGAGAATTTCATTCCTCAATAATACATAGTCACACCATCACTTTCCCACAAATCACTTAAATCCTTAATGGCCTGCTCTTTTATGTTATTTTAGACAACGGATGAAAGTAGATTCTGTACTGCAAAGCACACGAAAAGGCAGTTGGCAATGTATTAGGTTCAATTTCATGTAAGTCAGATTAGCAAAAATGCAGTATAGAAATATGCAGAGATTCTATCCATAGCATGGAAAACGTAAACCCATATAGTGTGGAAAAAATAAACATGTTGCCATAAATATCTCTTTTTTGCTGAGAACTCTTTCTTTTAGAAAAACATATCAGAAGAATAAAAATGCAATACCCATTTTCCTTGTTTGAACTGAAGCATTACTTATGCTCCATTGTCTGCCGTTCACCCAAACTGCAAGCTCTGACAGCAGGCATTGGCAGTCAGAACTCAACTGCAATGAGTTATTACAGTTAAGCGGCTACGTAAATTCTTTATTACAGGTGACTTGAGCCGTCATAAGTCAACTGTAATAAGGAAATTAGAGATGGGCTTTTTTACAGGGATTGCATTCTCCTCTGTATTTCAAGAGTGACAATAGTCCAGCACAGTGGCATAAGTGACTGCACAATAGACTTCGAATGACTAGCTAATTAAAGATGCTAACAATTTATTCACTTGAGCTGTCAATGACTACTGATCATCAAAACTGATGCCCTTCTTCTGTGAAGAAGAGGCACAAATGGGAGGGGCCACCAATGGGGCGCCCAAGAGGCTGGTCACCAAAGACCAATACCTCAGTCTTATCAGTGTTACATTTCAAGAGTTTATTCAGTCAACCACTGCACACTTGCATTCACTCAATTTGGATCAAATTCTTTTTTTTGTTTTCGTCCACACGCAGAACTAGCACAGGTTCATCTGCCAAGGCATTAACATTCACTTCAAGAGCACATGTCAGAGCTGTCAGGGAGTGATACAGATATTGAAAAGAGTGGTGGTCCGGGCAAAGTCCAGTGACAGCCACATGAGGTTTGAGAGATGTGAATGCCTTAATTGGTCGTTGTTTAAAAAAAATGGTACTGCAGTTAAGAGTTTAAACTGTTTTTCAGAAGTGTTCGAGAGTTTGTCCTCGTTTTCTTTGATCATATTGTCCCACTGCGATATGGATTGATTATGTGTTTTGTGGGTTTTTATCACCTTCTCAACGAATTGATCGATTTTCCTCCTGTGAAATGGCTGCTGCCTGAACTTAAAGCATTCATAGAACATTTTGTGGCGTCCTTTTCTTCAGTGGACAATGGAAAGTATGTCTTCCTTGTGCTACATAAATTGCCTGCAATCAGTATTTATAAGTAAACATTTAAACTCTTTTCTTTGATTGTTTTCTTGGCCTATCGAGGTTTAACATTTGCCCCCTTTGAATCTCACAGCTTTCAGTTCCTATGTTTAGGCCTGCCTGTTTAACTCTTTTGAAATTTGTTCTGGTGTGTCATTTCTCAATGTTTTTGTCCTGTTATGCAACAACACGACCAGAGATGTCAATAAATGCTTTTCAAGTTCAGTAATTTACCAATTCAAGACATTTTCAGATGTGCTTATTACTATTTCTAAGTAAAAAAATGATTTATGCTTCGACGTGATTTTTTCTCAATCTCTCATCGCTTTCTTCTGATGTGGTTGTGTAATTTCTCTTTCAATTTTTTTTCACATTTTTAAGTGTGCATTGCATTTCACATAATTGAATGTCCTTCAACGCCCCGGTGCTCCTGATGGTGTGTAATGCTGATAGAACCTGCATTGGAAGATGATAACGTATGTGTCAATTTCTCAAAGTAATTAGGAAAATGTTAGGTGAACTGAAGGGATTATACCCTCTGATATTCTTGAGATGCGGGGAAGGGGGTGTAAACCCTGTGAACATAGGGCGTGTCTGATACCCTATTCCAAGAGGGAGCCGCTCACTGCTTAATTGTAGCATGTGCTTGCCTGAACTCAACACACGATTTCTTTGAGAACAGGGACTTACTTGACATCCTCGTATTCATGATAGCACTGACTGTGCTGGTGTGGGGTGAAACATTTTGCATGAAAGAACTACTGCTGCAGTAAATTTGCAAACTGTGTGAGATGCACACGTTTTATTTCAAGAATGGTACTGCTCCAACGCAAAGGGGATGCACCACCAGTGGCACATAACTCTTTTCCCAGACCATACTACATTCGATAATGGAGAACGACTGGTTTGTCTCATGACAGATTTGAGCCGGTGGCGCACGGCAGTGCTATACTTCGTGTGTCACTTCTACTCAACTATACATTGATGTGGACCACCGCTGATGTGGCATTGGCATGGTAATATTTACATTCATATTTAAAACCTCAGCCGAAACAAAGATAAATTCTCATTCATAGGCGTGTGAGAAACTCGTGTGATTTGCTTTCGTTTAATTATGTAAAGTTATGGCAAAATTATGCAAAATTACGCGTAATTAAATGAAATGCAATGCAAATCTCTCATTTTGCTCTACCTTGTACAACAAAATGCATCCGCATGTCAATTTTTGGCGCGAGGATACATTTAAAAGCATTGTAACCAACATCTGCTCTCATTCTGTTGTTCCCATGCGTAACGGTGAATTGTGCTTTCGCAGTGTGGGGCAGATTTACAAGCCCCCTGCGCCACCAGTACCTCACTTTTTGTGATGTACTGGTGGCGCATGTTACTGCTCCATATTTACAAGGACAGGAGAAGCCACCCTGCGTGACTTTTCCTGTCCTTGTAAATATGGCCCCTTTACACCCAGCACGTTGCGTGAAAGGGGCGTTCCATGGGTGTTGCTGTGGGTGTTCCCACGCAACACCCATGGAACAAGACACATTTCCAGATTTACGAGGAATCGTAAATCTGGAAATGCGTCTGAATGCTACGCCACCCTAGGGGTGGCGTAGCGAGGCGCAACAAGGAGAAATGTTTTCATTTCTCCTCGTTTTTTCCTCTTTCAATGCGTGCTGCATTCTACAGCACGCATTGAAAGAGGAAAATACCTGTAGTGATTGTTTTTGTGCAGGAAGGTGCCCCTTCCTGCACAAAAACAATATCCCCATGAGCAGGCATCCTTGCACCATGGTGCAAGGGTGCCTGCGCCGGCGCATGGCAGGAGTTTGTGCGCCAGCGCTGGGGAGAGCACAGGAATATTTACAATAATATGTTGCATTCCTGTGCTTTGGAAGTGCTGCAGCGTGGCGCAGCCAAAGGGCTTGCGTTGCCGCGCTGCGGCACTTCCTTGTAAATCTGCCCCTAAATTTTTCCCATGAATGGCGCATAATTCCTTAAAGCGGTTTAATGACGTAATTTCGGGAATTTCATGTTACTCACACCAGGTGTGTAACTACTTAGATTGAATCCATCCAAGCATAAATGTGGATTGCTGTACATTTTAATGGTAAACTACAACATACATTATGGTATTACCGTGCTTCAATGCATCCTATACATTGAAATAGGCCGACAAGAGACCTACTCCAAGTGCAACTATACCAACCAAGATCCACTAAATCACTGAAGGTGCTTCATTGTAATTTTCACGATTGTGGATGTCTCTAATTAGAATATTTCAAGTCCACTAGTATGTGATTGAATTATAGGATTAATTTAAGAATGACAACGGGCTTTATTCATTTAATATAACTTAATGTAATTTAAATTAATTAAAAGATAGAGTTAGAGTTGGCAGTAGGATTAGATGAAGGTTTTCATTTAATTCAATTGTAATAAAAAATAATTTAAGAAGTGGGTTAAGGATAGAAATATGGTTAAGTTAAGGTAAGTAATTACATTTAATTTAATTTAATGTAATTTGACTCAAATTAACTATGGTTAAATTAAAGTAAATATTAACCAGGGGGAGAAAGAGAAGAGATTGTGGGTGACTGGGTAGTGATACATCACCGAAGGCATGTACTAAATGAAGTCCTAGGCATTTACAGAAGTGTGGGATTCGGGAGATAAGGACGAATATAGTAAACCTGGAGAATAGTAGGCAGTAGAGGAGGTAAATGTTGCACCCAGTTCGCAAAACAATTTATGGAGCTCCACCCTTAGGTTTACTCACTTGCATTATTGTAGATTTTGGAATGTTTAGTATATACAAGGGTTGCCAGCAATACTCTGGCAAACCTGTGGAAGTCACAGACTCCCAAGACTTCTCCTGTAAGCGTTTTGTGAACTCTCAGTTTTGAGAGACCTACGGCTGTTATACATGAACGATTGTGTGTATTTATGTGTTGTGGATATTTGTATAGTTCAAGCCTAGCTAAAGTTAATGGAACTCTTTAGAGACTAGTGGCTCAATTGTTCACAGTGTAAATCGTATATGCAAAACTGTCTTCAAAATAACGGTGATGGTTATTTTATTATTTTAATTTAATGTTTTCTTCATTGGATAACACTTCTTCTTGTGGAGAATAGCCTTCATGTACACGTCCACTATTTAGAGAGTGTTCCCCTCCCTTTCGAGCACTGGAAGCAGATGTACCCCTGGCTTGACAGAAGTAAATCTATTTCCATGGTGAGAATGGGTTGTGTAGAGGTTTGTTCATACTCGCATCGACTTTCTCTGATGATAGAAGTAGTCTCCATGAAGCTCTTCCACAGTAAATGCCACAGTAAATAATAATAGTAATAATACCGACATTTATAAAGCGCAAACAGCTACCTCAAACAGAGGTGTCCCGGCGCTCTAGCAGTAGGCAGTAAACCGACGAAAAACTCATAGCAGAGACCCTAAACCACTACTCTGACCGAAAGAGCCAAGTCTTCACCACTTTCCTAAAAAGAGTCTCTGAATCAATGTGACGAAAGTTGCTTGGCAAGGAGTTCCACAAAATGCAACAGTAAACACCATGGGCTCAATAAACTAACCCATTCCTGTACATGCGTCTTCGTATATCAAGTGTGCACATGAAGCTGATATCAAATGGCAATCAACAAAGTCCCGCTCAGAAACAGGTGTAGTAGTATCCTGTCTAACGTGTTCTTGCTATTCAACATCAGGAGCAGAGTATTTTGCATGCAAAAATGTACTGCTTAAATGTAACTGTGGATGTGGACAGATGGAGGGACCCACAGAAAGGCGATTACTTCTGAAAACTAGGCGTGGCTAGAGAACAAACAAGGAGGGATATGGAGAAGGCTATGGGAATTCTAATGACGCGCTTACAAGAGTACTAAGGGCAATCCAGTGCTTCTTAAGAAGTACTACTGGGCAGCCAGGCTCAAAGTTACTCCCACCCATCCTTGAAGTAAGCCACACACCACATAGAGAACACTCATAGGTGCCGCAATGAAATCACACAGAATCCAACGGAAGGTGGGAAGAACATTAGCAGGAAAAAGGAAAACAAGTTGTACAGCAGAGTGCTATTATTGTTAGTGGCAAAACGAATACTAACATTATTATTATTATTTAGTTTTATTATTATTATTGTATTTATTATTATTATTATTATTATTATTATTATTATTATTATTATGTGTTTAGTTAAGGCATTGCCCAGTATGAATGTGCGGGATTATCGAATTACATTTTAGTGTATTACATGAAGACAGCGTGCACCCCCTTTATATTTCTTGCACAGCAGATGTCAATAATTTGGGGTCTCATCATAGATTCAAAATGGTTTGTACTGGAGAAGAAGCAACCCAGTGTTTAAGAGCATGGCCCTGGTGTGTCTGTGGCTATGGGACTGTACGGGACTGCCACAGCTCCAACATCCCAAAGCTCGACGAGACAACTGCACACACACACACAGATTCGGATACAACTATAGTTTAAGAGGTACCCAATGGATCCCACAACCAAACACACACAGTCGTTGGCAAACACATGCAAACATAGGCACACACACGCACACACACACAGACATAGAGCAGCAGTAAGCAAGCAAAACCTGGTGCACGCCTCAAATATAGAGTAGTATTTGTTCAACATACGAATACCAAGGAATCTTGGCACTAGCGGGGAAAGTGAAGCTGTATCACGCAAAGCATGCTGCATATTCCCTCCTACCGCTGGTAACTTGAGAAGTAACACTTATTACAGATGCCACTTGCTGACACGCTCTTGTGTGGTGTCGGGCCTCAGGCCCACATTATGGAAATGATGGACACAGACACCAGGTGATTGTAGAGCAGTAACTGGCCTCGAGCACGTGCACCCGGGCCCTTTTATTGACGGGGCCACGTCACCCGTGGCACCCGTGATGGATGGGTGTGGGGGTGCAGTGTGTCCAGCCCTCGAGGGAGTGGCTGGGGTTACAACTTCCTGCGGAACACTAGAACGTGTCCCGCAGGACATTACATTCCTCCCCAACTTTATTGAAAAATAAACAAAACATTAGTCCAACCTGTGGGGACAAAACAAACAGTTCTTGGAATACCACAGGGTCCATCAGTCTTCTGAGTCAGGTGGCAGGACGACGTCAGACAGGAGCTGGTGACCTTGCTTGCAGCAGGACCTTCTCGGCGGGCACCCGTAGTTTAACCTGAGGGGTTCAGGACACTGCCACTGGCTTGGAGACGTCCGCTGCATGCCGTCAGTTCACTGATGATGACACGTCATGCGGTCTTGCATGGCTCTGCTCTGCTGACGTTGAGGACGGTATGTGGTGAATCCTAACAGTTCATATAGTGGGTTGCGTCATGAACATGGATGAAGTCCCTGGTGAGAGTTCCTGGAAGTGTTGCCTGATCGATTGTCTCTGTAGAACCGCTTGGCTGTAACCAATAACCTGTCGGTGGGGCAATGTCTCTTCTCGCTCTCCCGCCTCGGGAGGCCCGTTGTCGGGGTTGCTGCGGGACCGCAGGAGAACTGCACTGGGGCTGCTTGAGTGCCGGCTGGGGGCAGCTGCAGGATTACCGGGGAGCCGTTACTGAGTCTCACGCACAACCCGCGAGGGTAGATGAGTCTTGGTTAAGACTTGCACTCGCTGATGCGGTTCAGGTGTGTGCCATGTTCACAGGTAGCCTCTGGTTTCTTTTGTCGGCTGGTGTGGCAACCAGGAAGGACTCCAGTCCAGTGGTACTCTCAGAGTGATGTTGTTCGACGCTTGTGCTGAGGGCTGGCATGATGGCGGAGGCCAGCCCGGTGGTGAGTCGGAATGACAGGTGGTGGTGACTTGCTGGGAGAGTCGAAAGTGAGGAGGGACTTAGCTGCCAGGTGCTGAGATTGATCTTTGGTGGCGGCCTGGCACGGCGAGTGTGCCGATCTTCTCTTTTCTGACTTGGGGCCACTGCCGACTCCATCTCGAGGCGGTGTGAAGAGGGACACTCGGTGCTGATCTCCACCCACGGCATCTGCGGCCTGGAGCAGGGATGCCGTTGACCTTGACTGCCGACACTCTGGGATGGACGGTCGCCTGGGGAAGCGTTAGGGAGAGACGCGGATTGCGCTTGCTGCGGCTTGTGCTCGGTTCTCCCGTGAGGCTGTGTCCAGGGACGTCGGTCCGCCTTGGTGGCTGTCTGGTGTGTCTGGGTGTGCTCTTGGCTTGCTGTGTGAGTCCTCGGTCTTCTCCTCCTGTTGGTCTTTTCACCACACCTGTGTTCGTCCAGTTTTCGGTGTGACAGGGCTGTCACTCTTCCTCCCTTTTGTGTGACATGGCTGTCACTCTTCTTTCCTCAAGGGTGTTGCAGGGCTGTCATTCTTCTTCCCTTTTGTGTGACATGGCTGTCACTCTTCTTCCCTTTTGTGTGACATGGCTGTCACTCTTCTTTTCTCGAGGGTGTTGCAGGGCTGTCATTCTTCTTCCCTTTTGTGTGACATGGCTGTCACTCTTCTTCCCTTTTGTGTGACATGGCTGTCACTCTTCTTTTCTCGAGGGTGTTGCAGGGCTGTCATTCTTCTTCCCTTTTGTGTGACATGGCTGTCACTCTTCTTCCCTTTTGTGTGACATGGCTGTCACTCTTCTTTTCTCGAGGGTGTTGTGCTGGGACCTCGAGGCGGCGCTGTCGTGGCGCCTGCTTCTGCCTTTGTTTCGGCGTGCTTGTCAGGACTGGTCACTTCGTGTGACGTGCTCCTTGCTTGCTGTGCGACGTGACGTCCAGTCACGTGTCGCCCTGTTGTCGGAGTGCCTGTCGCTGTGGCGGCCTGCCACGTGGGGTGTGCAACTCCTCTCTTGCCTGTCGTGGGTCACCGCCGACTCCGTCTTGAGGCAGTGTGAGGGAGGACACTCTGTGTTGTCTTCGGCCCACTGTGGGGCTTCGCTGGTGCAGTAGAGACGTAGATGCTCTCTGTGCTGCGTTCAGCAGTGCTTCTTTGTGGCGATGTCTCTATCTCCCGGGCGCCTGCCCGTGCTGTCAGGTTCGCGCACCTCTGACCTAGTGCGCTCCGTCGTCTTCTTGGGTGCACCCTTCTGGCACTTGGTGTGCCTGTGCTGTAGCTAGCGGTGATGTCCGTTCACCACTAGGGGCGTGTGGCGCAATTTCCTCGCTGGTGTCTGGCAGCCACTGGGGTTGCGTGCACTGCACCCCTACTTCTCGTGCTACGCCTGGGGCTTGCTGCCTTCATAGGCTTTGCTGCCCTTGGTCGCTTGACGCTTCTCTGTGTTGGGGCCGCTTTGGGCTTCTTGGCACTCTCGGTGCTGCAGACTGCACTTTCATGGGCGCTGCGTTCTCTCTCTCTTTCTCTGTCCAGATGCTGAGAGTTGGGGCAGGGAGACATTCACAGTGGCGCTGGAGAGCCGTTTGTCAGAGTTCCCTTGAGGCAGGTGCAGAGCACAAGTCACCAGGCCGAACAGCAGCTGTCACACCTTGCAGGCTGAGGGCAGCTCCTCCCAATGCGGTGGTGCTGGAGATACAGGTTTTGTGTTTCCTGCGCCCATCTGCCTGTGCCTCACCTTCTTGGTCTCCCCACTGACATGGAAGCAGAGTTGAGGCAGGGAGTCACTCAGTCAGTGTTTGGGAATGTGGCTGCCCTCCACTTTCGAATCTGTGCTTGGCATATATCAGGACAGGGCCCTTATGCTTTCTATGTTTGGATGCAGTACCACCGATGGCCACTAAGTGGCAGTGCATCGTTTCATATCTCGAGACCGGCAGTCTTTCCTTGAACTGCAGGCCTCTGCTGACACAGGAGTTGCCGGTACCGGGCCGTGTGATGCTTTGACTCGGTGTAGCAACTCAGGAGCTAGGTGGTGCTGCGACGACCTGCCTGGTGCCACAGCAGCTTCACTGTCTCTGCGGGACAGTTTCCTCTGCACTTTCCTGAACCGGCCGATGCCTCCTCTAATCAAGGTGAGAGGGATTGGGGTGGGTGTGTGCAGTTTGCGGTTCCTCTTCCACTTTTTTTCTTTATGGCGGAGCGCTGCAGCTACGATGCATATGTTGCTTTCTTTGCTGCTGGTGATTCTGTTTGTGGCTCCCCTCTGCCATAACGCGGTGGCGTGCAGCTGGAAAACACCTCAGCGGGCTTCAACAGCACTTCACTCCCGCTCTGACTTGCGGGATCCGCAACTGTGTGCAGTCGGAATGAATGCTGGGAGGCGGTGCCGTCGACGGACACATCCGCAGGTAGGGGAGCACTTTGTGTGCCATGGCGGCATGCGTGTGGCGCTCCGGCAGTGGCGCGGCAGCCTCAGGACACCCTGGTTGTTGTTAGCAATGTCGCAGCTTGTACCACGGGCGGGGGAGGTGCCGTCATGCGCTGCCGGAGGCGAGGTCGTGCGCAGTTTGCTTGCGGGAAGGTCAGGCGCCGCTGCAGGGCCGACGCACTCCTCTCACTGTCCGGTACGGCGGGCACTTTAGTGTTGGTGCCGCGACTCGTCCATGCACTTTGGGTGGGGGTATGCCTCCTGTGGACCCTGTCTGGCGGGTCAAAAGCCACCAGCACGGCGTAGGCTCCGTCGTTAGCAGGGTCACTCTCGGTCGCTGTGCAGGGAGGTATTGCCGGGCTCCTTAATTGCGGCAGTGGGTGCCTGAGCGTGGCGGCGGCCATACCGCACACATGGTGGGGAGACTCACGCTTTCACCGGCGTACAGGCAGCTGCTATTGGGGGTGCTTGTCCACTCCTCCATTCGCCAGACCCGATGTGGACAGCCAGTCTCCGTGCCTCCTTCCTTAAAGGCAGACGGCCGCGTCGCGATGCGGAGCTTGACCCTCACCGCAGTCACGGTGGCGGCTCATTTTCTCCCCACGAGGGACGAGGAAGCGCCGAGTAGCAGGCATGCGGGGTTAGCTACCCGCCTCGTCGCCAATGTGGTGTCGGGCCTCAGGCCCACATTATGGAAATGATGGACACAGACACCAGGTGATTGTAGAGCAGTAACTGGCCTCGAGCACGTGCACCCGGGCCCTTTTATTGACGGGGCCATGTCACCCGTGGCACCCGTGATGGATGGGTGTGGGGGTGCAGTGTGTCCAGCCCTCGAGGGAGTGGCTGGGGTTACAACTTCCTGCGGAACACTAGAACGTGTCCCGCAGGACATTACACTCTTGTATGTTTTTAGCGGTACAACAGTAAACGTCACTGATATCAACACAAGGTACTCATTTCAGCAACCTCGCAGGGATGAAATGCTGAGTCAGGGAATTGAAACTGTGAGAATATTACAAAATGATGTGTGCATTAAATAGGGACAGCCAAGTGACTATTGGCTTTGTCTATTTTTAGACGTTGCACATCAGCGTGGGCTGCTGTGCAACATGACATAAAGAAAAAAAACGCTATGATGTGGTAAACAATGGGCGCGTCGTATCGTTTAAAAAAAATAAAAAATAAAAACTTTATGCTTTCTTCTGTTTACAAGAACTTTTGCCCTCAGCCGAAAACAAAAACATGTTCTCTATCTATGATCGCTCATCGTGTAAAAGTTCCCTCGCTCACTGCAGTGGTAAGTGAAGCTTCGAAGATTCTGTGCCCGTTCTCTGACAGAATGTGGTGGTGCAAGTCAGGTGCGTTGTCCTCATGAAATGCATTGTGGATAAGAAGAGCACGGGCATAGGCCTGCACCTCTCAAGTGTGTGCTTGAGTGCACAGGCGCAGCACTGGTGTGCTCCGGGTATCACCGCTGATGTGTAAAGGATATTAATTATTGGCACTGCTCAGGTAGAAGTACAAGGAAACAAAACCAGTTTTACATTAATTAGCACATGCCCAAGGATGTGTAGCTTGCAGTACAAGCCATAATAACAGAACAGTGCAGGACATCTGTATTCTATGAACAGTCTACCCTCATGACGTTAGTACATGTGCGCCTGCCTGGGAGGGCACAGAAGAGTGCCTGGCTCCACTGTCATCCACTAACCATTGTATCCATTACAAAGTGCACAAGCTTCACACAAGGCACAATTTCTTTGACTGTACATTTTACTGAAATGATGTATTTTAAAATGAATGCCAAGTAAAGAACAATATATAATATAATTGTGTGTAGCGCTTAGTAAAAAAATTCATCCAAAAGAGGCGCTCTAAATTACAGGAGTGATGTTACTTTTACTGATGCGTGGCACACTGTTCACCAACCTCAGCAGAGTGAATCATGGAAGTCTGAATTACCCCCAGGTCCCTCCTGTCCTCGGCCCCTTCATTAAAAACAAATGAGATAATCCTATCTCACCAACAGAAAAAAAAGAACAAAGGAATGCTGGTACTACCCCTCCCCTCCCTCTGGGAGTACATAACCATACCCTTCCAAGCATTCCTCCTGTTCTTTTTTTCTGTCTACCGACGAGCAGGGGCCTGGGAGGCTCCTGCACTACTTACCGTTTCTCTGCTGCTGGGCGGCGGGGACGGCACTGGTAACTTGTGTCATTGACTCCCTCCCTGCCGGGTTTGGGGGGAGTCATGCTGGCCCCTTACGCTTCGATGAGGTCCTCGTGTGGCTCTGTGGCATTTTTCTCCTGCTGTGGCCTTATTCTTCAACTCCATGCCTGTGAGGGGTCTGCGCCGCGCCTCCCGGGTTGCCGGGCACATCGGTGGCGCGGCTCTCCTGGATTCCTGGTTGCGGTTGACCCGGCGGCCCTCTGCTGTTGGGGTGCTTCCGGGACTGCGTTGCCTGACTTCCTCTGCTTGGGGACAGGAAGTCAGGCTTTACGTTGGTGTGTGGGGGCGGCTGAGTACAGGGTGTATATGACGGCCTGCTGTAAGTACCGCATAGCGGATTTGCTTCCTACCTACTGTCTTCCTGTCCTGATTATTGCTATTGTTGTGTCTGTCGTCATTGGGGGAATCGTTCCTGGAGTGCTGCGATCTCCCTGCTACAGCGTTGTGGGAGCCTGGGCTTTTTCTGTGGAGGGTGTGTGGTCTTCCCTCTGTCCTGGCTTGCTGGGTTTCGTTCTTCCTTCCTTCTGGCACTCCTGGTTTTCGTTACAAGAGGAGTTTTTGGGACTTTGGGCATGTTTCTGGCCAGAAGGGGGTTGATACTCTTTCTTCCTGGTCTGCTGCTCCTGGACCTGTGGAAATGGGGAAACATACCAAGAAGAGCAGGCATGTGGATTATTCCTCCTCTTCCTCATCTGGCTCTTCTTTCTCGCCCTCCCCTGTGAGCTCCAAACGGCGCAAGGAACGTGTTGATGCCAGAATTAACCATTAAATTAAGGAAACTTTACTGGAAATAGAAGGCAGTCCCCGGTCCAAAGGCTCTGGGCGTGTTCCTGTTTCTCATTCCTCTGACTCTGAGGAGGATTGGATGGGGGGTGAGGAGCATAAAGGCAAGTACATTAATAAGGACTTATTGCCTGACTTACTGAAGCACGTCAAGTCTAATATGGGGTTTCCTTATGATGATGCCCCCAGTACTTCTGAAGGTTCCTTGCTTCGCCAGTTTCAAAGCACTGCGACGGTGGATGTTCCTGTTCATCCTTACATCCGTGAGGTTCTCAATAGGGAGTGGAAGCACCCTGATCGCATTATGCTTTCCAGGTTCATGTCTAAGCTCTACCCTATGCAGGATATGGCCAAAGAATTTCCTGACTCCATTCCCATTGATTTGTTTGTGTCGAGTCTGGTTGGTCGTACGTCTTTGGCTGAGGATGCGGTGGTCAGGGATCCCGTTGGCAAGATGGTGGATTCTTCGCTTCATAAGGTTTATTCTGGTTCCCATCTGGCTCTCAGGGCAGGCATTTATGGGACTTACATTGCTCAAACCCCATATTTCGGATATCAAATCTCTTTATGGGTCTATGGATGATTCTTCTGACTGTTCGGGACTTCTGGATCATATTGAAAGACAGGTGGAGTTCCTTTGTGATGTTTCCTCTGATGTGGTGAGAGCATCGGCCCTAGCAGGGGGGGGGCTTGTGTGGCGGCCCGCTTCAATTTGGTTCAAAAGGACTGGAAGACGGATTTGGCACAGAAGTCCTAGGCCCTTTGGTTGCCCTTTCAGGGTACCATGATGTTTGGTGAGGAGTTGGAGGGTAAACTACATTGGCTTTTTAAGGAGAAGAAGCATTCCTCCTCTTTTAAACAGTCCTCTTCTTTGCGGTTCTTTCTAAGCCCAAGTCCTTCTTCCATCCCCCCTCTAGGAGACAGTTTTCTCGTGGCCATGGGAGGTTTTCTTCTGGTAGGGGCCGGGACAAGAAGGCTAAGTCTCTACCTGCAAAGCCTCGTTCCTGACTATCTGGTGGCCGACGCCGGATTCTTGGTCCAAGGTCAGCTTCAGCACTTTCTCCCAGCTTGGGTGCGTTCCTGTTCCAATGTGTGGGTCTTGGACATTGTGAGACTGGGGTATCTCATCGAATTCCCGGACCATCCTCCAGACTCTGGCGTCCGCCCGACTCCATGCCATCTCGTCTGACCAAGAGATCGGAGCTTTGTCTCTGGATCCAGGCTCTGTTGGACAAGGGGGCTGTTCAGGAGGTTCCTCCTCTTGAGAGAGGGGAGGGGTTTTATTCAGTGATTTTCCTGGTCCCCAAAGTGGCAGGGGGGTTCCGTCTTGTCCTGGATTTGAAGGCCCTGAACAAATTTGTGTTACATCTGCCCTTCAAAATGGAGACCCTCCAACGGGTGATTCCCCTGGTTCTCCTGGGTCATTTCATGTGCACCCTGGATCTCCAGGATGCTTATTATCATGTCACTGTTCACCCCAGTTCTCGCAGGTTATTGAGGTTTTGTCTCCGGGGGCATCATTATCAGTTTCAGGTTCTGCCCTTCGGCCTGAGATCATCTCCGAGGGTATTCGCCAAGGTTGTGGCACCTTTGGTGGCTCTGTTCAATCTTCAGGGGGTCCTGATTTATCCTTACCTGGACGATTGGCTGATCTATGCTCCCTCCCGGGATCTGTTGTTGAGGGATCAGGAGTTGGTGTGTTCGGCATTGAGGGACCATGGGTTTCTGCTGAATCTCCCCAAGTGTCAGCTGGTGCCTTCCCAGGACTTGACGTTCATAGGGGCTCGTTTCCGCACCGATCTGAATCGGGTTTTCCTTCCTGTATCTTGGTCAGTGACCTCGGTGTTCCCTTGCTCGTCGTTTTCTGGAGGGGTGTTCCATCCGGGTCCGTCTCTGGTTACGACTTCTGGGTCTGATGGCTACTACGATCTTCACAGTGCGTGCCTTAGGCGCCGTTTCATCTGCAGCCTCTTTGGTAACATCTGTTGTCTCGTTGGGATCCGTTGTCTCACAATTTGTCCCTCTTGATTCCGGTGTCTCTGTCTGTCCTTCCTGCCCTGCGCTGGTGGACGGTGTCGGACAATCTCGCCCGGGGGCTGACTCTGCAACCCTCTCCTCTGGTTGTCCTCACAGCGGATGCCAGTGCTTTGGGGTGGGGAGCAACGTTGGGAACGGACTCCCTTCAGGGTTGTTGGTCCTTTTTGGAAGGGAGGAGGTCTTTGAATTGGTGCGAGTTGTCGGCCATGTTCCGGGCTGTCATGGGGTTCCGGGATCGGTTGTTGAATCACAATGTGGTGGTTCGTTCGGACAACATGGTGACGGTGGCATACCTGAATCACCAGGGTGGTATTCGGTCCAAGTCCCTCAATGCTGTAGTGTTCCCATTGTTTGGTTGGGCAGAGGGGCACCTGTTGTCCCTAACGGCTGTGCACATCCGGGGGGTGGACAATGGGGTGGCGGATGCCCTCAGTCGCTTTTTCCCCGCCTCACAGGAGTTGTCTATGACTCCAGTGGCCTTTCGTCTTGTGTGCATGAGGTTTGGTCTTCCTTTTCTTGACCTCTTTGCCTACCGGCACAATGCTCAGCTTCCCCGCTTCTGCTCCCGGGTCCGTCAGGTGGGAGCTTGAGGGGTGGATGCTCTGACCATTCCTTGGACATCTCAGCTGCTGTATGCCTTTCCACCTCTGGCTCTGATCCCCAGGTTCCTGTCTCGTCTGATGTTGGAGGATCGGGAGGTGGTGGTGCCCTTTTGGCCCCGGCGTTCCTGGTTTACCACTCTCCGATTGTTGGCTGTTCAGGGCCCTTGGTGTCAGGGACTGTCCGGGACTATGTCGGGAATACAGTCAGGGACTTGGAAGTGGGTAGAAAACGTACACAGATAGAGTAGTACAGCACTGCCCAGGATCACACAGGAAGTCAGAGGAGAAAAAAGGATCCAAAGGGGAAGCCTGTACAAGTGAACAAGATGGGTGAGACTCGGAAAGGACAGGCACTCATGAGCCGGCTCAGCATTCAGAATCACTACACCCAGGACGGATGTGCAATACACTTATATATAAAACAACATGAACAATAAAGGGAATGTGGGGTAAAACACTCTGGAGCTCCACACGGTAAGACTGAAGCTCAGTAAGTTCCTCACCCACAATTGCTATTACAGATACTGACTGCAAATACCCACATATAGGATATGCATGCAAAGGCAGGGTTTGTGGAGCTGATACCAATGATGATGTTATAAATGCAATGCAAAGACAATACTCACAGTGAACAAGAAACACCACCTAGGTAGTCAGCTGTGCCCACGGATCCTGGCGATCAAACAGGAACACGCAAGGCAGTAACAGCAAGGGGGTAGAACTAAACACAAGCACAATAGACAAGGAGCTAGCAAGGAGGAGTTCTTAACAGGAAAGGAAGGAAATCACAGGGCACTCTTGGCAGAAAGCAAGTAACAAACATACAAGGTAATAGAAGCAAGACAGCAGAATAGAGAGACACCAAACTAGGAACTGGAACCAAAGAAATGGGAAGAAAGGCAGGGACTGGACAAGGATATACAGAAAGGGAGACTATAAGGGTATACAAGAATAGTGCTGGATCAGGAGTCAAGAAAACAAAGTAGGACTGAAGGCTGTGCTGGAGCAAGACAAGAATTTAGCAAAAGCTCAAAAGCCAAGGTAGCACTGCAGGCAGTGCTAGTTCAGGAACAAGGGAAACTGCTGTAGCTCAGGAACAAGGAATGCTAAGGCTCAGGAGCAGGAACTAGAATTGAGCTAAAGCTCAGGAGTCAAGGTAGCACTGCAGGCAGTGCTGGTTCAGGAACAGGGAATTACTAAAGCTTCAGGAGTCAAGGTAGCACTGCAGGCAGTGCTAGTTCAGGAACAGGGGATTACTAAAGCTTCAGGAGACAAGGTAGTACTGCAGGCAGTGCTGGTTCAGGAACAGAGAATTACTAAAGCTTCAGGAGTCAAGGTAGCAGTGCAGGCAGTACTGGTTCAAGGAAACAGGAAATAGCTACAGCTCAGGAAACAAAGAGTCAAGAGAGCACTGCAAGCAGTGCAAATCAGGAACAAGAAATAGCTGAAGCCCAGGAACAGGAACAAAGAGTAACTATAGCTCGGGAACTCAGGAAACAAGGTAGCACTGCAGGCAGTGCTAATTCAGGCACAAGGAATAGCAACAGCTCAGGAAACAAGGTAGCACTGCAGGCAGTGCTAATTCAGGCACAAGGAATAGCTATAGCTCAGGAATCAAGGAACAAGGATTAACTATAGCTCTGGAATCAAGGAATATCAAAAGCTCAGGAAACAAGGATCAGTCTCACCGGAAAACAGCTACAATGACCAACACTGGGCTGAAGGGAGCTGGGGCTTAAAAGAGCTCACAGTCCTCATGCGCATCAGGTGTGAGCAGGCTAGCAGCAGCCAGCCACAGGTGAGCTGAATTCCTCCACCCATCCTTGGCCTACAGGGGTGGAGACAAAGCAGTGAGCAGGGGATTATAGGTAATGGAGTTTCCAGCATGAGCAGACTGGCTTCCACAAAACCCGGCATGGATTGGGAATGGATGTCAATTCCTAAATGGTGTCCAAATGCCTGGAAGTCAAGATATGCATACAGGGGAGTGTCTGGAAGCATATTAGAATACTGGAAAGACCCACAATTCGGCCCCCTAGTGGTGGGAACGAGAGCACAGGGAGTGAATCGTGACAGTACACCCCCTCCAACGACCGGCTCCCGGAATCTGGGACTCGATTTAAAGCCTTTGCTGCTATGAAATAAGTCCATTTCCATCAGAGATGTAGTGCAAGATACCAGAGGACTGCAGGAAAAATGTGATGTTCTGGAGGGTAGGATAATAGGCTGTAAATTAACAGCAGTATTGAAGGCAGAACCTGAAGAGTCCAAATCCAGTAACGGGGCTTAGAAGCCTGAATTAAAGGTGTTTGAAGTCTTGATGATGGCAGGCTAAAGTAGCACTCTGAAAACAAAGGAAGATTTACTGTAGGGTCAAAAGCATATAACGGATTGGCAGGAGGCACAGAGGTCAACGGCAAACTGGCTGAAGACAAAGGAGACAACGAGAAGCAGACCTGAGGCTCTGGCCCTGGATGAAAACATACAGAAGGCTCACATGCAGGAGACTCTGGAAGCAGGTATGCAGGAGACCCAGGCCCTTGAGGCTTACATGTTGAGAGTTTTGTCTCTGATCCTGGAGATTCAGTCTCTGAATGTATACGTACTGAGAACTCTGAAGGCTGGCAAACTGGAAGCTCTGGTTGGAAGGCTGGCAAACTGGAAGCTCTGGTTCGGAAGGCTGACAAACTGGAAGCTCTGGTTCGGAAGGCAGGCAGCCTGGAAGCTCTGGCTCGGAAGTCAGACAGGCTGGAAGTTCTGGCTCGGAAGTCAGACAGGCTGGAAGCTCTGGCTCGGAAGTCAGACAGGCTGGAAGCTCTGGCTCGGAAGTCAGACAGGCTGGAAGCTCCGGCTCGGAAGTCAGACAGGCTGGAAGCTCGGACGTCCTACAGGCTGGAAGCTCTGGCTCGGAAGTCAGACAGGCTGGAAGCTCTGGCTCGGACGTCAGACAGGCTGGAAGTTCTGGCTCTGAAGTCAGACAGGCTGGAAGTTCTGGCTCTAAAGTCAGATAGGCTGGAAGTTCTGGCTCTGAAGTCAGACAGGCTGGAGACTCTGACTTAGTAGGCAAGTGAGCTGAGGGCTTGTGCTCTGAATGCAGACAGTCTGGAGGCTCCGGTACTAATGGCAGGCAGGCTGCAGGCTCGGGCTCAGATGGCAGGCAGGCTGCAGGCTCGGGCTCAGATGGCAGGCAGGCTGCAGGCTCGGGCTCAGATGGCAGGCAGGCTGCATGCTCGGGCTCACATGGCAGGCAGACTGTAGGCTGAAGTTCAAAAGGCAGCAGGCCGGCTGAGGACTCTGGAGACTCAGAGAGCAGCAGGCCGGCTGAGGATTCTGGAGACTGAGAGCAGCAGGCCGGCTGAGAATTCTGGAGACTTTGCAAAAAGACAAGCTGATGACAGAGGCACAAGGATGATGGACTTTAAATTCTGGGAATGGCGATAGCCTGTGAACAGTAGATTCCCTATTGTCAATATTGAAATCTTCACAGTTCCTTGGCTCATTAAAAAACACTGAAGGGCTTTCTTCGGGATGGCTAAGAATACTGCTTATCTTAGAGTCTCTGATGACCAGACTCCCTTTACCATTTGGCAGTTCACCTGTCTTAGTCAGAGGAAATAGGTTTGAGACTTCTTGGTCATGGGAGATTTGTTCAATTCCTTCTGCATTACAAGGTGGTACAGATGCATCAGAGCTTAGAGTAATATTATGTCCTGACTTTTCAATATGTGGCGTGCTTGAAGGCGAGAGAGCAAACAAGGGGTCAGGATTTTGTTCCTTCTCAGTGAGGAGGTTGGCTTCAGTCGCAGAAGTTAGACCAAGAGCATAGACAGAGTCAGAGGGTGTTGTCACATCAAGGATTATGTTCGGCACAGGTTCAGGTTTTGTCTGTATGTCAATGGCCAGCGTATGTGGTACCCCCGGGGTGGAACTGACCTCACTACCAGGAACAGAAAGCAAACAAGTATTTAGTGTCTTTCCTGGCATCTGGGGTTGCTTAGAAGTGGAGGGACACATCTCAGATGTAGTGCCTATACACAGTTTAGCACTAGAAGACAACACATCAGAGGAGGTAGAAATTTCAGAATTCAAACAAATACTTTCATTAACTGGACTGTGAGACAAGGTACTATGGTTTTTCTGAATGGAATCTGAGGGATCAGCCACTGTATTGTTCACACAATCGCTGGACCAGCTCTGAGGGGAACGCAAAAGAGAGCGCAAGGCTTCATTCTCCATTTCTAAGGAGGCTAACATAGAGGTGGAAAAGTTGTTTTCTATAGGGGTTTTAGATTCCCACTTGAACTCTGGGTTATAATTTTTTAACAGAGTCTGTTTTGTTCCATGAATCGATCTCTAGAGTCTAAGGACTTTCTAATAGGTTGTACGGAACTGCGCTGCCTTGGCAATGGATGTCTACCATCATACGCAGACTTTCTGGTTCTGATGCTAAACATCTTGGCAAGAACTGACTGGGAGAGCTTTGAGAAAAAAAAGTGGAAGCTAACTGAATGCAAAGAAACCTCACAAGTGACCCTGGAAATGTGGGTTGGTCATTCTGTCAGGGACTGTCCGGGACTATGTTGGGAACACAGTCAGGGACTTGGAAGTGGGTAGAAAACGTACACAGAAAGAGTAGTACAGCACTGCCCAGGATCACACAGGAAGTCAGAGGAGAAAAAAGGATCCAAAGGGGAAGCCTGTACAAGTGAACAAGATGGCTGAGACTCGGACAGGACAGGCACTCATGAGGCGGCTCAGCATTCAGAATCACTACACCCAGGACGGATGTGCAATACACTTATATATAAAACAACATTAACAATAAAGGGAATGTGGGGTAAAACACTCGGGAGCTCCACACTGTAAGACTGAAGCTCAGTAAGTTCCTCACCCACGATTGCTGTTACAGATACTGACTGCAAATACCCACATATAGGATATGCATGCAAAGGCAGGGTCTGTGGAGCTGATACCAATGATGATGTTATAAATGCAACTCAAAGACAATACTCACAGTGAACAAGAAACACCACCTAGGTAGTCAACTGTGCCCACGGATCCTGGCGATCAAACAGGAACACGCAAGGCAGTAACAGCAAGGGGGTAGAACTAAACACAAGCACAATAGACAAGGAGCTAGCAAGGAGGAGTGCTTAACAGGAAAGGAAGGAAATCACAGGGCACTCTTGGCAGAAAGCAAGTAACAAACATACAAGGTAATAGAAGCATGACAGCAGAATAGAGAGACACCAAACTAGGAACTGGAACCAAGGAAATGGGAAGAAAGGCAGGGACTGGAAAAGGATATACAGAAAGGGAGACTACAAGGGTATACAAGAATAGTGCTGGATCAGGAGTCAAGAAAACAAAGTAGCACTGAAGGCTGTGCTGGAGCAAGACAAGAATTTAGCAAAAGCTCAAAAGCCAAGGTAGCACTGCAGGCAGTGCTAGTTCAGGAACAAGGGAAACTGCTGTAGCTCAGGAACAAGGAATGCTAAGGCTCAGGAGCAGGAACTAGAATTGAGCTAAAGCTCAGGAGTCAAGGTAGCACTGCAGGCAGTGCTGGTTCAGGAACAGGGAATTAATAAAGCTTCAGGAGTCAAGGTAGTACTGCAGGCAGTGCTGGTTCAGGAACAGAGAATTTCTAAAGCTTCAGGAGTCAAGGTAGCAGTGCAGGCAGTACTAGTTCAAGGAAACAGGAAATAGCTACATCTCAGGAAACAAGGAGTCAAGAGAGCACTGCAAGCAGTGCAAATCAGGAACAAGAAATAGCTGAAGAACAGGAACAAAGAATAACTATAGCTCAGGAACTCAGGAAACAAGGTAGCACTGCAGGCAGTGCTAATTCAGGCACAAGGAATAGCTATAGCTCAGGAATCAAGGAACAAGGATTAACTATAGCACAGGAATCAAGGCATATCAAAAGCTCAGGAAACAAGGATCGGTCTCACTGGAAAACAGCTACAATGACCAACACTGGGCTGAAGGGAGCTGGGGCTTAAAAGAGCTCACAGTCCTCATGCGCATCAGGTGTGAGCAGGCTAGCAGCAGCCAGCCACAGGTGAGCTGAATTCCTCCACCCATCCTTGGCCTACAGGGGTGGAGACAAAGCAGTGAGCAGGGGATTATAGGTAATGGAGTTTCCAGCATGAGCAGACTGGCTTCCACAAAACCCGGCATGGATTGGGAATGGATGTCAATTCCTAAATGGTGTCCAAATGCCTGGAAGTCAGGATATGCATACAGGGGAGTGTCTGGAAGCCTATTAGAATACTGGAAAGCCCCACAATTCGGCCCCCTGGTGGTGGGAACGAGAGCACAGGGAGTGAATCATGACACTTGGTTGTTTCCGTTCCTTCTGTCTCCCCTGTGGTCATCCCCGATGTTGTCCCTCCAGCGGCTTTGTCAGTCGGTCTGGAAGTTAAGAGGCAGGGGTGGAGGAACCAGGGCCTCTCCGAGCATTTAGCTTTGGCCGTTCAACAGTCCAGGAGGCCGTCTACTCTTAAGTCCTCCCGATCGTCATTGGGGGAACTTCCAGCGTTGGTGTCAGGCTTTGGCGTTGTCCCCTCTGGTTTGTCCCCTGCCTGATGTCCTTCAGTTCCTTTAGGACTGGTTTGAGAAGGGTTTGGCTGTCTCCACTTTACGTGCTCAGTGGGCCGCTGTCAGGGCTTTCCGTTCCCCTTGGGGGAATTTGTCTGATGTGAACGACTTGGTGTCTCGTTTACTGCACAGTTTTTCCTTATCCCGTCCTGTGGTGAAGCCTTCTTTTCCTCTTTGGGACCTCCCCTTGGTATTGAGGGCTTTGGTGGCTTCTCCTTTTGAGCCTTTGTCGGACGTGGATATGAAATTTGTTACTTTCAAGGTTGTCTTTTTGGTGGCCATTACTTCAGCCCGGTGCCTTGGGTAACTGGGGGCCTTGATGGCTTGTGAGCCTTTTTTGTCTTTTTCGGATGATGGGGTGGTCCTTCGGTTGGATTCTTCCTTTGTTCCCAAAGTTTCATCTCAATTTCATTGCTCCCAAGAGCTGGTGTTGCCGGCTTTGAGCTCGGGGCCTGTGGCACATGGTGAGCTCCCGT
This sequence comes from Calotriton arnoldi, assembly GCA_963921515.1. Lineage (NCBI taxonomy): Eukaryota > Metazoa > Chordata > Amphibia > Caudata > Salamandridae > Calotriton > Calotriton arnoldi. The sequence goes on along the minus strand of CAWUFW010003530.1, from coordinate 320,152 downwards.
GGGCTTTGCTGGATGTTTGCCGGGCGTTGCAGATCTATTTGGACCGCACACGTCCTTTTCAGAAGTCTGATTCCCTTTTTTTGTCTTTTGGTGTTTCCTCTTGTGGGTGCAGGGCTTCTTCTTCGTCCATCGGTCACTGGCTGCGGCAGGTTATCATGTTGGCCTACTCCCTTCCTGGCTTTCCTACTCCGGCTGGGGTTCAGGGACGTTCGACTCGTGGGATGGCGGCCTCTTGGGCTGAAGTCTGCGGTGTGTCCCTATCTGAGATTTGTAGGGCGGATACCAGGGCCTCTTCTAATACATTTGTGAGGCATTATCGCATTCAGAATGTTCCGGGGGATGATGCTAATTTTGGTTTGGGGGTGCTTCAGGCTGTCTGCTCCTGATTTCCCTTGTTTTCTATTTCTGTTCAAAAAATCACTGGGTTTGCTGTTTGTTCTGTGTCCTGGTGGTTTGTTGTGGGATGATGGCCGGTTGCGGCTTGGGTATTCTCACTTGTTTTTAATGAAGGGGACGAGGACAGGAGGGACCTGGGGGTAATGTCCTATTACTTACCGGTAATCTTCATTACTCCTGGTCCCGTTGTCCTCATCCCCTTCATTACATCCCTCCCAGACTTACCGGCCTTCATCTGGGGGCTTGGTGGTTCAGGAGGAATGCTGGGAAGGGTATGGTTATGTACTCCCAGAGGGAGGGTGAGGGGTAGTACCAGCATTCCTTCGTTCTTTTTTTTCTGTGGTGAGATAGGATTATCTCACTTGTTTTTAATGAAGGGGACGAGGACAACGGGACCAGGAGTAATGAAGATTACCAGTAAGTAATAGGACATTAGTCTTGCCAAAATTCGAACTCGTAACCTCCAAATCTACCATGCATCAAAGGTGAGTGTTGAACTCGCCAGGTCTTCCTCTCAGCATTAGCCTAAGTTCCTTATTAATGGCAAGTAAATGTATCACAAATATTAAAAGTCATCGCCGTTCTCTAGCCATCTCAATTTATTTTGGCAATATGTGCGCACCACAACCTCCGCTGCAGCTAGTGTTCTGCATGAAGAAAGGGGAAATGGAATCCCTCCATAAAAGATACTAGGGAGGAGGGTAGTGAAAGCTCAATGGGTTAATTCAAGGCTCTAGACTGCTCTATATAATCCACATGATGCATTTCGAATTTGCTGATGCAGATTTGTTTCCATCTGAGGTCGACAACACACAACCGATGAGTATGAGAATGGTGTTAAAGCACATGCCTACATGGATGGACAACTCAGTGTGAAGATAGCCTGCTGCAGAGACAAGCTGTTCAAGTTCTCAGCCTTTTGATTTTTCGGAGCAGGCAAACCAACTTGAACTACCGGCTGTGTTATCATACTGGGACCCAGCGGGGGTGGGTTAGAAACACCAGAGAGCAGGAAGAGAGTTGGAGGAGGGTGGGGTGGATTTAAACACCACATAGGGTGGGTTGAAAGACTGCAGGGACATGCACTCTCTACGGGGCAGGGCTAAAATTAAACTATAATGACAAGCAGCTTCCTGCCAGTCCCTGCCAAACTAATTCCTGACTTGCTCCGCCCCAGCCGCACCTGATACGCCTCGCGGAGCTGTGGCTAGCTTGACAGAAACCCCATACGTGAAAATGTTGTGCTGGTGACATGGAATAAAGTTGTAACACCGGGAAACATTAAAATTAGTCACCACAGAGGGGACGTGATTTACAGCCGTCGGCTGAGCACGTTCAGGGCGGGAGTGCAGATGGCGGTCAAGTGTCAGACAAGATTAATGAAATGGAGCCGACAAGCACACTTGAAATGTGTGCAGCCAGGGAGAAATTACATAAACAAGCATAGCGCAAGCGCTGTGCAGGCAAAAGCTTAACAAAAAGTCCCACAAAGCGGATGAAAACAGTACTTGGGCCATGGGAGACTGATAAGAGAAACACACAGAGAAACAACAGGAAATAGTATGCCACGGCCAATAAAAACGGAGGAAAAGTAAGTGGCAAGCACAGAAACCAATGAAAAGCAAGGGCAGGATGTAAGCCCCTTTTAAGATTTATATTAAATACAATAGATTTCACAAGCATGAGGCAAGCTCTGTACAGGAGAAACCTAAAAAGGAAATAGAAGGGTTTCTATCAGTAGTACACGCAAATCGACGGTGATCTCCGTAACAGCCACACCCAGGAGGTGTGCAGGCAAAAGCTTAACAAAAAGTCCCACAAAGCGGATGAAAACAGTACTTGGGCCATGGGAGACTGATAAGAGAAACACACAGAGAAACAACAGGAAATAGTATGCCACGGCCAATAAAAACGGAGGAAAAGTAAGTGGCAAGCACAGAAACCAATGAAAAGCAAGGGCAGGATGTAAGCCCCTTTTAAGATTTATATTAAATACAATAGATTTCACAAGCATGAGGCAAGCTCTGTACAGGAGAAACCTAAAAAGGAAATAGAAGGGTTTCTATCAGTAGTACACGCAAATCGACGGTGATCTCCGTAACAGCCACACCCAGGAGGGTTAAAAAATGAAATCACAGTTGTATAACAGATGACAGTGTCACTGGAAAAATCTCATATGTATCATGATCCAAAAATCATTATCACTCACACATATTAAGACTGCAAAAAAAGCATGAGTGTAACATCATGTAGAAAATGAACCATTAATGGGATTTACAAATTCAAATAATAATAATAATAATAATGTGCTGTAAACTGCCATGCCAAGTGGCGGGGCTTCATTGGCAACATTCACACCAAAGCCTCCACAGCTACTCCTCTAGTGAGATACCAGTGTGTTGAACATGTGTGATTTCTGCTTACCCTGATTACATGTGTGGAATGTAACACCTGCTCATAGTCATAGATTTGATTGATGTATCTGTAGATGCAGGCTGTCCATCGCGTTCCCTTCTGCCGAAATCAGGTTTTAAAAGTTGAAGTTTTTATTGGCTTTATTGTATCTCAAAATAAGGGCTCTTTCACTGCTACTTTAGATAGTCTGTCAGATCAAACAAAGGGGAGAATTTTTCTTCCATGTACCAAGACGCAGAAGCGGCTTCCTTTACCTTTGGCAGCCATCTGAATAAATCAAAGGTGTAAAGTGTAAAGTGTGTGACCCTTCAAGAATATCTACTAATTGCTACCTTTCGCTCCTCCACAAAGTTTGAATTTACCCAGTGGTCGCAAATTCAACAGCAACAGGGCCAAAGGGAATCCCTTTCTTTCCTGAACCTCCTCTTCATATCGTATCGTTACTCAGTTACAGTATCATTACTCCATGGATCTTATTTGCTTTTTTGGGAAAGCAGAATATCACGGTTCTATTTTTCAACACACATAAAACAGAAAACATGCGCCTTCCCTGTCATTTCCTGATACTTCTCCCCGAAGTGATTTAAAGTACGAAAACCCCTTTTTCTTTGACGAGGCAAGTTCTATTTCGCCCAAACTAAAATAAATAAATAAATAACATGAAAATTTAAAAAAATCTCGGACCCTCAAAACAAAGATAAAAAACAAAGTCAATAGCCCCACACTGTTCTCCCATGAGCCATGGTGGGGCCTAGATGAAGGATGTAGTGCTGGTGCCCTTCTGTCTTTCTCCCTATCTTCTTCAGCGTTGTTTTTGTCCTGCTGGGTCCATGGATTTAGCTCAGTGTCGTTCCGAACAGTCAGCCTCCTGATATCATCAGTACCAAACACACTGTAGTGACCAGTTTGGGCCACTGTGAAGGCATCCTTATTTTGCCCGTGCCCCTTGGCGGATGATCTCTCATCTGCCTCTTTTTGTGACGTCTTGAAAAACATACTATAGTCCTTTTAGTTTTATCTACTTATCCCTTCTTTTATCTTTCTTCCCTTTCCATCACTCAAAAAGTATTTCTTCCTTTTCAGTTTCCTCTTTAAGTCCTGTCTGTTTACCTAAACTTTTCTCCCTTTTTAGGTCGAGCATCAGCACGCATGTGCTGTCTGCAAGACCTGTTGTAATCACTCTTCTGAGTGTAATTACACCTTTTTGCATTCCATTGGTTCACAACTCCATTGTTCCAATTTGCTGGCTCCTTATTGGCTGTTGCTCCCGATACATCACATCTGTTTTTGAGCCAGGAGCACCAGCCAACTACAGTTTCCTTACACTCTACAGCCTTATCTGTTTCTTGGGGACTACTTATTTATTACCCCGCATCTGGTGGGTTTGCTGAGACCCTGCCACAAATGTCCTGCCATCCGCCCTAGCTAGAGAGGATACTTGTTGCATGGTCCTCTGCGTGGTTGTGTCTGGGGACTGTGACTCCTTGAGCAGCTGCAGGATTTGCTGCAGGCCTTGCTCGTCCGGCTTCCACCCATACTCCATCTTGGCTGTTTTTCCTCAGTACTGTGAAGTGTTCAGGGGCTGATAATACCCGGCAGGGTGACTTATCCTCTTCTCGGGATAGGGCAGTCCCTGGCCGAACGTTGCTCTGAAATCACACGCGGTTCCACTAGAATTAGCACGCAGTTGGCAGCCGGGTCCGATGTAATTTGGTCCTCGCCGACTCCGGTAGCGCTGCGTGGCTCTAGAGACTACAGGTCTCCCAGGGACACGGTATCCGCGATTGACTCACTCGTCGGATGTGAGAGCCCCAGACCACAGTGTGGCCACCCAAAAGGGTCCTGCCACCTGCAGGGAACGCTTTCCTCGTTTTTTTTATCAGCATGGCGCCCTTCATGGGCCACCATGCACATAACTTTAGGCACGGGCACCACGCTATGTTTTAGCACGGCGCCACTTTTGTCATAGTGTATTTTTTCATCCTCCCATATCCAGGCTAACGCTGGGCGCTGCTCCCTTTCGATGCTCCACAGGTAGCAGCGCGGCGGCCATATTCACCATTCAAAGCAGCCAGAGACAGCTGCGGGGCTCTGGATAAAGGAGGCAGCTCTCCCAGCCCGGCGGTTGCTTATTAGTGAAAACTGCGTCCATTTAAAGGTTATGCACCATTCCAAGATGGGTGACACATTTTCTTGCATTACACAGAGCAGCTAATGTAGTAGACCTTTGAACTTCTGGTCCATCTTCTCTTTTCACGGGCCGTCTGGCTTCGGTTTCACTCTCGTGAGCCGGGAGTTCCACTTATCCTGCCTCCCAGATCGCTGCTTGCCCAAGGAAACCATTCCATGTTGCCAGCTTAGGTTTGTACTAATAGTAACCACAGTTTTATTTAAAACATGAATATTAGCCATATACATTATACGCCTTTAAGCGTGGTATAGAATATACCTATAGCAAATAAGGTATTTATTGCTTGGATGTTAAAATCACACACCCTCATTGACTGCATGTCACCTCTCTGTCCCCACACCTCCCTCACCAAAGAGTGATGTGTGCACATTGTAAACCTTGCCCACGGCAGCAACATTCTTCAACTTTCCAAGGGAGCAGTTCAGGAAGCTCGAGGCTTGTAAGCCTCCAGGACACACGAACGTTATATATTTTTTGTAGCTTTCTTCCTATCTCGAGGATCACTGCAACAACTCTCAAAGGGCATCTAAGCACTAAACCGAGGTCCAGCTACACTGGCTAATGCCCAGCTACATTTTGCAGATGGCGATGGACTTACTGGCATCATTCGCCGCTTGCTTAGTGTGTGTGCATACATTCATAAAGCTGCTGAGTGTGTGCATACCACATCATTAGCCGTGATTGGCTGCAGTGTGTTTACGGTGCGAGGTTTTATTTGCTTTGTTTATTCCTCCCATGACGGTTTTGTATATTGGTTTAGCATAATGTCTCCTCTAATGAAATGCACCAGTGTTGGCTTTTAAAATGTTAAAATGTTCTGTAATAGCAAAAAGGTTTTACTGTTAGTTATAGCACCTGCATACTTATATCACTCACTGCCCTGGTGCCTGGGATTATCGCCATCCCTTCTTGCATTATGCCCATCCTCACGGGTCTCCGTTTACTGTGCCTGCTTATGAGTGATCTTAATGAGGTCAGCAGGGCACACACCCACATTCTTTCTCCTAGGCAAAGAGCATAGGTCCCGAAATTTTCACCGCTCTGTCCCCCTCATACCACTTTCAAACTGCAGCTATCGGAGTTTCTGAAGCTCCCCCTCACAATGTCCATTGGTGCTCAGCCTTGCTACTTGCTCCAAAAATGGCTATGTTTTTATAAGTGCTTGAGTGCTAAACTGCATGAGTAAAAGACATTGGGGCATATTAACTACAAACGGCGATAAACATCGCAAAGCGCGCTTAGCGCTATTACATTTATCGCTGTCTATCGCTGGAATTTATCGCCCGGATAGCGCATTATTAACAACGCGTTTCTCCAAGGAGATAAATATTCCAGCGATAGCGGCGAAATGCAGGAATATCGCTGAAAATCCAGCGATATTCCTGCAGCGATAGAGAAAACCTTGATGATAGAGAGATGTGGATTCAGCCATGGAATCCACCTCCCATTATATGTATAGCTAAGTCTGGATTTTTGCAGACGTTAGCTTACGGCGATATCCGTGGTTAGCGCGGATTTTCATGTCGGTATTGGTATCCTGGGCCAGCTTGATAATAGGGAGAAGTGCAGTTGGCGATGATTCCCGTGTTGTTTTGGGAGGAAACGCCTACTTTGCATCTCATTAGAGATGTGAAGCGAGGCATCGGGAAAACGGCTGCTAACATGCGCTAATGCATGTTAGCACCGCCTTGTAAATAGGGCGAAAATTTTATCTCTGCTTTTTTGGTTTTTAAAGCCAAAAAAGCGGAGATAAGGCCCTTGATGATATGCCCCAAAGTCATTTACAACGCCAATAGGTCTAACTCTTGCAAACGCGAGGCCTATTGCATTGCAAATGCTTGTTTATTTTGCAGGTTATCTGCACAGCAGACTCAGACGTTGTGGGAACCATGCGCTAGCCGCAGATAGGTGACTCCAAACTCTGGCAACTGCATCACAGTATCATTAGGAGCTAATGTTATTCCCGGGTGTGTATGACTTTCTTAGCAGCACCAATATACATCAAGAACTGGTGTGCCCCCTCCCCCCCTTTTGTCACCTGATTCTGTTTTTTATCATGTTCTAAGCATGGTATGTATATGTAGGGTACTGCACATGTACTGTAATGATCAATGCAAAAGGGGGAAATCAGTGATTCCTGAACAATCAGAGGATAGACCAGCATCCTGCACAGTCTTGCTGTTACTCCATCCCTGATTACCACAAAACAGCTAAGGAGAGAACAGAGAGGGCCCCCAAATGCATAAAGGCAAAAGCTGAGAAAGTTGGGTAGGCGGTGCTGGACGAGTTCTCTAAGCTGCTTGGAGGGGCTGAAACCTACCTAAGCCAGAGAGCACTCTTGGTGATTGGCAATCTGTCAGTAGGAAGTGCATAGCCTTGGGGTTGCTGCCTTCAACAAAGTCTAAGAAATCCACAAGTGCTAGAAAGATCACCTACTGTTGGTCCAATTTAAAGGTCCTGGACATCCCAGGGAAGCCCACCAAGCGTTGCATGAAACGCCAGTCTCATCGCACCCTGCTAAAAAGGATGGTGCAGATAAAAGCCAGGCAAGAATCCCTTTTTTCGTCTGGAGGGATATGAGCAGCAGAGTGATGGAGAGTGTGTAAATCATGTCTCAAAACTTGTATAATGCCCATGTTGGCATTTACTTTATGTCATACAGATCACATAAGCATGTCACAGCCATGTACACTGACATGACTAGTTTAGTGTTAGATAATCATATATATGTGGAACGAACACATAAACATACCGACACATGGCTTGTGAAAGTGAAGCCCTTGTACTAATAACCTTTGTTTGTTGAACTCAACTCACTTCATTTTATTGTTAGGTATTGATGCATATTGGAGATGGATGTTCAGAGTAGGCAATGTTATCCAATATACTCTGTTACAACGAGGTATGTGTGGCATCCATCTTTCCGATGTTGTCTGAAACACAAATGTCATTCTGAAACAATAAACAGAAAGGGCCTGATTTAGAGTTTTGCAGATGGAGAAGTGTCCATTGGGATAGCTGAGGGCATTATCTCTACAATCCTGAGGGTACTCTGTACACCAAATTTAAAGATAACACTTTTGACAGGCATCAGCCAAACGTTTAATGAGTTTTTGTTTTTAAGGAATGAACTCCTAAAGCAGGAGTTTGTGCCTGGAAAAAAACCTAATGACCCTCCCACACCTTAGGCATATTCTCCCAGGGTGAGGTGGTCGTTATTGTTTTTTTCCCTTTGCCTCACTGTCAGGCATCTCCTGGTGGCAAGGGAAAGGTAAAAAAGGTATTACGCTTTTCACCCTAAATAGGGCGGATGGTGTAAACTCCTTAATATGAGGCCCATTCATAGGATGCATTCTGTTGACGGAGCCAACTGGGCCTCTGTTGAGAGAATATTTAAGGTCGGCATATGTCTCTAAACGAGGCAGCAAGGGTTTGGTGGGCAGGGTGCTCTATTGTGTTTGCACAGTTCACAGTGTAGTTATCAATGATGTCATTTCAGATCTCATTAGGGATGTTATCAATGCAGTCACTTAACATCTCATGATTGATGTAATATGTGAAAGAACCAGTAGTGCATAGCGAGGGTGTGAGTTATAGTCACTTTCGGGCATGAGTTATAGTTACTTGAGATATTTATAACTGGTGAATTTCAGTGGTTTTGTTTCTTTAAAACGTTAGGTTTTAACTTATATTTTCACCCAACTATAACATCACTCTCACCATTGTTTTTTTCAGTGAATTCCTATGGATTTTTCAATTTATATTAATATGTTTTTTGCTATTCGCACTATGGGTTTGGGTGCAGGGCCTGGCCTGTAGCAAGGCCCTGCGTCCAACCCCTTACGGGCACCTGAACCCCTTTTTTATTTTGTTGCACCACTGTGAATCTGTGGATCCACTGAGATTCTCCAAGTGGGCCACGCTAAGCATTGCAGTGGATCCACAGATCCACAGAATAACGAAAAAAATATTTTATTTTGACCAAGGGGGCACATCTGAGATCCCCCCCCAAACCCCACGTAGTAAGGATACCCCTACTCTGCCCACTTCTATCTTGTTTAATTTTATTTTCTAGGACTCAGGGACCGAGGCCTAAGATGGGGTCGGAACTTTTCCTTCAGGGTGTGACCAGCCAATCAATGATATATATATATATATATATATATATATATATATATATATATATATATATATGTTCCATCAAAATTACCCTCAGCAACGAGAGGTCACTCAACAACATCCTGCCATCCGGCTCTGATATGCAGACTGCCATACACAACCATAAGTATTTCCCTTTTGCCGACGCGTTTCAAGGCCATAAGCCTCTTCTTCCTGGGCTGCAATACAACACATCAGAGGCTCGCATTATTTCATTTCCTGACTTTATTTATTTCCATGACCCCCAATGGGCGTATGCTAAGTGCACAGTCCTTAGTGCATTATGGGGCATGCGAGTATAATTATGGGGCAATGCGAGTATAATTATTCACTTTAGTAAGTTCCAATGTGCAGTTTAAAATGATGCATCTTTTTTTTCCTATAGTAGGTAATGATTGTGAAAGCAGGCTCATTACGCATTGAATGTTGTGCCATTAAAGTCCCGAACAGTTCAGAACTAGCTTCTCCCAGCCGGCAATGATATTCCTACCCCAGCTGGTGACGGTGCTCCTCTCCACGGCCGGGCCGCCGTGCGTTAATGTTTACAGCACAGGAAACTGGGACAATTGAACTTGTGCAACACTCAGGGGCCCACTAAGGGTGTTATTATGCTATAAATGACATGGAGTGCCATGCAGGACCCACTAGAGGTGAAGAGTTATCCTGGGCAAAACTACAGGTACCAGGAACCCTTGCGCGCACTGAGCGAGCCTACTGGAGGCAGGATTCAAATAAATTAAGCTAATCAGCTAATCCCCAACTCCCTGCCAGATGCACACCATGCACAGTGACCTCTGATGAAGAGAAGACTCGAAACGCGTCAGGTCGTGCAATGTTACCCGAGAATGTTGTGACAAGTTTCCTTCGTTTGAAAATAAAAACCGGCAGGTTTTAAGTTTCCTGTTGTGTGCGCCTCTAAAGCTTTGGGCCTTTGCTGAACTATATATATATATATATATATATATATATATATATATCAAAGCTACCAAGTTAATTACATGTCCTCTGTGTCTCCCAGCATAGCGCAATGATAGCCACTTCTCTGTCCCTCGCCCTTGCCTTTGTGTAGAATTCAAAGTATCCCACAGGCAGAAGTCTGTATGACTCCATGCCTCCAATTCAATAATTCACGGCCTCCTGGCCGATAGGAAAACATTTAAACTTCACTGCGGCGGTTCAGGCAGTAATTAGATCAAAGCTTCCAAGTCTCACCCAGAATGCCGAACTCCTGGACGGGCAGTGGCGGCTGCTCGAGGGAGTGCTGCGGGGCGGTGGGGCGGGGGGGTAGTAAACTCCGGCATACGGCAGAACGGAGTTAAGTATATACAAAAATAAATAAAACGAATTACATTGCGCGCGCTGCATCGCCATTTGGCGATACAGCGTGCGCAATGTAATTCGTTTTATTTATTTATTTATATACTTAACTCCGTTCGGCCGTATGCTGGAGTTTACTACCCCCACCCTGCCCCTCCCCCGCCCCGCCGCACCGCCCGCAGCACTCCCTCAAGGAGCCGCCACTGTGGACGGGTGCTATTTTCCGCCAGCGTGAGGGCGAAATCACGTTAAAAAATCAAAGCTACCAGGTGCGGAGCACTCTCGGGACAAAGGATTTTATTTTGGCAAGCAAATGCATTTCGGCACTTCAGCCTTCTTCAGTGCTTTTCCTCATGGCATGAAAACACGGCGCTTCATTTAAAATGTGTCCAAGTTCATTTGATTGGAGCACCACAGTGACATGGCCAGTAACGAAGGACTGCAAACTCCTTGATCAAAATACCAGTTACGCTGGCTGCCATATCTGTGTGTGTTAATTCCAGCTTTCACCTTGGGGCACATTTCGTTTTTCATTGATTCACTTCGGTTTTACAGTCTCTCATAGACAATATACAATTTTATCTTGTATAGAAGAGAAACGAAAGTGCAGGATGTCACTTAGGTCCTGGCTTGATGTAAGCAGTCCTAAGTTAATTACATGACCTCTGTGTCTCCCAGCATAGCGCAATGATAGCCACTTCTCTGTCCCTCGCCCTTGCCTTTGTGTAGAATTCAAAGTATCCCACAGGCAGAAGTCTGTATGACTCCATGCCTCCAATTCAATAATTGACGGCCTCCTGACCGATAGGAAAACATTTCAACTTCACTGCGGCGGTTCAGGCAGTAATTAGATCAAAGCTTCCAAGTCTCACCCAGAATGCCGAACTCCTGGACGGGTGCTATTTTCCGCCAGCGTGAGGGCGAAATCACGTTAAAAAATCAAAGCTACCAGGTGCGGAGCACTCTCGGGACAAAGGATTTTATTTTGGCAAGCAAATGCATTTCGGCACTTCAGCCTTCTTCAGTGCTTTTCCTCATGGCATGAAAACACGGCGCTTCATTTAAAATGTGTCCAAGTTCATTTGATTGGAGCACCACAGTGACATGGCCAGTAACGAAGGACTGCAAACTCCTTGATCAAAATACCAGTTACGCTGGCTGCCATATCTGTGTGTGTTAATTCCAGCTTTCACCTTGGGGCACATTTCGTTTTTCATTGATTCACTTCGGTTTTACAGTCTCTCATAGACAATATACAATATATATATATATATTTCTGTCTAGAAAATAACTTATTTCTTTTCAATGGTCAGATGTTTCAACAGATCCAAGGAGTAGCAATGGGGGCCAGCTTCTCCCCCAGTTATGCCTGTTTGTTCATGGGCTGGTGGGAGGAGCTGGTCCTCATGAAACAGTATGAGGAAATCTACAATACCAAGGTTATCTCCTGGCTACGCTATATTGACAATTTGTTCATTGTATGGAAGGGAAGTGAAAAAAGTGCCATGGATTTTATTGATCAGATCAATAGTAATGATATTGATTTACAATTCACATCAAGTATAAGCAGACACACAGTAACTTTTTAGATGTACAGGTCCAAGTTGAAAGTAACGGTCTAGCAACTACCCTCTTCAGAAAACCCACAGCTGGCAATACGGTACTGCATGCGTCGAGTGCGCATCCTCCCCATCTTATAAGAAGTATCCCTTATGGGGAGATGTTGCGCATTCGACGCATCTGCAGCAGAGATGAGGATGCAGAGATAAAACAAGCTGAGAGTCGTGCTAGGTTTCGAACCAGGGGGTACAGGACGGAACTCATTGATGCCGCTATAAGAAAGTCGTGGGCTAGGGCCCGGGATGACCTATTAACATACAGGGTCACAATGACGAAGGATGATATCAATAGTGTGACAGAAGCCCCACAACCTACCAGGCTAATTCTCTCGTATTCTAGACAAGAGAGGCAAATAAGAGCCATAATGAGACGCCACTGGCATTTCATTCAGGATGACCCGGTGATTGGGCAATTAGTACCCAATAATCCCTCCATTACATTCAGAAAAACCATGAGTATGGGCAACATGTTAGTAAGTAACAGTCAGGAGGAACACCATAAAGATATGTGGTTAACGGCCAGAAAGGGTTTCTTTAAATGCTTAAATTGTAAAGCTTGTCAATTTGGCATCAATATGAAATCTTACACAACTGCATTTTCAGCAAAAATTCGAGAGATCAAACAACATCTCACCTGCAAAACAGAATTTTTTTCGGTGTACATTCTCGAATGCAGTTGTAAATTAAAATATATTGGAAGTACTAAGCTGGCCGTCCACAAAAGAATTTTACAACATATCCGGGCCATAACAAATAATGACCAAAATTACCCAGTGGCAAGGCACTTTCAGGCCTTTCATGACAGTAACCCTAGACATTTACAATACTATGTCATTGAAGCAATCCCTGTGTCAAAAAGAGGTGGAGACAGGGAAGCCAAGTTGAGACGCCTGGAGACAAGCTTCATACTGGAATTTGATTCCAAGCATCCAGGCGGTCTCAACACCACTGAGGATCTACACACTTTTCTTTAATTCTGATCTTATACCAATGTATTTATAATATTTCAGGCAATTATGCAAATTCCATTGTTTATAGAGTTATTCGTTTTTTTAGAGAAGAGAAAAAAATTCTATGAGGTTTTTTATTTATTAGTATTGTAAATAGGATTTTAGTGGTCTCTATATTTATATTTATACATATTTATATAACTAGATATTTTATCGATTGGTCAGTGGCATTTGGTCTTATTCGTGATGCTTTATTTCCGATCCCTAAGATATAGTTTTTATATTTGATTATTTGTGATTGTATTTATAGATGTAATACTGGACCAGCACTATTGCAATATTAAAATTAGGAAATTTAGAATAATCATAAATAGAATGAAACTCTCCATTTCAACCTTCTGACAGCCTTATCTGATAGAATTCACTTATAGTGTAAGTCCCTTCCCTTTTCTTTCTCCCAACTCCCTTGCACTTAGCACTTTATGGCATTTGGACACGTTATATTCAGGTACTGTAGTATATAGACACCATTTTGGTCTAAATATGTTGGGGCTGACTTACTGTAGGGTCTGTTATTAAAGACCAGCAGATAATGAAATGAAACTACAATATCATCTGATTATTCAACAGCCGCAACAACTTATGAATTTTATATCACTAGGGGGAATCATCTAGTGATTGACCTTAAAAGTACCTGCTCTCCCGTTTAATATTTATGTAGTTTGACAATTTTAAGCCTTTTTTTCACTTTTATGATGGGGCACTTTTTTATCAGTCACTTTTATCCGTTTTAACCATAGGCGGGATATTACTCAATTCAATTTTGCATTTAAGCAGTTTTAGTTAAATAATAAACATTGAGACATTCATGTCATGTATAGTATGTCGCCAAATGATATATTTTTCAGTCATCTACTAAAGAGGAACTAGTGTTATAACTATATCAATGTTCGTTTTTAACAAATGTATTTATACAATTAATTGTAATATGAAGTATTTCCTTTATGTCTATGGAGATGGTTTAGCACTTGCACTTTAAATAGCGGTGATATTGCCTAAGCTTGTGTCATGTGATCAAGGCCGCTTGGTCGGCTGAAACGCGTCATGGCAGACTTTGGTGAATAAAACAAAATTGCAGCACTTACTTGGGTCCACGCTCGTTTCTTCGACAAGGTTGGAGCAGTGACGGGGTGTTTGGATATATATATATATATATATATATATATATATATATATATATCCACAAGAAAAACGCTCAACGATTGAGGCGCCACACACGTAGGTGTTTGAACCTTTTTATTGGCAGGTTGCAGGGGGACCAGCATCACCTCCACAGCAGAGGTAATAACCAAACGCATTTCGGGCTTCCAAGCCCTTGTTCACTGGTGTCCGAAAGGAGGCACAGCTGCAAAGTCTCGCGCCGCACTCGCAGCGATTAGATATAGTCCCGCCCTCTGGGCGTGCACCGCAACTGCATTATGGTCTTTGTAGTGTGCATGTTTATCTGGTCCATAGTGAAATGCAGCAATGCCTCCCAATTTACTTAGAATCCTTTAGTAGGTTGCTGTAAGTATATATACTTATGAAAATCGAATGCCCGGTACTACCTACATTCTACCACCTGCCAAGGTACACAAAGACTTGAACAATCCTCCAGGCCACCCAATCGTCTCCTCGTTAGGAAGTCTATTGGAGAAAGCCTCCATTTATGTTGATTCTTTTTTGTTTCCCATCGTAAAGGACCTCAGTTCATTTATTCTGGACACAACAGATTTTATTCGCCAAATCCAGAGTATTACTTGGGACAAGGATCTACTGTTAATTACTCTGGACATAACAAGCCTCTATACTAGTATTATACACTCTCAAGGCTTGGCTGCTCTGGAATTTTCTCTAAAAACAAGAGCTTTGAAATTCCAGGAACATAACAAAATGCTATTACAAATAGTATCATTCTGTCTACATAATAACATCTTCCTTTTTGTAGGGGAATTGTATCTGCAGACACAGGGGACCGCGATGGGCATGTGCTTCGCCCCCAGCTATGCGAATTTATTCGTGGGCTGGTGGGAGAAGCACATGGCCTGGGCGGAAAATAACGAAATTTGGTTGGAGAAGATAGCCCTGTGGACCAGGTACATTGATAACCTGTTTATAGTGTGGAGGGGCACCCGTACAGAGGCAGAAGACTATGTGAGGATCTTGAATGAAAATGAATTCAATCTTAAATTCACGAGCAACATCAGTGAGAGGGAGGTTGCTTTTCTAGATCTTCTAGTCTTCGTTGCAGACAATAAACTGTGCACGAAACTCTATCGTAAACCCACGGCAGGGAACACAGTTTTACATTCTTGGAGCCAGCATCCCCGTAATTTAATTAACAGCATACCATACGGGGAGTTGCTGAGACTCAAACGTAACTGTTCCCGCCCAGATGACTACCAGGAAGCCGCGAAATAGTCCCTGAAGAGATTCACTAACCGGGGCTACATGAGTAAGGTATTGCAGGAAGCGGTGGAAAAGGTCAGCAGTAAGAGTAGAAAGGAGTTACTAATGCACAGGCAAGCTAGCAGGAAGGAAACAGAGGGTGATCAATCAAAAGTGAGGTTGATCATGACCTTCTCGGCAGAGGCACAGAGGATCAGAGACCTAATCCAGAAAAACTGGAATATCCTTCAAACGGATGGCGTCATTGGGAAATTGATTCCAAATAGACCAGATATTACATTCAGGAAGAGCGCCTCCTTGAAGGATATCCTAGTACGAAGTCTCTTCCAGGATAAACCCCATATAAAGCCCATGATCACAGGGTTTTTCCCCTGCACAACTTGCAAGGCATGTAAAAACTGCAAAAAAGTGAAAGACTACGCAGTGCCGGGGAAGAAGGAGAGGAGGCCTATTGACAAGCTGTTGAACTGTAACTCCAATTTCATGGTGTACTGCTTAACCTGCCCTTGCGGGTTGCAGTACATCGGGAGTACGATACATCCGGCGAAAAAGCGAGTTCTTGAACATAAAAGGGCAATTACCAATAAGGATAAAACATATCCTGTGGCGAGGCACTTTTCAAGATTGCATGAGGCCAGGAGTGACAGATTAACGTACTATTGTATTGATCAAATCCCAGCGGTAGAGAGAGGAGGAGACAGAGTTAAATTCCTTAGACAGCTGGAGGCCAAACTCATAGTCGATCTCCGCACCAGGACACCATGGGGGTTAAATCAGGAAGAGGAACTGTGGTCCTTTATCGGATAGGACAATCTGTATTAGACCAGAATGTAGAGTGAACCACCCTGAGAAAATAGTAAGATTGTAAGAGTAGATTCAGGGGCCATATATTGAATACCAGAGGGGTGTCCATGACGGGCGGAATAGGCTCATACAGAGCATGATTGATGTTTCCATCTAACAATGAGATGAGAACAGGGAAAGCCCACGTAAACATGAGTAAAATATTAATGAATTGTTCATTTATTGTGAGGGCTGACATTGATTTATTTATTCATTTGTAATGGTATTAGTGAATTCCGTGTCAAACCAACTTTTCTCTCATTTAGATTGCTTAATTCGCCTTGATTTTGATTAATTGGTATAAATATCCAACTTTTGGAAAAAATAAGAAAGTCATGAACATAGCCCCTGTAGAATGAAATTGTATAGTGTTAAGATGGACGACACCTTTATGAACAAAGGACTGAATCCTTAAGTCCCTTTTTTATGTTTATGTTTTAGTTCCTGCCGTTAACCAATGAGAACATTTATGGTTAAATAGAGTGTCTATGCAGGGAATAACTGACATTGACGAAGGCCAGGAGGCTGAAACGCGTTCGTCAGTTGATCGTGTTTGCTTAAACCATGAAATAAATCATCTTTAATTATGGCCGGAGTGCGCAGCATCTTTGAACTGTGTTTTGCGTGACTACGCAAGTTTCGTCCTCGCGGCTGTGGCACCCGCTGTGTTGGGAGCGGGGAAATTGACGAACATCGTAGAGAAGAGAAAAAAAAAAGATATATATATATCCAGGTCATCGGTCCGCGTAGCACCCGAGCCACTTTCTGACAGCGGGCTGAGGCGGGGTCGCAAGCCCCCAATATTCCAACCAATGTTCGTTTGTAAGTAAAAAACAAACACGCCAGAGCCCTTCGTTCTACTTCAATCGTGATTTATTGGCAAATTACACCCTACGCGTTTCGGAGCAGCGCTCCTTGCTCACGGGTAGTTGGGCGTGCCCACAATGACTTCCTTATAGCATAATCATGTGACATTGAAAAAATAAACATGGAAGACATACTATCGAAATTAATTACATTTCATTTGGCAAGTTGTAAATTCATGATTATTTCAGCCATCGTCAAGTAAAAATAAAAATAAAAATAAATTACTATTTACACCCAAGAATATAATACATGTTATTCGAGTGGTACATCAATTCGGCACCTTACATTTTTCAACATGACAATTACAACTTTATGCAGTGGGTAGTTGTGTGCACGAACAATTCTGCCCAAGTGGGCTAACATTTAAAGGAACATTCACTATAGTGCTTAATTTCCTCAATTCGTTCCGGGCACAATCAAATGCTGAAAATAACTGGTTAAGTACCGTCTATAATTCTAGACGCAAACCATGGATTATGCGCCAAAAAACCCAGAGAACCACCGCCTCAATTCTGCCCCTGTGGGCATACACAAAATTATAGTAGCTGCAACAATGCCTACACAGCAACAAAATATGATCATTCGGTCCGTGAAACCTGCACATTTTATGTGTTTACTTGACAGATATTTTGGCATCCTTTTGCTTTCCACTTGCCAGAAGTTCATTACTTCGGGACCTATATAAAAATAAAAATAAAACAAATCAGACACATAGTCACAAACGTATTAATGCATACATTGCTTCCTCACCCTATATACAATATTTATAAAACTAGTGAAAGTAGTGATAGTGCACAATTAAAAGCAGGCTATTATTAACAACGGCAAGACATAAGATGGAGAGAAGAAATCAGCAGCCTGGTGGGAAGCAGAACACGGGGACAACGCAAGGTAAACTAATGGATACCAAAACGGTCATCAACCTCTCTAACCGCAATTTAACAGACATTGAGACCGAGGTACTATCTATGGGGTTATCCTTCTGTCCCACATTGAATTTTGACTATACACAAGGAAGAATAGATTTGTTCCAATTTACACGTAAACTGAGGTTGAAAAAATGGTTCGAAACCAGGGTGAACACTGTAAGTGAGGTGGTCAACCAAACTCCCAGTAACATTAGTATTGGGGATATTGATGTATTACATACGCTCCATGAATTGGAAGGCAAGCCTGATTTTATCCAGGATCCATATTTGAACTTGATCAATGAAAACATTAGTCTTGATTTATGTCATAGTAGAGGCTTTAAACCCAAGTCCATATTTCTACCTATGATAGCTAACAAAGCTATTGATGTGTTTGAAAAAGGTGTCATTAATGAATTTAAAAAACTGTCTAAGATTAAAATCTATAGAAATTATAATATGTCATATCAACACATGAAAGCCATTGAAAGTTTGAGGAACGACACTGAGATTGTTGTGAAAAAATCAGATAAAGGGGGTAACGTGGTTGTATTGTCTAAAGACAGTTACATTGAGGAAGGCATGAAGCAATTACAGGATACCACTAAATATGTAAAAAGCTCTAAAGCAGAGTATGAGAGAGCTAATGAGACATATCAGAATCGATTGTGGGACTGGAAGGAGAGAGGCTTACTGGAACTTGAGGAATTTAATTTTCTTAAATGTAAGTTCCCCAAGTTACCAGTGCTTTATTTATTGCCAAACTGCACAAGGATGATAAAAATCCTCCCGGGAGGCCTATTGTTTCCTCATGAGGCAGTTGCCTTGAGAACACCTCACGTTATGTCGATCATTTTTTGCAACCCTATGTACAAGAATTACCCTCATTCGTTAAAGATACAGGGGACTTCTTAAAACTGTTAAAAGGGGTTCAGTGGAAGAAGGAATACTTACTACTTAGTTTAGACGTCAATAGTCTCTATACTAATATTCTCCATGACCAAGGCTTACAAGCCTGTAAACACTTTCTCAAAGCGAGATCTATTTCCTACTTCTTTCATACGGAAGTGCTGGCCGAGATGATGTTTATATGTTTAACGCAGAATTATTTTACTTTCAATGGCCAAGTTTTCAAACAAATACTTGGGACTTCGATGTGCACTTGCTTCGCCCCCAGCTTTGCGTGTCTCTACCTGGGCTGGTGGGAGGAGCAAGTGTCCACCAGTCTTGACATTTTTAAAACACATGTGAAGACATGGGCCAGGTACATAGATGATATCTTCTGTATCTGGGATGGCAGTTGGGAAGAGGCTATCAGATTTGTGGAGGAACTCAACAACAATACATTCAATCTCACCTTCACTTGCCATATCCATGAGGAAGAAATGGAATTTCTAGATTTGAAAATTGTGGCAAAAGGAGATAGATTGGAGACAATACTTTAAAGGAAGACGACAGCTGGGAACAGCTTATTACATGCCAAGAGCTGTCATCCCCACAGTCTGATAAACAGTATCCCCCTGGGAGAACTCATAAGGGCTAAACGCAACTGCAGCACTAACGAAGGGTTTGAGGTTGAAAAAATAGAGATGACTAAACGCTTTCTGGCTAGAGGCTATACAGTCAAAAACATAAATCAAGCTTGTAAGTTAGCCACTGAAAGAGACAGAGACAGCCTGCTCATGCCTAAAGCAGGCTAAAGAGATAAATCTACCCACTGAAACCAGTGTGAGATTTATCACTACCTTCCACAATCAGTCTAACGAGGTCCGTGGAGCATTAAGTAAATACTGGAATGTATTAAGAACGGCTGCGGACCTGATCAAACATGTCAGAGATTATCCTCAGATTACATTCCGCAAGGCTAGATCCCTAAGAGATAGTATCTGCAGCACCTTAACCAACAATGAAGTGAATCGCAGCACGATACAAGGGTTTTTTACGTGCCGTAGCTGCAAAGCTTGCAAGCACAGCACAAACTGTAAAGAGGTTAAATTATCCAAGGATCTGGCCCCCTTCAGGATTAAGAAACATCTATCTTGCAATTCGGATTATGTCGTTTACGCCCTCAGGTGCCCATGTGAGATATACTATATTGGTAGTACCATTCATAAAGCCAAAAAGCGGGTATTGGAGTACCTGAGGGCGATCAAACATAATGACAAACAATATCCAATTGCAAGACATTTTAAAGATGCACACAATCAGAACAGTGCCTGCTGTCATTCTGTGTATTAGAGAGGATTCCTATATGTGAAAGGGGAGGTGACAGGGTGCAGGAACTGAGGAGACGAGAGTCCAAAATGATTATTCAATACGGCACCATGTACCCAGCTGGACACAATAATGACGAGGCACTCTCAGTACACTTGGAGTGAATAAATCAGCTTTTTTTAATGAAGACCTGACCAACACGTATGAAGGCATTACAGGAGTATTAATAATAGCCTGCTTTTAATTGTGCACTATCACTACTTTCATTAGTTTTATAAATATTGTATATAGGGTGAGGAAGCAATGTATGCATTAATACGTTTGTGACTATGTGTCTGATTTGTTTTATTTTTATATAGGTCCCGAAGTAATGAATTTCTGGCAAGTGGAAAGCAAAAGGATGCCAAAATATCTGTCAAGTAAACACATAAAATGTGCAGGTTTCACGGACCGAATGATCATATTTTGTTGCTGTGTAGGCATTGTTGCAGCTACTATAATTTTGTGTATGCCGACAGGGGCAGAATTGAGGCGGTGGTTCTCTGGGTTTTTTGGCGCATAATCCATGGTTTGCGTCTAGAATGATAGACGGTACTTAACCAGTTATTTTCAGCATTTGATTGTGCCCGGAACGAATTGAGGAAACTAAGCACTATAGTGAATGTTCCTTTAAATGTTAGCCCACTTGGGCAGAATTGTTCGTGCACACAACTACCCACTGCATAAAGTTGTAATTGTCATGTTGAAAAATGTAAGGTGCCGAATTGATGTACCACTCGAATAACATGTATTATATTCTTGGGTGTAAATAGTAATTTATTTTTATTTTTATTTTTACTTGACGATGGCTGAAATAATCATGAATTTACAACTTGCCAAACGAAATGTAATTAATTTCGGGAGTATGTCTTCCATGTTTATTTTTTCAATGTCACATGATTATGCTATAAGGAAGTCATTGTGGGCACGCCCAACTACCCGTGAGCAAGGAGCGCTGCTCCGAAACGCGTAGGGTGTAATTTGCCAATAAATCACGATTGCAGTAGAACGAAGGGCTCTGGCGTGTTTATTTTTTACTTACAAACAAACATTGGTTGGCATATATATATATATATATGAAGAAACCAAACTCCTGGCTCCCCGGATACACGGCGAGGAAAACATATATATATATATATATATTATCCACCAATTTGCCCAAGCATGCCCGGCTGCACTCGACTGCTGTTAGAAGTTTATTAACCTGGCGGCCAGCTAATTCATGCCAGATTTAAAGTCTCGATGCCCGACGCGTTTCGAAGTATTAACTTCTTCCTCATGGGCGGCTGCATAAAGGTCATCAGGAAAACCAGCATGCCATTTATATATATCTTGTCCCGCCCTTAGTGGGTGTGGCTTAGTGCCCAGGAGCATGCTGGAACATGTAGTTACCCTCAGTGGGTTCCGTCGGCCTCATGGCAGCAGTTGTCTTCATACCCTCAGCAGGGCTCCGGTTAGAATGCTGGTCCTTTTGTGCCCCAACAGCAGTGCCATATCGGTGAGGAATCGTTCCCACCACAGCCTCTCTTTGTGTCCTGAGATGGTGCAAGCCGGCGCAGCAGGGCTGCCGCGTATAGATTATCCACCAATTTGCCCAAGCATGCCCGGCTGCACTCGACTGCTGTTTGAAGTTTATTAACCTGGCGGCCAGCTAATTTATGCCAGATTTAAAGTCTCGATGCCCGACGCGTTTCGAACTATTAACTTCTTCCTCATGGGCCGCTGCATAAAGGTCATCAGGAAAACCAGCATGCCATTTATATATATCTTGTCCCGCCCTTAGTGGGTGTGGCTTAGTGCCCAGGAGCATGCTGGAACATGTAGTTACCCTCAGTGGGTTCCGTCTGCCTCATGGCAGCACTTGTCTTCATACCCTCAGCAGGGCTCCGGTTAGAATGCTGGTCCATTTGTGCCCCAACAGCAGTGCAAGCCGGCGCAGCAGGGCTGCCGCGTATAGATTATCCATGATGCCGACGGAACCCACATGTTCCAGCATGCTCCTGGGCACTAACAGCAGTCGAGTGCAGCCGGGCATGCTTGGGCAAATTGGTGGATAATCTATACGCGGCAGCCCTGCCGCGCCGGCTTGCACCATCTCAGGACACAAAGAGAGGCTGTGGTGGGAACGATTCCTCACCGATATGGCACTGCTAAAAATAATTGTGTTTCCATTGTTAATTCCCTTAGGAATTTTAGACACAACTTCAGCCCAAACCTCTGAACGGAATTACACCAAATTTGGCAGAAAGGTAGCTATTGGTCCAGAAAGTGTCCTTATTGTAAATTAGTGTAAATCTGTTCAGTAGATTGGGATATATTAAAGGAAAAACAAATTTGGATAGCTAGGGACGTGAAGGCTCCACGAACCCTCACGATCTCGTGCTGAGATCTGATTGGCTGCCAACACTTCAACCAGGAAGAGAAATGAAACGTGGGCAGGGTAGGAAAACCCTGAACCCCTAGCCTCAGTACAGGGGTCCTTCTAGGACCATGGCAGGGCAAAAAACCATTAAAAAAAAATGTTGCCATGAAATTGGAACGGAGTCACAAATGCGTGGCAACATTTTTTTAACAAGTGCAGTCTTCCACGCTTGTTTAGAGTGTATAGGGCCCAGTCTGGGGGCAGATTAGGATATAGAGCAGCGCTGTGTACCCCAGAATGCAGCCGTGTGCAGTGAGTCTGCCAGCGCTCTTGTGCCGGGGTGAATCCCCCCGGTCTGCAGAGAGGCCCTGTGGAGAGTGGATGGTCACAGAGAAGTGGTTGTTCGTTGCAAAGATCTCCACACTTAATGTCAAAGTTGGTGAGTGTCGATGAATGGGGTTTTGAGGAGGGGTAACATCATCATGTTCTGCTAGCACTCCGATTTTGGGATCTCTGGCACCAGGAAACTCGTAAGATGTATCTTATTGCACATCAATTTCATCTTTGATTTGGGGTGAGTAGTCGTCTCTCCGTCTTTTAAATACTTTTGATTATGAAAATAAGGGTCATTGCTTTCTGAGTGGTAGGACGAAAGAGCTAGATCAGTGTTTAAAGAGGTGAACTCAACCTCTTGTCACTGGGCTCTAAAGCTTAACACCTAACTAGACCCAAGATGCCTCTTTCACGTCAAAGGGTTGTTCCAGCCTGGGTGATGCTAAGCACCTTCATGGGTCTGGACTGGCCTCATCCTCGGGCCCCTCAAAGTCAAAACGCTCCAGATGAGGGGGGACGGCGTTGGGGATTCACACGACGCTGGAAGCATTGTCTTAGCGCATCCACAGGCAACACTTGAACCACAGTTTAAAAAAGAAATGCTTCTCTGAAGGTGTTTGAAGTAGCGCACACCAAGCTGAAGGAAGCTCGGAGCGCTTTTCAGAGAGAGAGCACTGTCTCCTTGGCAGAGGGGCACCTCAAACACAGGTTGTTGTTTCTTTACAGGAGGATCCATGTGCTCCCGCTGAGACCAAATCACAGATTCAGCTGTGTTATACTGAGCTATGTAGCACATATTTACAATCTGAGGGCTGATGTGCTCCGAATCACACCTTTTATGACCACTTGCTGTAGCCAGGATTAGAACCTCACACTGCAGGTCCCAAGATTTTCTGCCTTGGTCGTCCTCCGCAGGCATGAGTCAAACTCTAAACTGAACAGCATTTTATCTCCCAATTGAATGTCTGAATATATGTTATAGTTTCTGACAAAAGCCGAGCTGCTCTAGTAGTAAAAAGCAATGCTACTACATCAACCCACCCTCGAGGCGCTAACCTTGCCGATGTGTGGTACCACATGCTGCGCTACATGAGAGACGGCCTGGGGACTCGGCTGGCCTTAATGTGCTGGTGGGTACTGCACGATGCCTTGTGTCAGTGGACAGACTCCCCGAGCCAAGGGGCTGAGAGAAAGAAGTGGGCTGATTGGGACATTGAGGGCTGTGGAACCGAATCTCCATCCCGGCTTCTCATCTTGACAGCGTGAACTTAGGCAGATTAGAGTATCTCTGTGTAACCTTTGCTTCCTTATGTGTTTAGAAACAGATGACACATACGTCTTAGGTGCTACAACAGTCATGAGTGTGGGCAGCGTACAAGAGGCATTGGAAGAGGTGCAGGTCATCAGTGATGAGGTCATTTTATCGTACCACCTTCAAATGTACCCGGACTTGCATGCCCACATCACACCACAGCACTCGCTTCTTAAACACGGTACGTATAACACCTACTCACACCCAAAGAACAATAACCATCCAACGCCAATAAATACCGTGCACATCCTTGTTAGCGCTTTATATTCATGTTATTGTGTTTAAGCGCTGTATATGCAGCTGAAACCACTTTCTGTACGTAGACGGGGCACATATATTCAATTATGATTCTGTTTCTAAGTAATGCTCTCTGTTACATTATATGTTAGGCATAGCTTTAATGTTAGCGCGTGGACTTTGTAATCCTGCGCATTCGAAATGTTATTTTCCATAAATTTTCTGGGAATTATATTTTTTCTGTCAGTTTCTTTGCATAAAATGTTGAGCTCGGTTAGAAGGAATCAATCCAGTGTCCGAGAAATTTGTACTCAGACCATGGTTCTCTACGTTATACTGCCTCGGTGATGACGACACCAGGAGGCCAATTAATTTAGGGGGATATTCTCAAGAACGTGCGATAATCATCGCCAAAATAGGTTAACGCAATTTTTCACATCGCCGTCTATCGCGGGAAAATAACTCTGTGTTAACGTCTTGTTCTCAACACGGCGGTAACATGCGATAGTTTCCCGATAACGCGTAAAATAACCGGGACGGCGATAAAAATCTAAAGCCTAACTTGAAAAAAGTTGCGATGGGCCCAACTGCGATAAAAAATCCAGCGATAAGCAGTGCCAGGCCTGCAAGTCCCACAAGTCAGGCGGGAAAAACCACTATAAAAGCGGCAACAAAAAACACAAACAACTGCGAAGCACCATGGAGGTAGCCGGAGCAAGTACAGAGGACAACCAGAACCCCACAAGCCCCACGGAGGACCAGCCTGGGACCTCGGGGTCAGGGAAGGGCAAGGAGAAGAAGAAGAGGAACCCGCCTTTCAGTACGCAGGAAAACCAGATCCTCATTACGGAGGTGATAGAACACCACCACCAACTGTTCATCACCTCCACTGTGTCATTGGCATCTAAAAATACTATATGGCAGTCCATCTTGGCCAAGGTGAATGCAGTCTGAGTGAAGAGAAGGGAAGTGGATGACTGCAAGAAGCGCTGGACTGATGTGAAGCGCAAAACCAAGCTGGAACTCGCAGCCAACCTGAAAGCAGCAATACAGACTGGAGGTGGGAGTCCAGCGACACACCAGGAGCTGGATGAGATGGAGGAAATGGTGACCCGAGTCATCATTGGGAGACGGTGGCAGGAGTTGGGGGACCGGACACTGCACAACATGACCTGAGCCAGCAGCAACAGGGTGAGTAACGACCAGGGACTGGGGAGACGGGGGGAGATGGGCACAATGGCACACATGCACAATTAAGTATAGCACATCTGCAGACAAACCATGCCCAAGAGTCACAACTCCGACCAAGAGCCCAATTTACCCAAGTCTGCAATATCTCAGCACTGTATAAGCACAGAAGTGAAAGGCACACCGCCTGAAAGGGATAAGGGCCAGCAAAATCAGAGCTGAAGGGGCAACACACCCACAATGCAGCACACACACATAAGAATCAGAGCACCTCAACATTGACAACAATGTGGTACAAACTGCAACACCTTCACAACAGAACAGAAGACACAACTGCTGCCGCTTGTGTGTAGAAAATAGTCATTCGCATTTGGCATAGCAGGAAACTGTGAGATGATAATGTACAAGTACAACTTCACATCCCTGATGCTGTAGAAATATCAACTGTCCCGCACCAAATAGGCATCTCCTCACAAACAGTCACAATGTACATTGTCATGCAGTCTGTAAGTAAACTTGTACAATGCGTGAACATACATGTGAACACAATGTCAATCTGCATCTCCCCTTCACATTGCAGAGGGAGAATCAACACCTCCTGCAGAGCAGACCCAACAACTCAGCACTGATGATGAAGAGGACCTCCCCAACATCGACACCGACGCCTGTCAACAGCTCACGGACAGCTTCGGCACCCCACCTCCAGGAGCAGGGCAGCCCAGCTGCATCGAGGAGACCCCACCCACTGCACAGACCACACAGCAGGAAGCACCCACCACCACGCTGTCTCCCAGGACCCCCACGACCAACACATGGCATTCCAACGCCGTGTGTTAGGGTGCCAGGAGAAGATGGATGATCAGCTGCGGGTGGGGTTCGACCTCATGGCAGCCAAACTAGATGCCATACGTGGGTGTCTAAGTCCCATCAGGGAAGACTTACAGTCCCTAACGGACACCCACTGTCCGCTCCATGCTCTCCAACAATCCATGGCTGACATCGCTGGAGTCATGACTCTGAGCCAAGAACAACTGTCTAGTCAGAGTGGCTCCAGCGATGTCAGCCGGGAGTTGGGACACATAAGGAGAATGATGGAGAGCTTGGAGCGGATGCAGGCGGAAAGAATGTTTGTCACGGCTGCACACCAGCGAGATGTAGCTGTGATCTTCCATGCCCTGCAGATCCTCGTCATGGCATTGCCACAACAAGGCCTGGTGCGGATGAATGCTGCTGCTACTACTCCATCCACATCTCCGCCCCCTGAAGTGTCAGTGCCACACAGGGCGGCAGACATTCCACCTCCGACCCCTGATGTGTCAGTGCCACACAGTGATGCAGACTAAACACCACCACCCACATGTGAGGCACCTGACACATCAGAGGACGAAGGTGATGATGAATCTGGCTTTGTGGTAAGAATGAAGTGGTAGCATTCATCTCCGCCATATGGCCTGTTTCAGCTTGGTTCTGCCCTCTGCATCATGCCCTGGAATAACACCTTCCACTGTCCCCCGATACACTCAGCGACACTCACCTTGGACCTCGACATGGAATGCCATATCCCATATCCCATATCTTGTTTGGTTACCAATGACACAGCAATCACACTGCGGACTGAAGTCTTCCTCTTCCGATGAACTTGTCAATCCCTAATTCAAACAGATGTGTCATGGCTATGATCAATCAAGTATGAAAGTATGGATGAATGTAGGGACAGTGATTCCACAAAAAGGTACTCCCTGGGTAATGCTATCAATGTGCATGTATGGCCCTGACCCAGATCGGCAGTGAGACACACATTGTGATTCAAATCAACACTCATCACAGTTGAATACAAGTGAAGGTGCGTAGACTTTATTAGCATATGCATGTCAGTACGGGCAAGATAAGTGCCACAACATGCAGACCAATGCAGCAGTATGTCAGAATTTTGGAAGGTTGCCAAGCGCCGCAGTCCACTCCGGGGGAGTGTCTCACCTTTCACAGGTGTGTGTTAAACCGAGTTGTTGTCCGCTCATGTATTCGGAGTCCAGGCGAATGCAGCCATGTCCACTGTTGTCGTGGGATATGTGACCAGATCTCCAAGATGCAACAAGGTGTTGGGACATATGCAATGGGTTCCAATCTGTTGTGGCTGCAGGTACGTAGTTACTCGTCCATGAAAGCGATTTCAGCTTCGTAGGCTATCATTTCCAACATGAGGTCATTGTCGACTTCATCAAACAGGATGGCGAGGCAATCCATTAGCAGGTCCGGACAGATGTGCTGCGTCCACCCCCTTTCACCAATTAGCACTACAGCCCAATAGGGGAGCGGTTCAATGTGGTCACTGCACACGAGGAGTTGTGCAATGTCCCAGGTCCAGCTGCCAGCATGTATGCCAAGTATCGAGGCATCCCATAAATGGGTATCATGGTGACACTCCTGGTCGTGGGCCAACAGGGGGTGCAAACACATGTCAAAATCCAGTTCAGCTACCGTCCTGTTGGATAGGCAGACATCCATGGACCACTCGAATATGCACGATCGACAATGCAACACAGGCTGAACGCAGGTGACGTTGGCAAGGCGGAAGCTTAGCCAGTAACTGATCCGCAGCACTGCCAATGGCAGTGCCCCCAGTAAATGAAGTATACGTGCACGGTACAGTTCCACGTGACAGGGGTTGTGCATGTGTCCGAGATGTTCTGCCATTGCGTTAGTGGCTCTGGTTGAAGCGGCACTGTTCTGACCTGCGCCAGTTCTGTGAATGAAATGCCACAGCTCGGATCAATGAGTTCTTTTAGTGTGCAACGGTTGTACGCCTGGGATGGTGTGGGAGTAAGTGTGAAGGCCATTCCATGCAAGATAACTTCGAGCAAGGACTTCTGTGTGTGGGGTGTGTATACGTTGGTCTTTCGTCAGGTTGTGCATAGTGTGGGAGTCGTCATCAGCTGCTATAGTATCTGTCCGGGGGTGCCGGGCACATGCAATTCCGAGGTCGGAGGTGCAGATGTGCTTCCGCCTGATAGCTCAGACAAAGGAGCTTTCATCCCTAATGTTAGTTTGTCATCTGCTTGCATTCAGGAAATGTGATGTGGTTTGTTGGGGGTGGGGTGGGATGTGTGCGACTTTGGGATTCATGTTTGACATGTCTTGCATGTGGCAAATGAGCGGCATCACTGTGTGTTACTTTGCCTCACAGCTGCTCCTCCCTCCCCCGAGCCTATTTACTTGTGTGAGCTGCGCGGTTGCATCACTTGCACTCCTATGGCACACCATTGTCATGCCTGGCTGCGCATGTCCACAAGCCTGACAACGACACTGTGATGGTGGCCGTTGAAGGTCGGCGGCCACGTGAGTGTAGGCCTATGGTAAGGATAGGGCGGACACAGATGTAGAGTTCGTGCCTGGCTGTACTCGCGCTGCGATTAGGGCTAGGCATTTGGCTCATGCTGCGGCAATACAGATACACACAACACTTGGCATGTATGAGCCAAGACCCCGAGCGGTCTTGCGCTCCTTCATTTCTCCGTTCGTGCAAGCCCGCCCTCCGGGTGCATGCTACATTGCAACATTGTCGATTGCGGGCCGGGGGGCGCAGACACACGCATTAGTCACTTCCTTGTCCAGGCCAGCACAGAACCATGCCCAGAGCCCCTGGCAAATTCTTCACACCCCTACGCTGGACTGGCGTACGCCGGCCCAGCCCACTCCGCTTACGCTTACAGGGGGGACGACAAAGCTACATGTCCAAGGTCTTACCCACTGCCTGAGGTCCACAGCACAATGTAATGTGGTAGGGCCCTGGGCCATCATGCATACATAATGACCACACGGACACACTTAGATAGATAGTGGAACTGGCTACGGGCACGTGCGCCCGGCCTATTTTATTACCAGGGTCACATGTCCAGTGACGCCTGTGCTGGATGGGTGTGGGGTGAGTGTAAGCCAGCCCTCAGGGAGTGGTTGGTGCTGGCAACAACTAGAACAGTGATCATCGGTTCACACACACAAGACTCAATCATGAAGGGTCCATGACTTGCAGTGCACTGAGGTAGGGGCACCAGATCTGACATCACACACACAAGATTAAATCATAAAGGGTCCATGACTTGCAGTGCACTGAGGTAGGGGCACCAGATCTGGAATCACACACACAAGATTCAAACATAAAGGGTCCATGACTTGTGGTGCACTGAGTTAGTGGCACCTGAAGCGCTCAGCGGGTGTGCAGCCTGCGATGATGTGTCGTCCGGGCGGGCCGCACTGGAAGCAATGTCTGTTGCCTACTGGACTGCGCCATAAATAAATCAAGACTCAATTTGAATTGGGGGACCTGCCGACCGCAGTGTGGGCCACAGACAGTAGTCAGCACACACATAACTCCGCTGTGCTGTGCCGCTGGGTGCGCTGGGGGCCAGTGTCGCGGGAGCCATCGATCGGCTGAGGAGGCTGGCGGTCATGGCGGCGGACTCGTGGCAGGGTGAGGGGCGCCGCCCTGGCAGATGCGTTGGCCATCCCGGAAGTGAACCACGCCCAGAGCCCCAGCCTATTTATTTACACTCCTACGCTGGACTGGCGTACGCCGGCCCAGCCCACTCCGCTTACACTTACAGGGGGGGACGACACAGCTACGTGACCGAGGTCTTCCCCACTGCCTGAGGTAACATGGTTGCGTCCACTGTCCACAACACTACAATCACCAGCAGTATATGTCCACATGGACATGTCTGTGCTCTGCATACTGAAGTCTGTCCAGCACATCACCGCCACACTTGGCATTGTGTACATTCTTTTTCATGAGTGACTTGCCTCCTTCACACATACTTGGTTCCCACCTCTCCCCACATTCTGCAATTGTGTGGCTGAGGGACCATGCCGTTTTGGAAGGTCAGATGTCTTCTTCTGCGCTGCCTAGGTGGTAGTCCTGGGGGGGTTCCGGGGGGGAGGGGGTCCTGAGGGTGGTGGCGGTGGGTGTTGTGGCCCTCTTGGGTCTTCAAGCTGCATGATCATTGGCTCCATGGCATCTGTTGGTCTTTAGATGTGGCTCTGGGCTGGGCTCCCTTTCATACTGCAGGTTGTCATCCTGCTTAACACCACTAAAAGGCAGGTGTTAAATCCCTGCTGCTAACGCGCCTTTTCGCCTGTTTTTGGATCGCTTCGCCGATCTGGCTGGTCGTTGGGAATATCGCGAAGTGGTGTTTTCATGTGTTTTTGCACGGGAACGCCTACTCTACATATCATTAGCGTTAGTTGTCGCTCTCATCCGTGGCGATGTTTTTTGCGGCAACTATCGCTGGAAAACTGGCGATATCGGCAGTTTGCACCAGCTTGAGAATAGGGCGATAAATCTATCGCCACTTTTGCGGCGCTAAAGTGCCGATAAATCGGCGATAAGTCCTTGAGAATATGCCCCTAAGTTTGTTAGATGGATGTAGCATATCACTGTAGTACTTTGTTGCATGGCACTCTCAGATTCAGTATCATCTACAGTGACATAACAAGCCATTAAAGTCACACAGTTGTTAATCAGGTATAGTCAACAGACAACTACAACCTTTGACATGACTTTAAGGCGATGCAAGCATGTAAGAGACTTGGATCATTTTGAACATTTACCTACCTTATATTGGTTTGCAATGTTATCGGCTTGATCTCTTGGACTTCTTGACACACACTCCCTGTTGTCATATGTGTACCTGTGGGTTGGGAAAACAATTGGAGAACAATACATGAGTGTGTTTTGTGTGAGTACGCTCTAGAAATGACACTTGCGAGAACACCAGTTACACGCTGTAAGAAATTAGGGTATTGGTTGAGGGGGTTGGAAGCCAGGCAACAACCACAATCCTTGTCAGGGTAAACCACAAAAGTCACTAAATAAAGCTGTGCTTAACCCTCTGGTAGCATGGCACAAAACAGTCAGGCTTAACTTAGAGGCAATGTGTAAAGTATTTATGCAGCACACAAAAAGTAATAAAGTGAAAACCAACACAAGAATATTTCCAAAACAATCTAGAAACATAGAGACTTCTTAATGAACTGAATGAGACCAGAATGACAAAGATCCAAAAAGCAGAACCTGAGATATGCAAAGTCAAAGTTTTAAGTAGATATAGCACTTAAAAGCACAAAGTGTCACTTGTAGTCATCTGGTCGTGCTAGACTGGGGGAAAGTCACATGTTCAAGCCCACTGTGATGGAGCACAGGCTGGATAGCAGGGAGCAGCTTAGTCCCACTGAAAACATTACCGTCTCAAAGTCCAGCGCAAAGAGTTCCATTTGCGATGGAGGAGGTCAC
The DNA here is from genome assembly GCA_963921515.1 of Calotriton arnoldi. Classification (NCBI taxonomy): domain Eukaryota; kingdom Metazoa; phylum Chordata; class Amphibia; order Caudata; family Salamandridae; genus Calotriton; species Calotriton arnoldi. The sequence goes on along the minus strand of CAWUFW010003530.1, from coordinate 288,069 downwards.
GAGAAACGGAAAGCATCATGTCTGGTCGTCACTGTAGTGCAAAGAGCAGGCCAGGTGGTGCTGGCTGTCATCGCTGTAGTGTGAAAAGCTGGTCATACATCGCAGAGAGTTGTTGCTGTGGCTTCGGTTGGCGGTCACCGCAGCTGTCCATGCTGTAGTGGAAAGTGCAGATCTTACGTTGCCTGTCGTCGCTGAAGGTCACTGTAGCGTGAAAAGTCGGGCACACCGGTGCTTCAAGTTGGCAGTTGTCATAAGCGGCAGAGTCTCAGAGTGAATGGGCCTGTTCTCAGTCACAAAGAGCTCAAAACTTCAGGATTTTACCTTTCTATATATGAGGAGCTCAACTGAGGTTCAAGTCTAAAGGGAGTGTGCAGTTCCTGTCTGGATGTGGGGGAAAGACAGGTCTTTCTTCATGATGCCCTCACACACCCCGAGAGGTGTCATGCTTCATCATTGGGCTGTTTGCCCCTCGTCAGGCCGGCGCTGCAATGCCTGACGGGCTCCCGGAATCGGGGCTCTTTATCGGGGATCTTTTGAAGAAGCCGTTAGGTGCGTGCGGGTGTGGGGGCTGGGTAGTGCACGGGGGGTGAGATAAGTAAAATAGGTCAGGAGCAGTCCTAGTAAGATAAAATTTTAATGTATTTGGTAGCTCTAGCCTAGTTAAAAACTGTGCGTGTGCCCCTATGTGGGAATAATGTTCCTAAAGGGCTATCAAAAATGTGAATGGTCAACATGTTTCGTGCCCAGTCTGCCCCTAACGGGTCAAATGGCACTTCATCAGGACCGAGAAAGCTGAGTGTAAAAAGTGCACTACCGTCTGGTATTAAGGTTCTGTGACAAAAATTACCAGATACGGTAGGAATTCCCTAGTAAACTTGTACTGGGGAGTACTGTAGACCTGTGGGAGAAGGGGAAAAGAAGGGAAAGGTAAAACCAAGGAAAAATAAATAAAATAAAAACCAATAGAAGTCAAGGCATAAGCCAGCAGTGTGGCAACATGGTTATGAAAAAACGGTAAATTGTACTGACAACCTGGCAATTACATAATTACACGTTAATTGGCTGTGGTTCAAGCATAGCCAGTGCCTAAACTCATGTGCCTGGCAAGTGGTGAATAAATTAACGCAAGGTTGCGTGAGCATTCATACTCAAACGAATTGAAGGAGATCTGGTGGATATCTCCTGGTTGCAGTGCGATAAAATTTACAGTAAAAGGTGCGTGGAACATCGGATGCCAATAGATACCCAAATGTGGAACAGCACTAGGTGGGGGACGTGCGTAGCCAGGCGAAAACATTGTCGTAATATTCGGATACGATAAATGAGGTCCAAAATGTATCGCAATGGCGGGTAGATGACATGAGCTAATCAAGGTTCTGTGGGAAATTGCCGAACACATGATGCCAAACAATTGATGGACATAATGGACAGGGGCGCTTATGTTAGACAAATGTGCGCGGTTATAGCCGAGCGTGATCTGGACTGCCAGCACGGGGCAATCGTGTTTAGCTGATGTTAGTAAGACAAAAGCCGAATTGGCATTGGCAGCAAGCGGCAAAGTACGTGACAAACACCAAACTTCTTGAACACACATACAAACACACAGTGGTGGCAAACTCACCCCTAGTTACATAGTCTAAGGATGACGGGGATAACCAGAGCACGTCGTTGCTCCGATTGCTGAAAGGAACAAACAGCGGAATCAGACATCTGTAACAGTGGCTAATGCTTACCGGTCATGTTGGACGTGCGAGTGCAGCGTATACTCACAGGTGTAGGCAGTCAACTAACAATCGTCCTACCCTTGCTCCGGGCCCCGTGAAGACAACTTCCGGTACTCTGCTATTTATAGTAGGGTCTAGAGTGTGGAAGCGTGGCGGCCATCTTGGAAGGGGGTTGTTTAAAAACTTTATTGAGAGGACAACCGCTAGTGTGTACAACTAAGAAATAGAATATTGGGTAAATTTGAGCACTAGTAAGGTGTGAAATTACTATTGTAGGCTCAAAATGTGGTTGGTAAATTGCACCATGCGTCAGTGTGTTATCGCTAGCTAATGGATAAGTAAAATCCATGGGTAGAGTATACATGCTAGTAAGAGCTGCTGGGTGAGGGGTGAGGTAAAAACTAAAAGCTAAAATGTCTGAGTTTATGGCTTGCGGTGCAAAATGGGATTATTAAGGGAGGGATATCATCACGGACCAGACGGTCAAATGTCAAGGATAGTAAAGGCGAATCCTGAGTGGACCCTCTTTATTAGACTCAGATGGAGGAGCCTCGACTAGCAGCTCCTCTGGCGATTGGACAACCATCACAAACATGAAACGCCAACTCATGAAAATAATCATGCACGGGGCCATCATGACGGAATACCTACGTGCTAACATAGCACCCAACGGATTGATCGTTAGCAACACCCCAAGAATCTTCCTTGACGATAAACAGTTCAAAGAAGAATGGTCATTGGTGGCGTGGAAATGTACCAGGGATCTACTGGTTCTTATCATCAAAACCGCCAAAAGGTTGGCAGATGAACTCATATTAAGAATCTCCATAGCAGAGGGAGCTTTGAAGGCCAACATCGCCAACGCCGCATTTAAAGCTAAACTGGCCGAAATAACAAAAGAAATCAATGATAATAAGGACTACCTGATGAGACAGAAAGTCACCAAACTTCAGAAGGATATTGCACGATTCAGCAAAGAAAAAATATACCCTTATCTCAAGGATGACTACAAACCTTCAGGAGATGACTACTCTTCAGACGACAGTACAAGCTCACGTCGGAGAACTTACTCCTCAGGCAGCAACTCCAGTACCGATAACCAAGGAGGTTACCAACATAACCAGCAACATAGAATACCACCGAACCCTATGTATGGTTACGGCCCACCACCTTACCAAGGACCAACACCGTTCCAAGGACCGCCAGTGTGGCAATATCCGCCTTACCAAAATGGACCGCCATCACTCTTCGCCCCCTTTCAACCACAACCTTTTTTAGGCAGAGGCTGGGGCAAAGGGCGCGGCAGAAGAAGAAGAGGCGCGCAGAACCAACCCAAACAAGTCCAATGGCAGGATCAGACACCACACAACCCGTTACACTTGGAACTGAGGAGCCACCAGGAGAAGAGAAACTAATTGTGAATCTCTCTGACCAACCGCTCACGGCCACAGAAACTAACATCCTCAAAAAAGGTTTGGGTTTTGTCCCAACCCCGAAAGTGGATCACTTTCGCACCAACTGTGAAATTCAAAATCTATTCAGAAAGATACGCTTAAGCTTAAAAGCAAACTTTGGCAACCAACCGGATTCACCATCAATAGACACAGGCTTACGGAAACCTTCTACTTTCACGCCTAGCATGGTGCCGCCGGAAGTACTTACCTTCGAGAAAGCTGTTCTAAAAGCAATAACAGAGAAACGCTCTGAGGTCAGATTTTCCAACATCACGAATTCTGAAAACGAAGCTATAAAAGCCCTATCAAATGACCCCACCATAACTATAAAAGAGGCAGACAAAGGGGCGCAATCGTCATTATGGCGACCGTAGACTACCGGACAGAATGTCTACGCCAGCTGGAGAATAACAATTACTACACTCCCCTCACCCAAGATCCCACTCTACGCCTACAAACCAGAATAAATTCCATTGTCACAGCGGCTCTCAACCAAGGGTGGATTACTAAGAACGAGGCCGATTTTTTGATAAATCAGAATCCTAGGCTACCCTACTTTTACATCGTGCCCAAAATCCATAAAGGGGTCACTCCACCACCTGGGAGACCTATTGTCTCGGGCATAGGGTCGGTCCTGGAACCTCTATCTAAGTTCTGCGACCATTTTTTCCAACCTTTGGTCTGCAGAACACCCACTTTCCTACAAGACACTAGGGATGTCTTAAGACTCATTGAGACCACCAACTCAGAGGGCCCTCTTCCAGACGTACTGCTTACACTGGACGTGGAGGCCCTCTATACCAACTTTCCACAACTTAACACACTTGAGGTAGTGGAGGAGACACTCCACAGTATTCCCTGGTCTTCACCCACTCCGATCAGCTTTGTCATGGAATGCGCCCACATTGCACTCACTGAGAACTTTATTCAGTTTGAAGAACAATTGTTCCATCAGACGCAGGGCACGTCTATGGGCAGTACCTTTGCCCCGAGTCTGGCATGTCTCTACATGTCAGACTTTGAGGCAAGGTATGTGCTCACGGATTCCAACCCTTTCTCGGATAACGTTCTCCTATGGAGACGTTATATCGATGATATTTTAATATTCTGGAAGGGCCACAAAGACGAGATTCCCAGTTTTCTAATATGGATTAATGACCTTAATCCCTATCTCAAATTCACAGCTAATTGCTCTGAACAGGAACTCCCTTTCCTTGATCTCATGATCATCAAGAAACCGGACAAATTGGATACCATTACATACAAGAAACCCACCGACAGCCATTGCCCTCTCTTGTACCAAAGTTTCCACCCCAAGGCCCTTAGGGAGAATTTACCCTACGGCCAGTTTCTACGTATTCGTAGGAACTGTAGCAACATTGAGTACTACAAAAAAAAAGCCTCAGAACTAAGCAACCACCTGGCTAGGAGACAATACCCTCCTCGCATTATAACTAATGCACAAAAACGAGCACGCAATGCCAACAGGTTAGGCCTCCTTGAAACACAGACCAAACCCGAGAATGATCTCATTACATGTGTTACGACCTACACCCCTGAGTCAAACATGTTAAAAAGGGTCATAAATAAACATTGGAGAATTCTGGGGACAGGAGACCTGACACTTAGCAAACCACGATTTGCCTTTAAAAGAACAGCTAATGTCAAGGATCTTTTGATCAACACTAGACCAAAAAAAACCACATCAACGGCGCCCAACACATTGTGGAATTTACCACCTGTGACTGGACACTATCCTTGTGGCCAATGTGTAGTCTGTCCCTTTACACGAGCCACTAAAACAATCCCACTAACTAACAACTGGACATGGACCCAAAACAAGCACACGAATTGCAATACACGTAATTGTATTTCCCTCATAACATGCCCCTGTCATCGCCAATACATAGGGATGACCACTCACGCTGTGAAGACGAAAATCACTGAACATAGGAGTAATTTTCGTTGTAAAAAAACGAACACTAAAATGTATGCTCACTATGTAGAACAAAATCACACCCCCAATGATCTACAATGGACGGTCCTAGAAGCTTTTCCTACCATCACTAATGAAGCTTTATTCAGGAAGGAACAACGTTGGGTGTTTAAATTGGGAGGACACACTAGGGGACTCAATGATGAAATTCCATGGGCAGAACTGAACCACTAGGGCCCATTCCTACCATCCCCCCTCCTCCGCTCACTATTCCTGATAGTGCCCCAATACTCGGCACGCTTTACCGTCACCACCAAGACAGGACACTATTGGGTCCGACAGAGGAATTATCGTGCGCAAGCCCCCATTGCTTTGCCTTTACTATCCTTGACATTTGACCGTCTGGTCCGTGATGATATCCCTCCCTTAATAATCCCATTTTGCACCGCAAGCCATAAACTCAGACATTTTAGCTTTTAGTTTTTACCTCACCCCTCACCCAGCAGCTCTTACTAGCATGTATACTCTACCCATGGATTTTACTTATCCATTAGCTAGCGATAACACACTGACGCATGGTGCAATTTACCAACCACATTTTGAGCCTACAATAGTAATTTCACACCTTACTAGTGCTCAAATTTACCCAATATTCTATTTCTTAGTTGTACACACTAGCGGTTGTCCTCTCAATAAAGTTTTTAAACAACCCCCTTCCAAGATGGCCGCCACGCTTCCACACTCTAGACCCTACTATAAATAGCAGAGTACCGGAAGTTGTCTTCACGGGGCCCGGAGCAAGGGTAGGACGATTGTTAGTTGACTGCCTACACCTGTGAGTATACGCTGCACTCGCACGTCCAACATGACCGGTAAGCATTAGCCACTGTTACAGATGTCTGATTCCGCTGTTTGTTCCTTTCAGCAATCGGAGCAACGACGTGCTCTGGTTATCCCCGTCATCCTTAGACTATGTAACTAGGGGTGAGTTTGCCACCACTGTGTGTTTGTATGTGTGTTCAAGAAGTTTGGTGTTTGTCACGTACTTTGCCGCTTGCTGCCAATGCCAATTCGGCTTTTGTCTTACTAACATCAGCTAAACACGATTGCCCCGTGCTGGCAGTCCAGATCACGCTCGGCTATAACCGCGCACATTTGTCTAACATAAGCGCCCCTGTCCATTATGTCCATCAATTGTTTGGCATCATGTGTTCGGCAATTTCCCACAGAACCTTGATTAGCTCATGTCATCTACCCGCCATTGCGATACATTTCGGACCTCATTTATCGTATCCGAATATTACGACAATGTTTTCGCCTGGCTACGCACGTCCCCCACCTAGTGCTGTTCCACAGTTGGGGATCCATTGGCATCCGATGTTCCACGCACCTTTTACTGTAAATTTTATCGCACTGCAACCAGGAGATATCCACCAGATCTCCTTCAATTCGTTTGAGTATGAATGCTCACGCAACCTTGCGTTAATTTATTCACCACTTGCCAGGCACATGAGTTTAGGCACAGGCTATGCTTGAACCACAGCCAATTAACGTGTAATTATGTAATTGCCAGGTTGTTTGTCAGTATAATTTACCGTTTTTTCATAACCATGTTGCCACACTGCTGGCTTATGCTTTGACTTCTATTGGTTTTTATTTTATTTATTTTTCCTTGGTTTTACCTTTCCCTTCTTTTCCCCTTCTCCCACAGGTCTACAGTATTCCCCAGTACAAGTTTACTAGGGAATTCCTACCGTATCTGGTAATTTTTGTCACAGAACCTTAATACCAGACGGTAGTGCACTTTTTACACTCAGCTTTCTCGGTCCTGATGAAGTGCCATTTGACCCGTTAGGGGCAGACTGGGCACGAAACATGTTGACCATTCACATTTTTGATAGCCCTTTAGGAACATTATTCCCACATAGGGGCACACGCACAGTTTTTAACTAGGCTAGAGCTACCTAATACATTAAAATGTTATCTTACTAGGACTGCTCCTGACCTATTTTACTTATCTCACCCCCGTGCACTACCCAGCCCCCACACCCGCACGCACCTAACGGCTTCTTCAAAAGATCCCCGATAAAGAGCCCCGATTCCGGGAGCCCGTCAGGCATTGCAGCGCCGGCCTGACGAGGGGCAAACAGCCCAATGATGAAGCATGACACCTCTCGGGGTGTGTGAGGGCATCATGAAGAAAGACCTGTCTTTCCCCCACATCCAGACAGGAACTGCACACTCCCTTTAGACTTGAGCTTCCTCCGGAGTCCGTGTGCAGGACCTCTAAACTCGGCTCCTTGTCCCCCCTTTGTTACAAGAGCTCAACTGAGGCCCACCAAGGGTCCTGGACCTGGGGAGACAACTCTTGGGGATCAGGAAGTCACTCCATCTGAGTCCAACATGGTTCAGGCAGGTCCAATGGCAGGTCCAGTGCAGCAGGCCAGCTGGACAGTTGCAGGGAGGCCTCTGGAGCTTGTTGTGTCCCTGAAGCTAAGACAAGTGCTCAGCCAACTGACACTTGTAGTCATTCAGGTTAGCCTAGGGTGAAGATAGCAGGTCCAGTCTTCAGAGAGCAAGGCAGTCCTCAATCAGCAAGGCAGTCCTTGGCAGCAGCAGGGCAGCCCTCTGTGGGGCAGGGCAGTCCTTCTTCTGTAATGTCCACAGGTCCAGAAGTGTACTGAAGAGGTGTTCTGAGGGTCCAATATTAATATGTGGTTCTAGCCTTTCAAGTGAAGGAACTCCCTGGTCTACCCTCAGATCTGGTTCTGGAAAGTTCTTCCTTTCCCCTCCCAAGGCTTCAAGAAGGCTGGGGTTGATTTTGCCAGGTCAAATTGGCACTTTAAAAATGCACTACAGGTTGCATCGGCAGGCCTGAGGTACTTTTAAAAAGGCTACTTTAGTGCAGTGGTGGTTCGTCCATAGGGGGCGCAGGGGCGTCGACCCTCTAACAAATTACCCAGACCTGCCTCGTCTCTAATTACTTGCTGTAATGATGTTACACTTTGCTGGGTTTCAAAATAAAATGCAACATCATGCCAGCAACAGAGGGGGCTCCACCGTCCGTTTCGAACTGAGCATGTGTCAGGCGGAAGCTTCCTCAGTCCACCTCGCACATTCACAGTGTAGCAGACATGAAGCTCTTGTCTCGGGCAGTGCAGCATGTCTGCTAATGAGGCTTCGGTGTGGGGCTTGTCACTCTTCATCCCGATATCCTATCAAATGGCAGGATAGAGGAGGACGGCTCGCCTCCAGCCCTATTCTGTCATCTGATATGATACCTGCGTTCCAGGCCAGGAAAAGCAAATAGCTTCCGCTTGTTTAAAATTTCGACTGCCGCGTAATTAGTGGGAGGCAGAAACCTGGAGAAAGAATCACAGTTCGAATGTGATGCCCGAGGTAAAATAATTTGTATTTGAGCACATGCATGATTGTAATTGTGGGGAGCAGGGTGGGACCTCAGAAGAGCTGAGGGAGGAAAGAACTCGAACACGTCATGTTTAAATAAAAATGCATACATGAGAAAACCTACAAGCCAGGTTGTGTATATTATTGTGATATGAATTAAATCACAAGTTACATGACTTTTGTTTTTGTTTGCAAAAACGTTGTGATCATTGTGTTGCTTAAAAACTGTGTGAGTGAGTATGCTTGAGCGTGACTGCTTGTGTGTATCTATGCACGCATGTCTGCGTGTGAGTGCACGTATTTATGTTTGAGCGTGTGCCCGGGCTGAGTGTGTGTATGAGTTAAGAGTGTGTTTGTATCAGTACTTGTGTGTGTAGATCGTGTGTCTGCTCCCTTTCCCTGGCCTGCATTCCCCTTCCTGAGCAAAATTATGGTAACATGAAGCGCCTGACGGGGGATTTTGTATATGGTGCGTCCAGGAGAGACAACCAGGCATGGCCTTGAACCCTCTGTACAGTCAGCTATCTGCTACCCAGGCTTAGTAATCAGATTTTCACCCTCAAGGAAACATCTTTCCTCTGCGCATTCTAGAATTTGCATATTTATAGGGTGTTCTCTCACGAGGTGGAAGTGGAAGCTTTGTGGAGCTCTGTTTTCGACTGCACTCTCTGTTTGCTGTTGCTTTTTATTGCACCTGCAGGACGACAGTTCTAAGCTTTACAACAGCATGTAAAGACAACTTGGAAGGGGCCTTATGCCGTTTCACTCCTTGCAAGTGGCATGTGGGGCCTTGGTGTGCACAGGCACTCAAAATGGATGTGAATGGCATGTATAGAGGATGAAAGGTGCCCAAGCATGAGTTGGCACAAGCCTCCCTACTGGGGTTTGCATTGCGAGATGTGCACTGGAAATAATTTCCCATGCAAGGGAAAACAAGTAATATTGATATAGGTAATCGGTGGCAAATGCTAAGTCCAGTCAGTAGTTTTAGAATGGAAATCTTTCCAATGTACAGATGGCTAATGTAGCCTTTCGTGTTAATATATTATTTTTAAGTGACAGCAAATGGGGTTAAATTACACCTTGGAGACGTGGCAACTTGAAAACCTGCCTTTTTTGTTTTGTTGTTTTGTTTTGTTGTTGTTTGTTGTCGTTTTGTTGTTCTTTTTAAAATAACTTAACACTTGTTCTTTCTAAGGAAATGCTATAATTAATGTTTTAAACTGCCAGTCTGTCTAATTCTAATATCTGTGACGTACTGCAACGTATGCAAGGCCCTGGACGTAATAACGGTAGTTGTAGCTGCAATAGTATCATATGTATTTTGATATTAAAAATGCGTGTATCCGTTTTCTGCAATCTTATTCTCAGTTCCTGTTTACACAGTCAGCCTTTAACACGTTATTATTGTCCCTATGTAAAGCTACCTGGCGGCACTGTGCTTTTTGCACAGTGCAAAACTTCACATTAAAATAAAATTAGCAACAAATTAAAAACACACAGGAACAATTTTTGGAATTATATCAAACTCTGATAGGGCTGAAAGACTTCAAGCTCCCAAAATCAGTGCAGTGCATCAGGGCACTAGGCTATTAATTGGATGGGTTGGGGGGGTTCGTCAGGGGTTACAACTTCGATCTTAAATTTGCGCCTCACCACTTTTCAAATCCACCAGCCGCCACTGCTTTAGTGGGTGGCACAATGAGTACTGTAGGCCCACTAGTAGCATTTAATTTACAGTCTGGTGGAATTGGAGGAATTTGGTAATTCCATGTTATTCTTGTAACACGAAATTACTGATGAATTCTGCCGCTCCGCCAGTGGAATTAACTACTTGAAATGCAGTGTTTTTTTAAACATAGAGGTACTGCACCCTTACATACTCTGCAGTGATGGGGCTGCACCCTTACATACTCTGCAGTGATGGGGCTGCACCGTTACATACTCTGCAGTGATTAAAACTTTTAATCACTGCAGAGTATGCAGGGGGAATGTATGATGATACAACGCGTACCATCACAACGCAGTATCTTACATTGCGGTTTTAACAACGCAAGTTGTTACATTGACTTGGGCTGGAGGGCGCTGGATTTCGGATTAGTGTGAATTACTATTCCAGTGTACGTACAGTAGGGAAGGTGTTGGAATAGTAATTCACACTATTCCTTAGTTTAGAGCGCCCTCCAGTGCAAGTCGATGTAACGAATTTCTTTGTGAAAACCACGATGTAACCATACCGCGTTGTAATGGTTTCGTGGTAAAGGATGTTTCCCACGCAGGGGAGAGAAGTATACAGTGGTTTCTAAACACGGCGGGAAGAGGGAGCAGTCCCTCTAAGTTTAGAAACTACTGGCTGCATATCACTCGGCGCCCTTACATACTCTGCAGTGATTAAAAGCTTTAATCACTGCAGAATATGTAAGGGTGCCCATCTCCCACCCTCAGGAAACATTTGGTCACACTATTTTCTTAGGCAAAATGCATCCACCCATCCATTTTTGGAAAATGGCCGAAAATGCCCAACTCTGCTCCATCGTGGACTTCTGTGGAATCTGACAGAATTTTATTGTAGTTTGAGTGATCCCATGGACTCAAACTCCGCGAGTTCTGCCACCTCTAAGTACATGTAGTACCATATACGAGGGACTTGTAAGTAAATTAAATGTGCCAATCATGTATGAGCTAATGTTATCATGTTTGAGTGAGGGAGCACAAGCACTTTAGCACTGGTTAGCCATGGTAAAGTACACAGAGTCCTAAAAGCCAACAAAGACGGGTTCAACAAAGGAAAAAAGTGAAGGCAAAAAGTTTGGCATGACCCTGCAGAGAGGGCCAGATCCAACACAGGCTATGTGGGACATGCACTACAACAAGTAGTGTGTTAATGATAAACATTGAGGTGCACATGTAGGGGACTGTGCTCTCTGCCTCACATGCCCAACTCATAATCAGCCACCAAGCAGTGACAAAGGGCGTATAAAAATCATATTGGCGTGTGAATAGCCTTGATTCCCCTATCTTGTGTGTTGGCAGAAATGTCATTGCATTGACACCTCCCTGGCTGCTTTATGGAGACGGCTGTGAAGCCCATCTTGTTGCTGCCGTGCCAGAACACCACTAACCTTATGCAGAGGATCCAATGCTTAGTTCAACCTCTCACCACCTCAACCACTGATCACATATACGAAAACAAGAGGACCAGTGGTAAAAGCTGGAAAGGGGAATTTGGATAAGAGAGAAATTGCTCCACTACCTGCTTCGTAACTTGGCTGATCAATGAATGTCTGCTGAATGTAGTGAGTTCCTACAAAAGAAAGAGATATCCTAAATGTGCTGCCTTTCCGATAATTCAACATAATTTGAATTGTAAATAGATACATGAATGATACCTCTGTGTAACCAACTCTCGTTAGTTCGACACGAAAATGCAAATTCACAAAACTGATCCGACAAACAATATCTCCAAAGTTAGGCATGTATATACATTGACCTCTCTATGGTTTTTATAAAAACCTCCAGTGTTATCACTACTAGCTTTCTGATTAAGATGAAAATAGCCTGTAAACTTGGAAGAGATAACCGATCTCAATAATATACTGTTATACCTAAATCTGGCAGTGAGATGTTCCTTCTAAAAACTTTAAAACCTTATGCATGACATTAATCCCAATTTTAACAGTTTGAATATAGTTCAAGTTCAATGTTTGTTTTCACCAACAATATAGATTCAGGATACTTCACTTTGATCCATTCATCAGTACAAACATTCCTTGTAGGCAACTGCCCAGCAAAGGAAAATCTAGAATCAAGTAGCAAGTCCTGGCTGCAGCAACTTTGCAGCAGGATTGCCTACTAAGGACACCATCGACCATGAGGCAGGCTATACCTAGAAATCCAAGATGGCCACCATCTCTCTGCACACATGAGTCTGGCCTACTGAGAATTGAAGTTTACAACTAGTGTGTTGCCACGCAGCATGTCTATCTTGTGTATGTCATCGCAGTCAACAACATATCAGCACCCTGCGGTGACTGCTGATGTCTGCAAGTCAACCAGAGTCAGACCTGACACAACATGCCGGCTATACATCCCGCAGAGCAGTAAGTGGCACATCCAGCCCTGCTTCTTGACATGCTCTTGCCACTACAAGGGTGGTTGCTACTTCTGGCCCTTGCAACGGTGCACGCACGGGCTGAGAAGAGCAAAGGTACTTTTTGAGATGTGAATTTCATGCCTTGTTTAGAGATGTGTATTAACCATCAGGTTTGATGGCACATTTGTATTTGTGTGTTGTGTTGTACGTTTGAAAAGGCCCTTTGTGCTGTGAGTGTCATGCATTCTGTTTGTGAGCATGGTGCGCTTTGCACAGACTGTGATTGTTTGCTGCCACTATTCTTGTGCATCTTACTTGGCCCAATGCTTCTCTTTGAAACAGGTACACTAGGCAGGTTGGAGGCGAGGGCGTACTGCTCCACAGTGGTTGGATCTAGGCCACCAGAAGATACAGCTTCCATCTCTACCCTGGCAAACTTATGCCTCACAGCCCTACTCTCATCTTGCCACTCTTTGTTGATTTTCATCACAGTGGGTACGTCCACCCAATGCTTTCACAGTATCCGTGACAACCATGTCTCCCTCCTCTTCATTAAATGTTGTGTAACATTTGAATTGGATGGTCCGCATCTTCAGATTGCAGAGGCACCCTGGCACCAGGATGAAAGGTGGTTTAAGGGAAAGACGGCAGGGCCCAAGGGGTGGGTTGTATTTATGTTCTTCAGAATTCTGTTGCCGCCTGCTGAGTGTGATTACCATCAGCTGTAGCTGTTTCCTACGTCTCACCATTCGGACAGATGACCAGTGTTTACGTATGATACGTACCATTCCGCCCACACGACATACACTTTGGTTGCACTTTCTACGAGGTACTGGTATGTAATATTACACTTGTAGGTTGTGTGTGTGTTAACACTCCCCTGATTTGCATTGCATGTGCCACGCCGGTATAAGTCTGCATTTACTCATTAAGCTATGTTTATATTTTTTTTCTGGTTACGTTTATTCATACACATGTCAACAGTAGTAGACCTACTTAGCCGTGTGCAGACTGAACACGAGACAGGTCTCTAGTGTGATTTTTATACGTCATAATACGGGCCACTCAATTTAAATCACACGCCCTTTAACTGCAGTACCAAGCTTAGAATTAAAAGGAACTCTGGCAAAAATGGTCAAAGTAGACCGCTCTCTTCCTCGCCTCTGTTTCTTTCTTTCCCGCCATCCATTCTTTCTCTCTCCTTTTCTCGCTCTCTTCTCCCTCTCTCTCCATCTTCTCTTCCTAACCATCCTTTTTAGGTCTCGCCTAGCGATGCAGTGCCATGCGCTGCTCGCGTAAGCGAGATCTATTGTTGCCGACTTGCCTGCGAAGGGGGACAGGACATGTGCACGTGTATGGCAAGTCCTGGACAGGAGATGTGCACGCGTATGGTGTGAGCAGGAGTTGTAATAACGCCGCAAACCGTACGCGTGCACATCATCTGTCTGTGCCGAAGCTTAACAGACAGGAGATGTGCACGTGTACGGCTCGCGGCGTTATCACAACTCCTGCTCACACCATACGCGTGCACATCTCCTGTCCAGGCGCGGCGCGCTTGCATGCACCACTTACCGGCTAATGAATCCTGCTCCGGCCGCATCATGCGGCATTCAAAAAGGCGGGGTGGGCTCCCGCCGGACTTCCTCTACTGCTTGCCAGTGCGGGGTGTGCTCCCGCCTCGCTTGTCCGACACGCGGGGCTCCCTGAGCTCACGGGAGCCCGAGACACTTCCGGACGCGTGCTCCATGCCCCGCCCATGTCCCAGGCATGGTTGCCTGACTTCCGGGTCGCGCTGAGAGCGGCCCGGAGAAGGCTTCCACAACAGCTCGGGCTGCGGCAGCGAAACGCGGGGTGGGCTCATCTGATGAAACAATAAGGTAAGGAAGGCAGGGGATGGGGAGAGGGGCAGGGGTGTGTTAAACAAACAAGCATTTGCAATGCAATAGGTCTCGCATTTACGCGAGTTTGAGCTATTGACATTGCAAATAACAATGCCTTTTATTTTTGTTTTCGTTTTAGAAACATAAATAAAAGGCATTGTCATTTACAATGCAAATAGCTTAAACTTGCGTACCTGCGAGACCTATTGCATTGCAAATGCTTGTTTTCTACCTTACCTCACCCCTCTCTCTCTCTCTCCCTCCCCACCCCTTCCTCCACCCCCATTATCTCTCTCCTTTTGCCCATGCTGTGCTTGTTGACATTCCCTGGGGAGCTGGAGAGAGTGACAGAGGTGCGGCCCGGGCCTTCAAACACAAGCCACCAAAGACTCCAGCCCCCGCGGAAATGCCCAAATGAGTTGAGTCCCCAGAGCGACCCCAATTGATACTTGTTATAGGACGAAGTGCAGCCAGTCAGCACAACAAGGAAAATACAGTATTTGACACCATCGTGATGTAGAATCAAAAAGGAGCAGGTCAGGCCTGCTGTCTATTACGTAATTAATATAATTTAATCAGCAGTCTTGAAATTAATTGACGACATTTTCACTTCAACATATATTTGGGGACTTTTTCCTTAGTCCTACTTTTATGTCTAGTTTGAGAAATTGGGTTACTGTTTGAGGGGGGTGAAACCCTACTCAAGCAACAACCACAATTCTTGTCAGAGTGAAACACAAGCAAACCCCAAATTCACCTGTGCTTTTCCCTCTGGTAGTATAGCACAAAAGCAGTCAGGCTTAACTTAGAAGCAATGTGTAAAGTATTTATGCAGCACACAAACAGTAATAAGGTAAAAACACAGCACAAGAAAAATTTCACACCAATTTAGAAAAATAGTGTACATTTGAATAAATTATTTGGCCCCAAAATGACAAAAATCCAATTAGTAGAACCGGAGAAATGCAATTTAAAAGAGATAAGTAAAAATAGTGCCTAAAACCACAAAGCGCCAACTGTGGTAATCTGGTTGCAGCAAACCTGGACAAACTCACAAGTTTGTGTTGCACAGGTAGTGTTTCAGAATCGTCCTCCAAGAATTGTGTATTAAGCTGTGTCCCCCACCAATTACGTAACGATTCTGAGACGGCGTCAGAAAAATAATGGTTTATCAATGTAGTTTACAGTCTTGTACTGACCCCACTGCAATTCTTCTAAGTACGGTTATACTGAGTGATTGGGGACTTAGGTAGATCAATGTGTACCCTCCCCGGGATGGTGGGCAAAGCGTTCAACAGCTGAATGAAATGCCAGTTCTGGGAACTGGTGAGGTCCTACTCCCTCCTTAGTCATTGAATGTTTTGGAGGAACCATTGGAGATTAGGCCATCTATATAACCAATGCCTCATGTGACCCTTAAAGACCAGCTTATTTCCTCTTTCCCGATAGTGAGGACAGTGTTGCACCAGAGTGGTGCTTAGGAGTGAATGCGTCCCAAAATCTATAATTATAAGGGGTTAAGGGAGGCGGGCTTAAATACAGTTATTTTAAAATCATTCAGTTTATCTCAGCATGGACTTGTTTCTGGAGATGTGGAGACCCGGAAGGTGGCACAGTCCATATGTCATGGGAGTGTCCCATGCGCCGTGATTTCTAGACACAGATCTGGAACCAACTAAAAGGGGAGCTATGGGTGTTTAGGCCGTTGACCGCCCGTTTGGTCCTACTACATACCACCTCAGATTTCCACTCTCTGAAGCTACATGTTATTGGATAGCTCTCAACTGCTTTGTGCGTAGCCAAAACGGTAATTCTGCATCTTTGGAAGAATTCAAGGGCCCCTTCTTTCCAGAATTAGCTGGAAAATATGTACAGTATAGCACAATAGGAGAGACTTATTTATAAGTCGAAGAACAAGTTGCAGACTTTTGATGAGGTCTGGGGCTACTTTCTCAGGAGATAAGGATGTCCTTTCCCTTACGTACAACAGGCACCTCTCGTACACTCCACTTCAACATTGTCCACCTAGAACACTGAATATGTGTTCTGGGCCTCTTCAGAGTCTATCCTTCTTCTTGGTATGAAATATCAGTTGCCCCGATGGGCACTGAGGTTCTTCTTTGAGGTCCCTCGTCACCTTGTCTTAAGCTGGCCGACTTACATGTTTGGGTGTCACAGGAGATACCAGCAATCTGACCTTTGCAATTGTTAGAATGAGCAGGAGCGGAAGAGGGATCTCTTTAGCTCTCAATATTGGGAGAATTTTTCTCCTTTTTTTCCTCCCATAATTTTGCTCTTTTTTTCCTATTCTTTTCACAGATTCTAGTTCATGTGTTTCATATTGTTCACGACTATGTTTGCATTTTTCGGTCTCATAATATGTTGTTCATCACTTGCCGCCCCCGTTGGAGTGCCGAGGCTTGTATAGGTAAATTGCACTGACATTGGAGTATTAGTTGTTGTTAATGCTCTGATTCACACTGTGCCTGATACTTGTACCTTTTGTTGTATATGTGGACCACTTGATGCAAAAATTAATAAAGAATTGCAATACCGAGGATCCATTGCATAGCGGCAGTTCTAATGAGCTGTGAGGGCTGTGATGCTGGCTCACGTTGTGGCTGCGTCATGGTGCATCAGTTCCAAAGAGGCACTGTGGAAGCTGCGTCAGGTTAGCGTCACGCTGCCTCAGTTCTGGTAGAGACCACAGTTGGGCTGGTAGTGCACCTTTAGCCCTGCTTCCAAGGGTCCAGGCCTGAAGGAGCACTAGTTGGGGATTAGGATGTCATAGGGTTTCTGCACATACACAGAGCTATGCACAGGATAATAGGACCCCGGAATACAGTGGTTTGCCTACCATATACCGTAGCACCCAAAACCCCAACCCAACTAGCTTAGCATCCCATTAGCACCAAAGCACCAATGATTGGACAACCCAGAACACGGTATCCCTATCTCAGGACTCGCAGAAACAAGAACACTCTTTCGTCACTCACTCGTACTTGTCCACAATGTGCGTATGAAGAGACACTGGGTAGATTAAAATGTTTATTTCAACTTACGTGCTCTAAGGTACAGTACACGTGTCAGTACTAATAGCATAATACATATGAATAACATAAGCAGCATGGTTACAATTCCATAAAATACAAACGGGGAAAGCATCTCATAAAGCAGTGGATGAATGTCTAAATAACATTACCACCCTCCCCGTGCAGTAAGGTTGTTTATTATAAAATAGAAGACCTCTGGGCTTTGACTAGCGAACCCCCATACCTCAGTCTCTAGATGCAGAATTACATCAGCAGGCAATCATAGCTCTTCTCACTGAAAAGGATTTCTCCAACTGCCCTAAGTGCAAGTAAACTGCAGTCTTAAAAGCACACTAAAATTCTTCATGGCAGTTGCGCCTAATGTTATGTCTAAGCGCGAAGGACGGGCCATATCAGGAGGAACCGAAATACATTGTTATGCGACCTTGTACATGGCGTGCAGTCTGAGCCCAAATCGAACAAGAGAAAAGGTGAAAAACAGAAAATGCAGAGAGCACAAAATAACTTGGCAAGAGCAAAGGGCGAGGGAGCCCTGGCTCAGCGTAACGTGCGCAAAGAAAAGCAGCATGGCAGCCAGGCCTAGGCCAACATAACAAGGCAGGCAACAAACCACAAGACACCCTCCCCTGGACAGTCCATCGGCCAAGACAGAGTTCCACAAGACTGAGCAAAATCTGACAGGGTGAAGGCATAAACCATACGAGGTATGGTACGTGAACCAAAGAGGAAAACAAATCCAGTAGAGCACAGGGAGCGCTCAAACGGCGAAGGACATGTCAATCCATAAAAGTGTAAGTGCAGAAAAACGCAACACCCTCCAAGAGGACATCGTTGGAATTGTCAAAAAACATAGATGCCATCCAATTCATGAGATCAAAAGAGCAAGAATGCTCCTCAGCTGAGAGAGCATCCAAGAGCAATGCGGGACAGCTTGCGTGATAATCGAAATAGCTTTGTTGTAGGAGATCCCGGGCAGCCGCCCAGATATCCCATTGCGCCAAAATCCCCAGTGCAGCCGCACGCGCCATACAGCCGGCAACGGAACAGTCCTGCTCATGGGCCTCTAAGGGACCCATCAACTGAACAAAATCCGGAACAGACAATGACGAATTGGAGAGGCAATAATCCAAGGTCCAGGTGAAAGGACAGCGGATGCAAGTCATTACAGGTTGCACGCAAGTGAAATACGCAAAGCGAAAAGAAAGAGTATATGACACACTTAGTGTCGCCAAAGGTAAGACACCAAAACCAGCCAAAAGGCGCTCACGGAGCAGCTGGAGGCGTTCTGGATCGAGTAGGTCCCATCGGGGAGCAGCCATTGCGTAGAAAACAAATTAATAGCAGGACACCAGCCGCCAAAGCGATAATCAACGGGAAACCGCCAAAGACGCTGGAAAAAATAGAATGAATGAACGCCGGGATGACACCAAAAATAGTTTGGAAGGATGACACCAAGCCAGACCCCACGACCTTAAAAAAATGTACCAGACCCTCAGTGTTAGACGCGTTAAAAATACGATGAATTAACTCCCCAAAATGTTGGGGGAGATTAGTGTTCAAAAGGGCCTGTATTTCACTGTGGGTACTCGCCACCTGGAGAATGAATGTCTCTCGGGCGGACGTGAGCATAACCTTCTCATTCAATAATAGTGCCTTTATTCTGCTCAGCTTATTGAAGTCTGCCTCCATGGTAGGGATGGAAGGCCAAATAGAGATATCAACTTTGCCATGAGGGGGAGGAAAAAGCACATTCTTGCAGCAGACAACCCTGTGCGAAACTGTTACAATGTAAGGAATGCCAGCCTGTAGGCCGCAACAGTTTTCGTTATTCAAAAGTAAATAACTACCATTGGAAAGTAGAGTGAAAGTAGGAGAAATAACAGGAGCAGGAATACCTTTCAACACACAAGCAAGATTAGGAGCGGAAACGCTACATGAGCCATGCAATTTAATGTGTTTACAAATAAGCGAATGACCCATAGTCGAGTCGTAGGACTCCCCCGTGAGAAAGACTTCCTTGCCGTCCCGAAGGCATTTATACATGAAAGGCAAGGACCAGAGTTCATGCAGGAAAGCACTGCTCAAGGGCTGGTAACGGCCCACAGGATAATGTTTCATGCACGAGTCAAATTCAAATAAGGAAAAAGGTAAAGCGATAACCCCATGAACTAGCCACACAGCAGAATCTAGTTCCGCAACAGAGAATGGTAAAGGATCCACCTTCTCGATATGTAACAGAGTGTAAGTTGCATCTTTCATAGACATAAATTGCTGTTTGTCAGTTAAATTAAAAGGCAGAAAAAAGGCAGAGGTGTTCAGAAAATGCCAAGGAACTTTACCCAACTTGAGTGTTTGCAAAGTCCACGCAAACTGCATAACTGAGCGCAATTGATTCTGACCATGATATAACACAGAAACATCATCTTGTACAATATCAACAACAGAGGACACAATATTCTCTAAAGTGTAAATTCGTGAAGACAGGGTATTAATACTATTGTCAACAACAGC
This sequence comes from Calotriton arnoldi, assembly GCA_963921515.1. Classification (NCBI taxonomy): domain Eukaryota; kingdom Metazoa; phylum Chordata; class Amphibia; order Caudata; family Salamandridae; genus Calotriton; species Calotriton arnoldi. The sequence continues at coordinate 268,010 of CAWUFW010003530.1, read as the reverse complement.
AAGCACCTTTTCCAAATTTGCTTGATCTATTTCCCGAAGAAGTGAAGCAGCTTCAATTTGTGACAGCTTCCAGAGTTCATTATACGTTTCATAAATGAATCTCTTAGGTCGGGGGCCACGAGGTCCCAAAACAAAGTCGGACAGATCAATATTGCCTGAAAGGAGGGACAAATGTTGTTTAACAGAATCAAGGGACGAATGTTGCAGCCATTGTTTGCATAATTTACCAACAGAATATGTAGTGACAGTACGGGAATCAGTAAATCTCTGATCAGGCTTATCCTGTGTGTAGCCAGTGCCTGAGCCGTGAAAACGCATTTGGCACGCATTAGATGATATAGGCCATACCAACCAGGGTGACTGATCCAGCTCAGAAACATTAAATGAATTATTCTGTAACAGTGCCTGTAGGGTCGTCAGAGACAGGTTAAAACGTGAGCTATCATTGGGAAAACTCGACAGGGATGGAATTGAGGGCGAGTTTAATTGTTTAGTGGTAGCTAAGCCCCAACACGTAGTCTGATAGATGGAACCATTTAGGAACATAATTTGGGTAGGGATGAGGCAAGCACGGTGCAATGCCTCGGTTCCTTGTACCTGCCATGGCTTGGAGCCCCAAATAGATTTCAAATCTACAGTGTCCTCCCAGTACTCATAACCACCCACAATAAGGCACTCAAAAAGGAACCAGAATAAAGCAATTTGGTGTGTGTTAACATGATTTTCTGAGTTGGTGTGGTATTAAGTCTGAAATAATAGGATGCAGGGTTTGACCGATTAAAATCAGTAAAATAGGTAAACTTATTTCGAAGAGTTTGTGAGCTACCTGGCAAGGGGTTTGGACAATGTTCCCATTGGGTGTAGTTAACAGAACTACGCAGAGCACTTGGCTTATGGAGAAAATGATTACCCCAATGTTGGTAACAATACAAATCGGCATAATTCGCAGAATTCATATATAAATCTTCAGCATTAAAAGATGCATAATATTTTAAATCGGCAAACAATGCTTCAACGGCATGCACATCCCAATCATCAGAATGAATGTTATTTTTTACTACATCACCCATAGAAACACGAAGGACATTAGGTACATTAATAATTTCTGTCGGACCATGGATTTGAAAGTTCACTGCATCCCATACGATGCCATCAGCAACTGGAAAAGCTGAAATGTTCACAAATGTGTGGTCACGCTTCATGATGTGAGACGAGGAATGAGGAGCCAAAGTTCCAGCAACATAGTTCACAGCAGAGCGTTCAGGTAAATAGTGACCATTGATTAGTAGAAAAAACACTGTGACAAAGCCAATGGACATGAACAAAAAAATCAAGAAAAGTACCAACCAGATGTATGTCCAGGGTGGAATCAGGAAATTGTCTCTAAACCAGGATACAAAAATACTGAACTTGGATGGGATTTTTGAAGAGGTGGAATCCGAATCAAAGGAATAACGAGTCGGGCTCAGTGGCGTTGTTGGTTGATGTGCCACCGATTCAGATGCAGGATAGGTATACTCGTCCTCGTCGACGTTGGTAGAGAGTGGGGGATCAATTACAGTTTCAGGCAAATCAACCATCTCAATTACAGCATCAGTGACCGTTCGTGCAGATGGACCACGAACATATGTCCGATAAATGGCAGGACAAGAGACCGCTGGTGTGACACTATTCAGGATCGGCCAGACGCTGTAGCTTGACATTTTCCACTGAGATGTATCTGTTCTCCTTGCGACCAGGAAGCGGTGGTAAAATGACTGTACGTGTTCCCTTCAAGCCCAGAACTGGAACCGGTGCACGAAAAGAGGGGCCGAATTCTTTTTTGTTTTCAACCTTCTCTCGAACCAGTTCTCCAACCTTTGGAAGCCAGCCGGCTACCGGAATCTGCAACGCAGGGTCTGTGGCTGAAGGTAAATGTGCAGTTGAAAGTTTGTCTCGGGCTTCTTGTAAGTCCTGTAACATAGCAGAATGGTTATCTACATCAAACTTGGCGGATTGCGCCGCGATGTCTGGACCCTCAAGGTCAGGCACAAACATTCTTATGCCAAAGAGCATTTCGTATGGGGTCCGCCCACCCAGAGGTCTTCTAGGGAGATTATTAAGTGCACGCTGAACGGTATACAAGTGGGCCAGCCAGTTCCTGCCAGTACCTATAACTCTAGCTGTTAAGGATTGCTTTAAGTCACGGTTCATTCGTTCAACGATAGAGTTGCCCTCAGGCCTATACGGAGACGAAAATTTCACCCGCACCCCAAGCGAAGCCATTGCATCCTTGTAAGCCCTAGAGGCAAACGCCGGACCTTGGTCCGAATGGAAGGTGCCGCATGCGAAAATTCCCACAAAGACACGCAAATCCCTGATTACATTTCGAGCGTCAGCACTACGTTGTGGCCAGACCCAGAGGAACCGTGTGCACGAGTCCACTGCAACTAAGATGTATTTATAGGCAGTGTCTGATGAGAATGGACCGCAGTGATCCAAGTAAACACACCCAAAGGGTCTGTTAGCAATGCAGAGCGAGGTCTGTGGTGGACGTGTTACCGTGGAAGGCTTAATCTGTTGACAAACGTCGCAAGAAAGCACAAAAGCACGGGTGTCTTTATACAACCCACGCCACCAATAACGCTGCTGCAAGATGGAAACCGTAGCTGACACACCAGCATGGGCAGAAGCCATGCCTTCGTGTGCAGCAGATATCAAGGCACTCCTGCGGTCCGCGTTGGGGATCAGCCGATCTCCAACGTCAGGTATTGTTACATAAGGAACCTGTTCGGGACTTAACTGGTAAGAATACTTGGAAGGAAAACCTGTAGGGTAATTATCACCTTCCTTGGTTGCAGCAATAGCTGCTAGAATAACAGAGTCAATTTTAGACATGGACCTAGTAATCGCTGCTACTGAACACGTGACTACTGCTGAACGGGCAGCTTCATCTGCCAGATCGTTACCAATAGCGTGTGCGCCCACCCGCTGATGGCCTAAGGTGTGAACCACCTGTGTGAGGGGCAGACGTTGTTGCAATTCTGCCACTCGAACCCAAAGCATTTTATGCTTTATTGTGCTCCCTTTTGCGTCCTTGTAGTCATTTTTCGACCAGAAAAACAGATTGTCATTGTACGATTGTACACAGTAGAAAGAATCACATACAATAAGAGTGGTCTCATCCTGAGAAGCGAACTCAAGCGCAAGTAGCAATGCATGCAGCTCGGCCAATTGTGCGGTACTATCTCCAAGTGTGCGAGTGTGCACTACAGAGGATTCGAACTTTCCATCTACAAAGGAACCCGCAACAATAGCACATGCAGCTGAATAAGCGTGCTTGGACCCAGTGGCCGGTTGCGCCGAACCATCGGTGTAGATCACACATTTGTAATCCTCAAGCGGCAGTAAAAACAAAGGAGGAGGATGAACGAATTCATACTGCAAAAACTCCTGAGTCTGAAGAGAAGAATCAAAAACAAAAGTGACGTCCGAAGACGTCAAGGATGTAGCCCATTGTATCCAACGGGGATGCATTGCTTTTGAGTTCGGTACACTTGCCTTTGTTACTGCCTCTAGAGCAGGACAGGGTGTCACCACCAGCATACGCTTTCCCTGTGCCAGTGCGCGTTCTTTCAGAATCGCCATTTGCACTGCAGTTAGAACTTTTTCGACAGAGGTAAAGCGCAATTCAGCGGAAGTGTACAAATGCGACTTGTATGCGATTGGTACTGTATCACCTTCATTAAAGGTTAAGTACGTGAAACCCACCGCCCCTGGAATTATTCTAATCACCAGGTTTGTGTGGTTATCACGAGTCAAAAGATATTTAGACTCCAAAAGGTCTGTCTGCAAAGACTGTAGAATTGAGGTATGCTCAGGCAGCCAGCAAGACCTTGAATAAGTAGGTTGTATCAGAGCATACAAAGGCTTGTTACGCTGGGCATATTCGGGAATGTAAGTACGCCCGAAATTCAGGAAACCCAGCAAAGACTGAAGTTTCTTCAGAGTATTTGGGGGGCACAAATGTGCACATTTCTCCAAGAAATGGGGTGCTAAGCCCTTACCTTCGTTATTGAGCTCATAGCCCAAAAACAGAACGGTAAACTCAGCAATGTGTGATTTAGCAAAGTTAAATTTGTAAACCTGCTCCGCAAATTCAAGAATAATGCGGTCCACACGGGACAGATGCGGAAATAATTCGTCGTCTGTCAGATAAATGTCATCAACGTACGAACATGCATCTTGGTCGATGCCGTCTAGCAAAGAGACAACACGGGCGGCGAATACACCCGGACTATTCTTGTAGTCCATGGGTAAACGCCGGAACTGGAATAATTTACCACCGGATGTGAATGCGCTCCATTGGCCACTCTCCGGGGCTAGGTTGTGCGTGTAGAAACCATTGGAAAGGTCAAGTGTCGTTTTGTATTTTTTACGAACAAGACTGTCTACAAGTGCAGAACTATGTGTATTTTGCACCGCAAAGTTCCGACAATGTGTATTTAAATGCCGGTAATCCAAAACTAAGCGGTTCGATCCATCGGGTTTAGAAACCACGAATAGGGGATTGTTCATAGGTGATACGCATGGTTCAATTACTCCCTGATATTCCAACTGTGTCAGAATTTCGGAGACGGGGCCTTTTGCTTGCCGTTTGATGGGATATTGGGGTTGTGGCTGCGGTAGTGATCGCAAAGGTATTACATGGGGAGGTGATTCTTCATCCCAACCCACATGGTTGCGGTATAACGCTGGAGCCAGGTACACAGCCCACTCAGCTGCAAGTGCTTCAGCTTTGTCTTTTGGGACATGTCGTGAAAAGCTTGGAAGGATTACCTCCTCTCCTTTATGTGCAGCAAGAACGAATGGGGGTGGCCAATCCACCTCTGCTAACAAAATGTCATATGAAGAGGTTAGATTTTCCCAAAATATCCCTTTTATTTCACGCGGTATATCACCTTCGATTTGGATGACTATGTTGTAAAGTCTGTCAGGGGGTGCCACTCTGGTGTCAGCTGTCTCTACAGTAATGAATGTTTCAGTTGCTGTCGCCTCCATATGAGGACGTAGCGCCTCCCGCACTATGGTAACTTCCGCGGCGCTGTCTAGGAGGGTCACTGCCCACGTCCAATTCAGGAGCCTCGTTCTCACGGTCTGTGGCATATTTCGCTGTTACAGCGGCAACTTTTTTCTTCTGAAATTGCGGTCGAGAATGGTGAAAGTCTTCTGCTTTCCCTCTGACTTGTTGTCGAGGTTGGTCTCGCTCCTGGGGAGCCTCTCGGCCCCGTCCTCTATCTTGCCGTTCTCCTCCACCAGCCTGTAACGACGTCTGGGCCTGTGAAGAACGAGGAGAACGCGTATCAGAGCTCTGAAACCTATCTGGTGATTTAATTCTCGACCTATCACGTAAATCATAAGTACGTTCAGAAGAAACCGAAACTGGGGAAGCGCCTCTCGACCCCGGCTTCTTTTGTTGCTTACCCTGTTTTTTCTGTCTCCAGCTCTTTTTAGTGAAGACTGGTCTCTCATCCTTCTCAGGTGGAGGTTTAGATTGTGTTAGTTGGGGTTGCGATTGTGTTTGCGTTTTTACAAAAGGCTTGTTGCCCAGGCTATTTCTTCCAATTGTTTTGTAAGCCTGGGTAATAATTTTCGGTAATTCGCGAGGCCTGTCCAATTCTGGGACCAAAGCCAAAGCATTCGCTACTTGAAAGTTCACTGCATCGCCCTTGACATTCGCAAGGATCAGTTCAGCTACTACTTCAAACACTCCCACTAGTCTCATCCCTAATTCCACAGCCGCTTCAGGGCCGTGTTCATCCTGTACTTTTTTAATTACAGAGGGTAGAACCGTCATGGAAGGCGTACCAAAACATTTGGAATATACTGCTGCGAATACCTTACCCCAGTTTTCACATGCTGTCAACTCGGGGATCAAGTCTTTCGGCAAACTTATCGTAAGAATGCGGTGTTTATCCACTGGGGATGTATGTGGAAAAACTGCTTCCAGCTGATCGAATTTCTCTGCAAGCCAATAAGGAAAATCGTCCTTGTTTTGTGGACGTTTGCCCATCACAGAATTTACCATGACAGGACTTATGGTCACTCCGGCTGCAACAGCTGGTTGGCCGGCAACTCCAGGAGCAGCTCCGTGGAGACTGCCAGTAACATATCGCACCAAAGCTCGATGTACTCGCACCAAATCTGCATACATAGGGCGCAGTTCCGCAAGTGTTAGTGCCAGATAACCTGGATGCGGGGTATACCCGGCCAATACAGGCCAAGTGGCCCCCTCAATAGATAAGGGGCCTAAACGAACAGTGGTAGCTGGTTGTGGGAGGGCGCCATTGAACCAAACACGGTGCTGCCAAGCCGTGAGAGGTACTTCAAGATTAGTATAGGGTCGATAGACAGCAGGAACAACAGTGGGTTCATATTCATGAAACAGATTATCACCTGCATCCACTGCCGGAAAAGTGATCCAAGTGTAAAACACTTCAAAGTGGTAAGCCTGGTCGGCTTGAACCACAAAGACCAATTCGACCCCTTCATCTGGGACTCCATACGCCCGTAAGTGTTCTCGGAGTGGTCCTCGACTATGTGCAGCTATTGCTACACCTGCCATTGTGAAACGGAATAATTTGACAACCTAACAGGAAGCACAAAATGGGTTCAGTTAAGTAACCTTTTTTAATAACTTCAAGCTTGAAAGAACCTATAAAACGTTCAATATAGGAGGTACCACCGTCACTTACGCCTCCGGAAGCGTACGTGAGGGTTTTGAGGACAAGCACAAGTACTACTCAAGCGTCTCGCAGATAAGCAGCCCCACGTTGGCCGCGCCATGTCATAGGGTTTCTGCACATACACAGAGCTATGCACAGGATAATAGGACCCCGGAATACAGTGGTTTGCCTACCATATACCGTAGCACCCAAAACCCCAACCCAACTAGCTTAGCATCCCATTAGCACCAAAGCACCAATGATTGGACAACCCAGAACACGGTATCCCTATCTCAGGACTCGCAGAAACAAGAACACTCTTTCGTCACTCACTCGTACTTGTCCACAATGTGCGTATGAAGAGACACTGGGTAGATTAAAATGTTTATTTCAACTTACGTGCTCTAAGGTACAGTACACGTGTCAGTACTAATAGCATAATACATATGAATAACATAAGCAGCATGGTTACAATTCCATAAAATACAAACGGGGAAAGCATCTCATAAAGCAGTGGATGAATGTCTAAATAACATTACCACCCTCCCCGTGCAGTAAGGTTGTTTATTATAAAATAGAAGACCTCTGGGCTTTGACTAGCGAACCCCCATACCTCAGTCTCTAGATGCAGAATTACATCAGCAGGCAATCATAGCTCTTCTCACTGAAAAGGATTTCTCCAACTGCCCTAAGTGCAAGTAAACTGCAGTCTTAAAAGCACACTAAAATTCTTCATGGCAGTTGCGCCTAATGTTATGTCTAAGCGCGAAGGACGGGCCATATCAGGAGGAACCGAAATACATTGTTATGCGACCTTGTACATGGCGTGCAGTCTGAGCCCAAATCGAACAAGAGAAAAGGTGAAAAACAGAAAATGCAGAGAGCACAAAATAACTTGGCAAGAGCAAAGGGCGAGGGAGCCCTGGCTCAGCGTAACGTGCGCAAAGAAAAGCAGCATGGCAGCCAGGCCTAGGCCAACATAACAAGGCAGGCAACAAACCACAAGACAAGGACTCACAGCAGGCAGAGTCCAGATGCAGGCCTCAAGGTGGTTGGAATGTTGTCTGTCCCTGAGGCTCTGATCAGGAGGCCAGCCAAACTAGTCCTTGGAGTCACTCTGTTAGTCCTAGGTTCAAGATGCAGTTCCAGTCCTTCCCACTCAGACAGCAAGGCAGCAGAGCAGCAGAGTAGCAGTGCAGCACGGCAGTCCTTCTTGCAGCAGAGCACTCCTTCTTCTGAGTCTTCCACAGGTCCAGAAGTGTACTGAAGTGTGGGTCTGAGGGTCCTTTTTGTATCATTGGTGCCCACTTTGAAGTTGGAGAAGCTTCTGGAATTTCCCCCAACAGAGTTGTCTGTAATTTCCTGCCTCCCTGCCCTGGTCCAAGTCTTTTTGAGGCACAATAGGCTTGTGTGAAGTCCTTTGTGTGAGTGCTGAGGCAGCTCCCATTGAATTACAAATGTGGTAGGTGACAACTCCACCCCCTCATCCAGCCAGAGATGGCCCATCTTGCCTACACCCAGACTCCATTGTGTGGCTGTCTAGGAGACCTACACAAAGGCTAACTGTTGCCTACACCTAGTCATGTGACCCAGGAACAGGCTGTAGGCACCAAATATTTAGGATAAGAAAATTCCAACTTTCTAAAAGTGGCATTTTCAAAATTGTGACTTAGAATCCAACTTTGCCATTAAAGAGGGTTTTAGATTACAATTCCTCAGACAACAAGCATAACTTTCCTACCTGCTCCCAATCAAAGGTTATCACCTATTAAATATAATAAGGCAACATAATGTTATCCTATGGCAGAGGTAGGCCATGCAGTAATGAAAAATACATTTAGGAGTTTTTCACTACCAGGACATGTAAAACTTAAAAGTCCAACTTTTTAAATCCAATTCACCCTGTCCTTGGGGCTCTTTAAGGCCTACCCTAAGGGTGACTTAAATGTATTAAAAAGCAAGATCTCATCCTGGCAGAAGGTTTATTTTGCCAGGTCAAAATGGCAGTTTAAAACTGCACACAGAGGCTACAATGGCAGGCCTGAGACATATTTAAAAAGGCTACTTACTTGGGTGGCACAATAAGTGCTACAGACCCACTAGTAGCATTTAACTAGTACCACTTTACTAGGGACTTCCAAGTGCACTAAATGTGCCAGTGGGATGTAAGCCAATTTTGCCATGTTTAAAGGAGAGAACACAGGCACCTTAGCACTGGTTAGCAGTGGTAACGTGTGCAGAGTTCTAAGGCCAACAAAAATGAATTCAGCAAAACAGGAGGGTTAAGGCAAATATTTGGGGATGGCCTTGCAGAGAGGGCCCAGTCCAACATCTACAAATTTCCGGCATCACCTTTGTTTACATGTGTGATCTACTGAAAGCATTAGCTGCACAGCCTGTGAATTACTTTTTAAACCTTACAGGTCTAAAGAAAGACCTAAAACCCCAATGTATTAAATGCTGGTTGCAGTACAATACTGTCTTTGGGCAGTATCTGCTCTATGCCCCAGCCAGGTCTTTGCATTTTGATGATGTAGTGACCCACCAACAGAGCACAAAATGGCCTTCTTATGTATTCTCAGAAATGCCATGGTGTATGATTCATTCTCTGAATCTTTGACAGTGGCTATGAAAGCCGACATGGAAGCCTGAAAGTGACAGCAGACCTCCCTTTCTGCATTTGCTATTGAAGTGTTCCAGCATTATTACAGACGACCTTGAGATAACAATTCTAAAAATAAATCTATCATGATAGAGATGTAGCCTTGGCTTCACTATATTGTGGAAAATGTGGAAGAGTACTAATGAAAGGCACTAATAATGCAGTCACAAGTATTAGCAAAACCAACAGGAGTCACATTTTTGGCCTATTGGCTTTGCCAATGCTGTTTGGAGGACTAGGATGTGTGAGGACTTGCACACGCGGAAGTGGGCATCATGGAAAGCAGGGGATGCACGAATTTCTGGTGGTGGAAGCCCACAACGGAGAGAGCAACACAGATTGCTAGGGGGTTGAGGAAATGCAGGGGGACACGAAAGATAGAGAGAGCAACATGGAGCGAGGAATGGGGTGATTTCAGGGGAAGTACACAAGGGAGAGAGCAACATGAATCCTGAGGAGGGGGAATTTGCACTAAGGGAGTATGTGTGGGAGAGAACAACACAGCGTGTGCGGTGGGGGTGTATTTTCTGGGGAGAAGTATAGCAGGAAGAGGGCAACATAGAGCACAGGCTCAAGAGCACACAAGGGAGAGAGAAACATAGAGTGCAAACACAGGGGGCTTGAAGGGTGAAAACATATGAGAGAGAGAACACATGTTGCTGGGAGGAAGTAGCACGAGTAAGAGAGCAACATGAACCACTGGGATGGGTTGGATTTAGGGGGGTAAAAGCACATGACAGAAAAGCAACAGGAGCATAGGGGCAGCGGGGTTTGCAGGAGGGAAGCACTTGAGGGAGAGAGCAACATGGATCATTGGGGATATTTTACAGATGAAGAAGCACATGAAGAACAGAATAACATGGACCACAGGGTGGGGCAGGGCAGCATATGAAAGAGAGAGCAACATGAGGCTCTGGGCCAGGGGAAAGGTTGAAGGAAGCACACTAGGGAGAGAGCTGGAGTGCCTAACCAAAAAGAACAAGCATTAAAAATGCAATAGGTCTCGCCTTTTATTAAGTTAAAGCCATTTGCTTTGCTATACAATACCATTAGCAAAACAAATAGCTTTAACTTAGTCAAAGGCGAGACCTATTGCATTTTCAATGCTTGTTTTATTAAGCACACCATGAGAGTGCATGTGTTTTTGAGCTTTATCCCTCATCTACTTGGCCTTTGTCAACTACCCTCTCCCCACCCCTCTGTTGCTCTCCCTCATGCTGCTTGCTGCTCATGCTCTCTTATGTGCTTCCCCTACCCCCTCACACAATACATGTTATTCATATTTTGTGCTTCTCCTCTGCACCCGTGTTGCTCTATCACTTATGTGCTGCTTTTTTTACTCCTTCTCCCTCTTGCTCTTCCCTCCAGCTCCTATGCTGTCCCTCAATCCCAGCAGTCCTTTTTAGTTATATTTTGTACTTTCAAGCTAAAAAAGCATTTTTTTTATTTACTGATCCAAGTGGCGTCTGCCATCTTTGATTGATAAATAGAAAAAATGGGAAATGGTGCACGTCATTCTAAAGGCGTGCATGCATATTGATGCATGCCTACAGAATGACATGACTGGCAAGAGGGGGCATATCATAGCACCTGTTTTTCTGCCAATGCTGCACAGTAACGGCAAAGCCAATAGCTCCAGAAGACAATACTTATTGTCTTTGGCAAAGCTTGTTTCATAAGAACAGGTGCACCTTAAGCGGAAACCATGCAAGCGTCCCTGCTTCAGAGGACAGGTACAGCTAGGGCAGAAGCAGCACAAGCAGCACACCAGCCTTCTCCATCCCAGGACACATACAAATCAGGCTGCAGCAGTGCAAGCTTTCCTTCCTCGCAGAACAGGCACAGCATGGCTGTAGAAAAGCACGTTGTCATCTGTCACAAAAGGCAGCAAGTACAATCTTCCACTTCCCACAGAACAGATGCAACACGGCAGAACTAGTACAAGCTTTCATCGCTCCCTTAACATGTACAGCTATGGTATGTGTGACATGCAGGTTACAGGCACAGACCGACCTCTGGAGCACTGAGAGGAATGTATAGGTGTATGAGGGAGTAAATATGCACCTTCTGACACCATTCTCACTTAGGTGGTATTCCACGCAGCTTTTTCCTCACAGAGGACCGCACAAGAAAGAAAATATCTCGCTTGTCTGGCACTGAGATAGCTAGGAATCTATGTATGTGTTGGGTACAGGAAAGGCAGAGCCAGAAGTAAAACCTTGCTGAATGGAGGACTTTGTCCCGAAAGAACTCGGTTCCGCAAGTGATTGCCGACATGAAATTAATTCAATTCAGCTGCACAATCAGGGTGGACGTTTCAGCTCCGAGCGTTGTAACGTGCCACTTTAAACTACCTCAAGCTATGCAATAAAACAATGAGCTACTTTCTTCCATAATTTAGTTGGATGTAGTGTGCTGATGCTGTGTTTATTGTAGGAAGACTCATTCTCGAGTCGATATCGCAAAGGGCCACCTTTATAGTTAGAAAACAGTCACAACGTCCAAACCTCCCCCTTATCCACATTATGTTATGCGTCCAGTGTCTGAGCTCAGACTAGCGAGGAAGTAAAAACCCAGCTGTTTAATCAGCTCTTTGTCCTTCAACAATCACAATTATTTACAGCCAATAAGAGTAGGAGAGACAATTTGTAACAGAACAAGGCAACAAGCTAGAAAGCATGAGGGATGTCCAAGAGGCGCATGGGCATTCCTCATTCCCATGCTCATAAACTGAGTAAATTCACACAGTTCTCTTGGGCGTCAGCCATGGGAAGGCAACACAGAATGTAGGCAGTGAACGCCGGAAGCTCCAAGAGGGAAGGGGCTGAGACTGCGAGCTGATGTGCCACAGCTGGCAGCCCAACAGCCTCGCTTCCTTTCTCCCCCCCTCTGATAGGCCCACGGCTCCAGTGGCGTAACATAGGCCCCCGCGGTGCGGGGGGGGCCTCCAGGGGCTCCTCTCAGTACAGTAACCAGGCCTGTGAGCTCATGACTTAAACCGGAGAGAGGGGCTCTTCCATGTACTTTTCACGGGGGCCTGAAGTTACGTTACCTCACTGCACGGCTCCAGTTCATCGCCCAGCATTAACTGCTCGAGACTGACCTGTTCCATTTCCCACCCTGCACACCACCGCCGTCTGACCAGTTTTCTATTGCAACTTTAACGGCACTTTTGTAACTAAGCATGTGTCCCCCATGTGACCTGCCTAACCGTCCACACCAGAGCGTCTTAAACCAGCTCTGTCACCAAAGAGGTCAACTATAACATGAAGAACGAAGTGGTCACAGCTAATACTTGGCGTCACTTGACCTCCGTGACCAGGGCACGAGTCGGGGGTCCACGCGGGTGGACGGCGTCCCCCACTTATTTCACAGGGTGGATGCCGTCCACCCTGCCAAGAAGTTGGGCCCCACTAAAAAGATGCTGAATTCGTCCCGGTGTAATTTCCAAACACCGGGACACATTCAGCAGCGCCTGCACGTTGTTGTCTGCTTTCGATCACAACAACGTGCAGGTGGGGACGAGGCTCTCTTATTTCTGACTCCTGCTGGGATACTCAGCCATAACAAAGGCCGAGTCTCAGGGGTCATCAAGCCTCCTTTTGTTGGCGTTTCCTAGCTGGCTGCAGTCAGGAGCCTTACACCTGTTGCAAATGCAGCAGAGGGGAAACAAAGGCTTGCACCTTGTTAGAACTTCACACATACTTAGGAGAGGCAGCTTTTCACTTTGTTCAGGCTCTGTTTAGGAGATTTGCATGCACGGGAAGAACGTCAGATGTGTTGATCTTTCCCAGTATTTGCACAAAATAAATTGCATTTATATACGCTTATTACCCTTGAGGAGGCGTTGTAATAATTTAAATATCACTATTTCTTTTAAAGCACTATGGCTATAGAAAGCTTAACGCTGACAAAAGGTAACATTGTTTTATATGTAGCTACAAAAGTGTGAATCTTCTGCCTAAATCAGGAGGGTTTGCAAGTATACTCGAAATGTGCTCAAATGTACTCATGATACACCTGCTAAACATATATGTGAGGGCTTAAGATCTGATATCACTTCTTGTGATGCCAGTTCCTGTGATGTCACGCGCCGTGATGTCACGCGCTGCGATACCACACGCTGCGATGCCACACGCTGCGATGCCACGCGCATACTGATTAACTAGGTTAGTCCCCCCACTTCTTTTTTTAGGACTTGTGCCCTGTCCGTGACATCCCGAAGGCGGGGACACTTCCATGGAACGCAGAAGCCATGTCAGGAAGCTGGAACCGTGTTGCGTATAACAGGACATTACTGAAATCACTATGTTTGCTGCAGGCGGCCCACCGTGACCCCGCAGACCCCTCTCCACTCCAACAAAGTGTCTGATTCCTCACTCACAGACGAGCGTGTGCCACGTTCACCGAAACCCAATATATTTAAAGCGGCGCCGGACTCACTCAGCTGCCAAGAGAAATTCACCACTCTGCTGCAGATTTAAAAATAAATACGTACTAGTCCTGTTACAGATGATTTTAGCTTCTATTGAGAAAAGGGCTTCTCGCTGTGCCGCGGCAAGCATGAATCCGATTGCATTCACAGGCATAGAGCACTGCAATTTATATTCACTCACTAAACAAATGTACAGTACAGAGTTCTTTGCGGCCTCTTCATCAAGAAAACATGTGACTGCCTGGGAGGCCCAGAAACGTCCGCTTTAGAGCATCTTTGTTCATCGTCAGTCACGCACCACTGCTGCAAATTCTCGGAAAATGCATAACTCACAAGCATTTTCAATTGATTTAACCTTGAGTCCCTTAAGGAATTACATTTAAGAAATATGTGCATTATTTAAAGTCATATTCCGGACTTCTGCTTTCACATATAAACTGCCTGCATGGGAATATTTTTCAGCAAATGGTGTTGTAAACAGTGAACTATTTTTCTCCATTTTAAATTATATATAGAAGGAATTTCACCCAAAAATGCAAATTAGGCAGTTAAGTAAATTCAGATTTTTCATTTTTACATTTAAAACAAAATTAAAAAAAAGCTTATTTTCCACGAGGAAGCAAGAGTAAACCCATGGCTAGGCTACCAAAAATAACACCACTGTAGATCACATTTAGGATATGAAATAACCCACAGCCTTTGCCTTTTCTCAAATTGCAGTTGCAAAACAAAACAAAAAAAAACACCCACACTAAGGTTTTTAAGCCTGCGATTACTATTTTACTGTACAGTCAGATAGAGTCGCAGAAGAGAACCAGGTGCGCGAACACACCGTTTTATACGAGGCTTGATGGCTGGGCGCAGCAAAGTAGTACATTCAAACACTTAGTTGAGGTTTATCACGAAACGGTCGAAGATGCTTAGAACGTGTGGTTAAAAACAGTATATTTATTTTTTTCTGCCGGCAACCACCCATTTCCCAACAAGAATGCCAAGTAGGGCAACCGACTGTAGGAAAACACATATGAGTTCCAAGCCACTGGCACAACATTCCCTCCTTCAAATGTCACAACCCACCCTGTCAAGAGACGAAGTTCACTACTAATTGTAGGGAGAAGTAAACAAGGCAGAATTAAAAACAAAGTAAACTGCGGAATTACTACAGAATCCGGTTACTGCCTCATTCAGCAACAGTCCCTCATTCATGTGCTGCACCACATTCATAGACCACTGGTACTCACACATGTAAATCCTCAAAGCATGGCGATTACCAGTGCATTTCGGGTCATGGAGACCCTTAATCAGAGAAATGCTAAAACGTAAGAAGCAACGTATATAACAATCAATAAACGTCTTGGGACTGCAACTGTTGCAAAGGGTCCGGGCATGCCACTGTCCACAGCAGCCCCTCGAAAACCAGAAAGGAGCGAATCATCCGAGTCAGAGCCCTACCGTGTGCATCCTGTTAGTGGGAGGGCCAGAGGCCACCCTCTCCTGCCATTTTGCACACAGTAAGGGGTAGGGGCTCTTTGGTGTTCTGTACATAGACCCGCATCTACTGTCGGAAAGACTCCCTAGGTAGGTGCTCGTGTCGGGTTCCTTTCCACTCCACAGCAGTTTGGATGCAGCTCACCTTGTGTTGTGTGTGCTCTCCAGGGAATACAGACCAGCTCTACTCTGTATGAAGTTTTGCTTCATCTCTGGCAGCTGGGGTACTGTAACACCCTCGCCAACCACACCGAACTGGTAAAGAATAAGCACGTTCAAAGATCTAAATTGCTTTAATAACACTGTGAGCTCGAGGCAGACAACCTAAGTCCGAACGGGCACTTCCGTCTTTCTCCATATCCCAGCTAGCTGATTATTAAGGGGAATAAAAGTTTTAAAACTGCCAATGAGAGATCCCTTCGTCCTACTGGAACAGGATCTGCAACGGGCTGCCAGGCGAGACGTGCTGCACAAACGGAAATAAACGGAGCAAATAACCTGGAAAGCGCGATGCCCTGTTGCTGAAAGTGCGTGTTTACAGAGCATGGATGTGTGACGTGTCCACCGAGGAAGGGCTGCAGTCCTGTGTTAAAGAATAACGGCGGATTACAGCACAGATGAGGGGCCTAGAGCCAGGCTGTGGGTCCAGAAATATATCATGTCCCCGCCTCTCGAGATCGGCCCCGTGGCTCATTGACCCTTAGCGCGTTCACGCCTGGAAAGTTACATAAAGCGGACTATGGAGTCCAGCCTGGGCAGCTGCTACCTCCGTAGGGGTGCGATGAGGCTGACGTCCAGCCGAGGGGAGCATGAGAGTCGTGGCTGTTACGGAGGAAGTGGGGAGGCTGGTGAAGTTTGCAGGCAGGATCGAGCCGCAGGCAGGGTCGAGCCGCGGGTCTCCCAGCGCCCGGTGACGTCACCTGTAAAACGCTCTTTGTTGTGACTCCGGCAACAGCATGCCAGACACAACTCCAGGGGTGTTACTGTATCCGCCTGCGTGAGCAGAGGAGACGGGGGAGGACGCTGTCCAGGGGGAAAGATGGCAGCGAGAAAACTGGTATGCGGGGCACAGAGTGGCAAGGAGCTGTGAACAAGCTTCCCTTCAAGTCCCCCCCAAAAAAAGAGATCCACGCACAAAAAACAGACACGAAACGAATGCAAGAATCCCATGTAAAGGGGCCAATAGCCAGAGGTGTGCCCAAGAGGGAAAAAGGAGGGATGTAACACACGCTTAACAAATAGCAAGAAGCAGATTTAAAAAAAAAAACTGAAGACCGAATCGGAAAACGGAGGCTGAGCCTCCGTCACTATACTGTATACAGCATCTCTCGACGAGACAGCGCATGCGCTGCCTAGGCCGAGACCTAAAAAAGGAGTTCACTAAAAGTGAGCAATGCAAGAACACAAGACGGCAAAGCAAAAGGATGCTCCATGGGATGGACAAACGCAAGATGGACAAGTTGTTTCTAGGAAAGTCATCAAGTAAGAGGCAAGTAAAGGATAAGGATACTAAAGCCAATCCATGGTAAGGAATGGGCGGGTTGTAAGGCCACTGTATGTTCAAAGTAGGTATTTCACACCCAGATTGCTTGCACTTTTTGGTAGGTGAGAACTAAAAACAAACAGCGTGGGTAGAACGGCAGGATATTGGAGAAAGGTGCATGCGTTGCAGAGGGATTAACTCCATAAGAAAACTAAAGGAATGTTGTGTGAACATTGTGTGTAAGAAGTAACTTAGAAAAAGAAGAATTTTGAACAATAGATGTTATATGTCTTTTAGACCTTTCTTACAAAAAGAGAAAATTATATTCAAACAGGAAATTATATGCCCCTCTCCTTGTTCAGAAAAAGTCTTAATGTAACGCTTTAGCCCTGTTTCCAAAAATAAACACTGAGAGCCTCATCTACAAGCCTATTGCGCCGCTGTTGTGTCACTTTTTTAGACGCATCGGCAGCGCAGTGTGCCTGTCCATTTTTACAAGGCCACATAAAGTCACCCTGCGTGACTTTTCATAGCCTTGTAAATATGGGCTCCTTTCATGCATCACTCTCTGTGAGAGGGGCGTTCCATGGGTGTTGTGGTATGAGTTCCCATGCAACATCCATGGAACCTGGCACATTCCCAGATTTACAAAGTGTCGTAAACCTGGTAATGCGTCAGAATCCTATGCCTCCCTAGGGGAGACGTAGGAGTGGCGCAATGAGGAGAAATACTTTTATTTCTCCTTGTTTTTTGCTCTTTCTATGTGTGCTGCATTCTGTAGCACACATAGAAGAAGCAAAATGCCATTAATGATTGTTCGTACTGCAGTAATCTGGGAATGTGTCAGGTTCCATGGATGTTGCATGAGAACACCCACAGCAACACCCATGGAACGCCCCTTTCACACAGAGTAATGTGTGAAAGGGGCCCATATTTACAAGGTCATGAAAAGTCATGCAGGGTGACTTTACGTGGCCTTGTAAATATGGGCAGGCAAACTGCGCCACCGGTGCATCTTAAAAAGGGACGCACCGGCGGCGCAATGAGCTTATAAATAAGGCCCTGAAGTCCTAACTACAAAATGGGCAAAAAAGGCTAGGGTGTTACTCCACGGTAGGCATCTATCACATGTGGTACATACCTCCTGTTCCAAGTTTTCAACTGGAAAGTGAGGCATAAAATGCTGAATCGTGTTTTAATTCTACAAACTCTGCATGATTTGTCTTTTTTCTGGTCCTTTTCATCAAAAAATTATGGCAAGCGTGACTTGTCAGAATCAATCAGGAGAAAACTGTGAGGGTGTGATAATAGTGACACAACTCATAATTCCAATTTCTGTGCAAATACTTGGGATCAGAATTTTGCCCTTAACTTATAATGAGGCCTGTTGGGTGGTATGATTATGAAGCCAAACATTAAATAAACTAGATGCTGTAATATTTTACTCCTGAACTCAACCAGGGTTGGACTGGCCGTAGTGGGCACTGGGCGTTTCCCCAGGGTGGGGGCCAGTTTTGTACCCCTGGTTTCATACCTGCAATATCGGCCCCCTGTAACAAAAGCAGCTGCAGTGTTTTGCGTGCCACCCCCACCCGCAGCTGGCCTGACTCAATTGCCAGGGCCGGTTTGCTTTCCCAGTCCGGCTCTGCAATTAACACAGGCAAGTGCTAAAAGTAACTGCATAGTTAAGAAAAGGACTGCTGTGCTCCTGTCTGACGTTTGAAGTCCCTTTTGCAGCCTGGAAGGGACAGCTAGCAATATTTTCTGGTACTTTACCCTTTTCTTTGTGTGAATTTCTCTTCTGTGTTTTTTTACACTCCACAATATCCTTGTGAAGTCAATAATTCTGTGGTACTTCACATCAACACCATGAAAGGAGTTGAATTACTGAACCCGTTTCTGCATTAACTGACATTTTATAAGATAATTCCATGCCCTGCACCCCAGTCCACTGCGCACCACAGTCATAGCCACATGCAGTAGGTGCAGGAAGCACATATCTAATTATAGGGGGTGGCCAGGGCCCACCCATGCTCATAAGTTGCTGCACAAGGTCAAAAAGCCAGGCACAGATAGAACTTAGGAGTGGAGCTTGCGCATCTGGATCAGTGGACATGGAGGGCCATATTTATGACTTCACTGGCACAGGGCAGCGTAGCACGTCACCTTGCTGCGCTGTTGTGTGTGACAGGGAAGGGCAGGAATGTGCCGTACTTATCCAATATGGCACATTCCTGTCCTTTTCCCATGCGCTGTCGCCTTTTTGGGAGCCTAGCGCCAATGCAGGCACCCTTGCACCATGGTACAAGGTTGCCTGTGTTGTAGGCAGGATTGTTTTTGTGCAGGAAGGGGCACCTTCCTGCACAAAAACAATCCTGAGAGGCTTTTTCCACTTTCTATGTGTGCTGCAGAATGATTAAAAATAAACATATTTCTCCTGGGAGGCATACTTTTTTGCTGCATTCCCAGGTTTATAAGGTCTTGTAAATCCTGGAATGTGTCAAAAACTATGGGAGCTGCATGGAAACACCCACGCAACACCAATGGAACACTTACTCAGGGCAGAGTATCGCAATGCAGTGATTTGAACTGCATTGATTTACTCCATAGTTTTGGAGCCACTCAAAGTCACGCAAAGTGGCTCTGCGAGGCTTCAAAAATATGATTTAAGGCTTGCGTCGCTCTTGTTTGGTGCAAGAGTAATGCAAACTGGGTCATAAATATGGACCGGAGTCTGGTCTCAAGGCCAGGTCGCAGGCCATGAGCTGCGCCCATTCTCTTTGAGTGCACCTGAAGCTGTGCATGTTGGGGGGCATTTTTTTACTAGGAAATGTGGCAGCATGGCACTGCAAGCAATTTTGCAGTGCCATACTGTGTCATTTAAAAAATGCAGGGATGCACCGTATTTACAAGAATACAGAGCACCCCTGTGTTTTCCCTTGTGCCAAAAATAGCCTCCTAGAGCCAACACAGATACCCTTGTGCCATAGTGCAAGGGTCCTGCTTGCAGGGATGATTATCTGCAACACAGACACTCATGCACCATAGGGAATCAGACGGCAGAAACATGTCGACATTTTGGCAGTAAGTAGGGGTGAAGGAACTCTTTAACTTCTCCTATCACCACCATCCTTCACGTTTTTAGACCTAGCCGGTGGGCCCAAGAATACATTGTCAAACGGGGACACCTCCGAGCTAGTTTTAACCTTCACTGCACTTTTCGTTCGGTGATCCCAACTTTTTATGTTTGTATTGTCTTCCCCTCCCTTTTGCTCCGCCTCCGGCGTTGTTCTGCGCAGGGGTGTATTGAAGCAAGCCCAATGATGAAGCATGTCACAAATTTATGAGTGAGGGAAGTATTTTTTCACAGAGCTCGTGCCGCCCTTGGTTTATTATTTCCCTACTCCTCCATGTGTGTTATATTGCAGGGAATCATCCCTGCAATGCAGGCATCCTTGTACTATGTATGGTGCAAGGAAGTCTGTGTTGCAAGGAATGATTGTTTATGTGCAGGAAGGGATACCTTCTTGCACATAAACAATCTTTAAAGGCGATTTGCTCTTTCCATGTGTGGTGCAGAATGCAGCACACATAGAAAGATGCACCACACATAGAAAGAGCAAACAGGAGGAGAAATAAAAGTATTTTTTCTCGTTGCGCCAATCTTGCGCCTGCTTTTGAATGGCATTCGTTTTTGGCACTGACTCAGATTTTCACATCCTTGTAAATATGGGGCAGAGTAAAAAAGCAATGGGTGGTGCAGTGGAACGCCCACAGCAACAGCCATTGCACACCGCTTTCACGCAGGTATCTGCGTGAAAGGGTGCCATATTTACAAAGCGGTGTTAAGCCATGCAAAACGTGGCTTAATGCCAGTTTGTAAATATGGAGCAGGGCATTGCGCAACCGAAGCGTCAGAAAAAGTAACATTCGGGTGGCGCAATCCCCTTGTAAATATGCCCCTGGGTTCCATGGGCACAGTGTATAGATGCTGAGACTTGCCTAACCCCAAGAGAAAGCTCATGGTTAGTTTCCAGGCGCAGGGCTATCTGTGCCGTTACTGTCAGCCAATAAGAGGTTCCGCGCAGGTAATGCCTTGTTACCAGGACACTACCATGCTTTGCTCTCGTGCAGAATTCAAAGCAATTGAAAATGGATGAAAAAGACACATTTTAGATTCAGAAAAATGGATGTCAGTTGACCAGCAGCTTTCTGAAGCATCATTTCTATTTTTTTAAACTTCTTTTTATGGCATATGTGCCTGGTTGTTAGCCTTTGTTTTTATACTCGGGTTTCTGCGCTGCTCAGGGGATCTAATCTAAGACATGTAAAGGTCCCTCATGTCTTAAACATGCCCATGTATAATCAGGTATGGGGAAGGGCAAAGCTTGTTACTGTGCACGAGGCTGACATAAAAGTGACAGCATGCTGAATGTGGCAAATGTCTTGTGTAATGACGCCCTCTACTGGTAGCAAAACATAAAGCTGCTATTTGATCAGAACAGTGCAATGTGCAATAAAAGCCGGTGCCTTCTCAGTGTCTACAATAAATAATAGACACTTCCCTGGCGTTTGCCCTTTTATCAGAAGTGCTTGCGCCTCTGCCAGAAGTCATTGTGTGCTTCATATAAGTTTAATCTAATGTCATAATCTAGCGATAGAGTCACTGACCTGGAGCAAAGCACAATCATCTCTCAAAGAGATTCACTGACAGCCAGAGGCTAGTAGCTTAGTAAATCACTTAGGGCTCGGAAGGTGGGGGGATCTCAAATGTCCAACACAGAAAACAGTGGGCGGCAGGGTGGAGAGGTAAAATGGCCCAGGGCTGTAGGACCAATGAGAGCTTAGAAACTGGTGAGGTCAGCTGTGTGATTGTGTTTGTTTATTCAGACACGTCGGGCATATTTACAAGGGGTTATTTTCACCAGAACGTCACTTTCTTTATGTTTTTGGTGGCAATAACCCCTTTGCCTTATTTACAAGGTACTGTGGCTTAACGCCGCCTTGTAAATAAGGCCCCTATTCACACAGCACTTAGCGTGAAAGGGGCGGACAATGGGTGTTGCAGTGGACGTTTCGCCGCAACACACATTGCTTTTTTTATGCTGCCCTCTTTTTACAAGGCTGGCGTAAATATGGGGCAGCACCAAAAATAATACCTGGGAAAACCTGGCCTTAAACTGGTGCAACGAGGAGAAATTATTAATTTCTCTTCGTTTTTGCTGTTTCTATGTGTGCTGCAATATGTCGGAGAGTGGTGTTATCAATTTTGGCGTAACACGACATTCTGTTGTGAATATGCCCCTTCTTTTTATCCAATATATATTTTGGGAGATTGTGCTGTCAAATGAATTGTTAAGCCCCAAATTTGTTTCAGGTTATGTTGAGGGATAACCCAAACCTTCTTACTGTGGTTGCTTAGTGCAATATGGGACTGGTATTGAAATATTTTCAGGACTGCTTTTAGCTCACAGCCTTGTTCTGCAATACTAACAATAGAAATAATAGGACGGCTGCTGTGATATTTTGACCTGCTCCCGCATTTCACGCTTCACCTGCAAAAAAAAAAAGAACCATTGATATTTGCCTGGAGCACCTCCATCCCATAAGTTATTGACATATTGACAGTGGAGGCCCTTTACAGAGCCAAATTTCTGACCAAAAATATAAGCTGTCAAGTATCCACCAAAGGATACCAACCATGTACTACTGCATAATTGATTGTCAACAATCGTAAAGTAGTAAAGCTGCATTCATATTTATTCATTCCCTTTCCTTTTCCCTTTCCATCATGGTTGTTCCTCCCTTTGTTTCTCCCTGGCTTCCCAATCCATTCTGTTTCGTGTCTTGTGGCATTTGATGTCATTTCCCTTTCCTTTTTTTTTACCATTTAAAGGCCTCAATCTGGTTTAAGAGAGTATCGCAACAAAGCTATGTTCCTTCACTGATCTCCTCACTCCCTCCACTTGCAGACCTTGACACTTTGGGGCAGATTTACAAGCCCCTTGCGCTGCCAGTACGTCACTTTTTGTGATTCAATGACAGGGCATTTCTCTGCCCCATATTTACAAGGACAGGAAAAGCCACCCTGCATGGCTTTTCCTGTCCTTGTAAATATGGCCCCTTTACACGCAGCACTTTGCGTGAAAGGGGCGTTCCATGGGTGTTGCTGTGGGTGTTCCCACGCAACACCCATGGAACCAGACACATTTCCAGATTTACGAGAAATCGTAAACCTGGAAATGCGTCAGTATGCTACGCCACACTAGGGGTGGCGTAGCGAGGCACAACGAGGAGAAATGTTTTCATTTCTCCTCGTTTTTTCCTCTTTCAATGCGTGTTGCATTCTACAGCACGCATTGAAAGAGGAAAATGACTGTAGTGATTGTTTTTGTGCAGGAAGGTGCCCCTTCCGGAACAAAAACAATCTCCCCATGGCGCAGACATCCTTGCACCATGGTGCAAGGGTGCCTGCGCCGGCGCATGGCAGCTGTTTGTGCACCAGCGCAGAGGAGAGCACAGGAATGCAACATATCATTGTAAATATGTTGCATTCCTGTGCTCTGAAAGTGCCGCAGTGTGGCGCAGCCAAAGGGCTTGCGGTGCCGCGCTGCGGCACTTTCTTGTAGATCTGCCCCTTCGCACTTGGGTCTTCCTTGTCCGGATTCCTAATTCATGTTTTTTCCAACGCTGTGAAGAATTCATCAGCAAGGAGGTCTTTTACCCCTTTGGCTTTTTCCTCATTAGAAGGTGGCAGCTTCTCAAGGGCACTTGCTTACCATAAATTCCTGTATTTGGTAACATTATGGCTTCCGGAAACAGTCTCTTTTACCCTGGACAGCAAAAGACCTGGATCTGGATTACAGGTATGTCTCCAGCACTGAACAAGGGCAAATTCTGTGAATCCTATCAAAAAGGTGCTTTAGCACTGCAATAGATCAATATTGTGATCAGGTATCAATATGGATCCCTTGAATCAGGTGGAAGAGCATAAGAACTGGCTAACAGAGATATGCTCAGTCTGGTATCCATTTCAGATCTGAACCTGTGCACTTTGATTTCCTTTAATTAGACCTTAATCATCATGACCAGTGTATGCGGTGATATCGGTGTGTGTGGCTGTGTTTGTTAGCGCCGCCTGGCACACAATAAATCTCTCCTCAGTTCAGATTTCAACAATAAGGGTAACTGTGCCAATGCAGCAGGTATTATACTTGCAAATGTGCACCAGACAGAGTCTCTCTCTTTGCCTCTGGGATGCCTCTGGGATGTGGTCAAGTCATTTCCTCACTGGTATTCTCTCTTGTTACCTTATCAGGTGCTTGTGATTCCCATTCCATCAGTGTAGGAGATGGGGGATTTTTTCCGATATGGGTTCCAACTTCATCCTCCATCAGCAGGGATGTTGTTGGCGTATTCAGGACAGTGGTCTCACATTGCTTGGGGGACTCTGGCACTTTAGTCTTTTGAAAAAGGACACTGTGTGAAATTGAATTGTTGCATGAGGAGGTGAAGCCCTCCTCAAGCAACAGATACAATCCTTGCCACAGTGAACCACAAAAAGTCACTAAATTGGCCTGCGCTTAACCCTCTGGTAGCTTGGCACAATAGCAGTCTGGCTTAACTTACAGGTAATGCAGAAAGTATTTATGCTGCACACAAACATTAATAAAATGAAAACACAACACAAGAAACATCCCACACCCATTTAGAAAACAGAGTAAATTTTATTAAATTAAGTGGCTCCTAATGTACGCGACTGGGCTGCTGACATGGATAAAGCTAAGAGAGCCGAAAAAGACGTTTTCAAACACAGAGGCTGCCCCAAAAAATGGGATCGCAGATGGGGCGGGTGGAACAAATACAGAGGAGACATATGCCTTTCCCCGACAGTTGAATTGCGCCGTGAAAGACTAACATCAAAGAACTTACCAGATCTGGACAATATGATTTTATCTGAGGACAACTAAAAGGATAATAAAAATACGGCTGGCTAGGTGCCACATCTAATCAAAATAGATCCGTGATTTTAGGCCCTATCTTACCGAATGGTTAACTCTGATAATGCCAAAGTGATTGTGTATGGAGATGGGTACTGCAATGCTCAAATGTCAAAAATCTGAGACCTAAGTGTATGTACTGTGACCTACCACTCTGTTTGCCGCTGCATTCTGTTTATTTTCTTTTGATATAATAAAAAGTCTATATAAAAAAATATATATATTAAATTATTTGACACTTAAATGACAAAACTCCAATCAGTAGAACTGGAGTAATGAATTTTTTAATTTTAAAGTGGAAAATACCACCAAAAAAGATCAAAGCTCAGATCGCGCGCATCTAGTCACGCAAGACCGGGGCAAAGTAAAAAGTTTTAGCAGACCGCAATGGAGCATTTTTTAGAAGAAAACGTCAGAGAAGGCAAAGTTCGGCGGTGAAAGGCAGCTAGCGGTTTCCGAGCAGGATGCGTTGTCGTTGGGGAGTCACTGGACGAAGTTGTGATGAAGATGCCTACATTCAGACTTAGGAGGTCATTACGATGACGGGCGGACAAAGTCCAACGTAACGGAATGCGGGACCGTCCGCAAGGGGTGCGGCGGTCCCGCACCTGACATTAGGATGCCACCGACACCGTGGCGGTGGGACACCCTATTCCCAGCATTGTGGCGGGCGGTGCTCACCGCGCCACCCGCCACAATGCTGGGAATGCACGTCGTGCATTTGCATGCACAACGTGACAGGCACCGCGCGGTGCCTGCCACCTTGTGCATACAAATGTAGGGGGTACCACAGGTACCCCCATGTGCACCCCCACCCCCCAACATCCTGGGGGCCCGCAACGGACCCCCAAATGCAAAGACCGTATGCCTTTCCATGGCGGCAACGCCGCCATGGAAAGGCTGATCTCCGCTGGCATCATAATATGGATGGCGGTGTCTTGGAGACACCGCCACCATATTATCCTTGTTTACCAGCGGAAAAGCGGCGGACGGTCTTTCCATCCGCCGCGGACCCCCCAGCCATCATAATATGGCGGGGGGTCTTTGCTGTGTGGAGTGCGGGCGGATCGCCCCCGCCGGGCTGGCGGTGACTACTGCCGGCCCGGCGGGGGCGATCCGCCCGCCATCATAATGCCACCCTTAGTCTCTTTTTTGGAAGCCTAAAATCTCCAGTGGAACAAAGCTGCCGGTTGTAGCCGACAAGGGCTCCACGAGGCGACATACCCCTTCTGTGAGGAGATGCTAGACAGGATTTGCTGCTGGGGAGAAGAGCGTAGTGGGAGCTGCTGCGTAGTCAGGCCAACCGGCGACGCAGGTAAGTCTCGGTCTCCTCTCGGTTCTCAGAGCACATTTTGGGCAAAGGTTTTGGATTTGGGCTATCTGGGCACCTTTAGCACCATTTCCAAGGGTCCAGGACTGCAGAGGCACCACTTGGAGAGTCAGGACTCACTCAGGCAGGGTCTATGTGTGGGTTCAAGATGGTTGGAACCTTTTCTGTCCCTGAGGCTCTGATCAAGAGTCCAGACAATGATCCCTTGGAGTGACTCTGGAAGTCCTGGGTTCAAGCAGAAGAGCAAGGTTTAAGCAGAAGTGAAAGCCTCAGGGGCTCAGACCAGGCATCAGGCCGTCCAGCAGTCTTTCTTGGTGCAGCAAAGCAATCCTTCTGAAATACACAGCAGGCCACCGCAGCACACAGTCCTCTGGGAGTCCTTCTGCAGGTCCAAGAGTGAACTGAAGAGTGGGTCCGAGTGCCCTATTTTTCTGCCTGGTTCCTCCTTTGAAGTGGGAGAAACTTCTGGAGCCTTCTTCTCATATACGTGTCTGAATTTAACTTAGGTGTTAATTATATGCAATAAAATGGGAGTTTTAGACCTGGCAATGGAGTTATTCTGCCAGGTCGAATTGGCAGTTTAAAACTGCATACATGCTGCAATGGCAGACCCGGGACAGGTTTTAAGGCGTTACATAAGTGGGTGGCACAAGAAGTGCTGCAGGCCTACTAGACACATTTAATTTACCAGCCCTGGGTATATGGAAATTACCTCCAGGTAGCAGTACTTCACCAACACCTTGTATCTTATTTGAACATTCATGGGAGGCAATCTAACCTTTTGAATGGCTGCTTCATTGGTCTTATGCTATGTCATGTTATGTTATGTATTGTATTGTTATGTTAGGTTATGTCATGCCTTACCATGTCATGTTATTATTTTTTATGTTTTGTTTTGTTTTGTTATATTATATTATATTATGTTATGTCATGTTTATTTATTTATTGAAAATACGTACATTCTCATGGCACTCTCTGTACCCAACTTCATAACCATAGCTAAAAGAACTAGTAGCCCAACATACCAGAATTGGTCGATCGAATCCAGTGAATATTTTATAAATTTATTGGTTAAAATGGCAGGGTTTCAGCATTTTCCTGAACTGAAAGAGGCAGGATTCTTAGTGGAGGTCCAGCGGTAAAGAATTCCAACCCTTAGGTGCTGCAATGAAAATCCCTTATCACCAACAGTAGAGAATATGGATTTAGGAATTGACAATAAGAACTGGTCTGAGATCTGAGATTTCTCAGAGGGTGATACTATGAGAATTTAGAGGCTAAGTTGGCCAAGATGCTTAGGTAAATAGCTTAATGGATGATTGTCATCAATGCAAAGATCTCAGAACTGGAGTAATGTTTTGATGCTTTGAATGTCTTCTTTAAGATCAGTAGCAGCATTTTGCACTAACTGAAGATGTTGGAAAACCTTAGCTGGAAAATAAGTGATGGTAGTCCTACCCTCAATACAATGGTAGCTGTCACTGCAGTCTGTTAGTCAGGTGAACGTTTTCTGGAGCAGTGGCTCCACTGGTATGAACCTGATGCTTTGCCTGACTATGGGGCGGAGGGACTGCATGTTTGATGAGGCGGAAGTAAGGTCAGTTTACAGCGGCGCTCCCACTCTGCAAAACTCTAAAAGAGGACCCAAGACACCTTCGCTCTGAAGACCTGATGCAAAATTCCATCATCACATCTCAAACATGGTAGTGCACCACTCACAACTATAGAAAAAGTCACTTTACATCGGTAACAATATTTATGGTGGATCCATAATCTTCCTACAGATTTCTCACCTTATGAATACTCCATCTAGATCTCAGACTGGTGGGGAAAACCTTTTTCACTGCAGTGGCTCCCCAGTACCACCAAATGGCATCCTGTGGCTCCGGCTGACACTCAACCTCTGAACCTGACATACCCAGCTATGTTAGGCACCAATTAGTGCACTGACATCAGTTTCTGAAATTTTCTCTACTCATTGATGCATATGGAGAAGACAGAGTGAGCCACAACAGTAACAAACACAGCACACAACCCATTTGCATATTGAGCAAGTATTTTATTGATCAAGGCATTAGCTCACCTGGGATTAGGAATCCGCCATGCTCATGGGTACCACAGTTAAATAACTTGTTCTTGTGATGAATACATCTTCCTGAAGATTCTTCACCTTATGAATGAGTTCCATAGCAGTAATTTCCTAGGAAGTGGTAGTGAGTAGTGTTGGTTAACCAAGGAAGTAATCCAACACAGGTCAAGCAAAGTACCTGTCACTGCATGCCTGAGATGTGAGGCAATAGTGCTTTGCTAAAGTATACAAGGAAGATCATGTATCTGTCTGGCAGAGGTCGGCAGATTGGGCACCTCTGTAAAGAGCCATGCCAGCAGCCATGGCTCTGGTGGGTTGAGCACAGATGCCTTCCTGAGGGTTTTTTTTTGGCCACGGCATTGCATTTACAGAAGAATACCCAACACAAACTGGTACATTTGGTCACCTCTTTCCCCTTTTGGCTCCAGTGAAACATACAGAGATAATCATCTCTGTTCTGTTGAGTGTGACAGATGTAGTATGTAATGCACAGCTTGTTTGGACATTCATTCTCCTTGGTTGAAGGGAAGAAAGTTAGGTTAGAACAGTGATAGAATGGGCCAAATGAAAGGACGAAAACCACCTTGGGTAAGAAGGAAGGGCAGTAAGAATGATCAACTTATCCACATTGAAAACTGTGAAGAGTGGATGAACTGAAAGAGCCTGATATTTTCTAACAGGGGTGGGCATAATTTGTGTAATTTGCTGCAGATTGCGTAGGATTACGGGGAACTACGTGAGGAGTATAACCATGCATTTAGAGCTATTTTCTTAGTGCAAAATGTCCCCTCCTGTCAAAAATTGACCCAAGGATGCATTTTGCACTAAGAAAATATCCCTAAATGCAACAGAACATGACCAACAGCAGCCTGCAACCACCCGCACTCTGTTCCTGTGTTCTTGAGTAGGCATTTTTGTTCAAAATTGCACAAACAGGTGTAATTGTATAATATTCAGTCATTTCACATCACAAGAGTAACACAAAAATTACTGCAATTACTCTGATTCATCCAGTACAATTTAAATTTCACTCAGGCATATTTTCCAATGCTGTGAGCAGAAGTAATTGCCACCAACAGAACTGTTTTAAGAGTTAGAAGTTAAAAAGTGCAACTGTTCATTTGTTTGATTAGAGAGTACATCAAGAAAGTCAAAACAAGGTTCAAATACCACTGGGGCACTCTAAATGGAGTATGAGGAAACAAGTAAACCAGACCTACAAAAAATGTGCCACTAATGGTGACTTAAACAGGGAAGGTTGATCATGAAGGAGCATAAACACAGAGAGAGCGACTAGTTATCCTTTAACAGTAGCCAACATCAGACCCTGCTGTCCAAGGGTTAATACAGCTGTCATTTTGTCATGCAGGCAGCATTTAAAAGGATTGATGCTTCTGACTCACATCACTGCACAAATCTTTTCCAGCGGCATGTGTCGCTGGATTTGGTGGCAGGGTGCTGGGTTGCCTTCTGTGACCTCACCAAGAAGGCAAAAGGGTTCTAGCCTGTTCCGCTCTATATCCACGCATGCAGCCTCAGCTTCCGGGTTTGGGGTGGAGGACAAGCCCATCCTGCTCAAGAGCAGTTCTGCTCTGTGTGAGAGTGCAATAGGTAGGCAAATGCTGAGAGTCAACTTATCAGCATACCAAAACCTTCTCACCCAGTCTGAAGCAATCAGAATCGACTGCGTCTGATCCTCTCCTACTTTCCACAGTACTTTGATATGGGCAGGTGTGGTGGAAATACATACAGCAGACCCTGAATTGATCTGAACCTCAAGGCACCACATTGAAATCATCCAGTAGGATGTCTATAGCAGAGAGCTGAGCACACTTCCTGGTTTGAGCCATGGTGAAGATATCCACAAATGGAAACCCCATTCTGGAGTAGGTCACATCCGTCACCTCAGGGTGTAGCACCCACTTGTGTACCTCCAGTGAGAGCTGACTGAGAACATCCACTTTCACATTGACGGAGCTTGTTAGGTTAGTCACCACTGGGAAGATTCCCTGTCGCAGCACTCACTTCCATAAGTAAATTGCCTACCAACACAAAGTCCAAGACCCCAATCTGCCTGTCTGTTGATATAATGGACAGTAGTGGTGTTGTCTGAGAATTTGGATATTGCCCCCTGAGATGGAAGGGTGAAAGATCTTCCAGGCATGATGGACAGTCCGCAGCTTGAGCACATTTAACTACAGATGTTGCTCTGATATAGATCAGAGTCCTTGTTAAGCCTGGGTGTAGTTTGCGTAGTAGTACTTCACGTAGCTACATGGAGTACATTTTGAACTACACGTAGCTATGCAAATTGCGTAGTGCGTAGCTGTGTGCTTGACTGAACTGTACAATAATTGCCAAAGGCATCTTGCACAGTGCAAGTTAAAATAAAATAAATATCTCTGTCTTTATATGCTAAAAATGCATATAGTCATTTCACAAAAGTGAAAACGATAAATTAACAAGCAGTGAGAGAGGTGATGATTTTGGGATCCTCCCTAACCTAGGGAGAGAACCAAGCAGATGCCTTGAAAACAAAAAGCACATCTTTTGAACGATTCAGTGGTGGTCCCATCCTCTTTGGACCACCCCAAGCACAGTTATTGGCAAAAATACAATCCCAACCAAAGGCTCTGCAAAGCATTATGGGACGAGATTAGCAGTGGGCAGTGAATATTATAGTATCCAATATCAAAATAATTCTACAAAGAGCTGCAGTTCCACTAGTCGTTACTAGATGTCCCTCACGAGTCAAATGCAAAAGCTTCATGAAAGGGTTTCAATGCTTTTGCATTTGACTCGTGAGGACATCTAGTAACGACTAGTGGAACTGCAGCTTGATGTATTAATAATTTCAATGCTTTTGCATTTGACTCGTGAGGGACATCTAGTAACGACTAGTTGAACTGCAGCTCTTTGTAGAATTATTTTGATATTGGACACTATAATATTCACTGCCCACTGCTAATCTCGTCCCATAATGCTTTGCAGGGCCTTTGGTTGGGATTGTATTTTTGCCCATAACTGTGCTTGGGGTGGTCCTAGGAGGAAGGGACCACCACTGAATCGTTCACATGATATGCTTTTTGTGTTCAAGGCATCTGCTTGGTCCTCCCCCTAGGTTAGGGGGGACCCCAAAATCATCAAAGTTCACTTTTGTGAATTGGTTATATGCTTTTTAACATAGAAAATTGCTTTATCAAAGCATTTCTGGGTGTTTAGTATACTGCTGCTACGCCAATTAGCACAGTTTTTCACTCTGCTACGTGCAATTTGCGTAGTGCGTAGTAGCACAAACTTTGCATGCTCCATGAGCGTAGCGAAGTATTATGCCCAGGGTTAGTCCTTGTGCCACTCTTTCACCTATATGAAGACCCCAGCCGTGAGAGCTTGCAGGGGCTGAAAGGGTGACCTTCCAGATGCTCTGTCACTAACCAAGAGGCTCCCTTGATGTTCCAACCACTGCCTCCTCTGATACCACAGGTAGACCCTCATCCACCAGCTGGCCTGAGTCACTAACAGGATGCAAGAGTCCATAAGACCTTTGAGGCAAAACACCTGCAGGGCCAGGGTCCGAGTTTGAGTCAGAATCATTGCCCAAACATCTGAGATCCTCTAAGGAGAGGGATGGCCTTCATAAGGTTTATGTTAAGCATTGTGACAGTAAAAGTTAGCTTTTGTGTGGGAGTGCGCTGGAACATTTGGACATTGATAGTAAAGCCAAGATCATGGAGATGAGTCATCATCAGCTAAAGATGCTCCTGGATCAGCGTCAGGGACTCTGTCTTCACCAGTCAGTACAGGAATACATGGACTCCTAACCTCCACAGCGCAGCTACCAAGACCGCCAGGACCTTCGTAAAGATACCTGGGACCATTGTCAGTCTGAATGGGAGGATTGTAAACTGAAAATGCTGGAAGCCAAGTGTGAATTGTGAGCAGGGAAAATTGGAAGAAAAAAATAGGCATCCTGAAAATCCAGGGACACCAACTACTCTCCCAAGTACAAGAAGAAGACCTGACTCAAGGACAACATCTTTAACTTGTCTTTCTGGATGAACAGGTTCAGAAGTCGGAGACCAGGATTAGGACTTGGACCTCTATTCTTGTTAGGTCCCAGGCAGCAAATGAGAATAAAATTCTCTTCCAGTGGCTCCATTTCTGTGGCCCATTTTTCTAGTAAGAGAAGGACTTCTGCCTCTATATTGAGGCTTGAGTCAGCATGAATGCTGTGGGGGGAGGGGAAGGAGGCAGGATTTGAAGACAAGGGTAAAGCCCAGAGTATCAGCTGGATGACCCAGCGGACAATCAGAATCGCCTTCCAAATGGTGACAAAATGGGAGACTGCCCCCGCATCAGAAGATTTAGGCATGAGGGGGGTGTCAGAAGGGTTGAAGGTTACAGGGGCCACAGAGGATAGTGAGAATGGAGCTGTTTTTCACTTCTACTAGATCCACTCCTGCCTCGAAAGGAGCAATACATCTTCTGAGGAATCTGAAGAGGCTGAGATGATTGACACTGCCAGAACTGCACAACCCTAGAATAACAATGGGACTTCTGATACTGATGGTGGAAATGCCATGCAGGACTACAGGGCTTAGGTTAACACATTGCTGTTCTCGAAGTATTCTAATGAAAAATCAGTTTTCTCTCCATCAAAAGTCATGTCCATAAGTGTATCATGAACAACCCCAATAGAATGTATCCAAGGATGTCACAATAACATGATAGCCTCACACATAGTCTGGGCTATGGTGTCAACAGAGTAAACGTCACATTTCAGGACCTGTTTGGATGCATCCAGTCCATCACTCACTGAGTCTGAGAATGACTTTTTCATGAGCTCTAGCAGCTTAATGACTATTAGTTTTGCCAGTACCTATAAAGCATGGCAGAGCAGCCCAAAATGCATATGGTATTACTGTGTGTAAAGTCAAGCTACTGAAGGCAAAAACTATGAGACCCCAGGTTTCAAGTTTCCTAGACTTTCTTTCCGTAGGTCATAGGAAAGATGTTTGGGTTCTGCTTTGAAGACAACGTCTACTATGAATCAACAGACTGGCCTGTGATTTACAAAAAAGGTCACCCTTAGCTGGCCTTTGCCACCTGACAATCTGCCTATGTGGGTTCAAACAGGTTTCTCCCATGTGGCTATTATAGGGTCTTGACGAGACCTTATTAAAAGGATGGTAGGGTTCAACAGAAAATGTGGAGAGTTGAAAAATGGTCTTCAGAATGTTCAGCTTCACTTCTGCTAAAGGCAATGTCAGTTTCAGCTTCAGGGTCTCTGCAGCCTTCCAAACAACTATTGTGAAAGACGAGACCTGCTCCAAGTCAAGGCCATTGGAATAGGAAATTTCCCCTTCTAGCGAAGTGTCTGGGCATCCTGTAAATTCAAATAAAGGGTGGTCTCAGCATTATAAGGATCAGCTTCTGAGTCATCATCCTCTGTGCATCTGTAGTTATTGTCCTCCAAAGACATCTGAATCTGAACAAAACAATTCCTCTACACGGTTGCAACTTAAGCCCTGGGGAGTGGTACACATAGTGGTTCATCGTTGAAGTTAGCCCTGACTTTTTCCCCTGCTGCTCAGGCTATACTTTCTCCTATTGACTCCCTGGACAATGCCAGAGCCACCTACATGGGCGGCATCACCACTGACTTCTGAGTTGAATCCGAGGGAGTCCCCAAATGAATGGAGATAGTGACTTTATTGATATAAATTTTGCCTTAGGAGCTGGTGTCGAAGCCTGCAAACACACAGCATCAGCAGGCATTGGAGGTGGAGTTAAAGCCCCCGGAGTCCGAAAACCCATAATCCAGATGCTATAGCTAGCTGGAAGGCCTCAACTTGTGTGAGGTCAGTTGGAGGCCCAGGGAAGTCCACCCTCAGGTTCTTAAGTGATGGGGTTTCCCTTGAAATCAAGGAGGAATCCAGTGTTGACAACAGTCTTGTTACTCTGACTAGTTCCTAAAATGGGACCTCATCCTCTCAGAGTAAAAGGATTTCCACTTCCTATGCTTTTGTGGTAAGATTTCTCTGGAGAACATTCTTTGAAGGTAACTTACCTTTTGGATAGGGAGACCATTTAGGTGGGGGTTTTGCTGTAGTCCTTAGCCACAAATAACGTGGCCTTCCGTTTTCTGTAGGCTTGTGGTGCTGGGAGGCACAAGAGTCACCCACCACGGCATCATGTCCAAGCCCGAAACACCACATACAGTCATCATGAGTATCCAAAATGGATATCTTATTACTGCACCTTCTATGAGGATTGAAGCCTCAGACCCCTTGAAGAGATACTTGACCTAGCTGCTGTTGAAAGCTGATAACTGTGTTGTAAAACAAAGAGAAAGAGCTCCAGAATGCATCAGTGTGGCATGAACAAATAGGACCTGAAGTCAGTGCACTGGCGGGTCCCTAATATACACGGATAACGCACACCCCAGAACTGCAGTCACAGGTAGAGCTATGTGCCACCTCTTGGTAGAGCTGAAAGGTCACTGCTGGGAAAAACTTTTTCCAGAGCAGTCTGAAGCTTGCATGGAGTATTCATAAGGTGAGAAATCTACAGGGATGATATATCCATCAGAATGCCTTCACTCTGAGCTTCAGTTCTGCCAAAATCAAAGAAATCATGTCACATCACTCCTGCCCTCCTATCACTTAAATTGCTACCTACTGAGGGCTCTTTCATAAAAGTGTACCTCATCAAAAAAGTATTGAAAGTGATCAAATCAAATTATCTAACAGGAAATAAACTTGTGTGTGGATCCTATTTTCATAGAAGCATGGATAGCCTCACCCTCAAAATATTAGTACATTTTCTGGCAAGGGTCAATGAAATAGAATTCTATACCCACCCAAACCAGAAATGGCCCCACCTTTACAACTTTCAGAAAAAGCTACAAAAATGTTCATACTTAAATACTAGAATTCCTCTACTTTGAATATGTGTCCAAGCACAGGTTTTCACAATGGTCCTACATGCCTTCCACATTCTTGAGAGCCTCATACTTTTAACATTACCCATACCTGGCCATCTCTTCCTAAAGAAATAATGTAACTAAAGATCTGGCTTGAATTCAAACATAAACAAACAAACAGACACACACAAACATACAATGAAGCAAGCAAAAATCAAATCAAAAATATCATATGACATGAATATTGTGCCACAAAATGTAGTTATTACAAAAATATTGAAGAACAGAGTGTAGAAGGTAAGAATATCACTTTTGTAATTAATATAATATTGTTTTAAAAAAGATTGTTTTATATTATATTGTTTACTTTAATGTAGTTGCAGTAAATATTGTGTTGTAATTATGTTTAATATATACTAGTTACAATATTATTTGAGGTGTTAGCATTAATAATATAATTGTTTTACTTTTTTAAGATAGTTTGTAATTTTTAAATATTTAATTAGTAATTTATAATTTAGTAGCAGGATGTTGGGTTTGTAGGGGAATAGGGCAGGAAGTTATTTAAATAATAAATATTTTTAATAAAATTATTGATTTGTTGATTCAATATTTAATTGGTAATTATGTAAAGTATTTAATTGATTAATTGTTATTTTAAATATGTACATTTATTTTGTGATTGTTATATTTTATATTATTTTTCAGCAGACCAATACTTTGCAATGATGAAGAACGCACGTGCACTCCGGGACTACGTTGACCTGGAGTGCGAGTGCTTTCTTCATCATTGCGAATGAGTATTCTGCTGGTTTATATCGGCCTCCTTACACCAGATTGCATGCCACAATTTGAGGACGAAGGCACCCGTGGGACTTTGCAAGCAGTGTATTTTTGCATGATGTAATGACATTTATAATTTTGAAACGGTGTGTTTGTTTTGTAAGCGAATAGGGTAGAAAGTTTTAAAATTGTGATTTTTAAAAAATTTCTTTTTAGGCTAATTGCATATTTAATAGGCAATATTTTATCCAAATTACATAACTGATTATTTTATTACATTTTAATTAATGTTACTTTATTCACAATAGTATTAATAAAACACTTTGCAAAATATATTTTATATGTATTACTGGTTTTTATTTTATTTGTTTTATTTAATTAGTATTTTACTGTTATTTTAGTTTTAGTTTTAATTTATTTTAATTCTTTTTGGGGCTTGGATTTATTTGTGGTAGTAAGAAGGGAATTGTAATTATTTTCAATTTATTTAATTTGTGTTTTATATGTTACATTATTTTTGTATTATTAACATTGATATAGTTCATTTTTTTATTTATGTATTATATATATCTTTTATTTTGAATAGGTTTTCATTTTTTATGCTGTTAGGTATTGAAATGTTTTTTCAAAATGATTAGGAGTTGGAATGGTGTATGTAACCATATGTGTTATGGATGTGCACCCTATATGTGCAACACTTTCCATGTTTTTATTTACGTTGGAATTGGAATCATAAATGTTAGCCCTTCAAAGTCCAGTTCTTTCCCTTCTGCTGCTTAGATTTGAGTGGGAATAAGAAACCTCACTTCTTGAAAGTTCAACACTTTCACTACTGTTCATTTGACTGCAGTGGGAATAATAAATAGAACCCTTCCAGAGTCCAACGTTGTCCTTGATTTTGCTAATGTTGGAGTGGGAATAGTAAAGCTTATACCTCCAAAGTCCAAAACATTCCCCACTGTTGCTTCACTTGGAGTGGGAATAGTACATTTAATTCCCCAAAGTCCAACACTTTCACTACTGTTGCTTGGATTGGAGAGGGGTAGTAAATCTAACCCTTCCAAAGTACATCTTCTCCACTGTTGTTTACATTTAAGTGGGAATAGTAAATCTAACTCCTCCAAATTTCAACAATTTCCTAATGTGGCTAAGATTGGAGTAGAAATGGTAAATCTAACCACTCCAAAGTCCAACACTTTACAATCCGTTGCTTAGATAGAATGGGAAATATGAAATCTAACCTCTCAATGCCCAACATAATTTCCCTACTTTTCTTTACATTGGAGTGGAAATAGTAAATCTAACATCTCCAAAGATCAACACTTTCCTTGATTTTGTTGACGCGGTAGTGGAATAGTGAAGTTAATCCCTCCAAAGTCCAACATTTTCCCTACTGTTGCTTCCATTGAAGTGGGAATAGTAAATTCAATCCCTTCATGGTCTAACACTTTTGGTACTGTTGTGTAGATTATAGTGGGGATAGTAAATCTAACCCTTCCTAAGTACAACAATGTCCCTACTGTTGCTGAGATGGGGGTGAAAATAGTAAATCTAACTAGTCCACCACTTTCCCTACTGTTGCTGAGATTGGAGCCAGAATATGAAATCTAACCCTTTCAAAATCCACCACCTTTCTTTATTTTGTTTATGCTAGAGTGTGACTAGTGAAGTTAATACCTCCAAAATCCTAAATTTTCCCTACTATTTCTTTGGTTGAAGTGGGAATAGTAAAATTAACCCTTCCAAAATCCAACAATTTCACTATTGTTTCTTAGATTTGATTAGGAATAGTAAATCTAACCCCTCCAAAGTACAGTATTTTACCTGTTTTTGTTTACATTGGAGTTGTTATAGCAAACTAACCCCTATAAAGTCCAACATGTTCCCTGAGTTTGCTTACGTTGGAATGATAATAGGTAATGTAACCCCTCTGAAGTACAACACTTCTCTGCTTTTGCTTACATTGGAGTGAAAATAATAAGTTTAACCCTATCAAAGTCCAACACTTTCGCTGCTGTTGGGAAGAGTATATCGAACTCCTCCAAAAACCAACACTTTTTCTACTTTTAAATAAGCTGTTGTTACTCATTTGATGTTCAACCCTTTTGCTAGCTTTGTTTATTTTTTGATTGTTGCTGTTGTATTTTGAGCTTTAATTTTTATATTTGTTTATTTTAATGTTGTTTTTTTATTTAAATTTTACCTTTTCATATTATGTTTTTATTTGTGTGATACATGTTTCTGTTGATATGTGTTTGTTAATTTTAATTTTAAATAACTGTATGAATATGTTTATAATTTTAAACGAGAAATATATATATATATTATATATATATTCAATTTACAGTAATAATTATATTTATTTATATGATAATAATGTTAATATTTTAATTAGGTTATATATGTTTTGTTTACATATGTTTGTTCACTTTTACTTTCAAGTTATTTTTCATATTTGTAATTTAACATATTTTAAAATGTGTAGTTATTGTTTTTATATTTAAAAAATATATATAAATTATGTACATTAATTATTAAATGTTTGTTTTTAATTATATTAAAATTTTGTAGTTCAATATTTTAAATAATGTACTTAAAATGATATATGTAAATTAATTTTTCTATATACTTACCTTTTTTTACTTTATTCTGTGCCACTATATTTTGGTAGTTTACATACAAAGGACCCCATTAACAAAGGTAAAGTTAGACGAAAGTCTAACTTTATAACTTTAGGTATTCACATAGGGCATTTACTACTTGTAAATGCCCTTTGTGAATACTGAAAGTCGTAAAGTTCGACTTTCAGTATTCACAAAGGCCATTTACGAGAATTAAATGCCCTTTGTGAATACCGAAAGTCGTAAAGTTAGACTTTCGTCTAACTTTACCTTTGTGAATCGGGCCCAAAGTATATCAGTTCAATGTTTTGTAGACAATATATATGAAACAATATTCTGGTGCCTCAATATTGTTGTTCACATTACTCTGTCATACAATCGCCATTGGCACAGTAGCTGAAGCATTTTGAAATTAAAGCCTCTAACCTGTGCTGTCCCTTAGTTCATTAGAGGGCAGGTTCAGATTTGTGAGTTATGTGAATGAAAAGCTCATCTGTGCACTTGTGTTTGAGGTTTATTAGAGGTTTTAATGATTAATGCTCACTCTGTAGTACAAAATGCACCTCTCATGTATGACATCTTTCAAGAGTTTAACTTAAAATTGATGTGAATCACTGGAGCATGACACTCAGTCAAGGTCTGACCTTCAATGGTCACTGTGACTCCTCCATGCTCTACTACATCTAGTCTGACTTGGAAAGAGAGGAAGGTATTTCTCTTCATTCTCACAAGACCTTGACTGTCTGCACTTTTAATGTTACAACCCTTTAAGTGTACAATTGATATGGAATATGTTCAGTGTTGTATTTAAAAATTAAGGGAGTTGTTGCTGATGTAACAACCTCTGGAGGTTCGGAAGCCATAGAATAAAGCGTATAGTTACTACGTGAATGGGATAAGGTAAAAGACAGCGTAACATTAATTTCCCAAGCCTTATTATCCAGAAATCATACAGTCCCTGGAATCACTTCTTTCTGTTGAGTATCTTTATTCCCTATACTCCTAATGCATATATAAGTACACACATTAGAATACAATTAATATATTCTATAAAATACTCCATATGCACATTTCCATTGACAGATCCTTATGGTTTACTCTTTGATGTCTTTAAGGAGACAATCATGA
Organism: Calotriton arnoldi; assembly: GCA_963921515.1. Lineage (NCBI taxonomy): Eukaryota > Metazoa > Chordata > Amphibia > Caudata > Salamandridae > Calotriton > Calotriton arnoldi. The sequence goes on along the minus strand of CAWUFW010003530.1, from coordinate 228,362 downwards.
GCAAAGATGTAAATTTGTGAATGAACACAACCTAATGCAAGACCCTAGATAAGTGTTTCACTGAAATCTCTGGGAGTACACACAAAACCTATTGACTACAACAACACTGAGCATCCAGCCGTCCTTCTGATTTAACCAAATGCTTGAAATTAGATGTCAGTGTAGTGGCCTCCAAATAGATCATATAAAAAAGAACAACTACTTTAAAAGGGAGCTTAGTGGTACCCCAATAGAAATAAAGGCTTTGAAACACCATTTGTGCACTCTAGAATGAGGGTGCTACAAAAGTTATATTCCAGGAGCCAAAACCAATTGGACAATCAATGCCTAGGATTATAAAAGCAAAACAAATTAGCCAAAGCAATGTTTTACTAAAATACTTTTTCATACCCAGAATATACTGGAAGAACTTAGAGTTATGAATGAATAAAAGACACTTCCAGTTCAAAATACTGGTATAAAATCAATAGATCATTGATGTGTAAACACATATTTCGCATTTAAGATCTCTTTCCTACTTAAAGCTATGGTCGAAGATCAGGCATCCCTGCTACTGTAAAAACATTTTTTATCAACTGATATGCACAAAGGACTATTTCTAACCAATTTTCAACCACTATCTCATTTCAGACTTTGGCAGAATACTAACCTAAACTTTGATCCTATGGACCACCTAAGAGCTGATTCCACTAAAATATCACTAGAAAAATATGATACCTTTGTTTGCATAGGATATCTGCTCTTTGGCCAGTTCTTGATTGCAGGGTGGTTGTATTCCTTTTACATTAAAACAAACTATATTTCTGGCCAGCGAGCATGGCAGTCACTCTGTGAAGAGCACCGCTTCAAGACCATCGAATCTATCATTTCACCACCACTCCACAGGGCCATCTGCCCTGGGTTGAGCTGTGTTGTGGTGGGGATAGGAGCGCAATCACTGCTACACTTGCCGGCGACTTTAGACTCCTGGAATGCCGATATCGCAGTGCGGCCCGTGGCCACCATTACCAGCACAGGGCATTCGGTGGCATCCTGGAGGGCAACCGCAGCTGAGCCGAGAGGAATGCCGGAGCCTGGACCAGAGGTGCCATGTAAGGTGTTGATTGCCGCGCGAGGCTGCCGACCTGTGGATATGGCCTGCAGGGCCCGGGGCAGAGGGTGGGGCCCATGGACAACTGCGGTGGCTTACCCTAGGAGCTGAGTCCAGATCACACACGGAGGATGCACTGTGGAGCTTGGGGGCCTAGCCGCAACCAAGGCATTGGCGCGCCAGAACTCCTGCCGATGGAGGTGGCCGCACAGCATCGGGCGGGTTGAACTGCAGTGGCTCCCTGTCTGCAATGCGCTGATGAGTGCTGGGGGCCCCCCTTGTACAGCAGGTGTGGTGAGGATTGTGAGAGCCATCCTTCGGCTTGGGAGACGGAGGAGGGGGCCTGGGCCTCACTACAAGGTCACTGGCAATTACCCAGGAATTGCCTCTGGAGTACTGTGGAGGGGCTGGGCCCTCCGTGAGACCTGCTGGAGCTGGGTGAAGAGCTTGCGGCCTCATAGAACTATACATCCAGCCTGTTGGAGCCTCCTAGGTGCCGCCTATCTGGACTTGTTGGATACGGCCTGGGGGGATGAGACCTGCTCGGACTGCCCCGACCCGCGATGTTATTGAGCTTGAAGACCAGTGAGGTGGGGTACTGGCCCCAGGGTCGTTAGTTGGGGCCCAGTTGGCATTGGGGTATCCTATCTGCCCTTCCTTGCCCCCTTGCTCCCTGACTGGTGCCCGACACACTGTGCCACAGTGACTTCTGGGAGTCACTCCCTTCCAGGTGGCATCTGGAGCTCTGGAGTGGACCCTACTTGGTTCTGATCGGTAAGGGTGGCACACAGGAGCAGTGAGATCTCTTGGAGTTCCTTGCCTTCCCTCTTGAGAGCTGTTCTGCTGAGGTAGTGCATTGCTACATGGGGACCTGGAGGCGCTGTGGGAGGACATGGCCATCTTAGTGGGGAACCTCGCGCCTGATTGTACCAGCGGATTGGTGCGGTGTCTGCCTTCCAACAGAGGATCCCGCCTTGACACAGATTCTCTCCTGGAGACACCTCTCCCTTATAGCCCTGCCGGCATGGTAAGAGACAAACCAGCCACTACGGCCTCCCAGCAAAAAATGGATAAGTACACTATGCAACAGACCCCTGTGAGGGGGTCGGGAGAAAAGGGGGTGCTCCTGTGCCGGTTGAAGACCCACAGACCTCACCTATCCTCAGTGCTTTCCATGACCTTAGGGTCACTTTAGAGGGCAAGATGGGGGAACTTAAGCTGGACCTGGCACTAATCAGACAAGACCTGCGCAACACCACGCATTGAGTGAACGAGGTGGAGGGCAGAATGTCAGAGGTTGAGGACACCTTCAAATCGCATTAAGAGTACTTGGTCACCCTGCAGCCTGGTGGGTCAGTTGCAAGCCTGCTCTGAGGATGCGGAGGAGGGGTCCTGCAGGAATAATCCCTGCATGGTGGGTATCCCAGAGGGGCCGAAGGGCTCCACACTGACAAAATTCATATGGGAATGGTTGAACAGCTGGCTCCCCAAGGACGATATGTTGAGATGCTTCATTGTGGAGCGGGTGCCCAGGGCATCGATTGCTAAGCCTACGGTCTGTGCTTTACCCAGGCCGTTCATTATATGTGTACTCAACTACGCGGACAGAGATGCTGTCCTTCGGACTGCCCACAAGGCTGGCCAGTTGACCTTCCAATCCTCTCTGGTGATGATCTTCCCGGATTATGCTTTGAAGGTACAGCAGCAGTGCCAGTTCTTCCAGGAGGCTAAACACAAACTAAGAGCCATGGGGCTTACATATATGCTCATATTCCCGGCCCGCCTGAAAGTAGTTTTCCAAGACAGGAGCCTGTTCTTTGGGTGTGGAAATGGATTGAGGAGAGGCTTCCCGAGCATCAAATGGCTGCCTCTTCTCCTGAGAGAGGGTGGAGGGCCCGGAGGGGTGGTGGAGGCCCCACAAAGGAATGGCGCAGGATCCTGCACATACATTCAAAAAGAAGAGATCGAAGTGCTCGTTCATCAGGTCTTGATCGTGTGGCCCCCTAGAGATCCCCACTGCAGGAGATGGACATTCAACGATGTCCGGCACTGATGACCTCCAGCATGTGGTGCCTGCTGCACCGTGATGCTCTTGGAGGGCAATGTTTGAGAGTGATACACACTTGTTTTAATGCTCTGCTCTGCTGTTCTTGGTCTGTGCCCTCCTTTAGGTTCATTCTTTAGGGATGGTTTGTGTTTTTTGGGGGAGGACAGAAGGGGTGATACTACTCACATGACTACCCTGTTGGTGTCAATCCCTAGTCGCACCATGACAGGTACTTCCTGTTCACGAGGTATGGTGGAGGGTGTTGAGGGTGGGGGGAGGTCTTGGGGGTTTGTTCAGGATTATTTTTGTTCAGGCATGGGAACCATGCATGCAGGCTCTTGAGACATATCTAGGATTTAGTAACTCTAAACAGTTCCACCGGAGTCATGAGTGATCCCTTTCATCTGCCTGGCTCCACAGACTCACGCAGTCCCAAATACACTAGTGCTTCTGTCCTGGAACGTCAATGGTAAGTTGGATAAAATAAAGAGAGGGGCAGTGCTCAAGGGGACCCTCTGGGTCAAAGCAGATGTGGCTATGCTTCAGGAGACCCACCTGATGGGCAATAAATGCATCTTCCTGGCTCGTAAGGGCAACACTCAAGTTTATCACTCTGGGTTCCATAGGGGATCCAGGGGCAGGGCCATTTTGATCCAAGGCCGCTCCCCTTTGGCTGTACCTAGGATTTGGCACATGGGCTGTCACTTCGTGGCGATCACGGGCACACTCCACGGGTGACCCTCTCATTATGTTTATTCCCCTCACACACTTACCTCGGAGTTCCTCTGAAAACTCGGGGACCTGGTGAGGGAGTTGTCGGATGCTCCGTGGATTATGGCCAGCGATTTTAATGGGGTGAGCGATGAGGCCCTGGACTGGTCCTCAGCGAGGTCGGGGGCTAGTCATGGACCCACACTCCTGTCCTCCTTTGCGCAGAACTGGGGCCTGACGGATGTGTGAAGGGCCCACCATCAGCGAAACTGGGATATACCTTCTATTTGGGTGCCTACCACTCCTTCTCTCGCTCTCGCTTAGATTACTTTATCATGCATAATCAAGATGAACATCAAATTGTCGCTGTTGAATCAATGGCTCCAGGGCTCTCTGACCACTTGCCAGTATCATTGAGACTGGAGTGGGGTTTGAGGGATTCGGGAAGGAGATGTCGACTAGATCGCTGGCTTCTTCAGAAGGACGAATTTCAAGAGATGAGTCAGAATACGTGTCAGCAATTCTTTACTGATAATAAGGTCTCTGTGACTTCCAGTTTTTCACTCTGGGAGGCTCAGAAGGCCACACTTCGGAGTGCATCATTAGTTACGCGAAGGGCCAGAGAAACAGGAGTGAATGGAAGGTCAAGGACCTGGAGGGCAGAGTGCGGGAGTTGGAACAACAATATCTGTCCACACGGCAAGACTCTATCCTGCGCGACTCACTGCATGCTCAAACCCTGCTATGGCAGGAACCTGCACAGGAAACGAGGGAAGCCTGGTTAGGCATGCGCAGTAGAGTATATCAAAGGGGTGGCAAGGCTAGCAAGACACTGCATTGATTGTGCAGCCCCAGGGAGGCTGGGGCCCCAGTGGCCTATCTAGTGGCAGGTGACGGCTCGAGGATAACTGGCAGCAGGCCCATTGCGAACATGTTTGAGGCATACTAGCATTCTTTATATGGTGCTGACCCACTGAGCCCTCACAAAGACCTGCATCAGTTTCTATCTGATATCCCGTTGCCCAGCTTGTCTTTGGAGGAACGCAAGTTATTGGAGGCAGACGTTACAAGTGACGAGCTGTGCGCAACTCTGGCCCAGCTTAGCGTTGCTAAGGAGCCTGGACCTAATGGTTTCCCGTCTGAGGTTAGGCGTCTGGTGTGGCCGCAGACAGGCTCGCTGTTGTTGGACATATTTTGGGGGGCGTGGTGAAGGAAGAACTACCCCTCAACTTTCGGACAGCCAAAATAGTGGCATTGCCAAAGCCGGGTACGGAGAGCACTCAGTGTGGCGATTTTCATCCCATCTCGCTTTTGAATACAGAGGCCAAAGTTTGGGCCAAGATTTTGGTCACCCGCTTGGCGGGGGTTATCCCTCGATTGGTCCACCAGGATCAGTCTAGGTTTATGCTCCAGCGTGCTACTTGGCAAATCTTCAGAGAGTGCACAATGCGATAGCCTTGAGTGAGTCACAATCCAGACACAGAGCTCTTTTGTCCATCAACTTCTGAAAAGCCTTTGACTCAGTGGATTGGGTATTTCTGTTTGCCCTCTTGTCTAGAGACAGCTTTGGTCCCAAATTCATACAATATGTACGGCTTCTCTATACTGGCTTGGTGGCCAGGGTAAGGGTTGGGGGAGTGGCGTCGGATTTGCTTCCAGTAAAGCAGGCACCCAACAGTGCTGTCCCCTTTCGCCTTTGCTCTTCGCATTGGTGATAGAGCCCCTGGCAGCTTGGGTGTGGGTCGATGCACTCCTGGAGGGCTTCTGGTGGTCGGAAGGAGCTTGCAATAAGATCTCGTTATATGCCGATGACATTCTTCTGTTTCTGGCTAATCCAGATGTGTCGGAGCCCCGGGCGCTCAAGATTCTGACCATATATGGATCGTATTCCAGCCTTCTGCTGAATACTGGCAAATCAATGGTTTACCCTATTCCTCCACGCCCAGCTGTCATGCCATGGGCATTGGAGTTACAGGTCCTTTCTCATGGATTTAAGTACCTTGGAGTTTATGTCACTGCCAACACAACAGGGTCCTATGAACAAAATCTGGTGTCGCAGTTAGTGTGCCTCGGATGAGATGTCAAGTTTTGGTCCCCTTTACCTTTATTTCTTTTTGGACAATGAGCCATCTTCAAGATGGTCTCTCTCCCACGCCTCCTTTATCATCTTCAGAACTACCCCTTCCCGAAAGAAAATGGCTTTTTTAAGAGCGTCAGTGTACAGATTAGGTCTCTGCTCTGGAAGTGCGGAATGCCTCGTATAGCCCTTGGAAAGTGGTGCAAGCCTGTCTTTGAGGGAGGAATAGCTATGCTGGATATGCTTCTATACTACTGGGCAGCACATCTGTTGACTGTGAATGTCTGGTGGTTCACAGGTTTTAGTGATCCAGCTTAAGCTGTAGAGGGATGGATACTGTGAGATCGACATTTTTGCTCATGTGCTGCATAGGGGGGGCTATCCCAGCGAATCTCCTACCTGCTACGAGGGTGGTATTTGAAATTTGGAATGCGGTCCTCGGGAAGCTGGGATGGGCAGACCGCGTAACTTTGGAGACTCCATTATGGCGAGGTACTAGATTGCCACAGGTGGCCACCTTGCTGGGCTTTTCGGCCTGGGATACTATAGGCATCTCCAAGGTTGGGGACGTCCTCAGGGGTGGAGGCTTAAATCTTTCTAGGACTTGCAGGATGAGTTTGACTTGCACCGCACCCAGTTCTTCCGTTATCTCCAGCACGCCCAGATTGGAGATCGGTGATCTCGACATGCTTCTTTCAGCTGCGAAAGATCAGGAAAATCAGCTGATTACTCACGCAGGAAGCTCTGACACAGGTCGTAATAGCCACGGTGTTGTCACACTTGGACTATGCAAACTCAGTCTACCTTGGCATGCCACTCTTCCTCACTAAGCGGCTGCAGATAGTTCAGAACCAAGCAGCCAGACTGATCCTCCGGCAACCTAGGTGGCAATCTGCCTCCCCTCTCTTAAGGAAACTACATTGGCTCCCCATTCCTCAACGCTGCGCTTGAAAATCGGGTGCCTGATTTTCAAATCTCTTCACGGTCGTAGCCCCAAATTTATAGACGATCTGCTACTAAGGTACACTCCCACACGCAACCTACGGTCAGCTCACCTTCTGCTACTGACTACCCCCACGTTCAAGCGAAAACGTCAGGGAGGTTGCAGATTCGCCTCTCTTGCTCCAAGACTGTGGAATTCCTTCCCCTTGGAGATCCGGTCATGCACTGACCTACTGAGCTTCAGGAAGACCCTTAAAACTTGCCTGTTTGTACAGGCCTACGAGTAACAATCTCTCCACTGGACGCGGCAAATCCTTAAACCAGCGCCATGAAACCAACCCGGTGTACGCGTGCTCTATAAATCCTTTTTAACATAACAAAACATAACGCCCTCCTCCCCACAATACAATCAATAGACATTATTCTCGAGTTCTCCCATTTGGAAGCCAAAATCCTGCTCACGCACCTCCGTGAGCACAAGCTGTCTGAGCTCTATAAAATGCTACTGCACAACATGCTGGACCCCCTGGTGGGGATTTGTGCGGCTTCAGAGGGAGACCTGGGCCTGTTGGAAGATGATGATTGGAGGTAGGCATTGGAGGCCTCTAGGGTGGCAGTGATAGCATCCCAATTTTGGCTGATTCAACTAAAGGTGCTCCATAGGGTGTACTTCACTAGAGTCAGGCTTCAGAAGATGGGCCTCATGCCAATGGGTGACTGCCTACAATGTGGCGATACGCAGGGTGATCTGCCCCATACATTCTGGCACTGTCCAGGGTTGGGCCACTACTGGGGAAATGTGCTGAGGAAGCTCGAGGGAGTGCTGGGATGGGCTGTGCCCGGGATCCCAAACTTATACTTTTTTACATCACAGATGACCAAGGAGGCACACAAAACCAGAGGGCACTCCTGTGGTGGGGCCTAGTTGTTGCCAAGAGAGACATTGCTAGGGTGTGGAAGGAGGCGGAGGCACCTGCGGTGGAAGCTTGGGCACAGGGTATGGACCATTGTATGGGGCTAGAGTGCTCGATCTATCTGTCACTGGGATGTACCCAGAACCATTTCAAGATATGGGGGGCCTGGGCAGAACACAGAGAGATCCATCTGGAACCACATAGGTACCTGCCATGGGAGGCGGAGGGGACACGAGGAGCACAGAATCCTTTAGTTCCACTGTATGATCATAGGTGAAGGGTTCGGGCATTTTTATTTCAATTATATGACTTTGATGACTTCTGTGGGGAGACGATTTCACACACTGTTATGTTTCATTTGGTACAGTACTGTGGTGTTGTATATGGATGTTACGCTGAACGCACTATTCTCGTTCACCTAAAACTCAATAAAATGTTTTTTTTAGTTTTTTTAAATGATATTGACTCCCTGATTACATAAATTGTCACTGAACCCTGACAGCCAATTTTGGCCGGCTCCCTCTTTGGTTAAAGCTCTTGAAAAAGCAGTAATTGCAGGAATGTAAGTTTCTCACCATTGTCTTGCTTTGAACTCAGACCAGCTTATTCCATAATCAAAGCAAAGAAAAGATGGTGGCACCAGCCCTTCATGAACATTGAAGACTTTTGAGTAGTTTATTTGCTCTGATTTGTTTAATTAAACCTTTTGTCAGTATGTGACACCATAGACTCCCTTTGTGAGGCACATCTAGCTGCGTGGCTGCAGGTGGCTGCCTGTGATGGGATAGATATAGGGCCTGGTTGCAGGATAGGTCCTGTCATCAATCCCATGCCTGGTATTGCCGAGAGCTGTGTGCAGCAATGGTGGCCACCTTCAGCTATGGGCAGCAGGGGTGACCACCCGCATGTGTTTGGCTATGTGGCCAGGCCCCTTCGCAAGCCCCATATTGCGCACAGCCAAAGGCCACTCGCAGTGAGGGGTTGGCTGCCCACGGGGAGATGGTTGCAGTGCCTGGCCACAGGTGAGGCCCTGCGGCCAACCGCATGCTGAGCAGGCCGAAATCACCCTCACCAAGCATAGGTTATGACCTAACATATTACATCACTCATGGTATTTTCTATGACATCCCTGACAACATCTGAAATGAGATTATTGATGACAACACTGTGCATGATGGGGGCATGAGTTTTAGATACTTCAGTTAATTATAACTGTTGAATTTCAGTGTCTTTTTAGTTTAAAATGTTAGGTTAAAACTGACATTTCACCTATCTATAACGCCATTTTAACCTTTGTTTTTTAAGAGATTTGCTAAGGTTTTTTTATGTAAAGTAATATATTGTAACAATTCCTAACTATTACTTCACTTTAACATTTGGTTTTTTTCAGTGAATAAATATATATATATTCAAGGGCACTGTGTTGCTCGAAACGCGTCATGGCGGTGGTGCAGGGCGTTCACACTATGAAATAAAATACTTGCACCAGAAACGGGTCTGCATTCGTCTATGTTTGGCAGAGAACTCTACCTGACGAAGTAAGCTGTATATATATATATATATATATATATATATATATATATCATCCAAAGAATGCCCATAAGCGAAGACGCACACAATGGCAGGCAAACAGAGCCTCTGTGGCAGTGTTCTTTAATCAAACAAAACAGCAACGGGGTAATATTTCAACGTGGGCACTACAGATCCCAGAAAGCAATGGATAACAAGAGCCCACCAGAGGGCGATATAACGGCTAATTAGGGACTGATTCCCCACACATCTGCACGTAAGCAAGCCACCCGTGAGCAAGGAGCAGGAGCTCCGAAACGCGTTGGGTGAGGCGATGGAAATATCCAGATACGCTTGCTGGTTTGCTAAATAAAGACTCTGCTGCGAAAGCTGGGGTCTGCCTGTCATTGTGTGCGTCTTCGTTGTTGGGCAACCTTTGGATGAGTTATACCGGCCGGTCCAGGTCGGGAAGGCAGCACCGCCACATAACTACAGTGGACTGTTGATTTCCGATACACGGGAATCGTTACAACAGGATGACAGGAGCGAGCATTACAAGTGGCTAACGCACTGGAGGCTCTATGGAGAGCTTGAAAAGAATTGTTTTAAGGCAGAATCCATCGGGGTAATAATTCAACGTGGGCACTACAGATCCCAGAAAGCAATGGATAACAAGAGCCCACCAGAGGGCGATATAACGGCTAAATAGGGACTGATTACCCACGCATCTGCACGTAAGCAAACCACCCGTGAGCAAGGAGCAGGAGCTCCGAAACGCGTTGGGTGAGGCGACGGAAATATCCAGATACGCTTGCTGGTTTGCTAAATAAAGACTCTGCTGCGAAAGCTGGGGTCTGCCTGTCATTGTGTGCGTCTTCGTTGTTGGGCAATGTTAGAAATGGGATCTCTGGTTAGCTAAGGCTTGCGCCAAAGCCAGGCAGAGACCACCACTCTAGCCAGGGCAAGGGAGTTACACACCCAAGATAACCCCTGCTCACCCCCTTGGTAGCTTGGCACGAGCAGTCAAGCTTATCCCGGAGGCAATGTGTAAAGCGTTTGCGCAACACACACACACACACAGTAGCAACACACAAGGCACACCACAAAAGAAACTCCACACAAGGTTATATCAAAAATAGCCTTTGTATTATCATAAACACATTAGAATAGTAATCACATAATATACACTGTGCCAACTGGCACTAGGCAATATTTACAGGGGATTATATACACCTGACCGGGCCAATTGGGCCACTGTCAGAACCATCACTTAGTAAAGATAGTAAATGTAGAACATATAATAAACGTAGAACACAACCAGTAATTACTGGCAAACACTGTACTCAGCATTATCTCCTGCAACATAAACCCTATTATGCACAGTATCACATCAGGTGTGAAATACATTCTACGCCAACCTCATAAGCATAAACACATTATGCCATAATCTCATAATCCTAAATGCATTAGACCATAACCTCACCAGCATAAACACATTATGCAGTAATCTCATAAGCATAAACACATTATGCCATAACCTCCTAAGCATAAACATATTACGCATTAGTCCTCACCAGCATACACGCAGTATGCAATAATCTCATTAGCATAAACATCATTAGACATTAGGTCTCACCAGCATAAACGCAGTATGCAATAACCTCATAAGCATAAACACATTATGCATTAGGCCTCACCAGCATACGCGCAGTATGCCATAACCTCATAAGCATAAACACATAGTATGCCAATCACCTCATAAACATAAACCACATTAGGGGCATAAATCATGGCGCATAACTCACAGGACATGAATCACATTTCCTAGCACCACATAAATCACATTAGGGCCTGGCGCCCTATTAACCTACCAGTCCCCCTGGCCAACTGGCCTTCTCAAAGGGGCTCAAATGCCCTATGTCCAAATGTCAGGGCGGCTGCCAATGCAGCAGAATCCACGTGCGCAATTGCGCTGGGGCAAAGGAGGGTATCTCACTCCTATCTCCTACAAAAATGCCCCCCAAAGAAATGTTGGCCTAAACGTGGCAGCTGACGCTAATTGCCATGCAGCTGTGAATAATTGTAGGCCTGGGCACTCACTGTGCCCTCCTGTCCCACTCAGGGGCTCTAGCACATATTGGCCAAACGTTGCAGTTGCCCGCTACGGCGGCGCAACTGAGAAATCACCACGAAGCCCTGCTCTGGGGCTCTCTCACTCAAATGGCCCCCATCGGTGCAGCTGCCCGCTACGGCGCTGCAACTGTAAATAAGCAAACGGGGAAGGAGATCTCTCCGGGCTCTAACCACAACCATGGCCATCGTTGGAGCGGCCCGCCCTCTGGCGGGTCCGCTCAGGAACTCAAAACTGGCCCTGTGCCTCGTTGGCGCAAATAATGCACAAGGGAAAAGCCCCCCTCACTCACCGGGGCTGCGGGGCAGGACTCCTCAGGTCTCTGCTCTGCATTTGGGAGCGGCACTCCGCTCTTCACTTGGGACTGGCACTCCGCTCTTCTCCCTCGCTGGGGAGTCTTCGGTGGCGTTTTTCCCCCGTGCGGCAGGGCAGGCACCAACAATGTGCCTCGGGCCCCCTCAGCCTCAATAACCACGGGCTGCTGGACGCGGGCTCTCCTTCCCACCGGGGAGTTCCGTCTTCTTTACCGGCCGCAGCTTCTGCATTATGCCCCGCCCACAGTCAGGCATTCACCGGCCTGACTTCCTTTGCGGCCGCGATGCTTGTCTCGGCGGCGGCTCACTTTTTCTCGGCAGCACAGCGGGGTGGGCACCCGCAATGAAAATAAAGCATAATCGGGGTGGGCACCCGTAATTCAAATGTAAAAAATAAGCGGGGTGAACACCCGCGAAACTACAGGAAAACGCGGGGTGGGCACCCGCTCATCGGCATCACGGGGGAATCCCTACGATGGGGATTCCCTCTCAAAGGGCTGCAGCCGAGCGCTGCGCAGCCCACGCTCTCCTCCTTCAGGGGAAAATAACGAAAATAAAAGCGCTCACAGGGCGCAAGATGCAGCCAGAAGTCCTCTAAGGTCCTGGAGGCTCCACTGCAACCAAAGGTCCCAGCAAAAAGTTCCTTTAGGGTTAAAGGGGGCAATGCTGGGCCCAGGGAGGCAAGCCCTCATGGCGGTTCCTCCTGGGCCCCAGCCGCAGCACGTCCCCGCAGGTTCAAGAACAAGCACAAGAACATTTTCATGGTGTCACAGCCCCTATATTTATACCACAAATCTCTTTGTCTGCAGAACAGGGCATGGGGGAACCAGATGCAACTGGTTCAGGGGGGATTTGGAGCACTTTGTTTTCCAAGCTCCTCTTCCCCTTTGTCAGGTGGGGGCTAGGTGATCAGACACACCACAGGGGGCGGAGCCAGTGATCCAGCGCGATACTAGCAACGAGCATTCATACACCAGATACTCACTTGGGCCCATACATTCATACTACACTAGCATTTCACGCTGGGGTATCAGTTGTTACTCTTTGTCAAAATCCCTGCTACCAATTACCTTCTGATTGAAGAGTAATGACTTACAAATGAATCCTTTGCTAATTGGGAAATTTAAAATGAGTGACATTCATTACAGTTCATAATCCTGAAATAATCACAGAGTCAGGAAGTTTTAAAATGTTTATCTAAAGATTTAGCAGAGTAAATTACAGAGCTGCATGATACTCGTTCGCATATCAAGGATGAAGCACAAGAAAATCAATTTATCGATTAATGACGGTCCCTCAGAAAAGGAGAAGATAGAGACAGCAGCGCAACTAAAGGTTGCATATATTTACCTAAGTGCGAGAACCAAACCCCTTGGCCAAGGAGTTGGGAAAGATAGGACCCAGGAAGGATGAAGAGCAAGATCTCCTCCAGGTTCAGGACAGGACCGGTGACCTCTCTACCTACGACGCCTGCGTCGTTCCCCTCTCTGATACTCCGCTTCTCCTCGATTCTCCCGTGTCTCCCTTCTAATGGACTCCGCCACCCCCTCCTCAGGACAACTTCTGGACAGGGATTCAGTCTGCAATCGATCAGCTTGGCGGTCTGGCGCACTTCTGTGCATTCTGAGAGTGTGCTCTAACTAATTAACTAATTCTATATCTATTATACCCTTCTACACCCATGTACCTCCCATTAATGTTGCAAAAATATGGGACCACTACTTCTAATTGGACAGGGACAGGGGTTGATCCTCACACCATATGAATTTAGTTCGATTTCTGAAGACCATTGTTTTTAAAATACCGCCCATCAAATTTATACATTTGCTTTATTTCCCACCCGTCTCACGACAAAATTTATACATTCTCCATGTACAATGTTGCATTTTTAACAGGAAAGACATGGGTACAGCAGTGTCGGCCATCAGGTCGCGGCCTTGGACCTCGTCCAGGTTGACTTCATCCTTTTATCTTGGCAGACATGCAAGACGCATGCGCAGAATCATTTGTCTCTCGAGTTTCAGTTCACCAACCCCAGGCCCAAGTTTACGAACTAATAAAAAGTACAAGAAGAAAATATTAAAATCACAAATAAAATGTTTCACTGTATCCCCACTCTCTCTACTCTACTCCCATTTATTTATAATTTCTATCCCGCATTAATAGCGTTAAGAAAACGACAATTTAATTACAACACGAGAGCAAGCTGTAGCATGTGAAAACATTAAGCAGCCATTTTAGAACACACTGCGCAGAAGCAGAATTTTCCCACCAAGCAAAGTAAGACGTCACACCACGTGATATGGTTGAGACATGCGCAGAAGAGTTCCCGCGTTATAGCGGCCATTTTTAGAACAGACAAGCGTTACTTGTTAGTTAAAACACATAAGCAAGCTTCCTTGCTATTTATGTCGTGTATGCAAAATTAGTATGAACAATACGAAGTTTAATACATTAATACTGTGAGGAGATTGCCTTCGAGCAAGTCTCATTTGTGAGTCCTTGCTCCATCAATCCCCTCTCTGATGGCGTTTCTGAGCCATCAAATACTACCCACAACCAGATGCCAACTTTTAGCATACTATAATTTCATTTTCATTTTTACTTTTTCTATTTTTCACATCTCCTTTCAGCTTTTTGTATAATTCACTTCTCAAATCTTCAAGTTCAATTTCATCGAATTTTCTTTTCTTTCCCTTTCCTGTCACATTATACGATTCATTCTTTCTACAACATTTGCACCATATTATTATTGACAATGCTATTATTGCTATTCCCGGTAAGGGTATTAATACTTTACCTATAAGTCCTTTCCCTATATTAGAAAACCAGGTACCAATTGACGCTATACTATTTGTCAATCTTTCCCATACACTATCAACTTCCAGTGGTTTCAGTTCCTTCTCAAGTTTCGTAATATTCTGTATATACGTTTCAATTTCTGCACTTTTATCAGGTATGTAAGTGCAACAGTGTTTCGTCTTCAATAATTTACAGACTCCGCCCTCTTTTGCCAAAATAATGTCAAGAGCAAGTCGATTTTGCGTAACCATAGATCTAATCGCAACCATTTCCGCATTAATCATTAAAAAGCCTCCAGCAGTATCTGTTGATAAACGATCAACCACTGTAGATAATTTACATATTCTTCTTGAGTTCAGAATTACTCCCACCGAAGGTATCAATGCACCAAATATATCACCTACAATTTCAGAAAAACTAGCTCTTTTGCTACGAGTTAATTTGCTATTATTTTCATTGCTCCCAGTGTTTCTTTTTACGTGGTATATCTTTGGAAATACTATTCCAAAATAACAACTTCCATACCACCGTGCAAGTAGCCTAAAGTAAGCCTTATTCCCACACACATAATAGATTCCAGGAAAAACTGAACCTGTTCCTCCTTTGAGTCCATATCCTCCAAGAATTAAGAAATTGTGTTCACATTCACTGGTACCAATGTGTTATAGTCAGTCCTTAACCTATGTAGACAAATTCTCCCTGTTTTTACAAAATCCAGAGCCATAGCAGCTTGAGCCCTGCCAGGTGTGTAACTCCCTTCTTTCTCAGCCCAAGGTGGCAAATGAGCCTTATGCTCAGAAGCTTTCTTTTGAAAATCTTGTCTTCTATCTTCTACTAAATTCAAAAATATCTTTTCTTCTTCGTGTAAAGAACATGTTAGATTGTTTCTATGTGCATGTGTTATGTCTATTGATTTCATTGTTAAGAAAAACTCTCCCATAAACTGTTCATCTTGACTACTAAGCACTGGGTTCATACTCTTGCGAATCGGAACCTCAGAAAATATCACATTTATGTTTGAATAATAATACTCAATTTTCCCTGTTCTATAAAATAAACTTGTCAATACACTACATGATATGCCATAAGTTAATGGCAAATGATGATACGTTAATCCTTCTGCTGCTGATTCTGGTAACTTCATACAGACATAACAGTTGCTAACTTCCATGGTATCTACATATTGAAATAGTAACTTAGTGAAAACATTTAAACTAGTATCATTATCTGTTACTTCATGATGAAATTCTGGATCATCTTCTTCCATTAGTTCTACTCTATTACCTTTCAAGTTATCTAACCTTCCCTTCATTTTGTTGTTAATCTTTTTATCCATTATCATAAGGTAGGGAATTGCTACAATCAGTACTAACCATGCTACAAGTACCACTACTAGTCTGCATATGCATATAGCACAGCATCTTTTACAACATTTTCCTTTTGATCTCCCAGTAACTCTATCATCGGACATTTTGACAAGGAAGATTGCTCTTCTTATCTATTTTTCTTCAATTTTCTTTGCGCAGCTTCTTCACGTTATCAAGGTGGTCTTGTTTCTGTTTCATAGACCAGTTCTGCACAAGTTCCTTCGTCACCACTTTCACTTGATTCTGAGCTCTCGTAATCTTCAATCAATCAATCATGTCACTTATAAAGCGCACTACATACCCGCGAGGGTCTCAAGGCGCTGGGGGAAGAGGGGGGTGGTGCTGCTACTGATCGAAGAGCCAGGTCTTGAGGAGTCTTCTGAAGGCCAGTAGGTCTTGGGTCTGTCGGTGGTTGGTGGGGAGGGTGTTCCAGGTCTTGGCGGCGTGGTGGGAGAAGGATCTGCCGCCGGCGGTCGTTTTCCGGATGCGGGGGACTGTGGCGAGGGCGAGGCTGGTCGAGCGGAGCTGGCGGGTGGGGGTGTAGAAGCTGAGTCGTCTGTTGAGGTAGGCTGGTCCGGAGTTGTGGAGTGCTTTGTGTGCGTGGGTGAGGAGCTTGAAGGTTATCCTCTTGTTGACAGGGAGCCAGTGCAGGTCTCTCAGGTGGGGTGTGATGTGCCTGCGTCGGGGGATGTCGAGGATAAGACGTGCAGAGGCGTTCTGGATGCGTTGCAGCCGTCTCAGGAGCTTAGCCGTCGTTCCTGCGTAGAGGGCGTTTCCGTAGTCCAGCCTGCTGTTGACGAGGGCCTGGGTGACTGTTTTTCTTGTTTCGGTGGAGATCCACTTGAAGATCCTGCGGAGCATTCGGAGGATGTTGAAGCAGGATGAGGAAACGGCGTTGACCTGCTTAGTCATGGAGAGGGTGGGGTCGAGGATGACCCCTAGGTTGCGTACGTGGTCGGTGGGTGGCGGGGCTGTTCCCAGTGATGTTGGCCACCAGGAGTCGTCCCAGGCTGAAGGGTTGGAACCAAGGATGAGGACCTCCGTCTTGTCCGAGTTCAGCTTCAGGCGGCTGGTCCTCATCCATTCGGCGACGGCCTTCATTCCTTCGTGGAGGTGGGCTTTGGCGGTGTGAGGGTCTTTGGTGAGGGAGAGGATCAGCTGGGTGTCGTCGGCGTAGGAGATGATGTTGAGGTTGTGCTGTCGGGCGACGTGGGCGAGGGGTGCCATGTAGATGTTGAACAGCGTTGGGCTGAGGAAGGAGCCTTGGGGTACGCCGCAGATGATCTTGGTGGCCTTGGATCGGAAGGGGCGAGGCGGACGCTTTGTGTTCTGCCGGAAAGGAAGGATGTGGTCCAGTCCAGGGCCTTCTCTTGGATCCCGGCGTCGTGAAGGCGTGTTCGTAGTGTGTGGTGGCAGACCGTGTCGAAGGCGGCTGATAGGTCCAGGAGGATGAGGGCTGCTGTTTCTCCGTTGTCTAGCAGGGTCCTGATGTCATCGGTGGCGGTGATGAGGGCGGTTTCGGTGCTGTGGTTGCTGCGGAAGCCGGACTGGGAAGGGTCCAGGATGTTGTTCTCCTCGAGGTAGCGGGTCAGTTGTTTGTTGACGATTTTCTCGGTGACCTTCGCGGGGAACGGGAGCAGAGAGATGGGTCGGAAGTTCTTGAGGTCCTTGGGGTCTGCCTTGGGTTTCTTGAGTAAGGCGGTGATCTCGGCGTGCTTCCAGCCAAGAATTATGTAAGTCCAGTCAGGACCTTTAAACTTGTTGTTAATAAGTTTCAATCTCTTGCTTCTCCGTTTCTCAGTTTCTTTTTCCTGTCCTGTTTGGCTAGTTACTTCGTTTACTTGTTCTGGATCTTCACTTCTGGTTCTTACGTGGTATTTCACTCTTTTAATGACACTAGGCCAATGATCACCTTTTCTTGTTTTCTGTGTTTGCACTGCCCTTTTGCTTTCTTCTTCTTCGGTAGTTCGTTTATTTTCAGGTTGTGTCACAGTCTTGTTTTCGACAATTACAGTTTCTTCTATCTGTTCTTTTTCAGGTCTGATTGGTTTCTCTTCAGCAGCTCCACTGTGAGTTTCTAATGGCTGACTCTGTTCAGTATTTTCGTCTTCAGATTCAAGAATTTCGAGATCTTCTGATTGAATGTGTTTTCCTTGATCTAACTGGTCCTGATCAGGGCTTATTGCACTTTGTACTTCTGCAGCCTGACCGCATTCTTCTAGACCTGTCTGTCCCTGCTCAAAATTTCTTCGATCTTCACTATTTTGAGCCCAGTTTTCTTTCCCTATCTGGTCCTGCTCAGGTTCTCTTATTATTTCTTCTTCTTCTCTTTCCTGAGCTGCTTCTTCTTCACCTATCTGATCTTCTGTAACTTCTTCTAGATTTGCTTGACTTCTTGTTCTGTAGTAAACTTCAGGAATTTCCACCACTGGTATCCAGTCCTGACTTGTGCTCGGTTGTTCTTCGTCAGCTTCCCTCGAATCTTGCTCCTGAGATTCTTCAGCTGGGCAACCTTCAGCTTCCTCAGTGATCGTTACTGTCTGAGGATTTTCTTCTTCAGGGTCGGGTACTCTTTTAGTGTGGCTTACATGAATCCAATTAGGAAATCCTGCACACTTCACAGCGGTGTTTGTAACCAATATGATCTGACAAGGTTCGCTCCACCTAGGTGATAGACACGTTTCTCTGGTGTGATTCTTCACTACCACCCAGTCACCAGGATTCAGATCATGTTCTTGTTCAGGCTGCCTGGAAACTGCGTCTTCTCCAACCTGGTGAGAGACAGAACGCACTAGGTCAGCCAATCCTTTGCAATAATCCAGAACCATATCATCAGATATATTCAGTAGTTTGTTTATGGGAACATGTGCTTGTCTCATTGCTCTTCCCATCATTATCTCGTGGGGGCTCAATCCGGTATTTCTATCAGGAATGCTTCTGAGTCCCATTAAGACAAGTGGCAATGCATCCGGCCAACTTAATGATGTTGATGCACACATTTTTCCCAGTCTGGATTTTATTGTGCCATTCAATTGTTCAACCACTCCAGAAGCCTCTGGACGATATGCACAGTGCAATTTTTGTTCAATTTGGAATGCTTCACAGATTATCTTAATCACTTCACTGTTAAAGTGCTTTCCTCTATCCGACTCCAAAGTTACTGGAAAACCAAATCTAGGAATAAGTTATCGTAGCAACAGCTTTGCAACTGTAATACTGTCATTTCTCCTAGTAGGGTAAGCCTCCACCCACTTTGAAAACAGACACACTATGACAAGTACATATTTCAGCCCTCTGCATGGTGGTAACTGAATGAAATCAAATTGGAGTCTTATAAATGGACCCTCTGCCTTTCCAATCTTTCCAAACCCGATTATTGTCTTCCTCCCTGGATTATGCATTTGGCAGGTTAAACATCTCTGGCAAAGACTCTCTGCTACAGCCCTGAATTTGGGATTGTACCAATTTTGTCTGAAGAGCCTAATCATTGCATCTCTCCCTATGTGTGTGTCTCCATGATACATCCTGGCCATTTGTGAGAGCAGACAGTCGGGCATGACTGGTCTGCCATCGGCACAAATCCACACCTCGTCATCCTCTCTTTGAGAACATCCCACTTTAATCCATATATTCTTTTCACTCTCATCAGCATCATCTTGCAATCGTTTTACATCATTCCATGTTTCAGGAGGTGCACACAGCAAAAGTTGGCAGCTGATTCCCATTCTTTCCACCCTTTTATTCACCGCCATTCTGTTTTTGGCACAATGTTGAGCCACAAGGTCTGCATATCTGTTGCTGACTACCACCCAGTCATCTCCTGACTGGTGTGCGGCACATTTCACCACAGCCAATTCTTTTGGTGATTGTATTGCTTCCAGCAATTCCCTTACAAACTGTCCATTTTTAATGGGGGATCCTGAAGAAGTCATGAAATCCCTCTGCATCCATAGTTGGCCAAAATCATGCACAACCCCGTAACCATATTGGCTATCTGTAAATATAGTTACTTTTTGATTCCTCCCAATTTTGCAAGCTTTTATCAAAGCAATCAATTCAGCTACTTGTGCAGATTTTACTCCTGGTAAATAGGATGCTTCGACTATTCCAGTTAATTCACATACTGCATATGCTGCAGTCAGTTTACCATCTTCATGCCTCTGGCATGAACCATCAACAAACAGCTCCCTGTCTGGCTTCCTTAGGGGCAATTCCTGAATGTCAGGACGTGGTTTTGTGCATAACTCTGTGACTTGTAAACAATCATGTTCTTCTTCGTCATCTTTAATTTCTTCATGGTATGGATCTGGTAGTAAGGTAGCAGGATTCACTATTGTGCACCTTACCGTGGTCACATTTTCAGCACCCAAAATTATTCTCTCATACTTAGTCATCCGACTAGGAGTAAGATGCTGAGTTCGGGTTCTTGTCAATAGAATCACAACCGCATGTGGAACAAACACCTTTACTGGGTGTCCCATTACAATTGACTCACTTTGTTCAATGCTCAAACAGGTAGCCGCTACTGCTTTTGAGCAGCCTGGCAAAGCGGCCACCACTGGGTCCAGTGTAGCAGAAAAATATGCTATTGGACGTCTATCCAGACCATGTCTCTGAGTTAGGACTGATAGTGCACAATTTTCTCTCTCGTGACAGAATAGTGCAAATTCTTTCTTATAATCGGGCATGCCTAAGGCAGGCGCTGCACACAAAGCATTTCTCAATTTTACAAAAGCTCCTACACTTTCGTCATCCCATTCAACTGGGTCCTTTGCCTTTTTTTTTTTTCAATTGAATTAGGGGCTTTGCTAACAGGGAAAATCCTAGTATCCATTGTCGACAATAACCCACTACCCCAAGGAACATTCTCACTTCCCGTTGGGTGTTAGGCATTTGCATTTTCTTGATTAATTTTACTCTTTCAGAGGTTATTCTTCTTTTCCCCTCTCAATTTGATGTCCTAGATACTTAACTGTTGTTGTGCAAAACTGCAGTTTTTCAGGTGAGACTTTATGCCCTTCTTCAGCTAAGTGATTCAATAATGCAATAGAGTCCACAACACAGTCTTCTCTGGTGTTAGATGCCACTAATAAGTCATCTATATACTGAACTAAAACTGAACTTCCTGGCATTACTAGTTTTTCTAAACACTTTTTCAATATCTGATTGAAAATGGAAGGACTTTCCGTGTACCCCTGAGGAACACGATTCCATACATAGACCTTATTCTCGAATTTAAATGAGAAAAGATACTGGCTATCTGGGTGCAATGGTATTGAAAAGAACGCTTGGCATAAATCAATCACAGTGAACCATCCTGCACTCCAAGGAATCTGGTATAGAATTACTGCAGGATTTGGCACTATAGGACAACAAGGTTCCACAATCTTATTTATTTTTCTCAGGTCTTGAACAATCCTATATTTCCCACTAGGTTTCTTCAAACCTATTATTGGTGAATTACATGGACTACTCATTACTTCTTTTAGTATGTTATGTTTTACCATTCGATCGATTTCTTCAATAACTCCTGCTTTTACTTCTGCACTCATTTTGTACTGCCTGGTATTCGGGAAAATGGCACCATCTTTTACAGTAATTTTAACTGGGTCTATTTTGGCCATAAGTCTTACTTCTTTTCCCGTGAAATCCCATACCATAGGATTTACTGTAGTTTTTAATTCTTCTGGCAGCTCGTCTTTTGTTATCAAGGAGAACATCTCATCCACTTCTGTACCTTGTTTTGCAATCATAAATTTATATACATGGTCTTCATCAGGGGTCTGAATTGCCACTCCATCCGGTGTGCAGAATATTGTGCAGTTCATTTTACACAACAAATCTCTTCCCAATAGATTTACTGGACTAGAATCACACACTACAAATTGATGCATTTCTCTAAAATTTCCAATTTTAACTTCCATTGGTTCGGTAAGAGGTGTTCTAATCTTTCGATTAGCTACTCCCACTACTTGGATAGCTTCTCCAGAGAGAGGAAGGTCTGGGATGTCTGCTGTTCTCACAGTAAACCGGGTAGCACCAGTGTTCAAAAGAAAAGTTATATCATTACCCTTCACATTTCCTTCAACATATGGACCTGACTGATCTACCGGTAAGGATGCGCCAAGTACGCACTCCTTCTCCCCCTCTCCTAGGCACCGTCAATCAATCAATCAGGGGTTTGTTAAAGCGTGACTACTCACCCGTAAGGGTCTCAAGGCGCTAGGGGAGGGGGGGGGTGCAGGTTCCATCCATCAAGGAGGGGGTCTGTCGAAGAGCCAGGTTTTGAGGTTTCTTGCGAAGATGGGGAGCGATGTTATCTGTCTGAGGTGGAGCGGAAGGGCTTTCCATGCTTTGGCCGCGAGGAAGGAGAAGGAGCGGCCTCCCGATCTGGTCTTTCTGGTGCGGGGGACCACGGTGTAGGAGAGCTGGGCTGATCGTAGGGTCCTTTGGGGTGCGTGGAATTTGAGTCGGCTGTTCAGGTATGCTGGTCCGGTGCCGTGGAGGGCCTTGTGTGCGTGGGTGAGCATCTTGAAGGTGATTCTCGCCTCGACAGGGAGCCAGTGGAGTGTGCGCAGGTGCTGGGAGATGTGGCAGTGTTTTGGCAGGTTGAGGACCAGTCTTGCGGCGGCGTTCTGGATGTTCTGTAGCTTGCGGGTGAGGTTTTTGTTTATTCCGGCGTAGAGTGCGTTGCCGTAGTCGAGTCTGCTGGTGACCAGGGCGTGAGTGACGGTCTTTCGGTGTTCGAGGGGGATCCATTTGAAGGTCTTACAAAGGAGGCGGAGGGTGTGGAAGCAGGAAGACGAGACAGAGCTGATCTGGCGGTCCATTTTGAGCTCGGAGTCCAGGATGATTCCCAGGTTGCGTGCGTGGTCCGTGGGGGTTGGCGGGTTTCCGAGGGCGGGGGCCACCAGGTGTCGCTCCAGGCATCGGGGTTTGGGCCCATGATGAGTACTTCTGTTTTGTTGGTGTTTAGTTGTAGGCAGCTGTTTTTCATCCATTTGGCGACGGCTTCCATGCCTTCTCGAAAGTTGCTTCTGGCGGTGTTGGGCTCGTTGGATAGGGAGAGGATGAGCTGGGTGTCTTCTGCGTATGACACGATGTTGAGTCCGTAGGTTCTGACGATGGGGGCGAGTGGAGCCATGTAGACGTTGAAGAGCGTCGGGCTGAGGGAGGAGCCCTGGGGGACTCCGCAGGTGGTAGGTGTGGGGTCCGAGAGGAAAGGGGGAGTCTGACCCGCTGCGTCCTGCCGGAGAGGAAGGAGCGGATCCAGTCGAGGGCCTTGTCCTGGATTCCTGCGTCGTAGAGTCTGCGTATTAGTGTGCGGTGGGAGACTGTGTCGAACGCCGCTGATAGGTCGAGGAGGATGAGGGCTACTGTTTCTCCTTTGTCCAGTAGGGTGCGGATGTCGTCTGTTGCGGCGAGGAGGGCGGTTTCCGTACTGTGGTTTTTTCTGAAGCCGGATTGGGAGGAGTCGAGGATGTTGTGTTCTTCAATGAATGTGGCGAGTTGGCTGTTGATGGCTTTCTCGATGACTTTCGCTGGGAACGGGAGCAGGGAGATGGGTCTGTAGTTTTTGAGGTCGGTGGGGTCCGCTGAGGGTTTCTTTAGGAGGGGGTTGACCTCGGCGTTTTTCCAGTCGTCGGGGAACGAGGCGGTCACCAGGGAGCTGTTGATGGTGTGGCGGAGCATGGGTGCGATGGTGTCGGCGGCTCTGTTGAAGATGTGGTGGGGGCAGGGGTCCGTGGGGGCCCCTGAGTGGATTGACTTCATTGTCTTCAGTGTGTCTTCGGTGGTGAGGGCTGTCCAGTCGTGAATCGCTGGTTTCCGGGTGTCGGGGGTGGTTGGTGAGGGTTCAGTGTGTTGGTTGTCTTCGTCGAAGTTGTCGTAGATGCTCTTGATTTTGTGGTGGAAAAAGGTGCTGAGTTTGTCGCAGAGGTCTTGTGAGGGAGGGATGTCGGTAGACTCGCTAGTGGGTTGGGCGAACTCCTTGATGATGCTGAAGAGTTCCTTGCTGTTGTGCGCGAGGGTGGAGATTCTGTCTTCAATCGCTTTTTTCCTCGTTTCTCTGATGAGTTGATGGTGGGCGTTGGTGGCGGCTCTGAAGTTGTCGTGGGCTTCTGTGGATTTGGTGTTCCTCCAGGCCTTTTCGAGGCGGCGGCATGTGCTTCTGGACTCTCGAACTCATGAACTGTACTGACAGAAATCGTCCTGTAAAAGAAACTGTGATGTTACATAATCATTCTTACCACTTCCTCCTTGATATCCGACGTCTTTACCGTGCTTTGCTCTGCTTACATTACCCTGTATAGGTGCAGGTGGCAACTGACTCTGAGGATTTACACCCTGCTGTGAGTCATTCTGCGTCTGTGGATTTAAATTTTGATTTGGGCCATTATTATTCCGTATCTTTTTACATTCATCCTTCCAATGCCCCAATTTTCCGCATCCATGACAAGGAAATTTCTTTTTAGCCTCTTCTCTGCTCATTCGTCCTCTCACTTTTCCACCATTCCCAGTATCAGCATTCGATCCAGAATCTTTTCCCTGATTTTCACTTGGATTATCCAAATTAATCCCGTTTCTCTGCCATTTTTACCTGAGCCCACATCACTTTCTCTTGCAGTTTCTTGTGCCTATCCTCAATGTCATCTCCACAATATTTCGCATATTTCAAAATCTCGTCGATCGGTTTCCCTTGCCAACACAACATATGCTGCTTAATCATCTCACAAATTTCTGGCTTTAGACCATAAACAAATCGGTAAACAAACTGACTCATGTTCTTGTCTCCAATATCCTCAAAGCCACTATACTGTTTGAATACCTGCAATAAACGTTCATAGTAGGCGTGTACCGATTCACTGGCTTCTTGAGTAGTTCTGTCTATTTTCACCCAATCTGTCTCTTTTGGTGGTATCTTTCCTTTCAGGTAAGTTATTACCTGCTGATACTTTTTCATTACATCACTTGACGGGGCACCTGTCTTTGGATCTCTGGGAAACTCTTCACTTGGCCAATCAACTGTGATTTTACAATCTGTCTATAAATCGGCAGGTACCACTATGTCGAACAAACCATCCAAGTCCTTCAACAATACCTTTGACACTTTAACAAACCTCTCAACCTGCTTGTACCATTCAATTGGTTTTTCTCTTAACTTTGGGAAATCATTCGTAAAGGATAAAATATCCTGTCTGCTCCATGGGACATGTACATATCCCCCTCCTGGAACTTCTCGCATCGGGTACATTTGATCTACTTTCCCTGTTTCCTTCATCAAATATTCAGAAGCTGCTCTACTGTATCGCGCTTCTTCCTTTTTCTTTGTCCATCTAACTTTCCATTTATCTAGGTCTCCCCATTTCTGTAAGACTGTCATTAATTCTTTTATTTGTAATTTTCTTCCAGAAACATTCATGTTTTCTAAATCTTTGTCTGAAAAATCTGCTCTATAGGGTTTCTGTAACACCTTTGACTTCCCTATTTCAATTCCCATCTGCAGAACTAAGTCTGATAATTTGTCATGTAATATTTTTACATTTCTTGTGATGCTTCTGCACACAAACAACAATTCTTCTTCATCGTAAGTATTTAGACGGTCTATCCCTACATTTCCTGCTATTATTTCTTCCAATTCGATTTTTAGTTTATAAATGTCCGTAATCTTTGGGGGTGTACACTGTTTGTCTGATCCTTGTGCTCACCATTCTAAGTCTTCTGGAGTAACTACTGTGCCACTTTTTGTTCCTGATGAGGTTATTATGTTTACATCTTTTGAGCAACCAGGTGTAGCTCTTCTGGGAGTACTATTTACGGATTCTCGAATGGGCAAGTCCATTAATGAAATTATAGATTCACAATCACTAAAATGATCCTCAACCATTACTATTGCTTCAGGTTTCGAAATGTTCACAGGAGTAGGCGCAACTAGCGGCTGGGGATAGTTTACCTTGTCACTATATAATGGAACTACTGGACCAATTGTTACAGGTATGGTCAAAGAATCAGGATGCACTTTTATCTGTGTTATTTTCTGTATTAATTCTGCTCTGGTTTTTCTAGGGCTTCCTTTTCTTTATCGTGAAGTACCCTACTAGGTGTGGAAT
The DNA here is from genome assembly GCA_963921515.1 of Calotriton arnoldi. Classification (NCBI taxonomy): domain Eukaryota; kingdom Metazoa; phylum Chordata; class Amphibia; order Caudata; family Salamandridae; genus Calotriton; species Calotriton arnoldi. Next base: position 202,349 of record CAWUFW010003530.1, on the reverse strand, counting down.
CATGCATTACTTGTGGTACCAATGGTGTCTTTAATGGTGGTGCACTTGGGGTACATCCCTTTGTCCCTTCCTGATATGGTGGAGGATTCTTTAATATCTCTTCCATAAATTCATCTTCGGAATCTCCAAATCCTGTCAAATGTTTTGTCTTTTCTGTGCATTTGCTCCCTAACAGTTCTTCTTCTGTCAATATTGGATACAGACCTTCTGTAAGCATCGCTCTTCTCCACTGTTTCATCTGACCGTCCCTTGACTCATTGTGGTATCTTGGAAAAAATCCCCGATAACCCCTATTACTTCTGGATCGGTCACGTTCAAATGCCTCAGTTTCCCACTCTTCTAAGGCTTCGTATTGGGTTAATCTAGGTCTTGGTTCTAAATCATTCATCCTCAATCTCAAATTTTGAAGAATTCTCCCATTAAAAGTACCATTCTCGGGAAATTTTAATATTCCATCATTTTTGGTATATTCTATCCAATTCTCTAACCATACGTAAGTATGATAACCTCTCTCCATCATCATGAATGAAGCGGGCGTTTTAGCTGGTGGAATGATAATTCCTTCTCTAGTTTTGATTGGCTTATCCTTTTTAAAATAATTTTTAATCTTTTGTAGGAATGACATTTTCCTCTTCTCTCCATACATTTTGGGTAAACCTCGGTGTATGAAGTTATATTCTGCAAAACCTAGGAATCTCTTATCCGGACGAGTTCCTATTAAAGTTGGATCGCGTTTTAACATTCAATCTTCACTATCCACTAAGATTTCTGCTTCTATTTTAGCAACCAATCAAATTCCAGTTTACTTTTGTCTCTGAACCAATCCTAGCGTGTCCTTTCTGTGACGTTAGTCTGCCAACCCCTCCTTTACAATCTGCGCTTTTCTTTACCTCGCTGTTTCGACCAATCCCAGCGCGGCACCTGTGACGTCAATATTACTCCTGACTACTGAAACCTCCTTTACAAGAGTCTTCCACGCCCGCGGTTTCAACCAATCCCAGCGCGGCGCTTTGTGACGTCAGCTCCCTCTCCGGCAGCTGACCCTCCCTTTACAAATTCGTACGCAAAACCTTATTTTCTCTACGATTTTAATTAAAATTCAGTAACAACATAAAACATTCGCTATCGTGCCTGTTTCTCTAATTTGAAAAAGGTAGTTTTCGTCCACACTAGTAAACCCTTTCCGTTTACTAAACATACACTACGAGTAAAACCCTTCCGTTTACTCTTCACTCGAGCATCAAAAATACCTGTTACTTCTTCAATGTTACCCTTTCTAGGTGATATAACATCAAATTTTCATCAGCATATTCCTTTTGCTATTACTCACACGCATAGAGTCCCTAACAAGTACTGATAGCCCTACCTAACTTTTCAGTTCTATTTCTGCCTGACAGATAACCTCACTGCAGTATGGCTTCCACTTACCACCTGCTATTCAATTTTCCTCCCCAGGGAATTCTGGACAACATAAAACAAAACTTTTAAACAATAACAGGTGTTAATTCATAAAAATATAATTCTCATTACCCAATTAACAAAGCACAACCATCCTCTCATAACCAGAAAACTGATCCAGCGCGATAATAGCAACGAGCATTCATACACCAGATACTCACTTGGGCCCATACATTCATACTACGCTAGCATTTCACGCTGGGGTATCTGTTGTTACTCTTTGTCAAAATCCCTGCTACCAATTACCTTCTGATTGAAGAGTAATGACTTACCAATGAATCCTTTGCTAATTGGAAAATTTAAAATGAGTGACATTCCTTACAGTTCATAATCCTGAAATAATCACAGAGTCAGGAAGTTTTAAAAAGTTTATCTAAACATTTAGCAGAGTAAATTACATAGCTGCATGATACTCATTCGCATATCAAGGATGAAGCACAAGAAAATCAATTTATCGATTAATGACGGTCCCTCAGAAAAGGAGAAGATAGAGACAGCAGCGCAACTAAAGGTTGCATATATTTACCTAAGTGCGAGAACCAAACCCCTTGGCCAAGGAGTTGGGAAAGATAGGACCCAGGAAGGATGAAGAGCAAGATCTCCTCCAGGTTCAGGACAGGACCGGTGACCTCTCTACCTACGACGCCTGCGTCGTTCCCCTCTCTGATACTCCGCTTCTCCTCGATTCTCCCGTGTCTCCCTTCTAATGGACTCCGCCGCCCCCTCCTCAGGACCTCTTCTGGACAGGGATTCAGTCTGCAATCGATCAGCTTGGCGGTCTGGAGCTCTTCTGTGCGTTCTGAGAGTGTGCTCTAACTAATTAACTAATTCTATATCTATTATACCCTTCTACACCCATGTACCTCCCATTAATGTTGCAAAAATATGGGACCACTACTTCTAATTGGACAGGGACAGGGGTTGATCCTCACACCATATGAATTTAGTTCGATTTCTGAAGACCATTGTTTTTAAAATACCGCCCATCAAATTTATACATTTGCTTTATTTCCCACCCGTCTCACGACAAAATTTATACATTCTCCATGTACAATGTTGCATTTTTAACAGGAAAGACATGGGTACAGCAGTGTCGGCCATCAGGTCGCGGCCTTGGACCTCGTCCAGGTTGACTTCATCCTTTTCTCTTGGCAGACATGCAAGACGCATGCGCAGAATCATTTGTCTCTCGAGTTTCAGTTCACCAACCCCAGGCCCAAGTTTACGAACTAATAAAAAGAACAAGAAGAAAATATTAAAATCACAAATAAAATGTTTCACTGTATCCCCACTCTCTCTACTCTACTCCCATTTATTTATAATTTCTATCCCGCATTAATAGCGTTAAGAAAACGACAATTTAATTACAACACGAGAGCAAGCTGTAGCATGTGAAAACATTAAGCAGCCATTTTAGAACACACTGCGCAGAAGCAGAATTTTCCCACCTAGCAAAGTAAGACGTCACACCACGTGATATGGTTGAGACATGCGCAGAAGAGTTCCCGCGTTATAGCGGCCATTTTTAGAACAGACAAGCGTTACTTGTTAGTTAAAACACATAAGCAAGCTTCCTTGCTATTTATGTCGTGTATGCAAAATTTGTATGAACAATACGAAGTTTAATACATTAATACTGTGAGGAGATTGCCTTCGAACAAGTCTCATTTGTGAGTCCTTGCTCCATCACCAGCATTGTGCAGGCTGGGCACAGTCCTATTCAGAGTCAGGGGATTACTCCTCCCACTACTCCCAGCACAGATGTCCCATTCAGCCTAGTGCTGACTCACCCTGCCCATCCTGGAGCCACACACACCTCCCAGCCCCTGTCACTCACAAGCCAGACATGCAATTCACATCAGGCAGGCAGACACATAGCACACAGAAATGCCAACTTCTAAAAGTGGCATTCCTCCAACAGTCATAATAAATCTGCGCACACCATTGCGCAGCATTCATTGTCACAATTTCATACATACTAAACTTGACCACGCTGCTCCTCCCATTCCAGGAATTACCACTGAAACACTTAATCAGGGAATCCCCCATGCATTCCTATGGGAGGACAGGCCAACCTTACCAAATGTACACAGAGAGCGCACGCACTTTCCACTGGACCACAGTGCGAAAGTGCCCAGAGGCCTAAAACCACCAACACCATGTCACAGAAAAGGCAAAAAGTTTAGGGGTGAACCTGCCAAAAAGGGCCAAGTCCGACAGGCAACCTTTGGATGTGATATATATATATATATATATATATATATATATATATATATATATATATATATATTATCTACTGGCGGTCGCCAGTAGATAGTTATAGTTAGGACCTATTTTCCATAGGAAATCTGCAACATTCTATTTGAAATAACTTTGGCGCCAGTTGACGAATCTTCGCAAACTTTTCAAAACTCATGGGGCGCTCCGGTCCGCTCCTATCCTGAAAGTCTCGGGGTGATTCGTCAAGTGGGGGCCGAGAAAAAAGGGGGGTCCCAAAACATGTTTTCCCCATGCAATGTTCCATAGGAACCTTTCATTGCAGCTACAGCCCGAACTGCTGAACGGAATTACACCAAATTTGGCAAAAAGGTAGCCCTTGGTTCAGAGTCATGCCTTTTGGTTAAATGGTGTAAATCCGTTCAGTAGTTCCTGAGAAATTTAAAAAAGAAAACACATATATATCTGGGCGGAGCCTAACCACACATGTCATCGTGAGATCTGATTGGCTGTCAGCACTTCATCCTGGAATTGCTGGCAGCCATCTTGGGACCAATATAAATGATAGTACCCCATTGAAATGCATTGTAGTGAATCGAAGATTTTGAGGGTTACCAAAAGGAGAACTATAAAGGGTGATAACAGACTTTAGTTACATTAGAATTCATTTGTTGATGGTACCATACTAATTTCAGGAATTGTGGTGTGTTCTAAAGTGATTTTACCCTGTGAAAAACCTTCTGCTGGGATATCATGAATCATGTTTGAGAGAAAACTATTTTCACATGCTTGTCCCATACAGTTTTGGAAGGTGCTCCAGAAGCTAAAATGAGAGCATATTTTCTGTAAATTCACATTATCTTTCTCAGTCATGTGAGAATGAAGTCTGACATTCTCAGTAAAACATGTACATCCAACAAGGGCAGAGACTGTCAGTTGATTCCTTTGGGTTCTACTGCAGCTTCCCAGAGTGTTCTAAAGAACAACTAGAGTGCTAACAGCCTTAATTATGACAAAAGTATGGCACACCTGAAGCCATCTTGATTGGAATAAACTGGTAACACTTAAAACATTTAATTTAAAAAGGATCAAAATGATGGGGTTCATTTTGTCATAGAAATTATGGTTAGTGCTGTCGAAAGAAAAATTAGGACATGTTTCAAGTGTGATCTCAAATATCTTCCTGTTATATTTCAACAGGAGCAGCCTGTCAGTTGATGCCTTTGTGTTCTACTGCAGCTTCCCAGAGTGTTCTAAAGAACAACTAGAGCGCTAACAGTCTTACTTATGACAAAATTATGGCACACCTGAAGCCATCTTGATTGGAATAAACTGGTAACTCTTAAAACATTTAATTTAGAAAGGAACAAAATGAGGGGGTTCATTTTGTCATAGAAATTATGGTTAGTGCTGTAGAAAGAAAAATTAGGACATGTTTTAAGTGAGATCTCAAATATCTTCCTGTTATATTTCAACAGGAGCAGCCTGTCAGTTGATGCCTTTGTGTTCTACTGCAGCTTTCCAGAGTGTTCTAAAGAACAACTAGAGAGCTAACAGTCTTACTTATGACAAAAGTATGGCACACCTGAAGCCATCTTAATTGGAATAAACTGGTAACACTTAAAACATTTAATTTAAAAAGGAACAAAATGATGGGGTTCATTTTGTCATAGAAATTATGGTTAGTGCTGTAGAAAGAAAAATTAGGACATGTTTCAAGTGTGATCTCAAATATCTTCCTGTTATATTTCAACAGGAGCAGCCTGTCAGTTGATGCCTTTGTGTTCTACTGCAGCTTCCCAGAGTGTTCTAAAGAACAACTAGAGCGCTAACAGTCTTACTTATGACAAAATGATGGCACACCCGAAGCCATCTTGATTGGAATAAACTGGTAACACTTAAAACATTTAATTTAAAAAGGAACAAAATGATGGGGTTCATTTTGTCATAGAAATTATGGTTAGTGCTGCAGAAAGAAAATTTAGGGCATGTTTTAAGTGAGATCTCAAATCCTCTTCTATTTCATTAGAAAATTCTGACATGCAGACTGAAACAATCACTTTCAATACCAGCAGTAGACTTCCAGTTAACTCCCTGGTGAGCAGTAGCTTTACTACAGTGATCTAATGAACAACTAGAGTGCTAACATTCTGAATTTATGGCAAATGTGTGACACATCTGAATGCCTTCTTGATGGAATCAAAGTAAAAAACTGAAAGCATTTCCTACTGAGGAGACTGCAGTAAATGACGAAATTAGGAAACTTCATAACAAATAAGTCTCCCAAGATGGCCACCAGAGAAAAAAAGAGCCCAAATGTAGCACAAATATCACCCAGATGTAGCCCACATATAGCCCAATGACAGAAGTGTGCAAAACACTTTTTATTTTGATTTTTTCTGCAGTTTTATATAGTGCAAACTGGTCAGGTATTGGAGCGTTACATCTTACTTGGACCCCTTATTGCGTATTTTGCACGAAGTACATGAGATTGATCTTGCGAAACATTGAACTTTACGATTCTGTTAACCTGAAGTTGCTCTGAACCGGGCTTTGTAACACCCGTTTTTACCTACTGGTTTTAATTAATTCTCACTGTATTGTATTAGGAAAGAGGATTTACTGTTTTTATGTACACTTTTATGATCTATGTTTCTAAATCAGATCAAATAAAGTTTAATGAATTCTATGGCAGGACGGAGGCGAGGATTATGCATATCTTTCCTCACTTTATTTGCATAGCAGTTCAAAGAAAACGTAACACAACAATCATTAAACAAAAGACTACACAACCCATGAACCATTAGGGGGTAGTCTCCAAGGCAACTATAGTCCAATCATATCACAGTCCATTGTATATAATATCGTGACGTCCCTTCCGCTTCCTCTTTCTTCACTGCTCGTCAGTTAAGTGCATTCCTTACATTCTTGGCTTAATCTGACGTTGTTGCTGTTTGTATAGCGGTTTCTTGTGCACGTTATTAGCATTATTGCCTAGGTATTGTTTCATATTCCCTGCGCAGCAGACTCTTGCCCGAGCGCGTTCTCCCCCTCGCAGTTTCTCCCGCTGTGTGCTCTGCGCGCGGTGAGATCCTGTCAGGCGCGTCTGGTCCGAGCGAGGCAGCTCCGTCGAGCGCTCCCGCTGGTCTTTACGCGCGTTTGGGAATCCGGTCACTCCTTTAGTGTCCGCTTGATTCCCGACCAACCCTCGCCTAATTTTGACACCGCTACGCGGTGATTTCCCCACACGGCCACGTTAGTGACCAGCGCCACCTGGTGGTGGTAATTGGTATTGTGCCTCAGTCTATTCTTATAACAGCTTCGGGGAAAGCCCAGCTGTTGGAGCACCGGCGAGGGGCTGTCTTAAGGATTTTAAGGGCATTTGTTCTGTGCTCACACCCTCTGCTATCATGTCTTCTCCAGAAGACCATTTTTACTCCTCCTACCAGGAAGTGGAGGAGGAATGGCCCCCAACTTCTCCCTCCAGCAGTGGACCAAGCCCTCTCTCTGGCTATTTCTAGGGCGCTGGCTCCTCTTAGGGATCAGGTTGATAAGCTGGCGAAAAGCATCCCTGGGGTGTTCAGTGACCCAGATCTGGTGGTGGTGGGTCCAAGTAGCTCCCAGATGGGGAATAAAAGGGCCGATAAGCATAACGCGGGGCACTTGGAAGGATTTGATAAACTTACGGAGACCTTCCTCAAGAGTGCGCGAACGCTAAAACATGCACCCTGCCGGGAGGAGGAGGGGCCCGGAGAAAATTGCGACACTGTCACCACTATTGTAGACCCCGACGGTGGGTTTCCCTTAGAGGGAGAGGGTGTATCGGAGGACGATTTCTCCTCCGATGAGGATAAGGACTCGGGGCGTCCCTGGCGTCCAGAGTCCCACTCCTCTCAGTCCCCGGTTGGGAACGGGGTCCACTTGGACATGTTCGAGCCTACCCAAATTTACCATCCTAGGTCGGCAGAGTGGACACCTGACGCCAAAGTGGCAGAGTATGTGATGGGGAAAATCCATCAACCCCTTGAAAGGGAGGTCAGGAATAGGATGAGGGGAGAATGCCCCAGGCCCTCACTGAAGGGGAAGGTGGCACACATGCCTGAAATTGATGAGAAACTATGTACCTTTTTCTCCAAGTATATGAGGGATCCCAAGAAAGGAATTGATAGGTCTTGGACGTGGTAGGGCCCTTGACCCAAATTATTCAATTGACGGAGCGTTCCAAAGAGTCAGGATCCCCTTTGTCCACGGATATTGTGGCTGGTTGGGCGCACTACCCTAAACCCTAAAACACTACCCCCAGCACGACACCCTACACTACCCAAACATAACTGCACTACCCTAAACCCTAAAACACTACCACCAGCAAGACTCCCTACACTACCCAAACACCACTGCACTACCCTAAACCCTAAAACACTACCCCTAGCACGACTCCCTACACTACCCAAACACCACTGCACTACACTAAACCCTAAATATACCCCCAGCATGACCTCCCACACTACACAAACACCACTGCACTACCCTAAACCCTAAAACACTACCCCCAGCACGACCCCTACACTACCCAAACACCACTGCACTACCCTAAACCCTAAAACACTAACCCCAGCATGACCCCCTACACTACCCAAACACCACTGCACTACCCTATACCCTAAACCACGACCCCCTACACTACACAAACACGACTGCACTACCCTAAACCCTAAAACACTACCCACAGCATGACCCCCTTCACTACACAAACACCACTGCACTGCCCTAAACCCTAAAACACTACCCCAGCACTACCCCCTACACTACCCAAACACCACTGCACTAACATAAACCCTAAAACACTACTCCCAGCACAACCCCCTACACTACACAAACACCACTGCACTACCCTACACCCTAAAACACTACCCCCAGCACGACTCCCTACACTACCCAAACACCACTGCACTACCCTAAACCCTAAATCTACCCCCAGCACGACCCCCTACACTACCCAAACACCACTGCACTACCCTAAACCATAAAACACTACCCCCAGCATGACCCCCTACACTACACAAACACCACTGCACTACCCTAAACCCTAAAACACTACCACCAGCATGACCCCCTACACTACTCAAACACCACTGCACTACCCTAAACCCTAAAACACTACCCCAGCACGACTCCCTACACTACCCATACACCACTGCACTACCCTAAACCCTAAAACACTAACCCCAGCACGACCCCCTACACTACTGCACTACCCTAAACCCTAAAACACTACCCCCAGCACGACCCCCTACACTACCCAAACACCACTGCACTACCCTAAACCCTAAAACACTACCCCAGCACGACCCCTACACCACCCAAACACCACTGCACTACCCTAAACCCTAGAAAAGAAACCCCCACCCCATGCCCAATCCCCCTTACCTCTCACTCCTCATGGTTCCTCTCTCCTCGTGGTTCCTGCTTCACGTCATCTCTGAGGGGCGGTGCACGTCGTTGTGAGGAAACGGAACAGCCTCTGTTTCCTTACAACGACATGGATCATCTACATGTTTTTAGAACGCATGGTCATTTACCATACATACCTTTACAACAAAATTCGTTGTAAAGGCATGCGTGGTAAATGACCATGCGTTCTAAAAATGCGTAGTAATGACTTCGTGATGTACAACGCATGCGTGGTAATGCATGCGTTGTAATGGTATCGCAAAGTAAAAAGTCGTTGTAACGGCTGTTTACCGATCGAAGCTGGCCCCTGTTCTTCAGTGAGACGTTTATTTGATTAATTAGGAGGAAGGAATGTGTTTTTTTACCAAAAAGTGCATTCCCGGCTGTTGTATTGTGAAAGTGTCCGCGTGGCCTGGTTTCACTTCCGGTGAGAGAGTGGAAGAGTCTGTTTGGATCTAAAGGAGTTCTGTTGTTGGACGTGGCCGGCGCGACATGTCATCAGAAAACATAGCTAATGGAAAGCGTCCTCCCTGAAGTGTGGAGCAGTGCCATGAGAGGTCAACGAGTGTGCGTCCCACCGCAGTATGACCGTACCGCGTGACCCATGTGCCGTCTCCAGGGTACGGGAGGCAGAAGCGGCATCCCAGGTCCTCTTGAAGACCGTTGTAGCACTAATTCTACATTTTGGTACTAGGGCATTTTAACTTCGTTGTTCCTGCCAGATACAAAGAGAAGATCCTGTGTTATTCAGTGCCCTCGTTACCTTTTTTGTGGGTTGTGGTGCTTGTCACTTCGCTGCCCCGCCGGTGCACACGACTGGACACCCCACCTCGTGTGCCATCTGCAGGGCCTCTGCCCTCGGATCACTGGTTTCGGTTTCTGGAGTGGCAACATAAACAGTTGCTCCCAAAGGACTAGCCTGAACACTTAGGTGAATATCCCGTGCACCAGCATTCCACGGAAATTCTTTCCTAGCTCTCCCACGTCAACGAGCACGGCTCCGCTCGCGACACCGTATGACGTCATCGGAGCCATAAGAGGACCTCGTCGGCGTGCTGACGTCAGTTCCACCCATTTTTTCCGTGCCACCGAGGCAAACAGGGGACCGAGACATTTTCACATGTATACATAGTATAATAAATATATATATATTCACTGAAAAAACCATAGGTTTCAGGCACGTTATAGTTAGAAATTAGCATTTAAAAAACCTTAGAAATTCACTGAAAAAACCATAGGTTTCAGGGGCGTTATAGTTAGTTGGACATTTCACTCGTACAAAACCCGTGAAATTCCCCCGTTATAGTTAATTCAGCTAACTATAACTCGCGCCCCCGCAATGCACTGCTGATGACGTCACATATTACATCACTCATGACATGGTCAGTGACATCACTGATGACATCACTGATGACATCTCAAATGACATCACTGATGACATCATCCATGTGATAATTTCATGCATCTTCTCACACCCTAATATAACTTTTGATACACCTAATCTAAATTACAGACTGCCATTCTCAAAACCATACACACTCCAATACCAATAACTACATACCCACTCACTAATTCTTAGGTCTACACACACACATCTACTCACTCACCCGTACAGTCACTCATACTTACAGTCACTCAGTACAGGACTATCATATGCACTCATACACCTATATAAACACTCACACACCGCCACTCATCCATAGAGGTACTCACACACCTAGTCAGTCATACAAATAATTATTCACACTGCCATTTACTCACCTATACAGTTATACACACACTAGCTCACTTACTCATACAAATACTAGCACATTCTTACGCTCTTATACAATAACTGATACAAGCACACACGCATCCATACAGCCACTCTCACAATCACACACTCTCACTTATAGCCATTTAAATACTCTAACACACATATATACTGCCTTTTACATATGTAGTTACTCGCACATGTACCACTGAGATATACATTCACTCACTAACACACCCATACACACACTCACCCTCCCAAGCATTCCATCACAGATGCACTCTTGAAATCATGCACCCAGTGAATCACCCACTCACACATCTATGTACAGAGTCACACACACCCCACCCACACAAACACTCAGGCACCCATACACATACTCAGAGAACCAATCAATAACCCATATAGACACTCATGTAGCTATTCGCACATCCATGCATCCACTTACACACCAACAGACAGACGGATGCAGACATTCACACAGTTTAGTCACTAACACATGCATTCAGTAAGATACGTTTAATCACTCACTTGTAGAGTCACTCACGCACGTTCTAAATCATCCATTCAGACACTTATACACCCACTCATTCTTCAATACGCCTTTCCCTATATATATTAAACATATTTAAACTTTACAGAAACACACATTCACTGGATGATGTCATCAGTGATGTCATCAGTGATGTCACTGACCATGTCATGAGTGATGTAATATGTGACGTCATCAGCAGTGCATTGCGGGGGCGCGAGATATAGTTAGCTGAACTAACTATAACGGGGGAATTTCACGGGTTTTGTACGAGTGAAATGTCCAACTAACTATAACGCCCCTGAAACCTATGTTTTTTTCAGTGAATATATATATATATATATATTTATAAGCACAACTGCAGACCAGAATTGTGTCAGCCGACACACAAGGAGCACACTCAGGAATTCGTGTTTCAAATCTTCTTTAATTTGTGCAGAGCCCCCCTCAGCACTGACAGGCGCGTTTCCTCACTCCGGCTTTGTCGATGTCAGTTTCAAATTTACAGACCACCATTTTTAAAGAGAAAAAGTGCATTAGACAAGTAATAGAAATAGAAGAAGGCTAAATTCATATATAATACTGGTATTCTATGGCGGCCATCTTAAAATTCTGTTGTGGCAATGTTAAACATATAGTGTTCAATTTCATGTCGATTATATAAAACATCAATCAAAATACTTCATGTCCTCCTCACAATTATTCATCAATGTTATATCCGAAAAAAGCGGGGGGAAATGAGAACATAAATATAAGAGAAATAAATATAATCATGATTTCAACAATCAATGTCACTCATATTGTACCAACAAAGAAAGTGTAATCTTTCTCATAATCTGTGTGTTTCATCATTCGATTATGCATTGTGTTGGTATGATCCCTTAATCGGAATAACCCTAGCGCCAAAAATATTACGTTATATCGCCCTGAATGGGCAAAATTAAATGGCTTTAGGGATGGAGGATACAGAAGTATAATGTGTATCAGAGCGGTCGGAATAAAAACATGGGAGAGGCGTGATTTCATATAAGTCTCTCATGATGAAGCCCTGAATGGGCAATTTTACAAAAGTGTATTAAAACATCACGGAATAGTGATGTTGCTTCTTTTTACTATCTAGTAAGAATGATCGACCCAGAACTCCTGTGATCAAATCTTACCTGTGAGTATACAAGGGGAAGTATGTTTATTTTCCTCAAGAATATCGTTATTGTGACATTAGACTGATCACTCTAGGTGAGTCCACAATTCTTCATCGTTGTTCAAGCCCTGTGGAGCCATGGTACTGAGCTCTATAATGTACCTAGATTCCATGGAGCGTAATTTCCTGACTCTATCTCCCCCTCTTTCGTTTTTAGGGATTTGGTCCAGGCAGTAGAATGTCAACAAATCACGATTGCTTTTGTGAGCACTTTCGAAATGGCGAGCCACAGGATAGGTGCTATCTTTTTTCGCTATCGCCCGCATGTGCTCTAGCACACGTTTTTTGGCAGGATGTATCGTACTAACTAAGTATTTTTTCTGACAGGGACACTCTAAACAGTATATGGTAAACTCTGAATTACAGTTGAGGAGTCGATTGATGGTTCTAATCGACTTCCCCTTCTTTCCCTGTATTTCGTATGTGTTCTTTTTGTGACTAAATTTACAAGCTTTACATTTTAGACAAGGAAAAAACCCTGTCACAGGTTCATTCTTTCATTGGGTGGACTGATAGTGGCTCGCTACCAGATGATCTTTAATCGATTTTGATCTTCTGTATGTAATAAGTGGCTGGGGTGAAATTACATATTTCAAGATTGTTAGACCTGGCATCCTTGGCGTGGGTCTCCCTTCCATTTTTTGATGATGCCTCCAATGTTATTGATCTGTTTTTGCTGGTTTAGATGCTTTGGACACTGTGCCACTGCTATTCAGTGCCACAGTGCAAGTGCTCCCTATGATAAATTGTGTTATGTATTAGTGACTCCATGTTTGGATGATTGGTTTACTTGTCAGTCCCTAGTACAGTGCACTGAGTGTGCCCAGGGCTTGTAAATCCAATGCTGCTGGTGGGCTTGCAGCACTGGTTGTGCCACCCACAGAAGCAGCTTGTAAAATGTGTCTCAGGCCTGCCATTGCAGAGCCTGTGTCAGCCTAGGGCTGCCATGTCGACTTGGTGAGTGCACCCACTTACCAGTCCCTAAACCTTCCCTTTTCTTCATATCAGACACCCCTATGGTAGGCCCAAGGGCAGGGTGCATTGTAAGTATAAGGTAGGACATGCCCTGGTGTGTGTGGCATGTCCTAATAGTGAATTACAGCCATTTTCGTTTTTCACTATTGCAAGGGTACCTGTTCCCCATAGACCAGACTGGGCAGTTTGATTATTACACCTTATAATCCTAACTGACCCAGGGAACATGGTAGAAAAACGAATTTAGTATGCCTGAACTCAGGATGATAAAATACATCTTTTAGTGGAGTTGGTTTTAACATCCTGTGTTTGAAAATACCACTTTTAGAAAGTAGGGATTTTCTTGCCTAACTATCCAAGCCTGCCTCTGCTAGGTTGTGTATTCCTTGTCTGGGTTTGTGAGTGACAGGGGCTGGGGGACTCCAGGAGACAGGGTGAGTCAGCACAGGGCTGAATAGAGAGATCTGCATCCAGAGTGGAGGGAGGAGTTGCACCTGGGTCTGAATAGAGCTGTGCCTGCCTTCCACAATGCTGGCTCCACCTCCTGCCGGGCGGCTGAGCACTCTGCCCCACATTCTGAAAGGAAAGAAGGAGTCCTGTAAACAAAGTGCTCCAGGACTGACCAGAACTGGTTTTGGACTAGGCAAAGGCCTCTCTGCCTTCAGAGAACAAAGAGAAAAGGTGTATAAAAAGGGGACCCAGACCCCTAGGAAATTAGATCACTTTTGGGAAACAAGAAGAAACCTTTGCTGAGGAGCGGAACCAAGAAGAAACTGAGGAGAAGACTATCCCTAAGCTAGAGGGATCTGCCTGCAGTGGTTGCCTGACTGCCAAAGAAAGGAGAAGGGAACTTTGTGTGTACTTTAATCAACTTGTGAAGGATCTCCAAGGGCTTGATTTCAGAGCTTGCCTTCTGTTGAAGTCTCAGGGACAACAGACTTCACCCACCAGCTCCCCCTGTAATCCCTTGCTGGGAATTTGGACCTTCTGACACACTTGCGTGTCTCTGGGAGCTGGAAGCGCGACTCAAGACGAAGAAGCGTGTCGCCGCAGCCGCTGATTCTCGCATCGCCGGAGAAGAGTGTCGACGTTGCATCAGACGCCGGCGCATCCTCGAAGAAGCGCGCCGCTGACACCCTTGCATCGTGCGAAGCGCCTCGCAGCACCGGAGAAAAGTGTCGCCGTCGCATCAGACGCCGTCGCATCCCCGGGGCAGAGCATCGACCTCGCATCAGACGCCGATGCATCGCAACACGAGGCGCCCCGCATCCCAGGAGAAGATCGTCGACCTCGCATCACCAGGGAAGCGTGTCGCAGGGCCTGTCGCGGCTCCAAAGACTCATCGAAATTGCTGCACGGCCGTCGGGCGTGCACGCATCACCCCTTCGTTGTCGCAACCTCCAGAAGACGCCACTTTGTTTCTTTGCACCAGATCTTCAATGCATCACCGTCCTTGCGTGTAAGGGACTACCACATCGCCCTTCCCTGCAACACTTTCATTGCCCTTCGTTACGCATCTTAAGGTACATTGAACTCAAACTGTCGCATTTCCATTTTAAGAGATTCAAGCTAATTCTACCATCTTTAAAGTACAGTATTGTGGATTATTTTTGTCGTTTATGGTTTTGTGGTAAATCTATATAAAAGATACTTATTTTTATAATACAACCTGTGTGGTGTCCATTTGTAGTGTTGTCACTGGATTACTGTATGTGTTCACAAATGCTTTACACACTGCCTCTGAACTAAGCCTGTCTGCTCGTGCCAAGCTACCAAGGGGGTGAGCAGGGGTTATTTCAGGAGTGTACCCCCTTACCCTGACTAGAAGCAAGGGTCCCTATTTGGACAAAGGTACCTACCTCTGCCAACTAGAGACCCCCAGTTCTAACATTGGTGGTCAGCGGTGGGGATTCTGGACTTGCATTTGTGACTCATGTACAGTGATTGGTGAACACTACCTAGTGAGTGCAGACCAAAACGCAACCACATACTTTTGGTAGATATTCTTTTCTGGGACTTTCTATTTTTGCTAAAAACTGCCAAGTTTAATCACCATGGATACAGCAACATCCATAGTATCTGTTGATAATGATTGGGAGGAGGAGAAACTGGAAGGCTACACCGTTAACCAGCTCAAGCACTTCTGCAAGAAGTTCAAAGTTTCTATGACCGGAATCACCAAGAAGGATGATTTCCAAAAGGCGCTGAGGGCCTGGGTTGAAGCAAGGAATACCCCTGAGAATGGGGAGGGGGCTGAGAATGCAGATGAGCAGCTGGATGGGCCAGTGGGTCCAGGAGAGAGGAGAGCATCTTCCCCCGTGGGTAGCAGTGTTTCTGCCAGAGGTCTGTCCCCAGAAGAGCTGGAGGACAGAGAAAAGAATAGGATGCATGAGTTGGAGCTGGCCAAAATGAGTGGGCAATTGGAAATTAGGAAATTAGCCCTGGAAGAAAAGAGAATGCAGCTTGAGCATGAGAAAAGTTTGAGGGAGTTGGATTTGAAAGCTAGGAGCTTAGAGATTACTCCCTCTGGTGGCAACGCACCGTCAATGCCTGTTGAGGCTAGGGTGTATATTCCTAAGGATGTGGTCAAGGAGTTTTTTAAGAATGATGATATTGGGCAATGGTTCAAGGCCTATGAGGTAGCCATGACTTCCCACCGGGGCCCTGAGAAGGATTGGGGAGCGGGGTTGTGGGGTCGGTTCCTTAGTGAGGGGCGGGATACTTTGTTGGACTTGCCCTCTGAAGTCTATAATTCCTACAACCACATGAAGAATGCATTGATGACCAGGTATGGGTTGACTCCTGAACTCTATAGGCAGAGGTTCAGGAACTGTAAGAAGATTGAAGGCAGTACCTGGGTTGAGTATGTGATCTTTTTTTGCAGAGCCTTGGATGGTTGGGTAAAGGGTAGCAAAGCAAATGATTTTCAGGCGCTCTTTGATTTGATTGCATGGGAGCACTTGTCCAGTAATTGTTTTCCTGAGCTACGCCAGCACCTGATTGACAGTAGGCTGACTAACCCTAGGCAGCTTGCTGAGGAGGCGGACCGCTGGGTGAGCACCCGGGTCCACAAGGGTCACGTGGGAGACTCTGCCAAGGGTGGGCAGGGTCCCCAGCAGAGGAGTGGGGGGACAAGGGTAAACAGAGGGAGTTCCAGAGAGGGCCCCAAAGAAAACCCCAAGGGAACCAAGGGAAAGGTTCCCAGCCTCCCCTGAGAATAAGCACGGGCCCCGACAGGTCCACCTGTTCATAGGGGACCCCTGGTGTGCTACAAGTGTGGCGCCCTGGGCCACAGGGCCAATGATCCCCATTGCCCTTTGTTTGGAAAGCCAGCACCCCTGGTGCAGTCCCCGTCAGTTGGCTAGTGTAGCCCTGGGGGAGGAGATGGGTGCCCAAGGTGGGCGGGATCCCGTAGTATTGTCCCTTGTCTCATTAGGAGACTCTGAGATGGTCCCTAGGACCCAACTGCCTGAGAACAC
Organism: Calotriton arnoldi; assembly: GCA_963921515.1. Lineage (NCBI taxonomy): Eukaryota > Metazoa > Chordata > Amphibia > Caudata > Salamandridae > Calotriton > Calotriton arnoldi. The sequence continues at coordinate 185,283 of CAWUFW010003530.1, read as the reverse complement.
TAAGAAGTACAGGCAGTGGGTGACCATCAATGGCCATAGGGTGGAGGCTCTGAGAGACACAGGAGCCAGTGTGACAGCTGTCAAGTGTCACCTGGTGTCTAAAGAGCAGGTGGTCCCTGATGCATTCTACCCAGTTGTTGCCGCTGACAACACAGAGAGCCACTGCAAGGTGGCTCAGGTTCCCTTTGAGTGGGGGGTCTCTGGTACTCTTCAAGGAGCTGTGAGGCCAGCCATGCCTGTTGACTGTTTGTTAGGGAACGATCTGGAGAGCTCCCCTTGGGCTAAGGTGGAGCGGAGTGCTCATTTGGAGATGTTGGGCTTGCCTGATTGGGCGTGTGTGACCACCCGGTCCATGGCAGCCAGAGGTGTTCAAGAGGACCTGGAGCCTGAGAGGGAGGCCCAGGTGCCTGCCGGAGAGAGAAGAGGCAGGGGGCGTGGGAAACCGGCCCCCGAAGTTCCCACGGTCCAGGAGGAGGCAGACCCTGAGGGGGATGCCCTGGAGCCTACAGGGGAACAGGTAGCTGAACTGGGGGACCTGCCTGAGCTGACCCATTGGCAGCAAGATGGAGGACCCTCCAGGGAGGAGTTCTGCGAGGAGCAGAACAAGTGCCCTTCTCTCGTGGGTCTGGGGCAACAGGCCACAGACCAGGCAGCAGGTGATCAGTCTGGATCACATTGTATCTACTGGGAGAATGGTCTCCTGTATAGCGAGCCTAAGGTTGCTGAGCCTGGGTCAGCCTGTGTGCTGGTGGTACCCCAGCGCTTCAGAGCCTTCCTACTGGGTTTGGCTCATGATGTGCCTTTAGCAGGACATCTGGGGCAGGACAAGACCTTTGAAAGGCTTGTCACCCATTTCTTTTGGCCCCAGATGCGCAGGAGTGCCACCACTCACTGCAGGACCTGTCAGACTTGCCAGGCAAGTGGAAAGAGTGGGAGGAAGCAGAAGGCTCCTCTCCAGCCATTCCCTGTAGTCAGCACCCCCTTTGAACGGGTGGGTATTGACATTGTGGGGCCACTGGACCCCAAGACAGCCATGGGCAAAAGGTTCATCCTGGTCTTGGTGGACCATGCCACCCGGTACCCTGAAGCTATCCCTCTGAGGACAGTGACAGCCCCCGTGGTGGGACGGGCACTGATGGGAAATTTCTCCTGTGTGGGGTTCCCTCAAGAGGTGGTGTCTGACAGAGGTACTAACTTTATATCCAAGTATATGAAGTCCCTGTGGCAGGAGTGCGTTGTAACGTACAAGTTCACCACTCCTTACCACCCCCAAGGAAATGGGTTGGTTGAGAGATTCAACCGGACCCTGAAGGGCATGATTATGGGTCTGGAAGAACCCATGAGGCGTAAGTGGGACGTCCTCTTGCCATGCCTTCTTTTTGCATACCGTGAGGTGCCCCAGAAGTCTCTAGGGTTCAGCCCCTTTGAGCTTCTGTATGGTCACCCCGTGAGAGGACCTCTGAGTTTGGTCAAGGAAGGCTGGGAGCAATCTCCTAGGAAACCTCCCCAGGATGTATATAGCTACATGCCGGCCTTCAGGAACCAAACTAGGTGTTTCAGGCAACTTGCTGAGGCAAATCTGGAAGCCAGCCAGGAGGAAATGAAGCGGTGGTACGACCAGAATGCCACTCTGGTTGAGCTTCAACCTGGTCAGAAAGTGTGGGTCATGGCCCCAGTGGAGCCCTGTGCGCTCCAGGCTAAGTGGACCGGACCCTTTGAGGTGGTGGAGTGCAAGAGTCCTGTTGCCTACTTGGAGGACATGCGGTCTCTCAGGAACCCCTTGCGGGTCCTGCACGTCAACCGCCTGAAGCCCCACTTGGAGAGGTCCCAAGTGGGCATGCTCTTAGCTACAGATGCTGGGATGGAGGAGGAGACCGAGCCTCTTCCTGACCTCCTGTCAGCCCAAGAGCAAGATGGATCAGTGGAGGGTGTGAACCTCTCTCCCTCCCTGACACCTGAGCAGCAAGGTGACTGTCACCAACTGTTGGGGCAGTTTCCTGACCTGTTCTCCCTGGTTCCTAGTGTCACTGACTGGTGCGTCCATGATGTGGACACTGGGGACAGTCTTCCTGTCAAGCACAAGGCTTACAGGGTGACTGACAGGGTGAGAGCTTGCATCAAGGAGGAGGTCTCCAAGATGTTTGCATTGGGGGTAATTGAGTCCTCTCACAGCCCTTGGGCCAGCCCAGTGGTCTTGGTCCCAAAGGCTGCCGCGCCTGGTGCCACACCTGAACTCCGGTTCTGTGTGGACTACCGAGGACTCAATTCCGTCACCAGGACTGACGCACACCCCATCCCCAGAGATGATGAGCTCATAGATCGGTTAGGGGCTGCCCGGTACCTCAGTACGTTTGACTTAACATCTGGGTACTGGCAGATCACCTTGACTGATGGGGCAAAAGAGAGGTCAGCATTCTCCACACCAGATGGGCACTACCAATTCCGGGTGATGCCCTTTGGGATGAAGAATGCCCCGACCACCTTTCAGAGGTTGGTCAACCAGGTGTTGGTTGGACTGGAGGACTTCAGTGCCGCCTACCTGGATGACATCGCAGTGTTCAGCACCGGTTGGGAAGAACATCTGCATCACCTCTGGGAAGTGTTGATGGTTCTGCGGAGGGCAGGCCTCACGATCAAGGCAAGTAAGTGCCAGATCGGGCAGGGTTCCGTGGTGTACTTGGGACACCAGGTTGGGAGCGGCCAGGTGGCGCCCCTACAGCCCAAGATAGATACCATTCTGGCTTGGGAGCCCCCCAAGACCCAGACAGCGGTGAGAGCCTTCCTAGGACTCACCGGGTATTACAGGAGATTTGTCAAGGGGTATGGCAGCATTGTTGCACCCTTGACAGAGCTGACTTCCAGGAAGCAGCCCAAGAGAGTTATTTGGACTGACACCTGTCAACAAGCTTTTGACACCTTGAAGACAGCCATGTGCACGGCGCCCGTGCTCCTGGCCCCCAACTTCTCCAAAGAGTTTATCGTTCAGACAGACGCTTCAGAGCATGGTGTGGGGGCTGTTTTGTCACAGATGAATGAGGAGGGCCTAGACCAACCTGTAGCCTTCCTTAGCAGGAGGTTACTTCCACGGGAACAGAGGTGGAGTGCTATTGAGCGTGAGGCATTTGCTGTGGTCTGGGCGCTGAAGAAGCTGAGACCATACCTGTTTGGGACTCACTTCCGGGTTCAGACAGACCACAGGACCCTCAGATGGTTGATGCAGATGAGGGGTGAGAATCAAAAGCTGTTGAGGTGGTCCATTTCCCTACAAGGGATGGACTTCACGGTGGAACACCGCCCTGGTACAGAACACGCCAATGCTGATGGTCTGTCCAGATTTTTCCGCCTTAGTGAAGAGAACTCCCTAGAGGTAGGATAGTTCTCCCCACATCTCAGCTGGAGGGGACACGTGTTAGACCTGGCATCCTTGGCGTGGGTCTCCCTTCCATTTTTTGATGATGCCTCCAATGTTATTGATCTGTTTTTGCTGGTTTAGATGCTTTGGGCACTGTGCCACTGCTATTCAGTGCCACAGTGCAAGTGCTCCCTATGATAAATTGTGTTATGTATTAGTGACTCCATGATTGGATAATTGGTTTACTTGTCAGTCCCTAGTACAGTGCACTGAGTGTGCCCAGGGCTTGTAAATCCAATGCTGCTGGTGGGCTTGCAGCACTGGTTGTGCCACCCACAGAAGCAGCTTGTAAAATGTGTCTCAGGCCTGCCATTGCAGAGCCTGTGTGCAGCCTAGGGCTGCCATGTCGACTTGGTGTGTGCACCCACTTACCAGTCCCTAAACCTTCCCTTTTCTTCATATCAGACACCCCTATGGTAGGCCCATGGGCAGGGTGCATTGTAAGTATAAGGTAGGACATGCCCTGGTGTGTGTGGCATGTCCTAATAGTGAATTACAGCCATTTTCGTTTTTCACTATTGCAAGGCTACCTGTTCCCCACAGGCCAGACTGGGCAGTTTGATTATTACACCTTATAATCCTAACTGACCCAGGGAACATGGTAGAAAAACGAATTTAGTATGCCTGAACTCAGGATGATAAAATACATCTTTTAGTGGAGTTGGTTTTAACATCCTGTGTTTGAAAACACCACTTTTAGAAAGTAGGGATTTTCTTGCTTAACTATCCAAGCCTGCCTCTGCTAGGTTGTGTATTCCTTGTCTGGGTTTGTGAGTGACAGGGGCTGGGGGACTCCAGGAGACAGGGTGAGTCAGCACAGGGCTGAATAGAGAGATCTCCATCCAGAGTGGAGGGAGGAGTTGCACCTGGGTCTGAATAGGGCTGTGCCTGCCTTCCACAATGCTGGCTCCACCTCCTGCCGGGCGGCTGAGCACTCTGCCCCACATTCTGAAAGGAAAGAAGGAGTCCTGTAAACAAAGTGCTTCAGGACTGACCAGAACTGGTTTTGGACTAGGCAAAGGCCTCTCTGCCTTCAGAGAACAAAGAGAAAAGGTGTATAAAAAGGGGACCCAGCCCCCTAGGAAATTAGATCACTTTTGGGAAACAAGAAGAAACCTTTGCTGAGGAGCGGAACCAAGAAGAAACTGAGGAGAAGACTATCCCTAAGCTAGAGGGATCTGCCTGCAGTGGTTGCCTGACTGCCAAAGAAAGGAGAAGGGAACTTTGTGTGTACTTTCATCAACTTGTGAAGGATCTCCAAGGGCTTGATTTCAGAGCTTGCCTCCTGTTAAAGTCTCAGGGACAACAGACTTCACCCACCAGCTCCCCCTGTATTCCCTTGCTGGGAATTTGGACATTCTGACACACTTGCGTGTCTCTGGGAGCTGGAAGCGCGACTCAAGACGAAGAAGCCGCTGATTCTCGCATCGCCGGAGAAGAGTGTCGACGTTGCATTAGACGCCGGCGCATCCCCGAAGAAGCGCGCCGCTGACACCCTCGCATCCTTCGAAGTGCCTCGCAGCACCGGAGAAAAGTGTCGCCGTCGCATCAGACGCCGTCGCATCCCCGGGGCAGAGCATCGACCTCGCATCAGACGCTGACGCATCGCAACACGAGGCGCCCCGCATCCCAGGAGAAGATCGTCGACCTCGCATCAGACGCTGTCGCATCGCCAGGGAAGCGTGTCACAGGGCCTGTCGCGGCTCCAAAGACTCATCGAAATCGCCGCACGGCCGTCGGGCGTGCACGCATCACCCCTTCGTTGTCACAACCTCCAGAAGACGCCACTTTGTTTCTTTGCACCAGATCTTCAACGCATCACCGTCCTTGCATGTAAGGGACTACCGCATCACCTTCCCTGCAACACTTTCATTGCCCTGCGTTACGCATCTTAAGGTACATTGAACTCAAAGTGTCGCATTTCCATTTTAAGAGACTCAAGCTAATTCTACCATCTTTAAAGTACAGTATTGTGGATTATTTTTGTCGTTTATGGTCTTGTGGTAAATCTATATAAAAGATACTTCTTTTTATAATGCAACCTGTGTGGTGTCCATTTGTAGTGTTGTCACTGGATTACTGTATGTGTTCACAAATGCTTTACACACTGCCTCTGAACTAAGCTTGTCTGCTCGTGCCAAGGTACCAAGGGGGTGAGCAGGGGTTATTTCAGGAGTGTGCCCCCTTACCCTGACTAGAAGCAAGGGTCCCTATTTGGACAAAGGTACCTACCTCTGCCAACTAGAGACCCCCAGTTCTAACAAAGATATTATCCCTTTTCAGGATATGCCAATTTTTCCTGAGCATTTGAACAATTTTGGAAGATTGTGTGTTGAAGCCCGTGATCATACATACAGGTTCCACTTTATTACAGGCTTCCTTCTTTTTAGTGGATTTTTGGACCAGTAGTTCTTGTCTAGTTATTTTCTCAACATTTTTACTTGCCACCAGGAGAACATTAGAATAGCCCCTTGCTTTGAATCGATTAAGGCAGTGGTTCCCAATCTGTGCGCCGCGGCACCCTAGTGCGCCGTCAAAACTAGCCTGGGGCGCCGCAAACAGATGCGCACCGAGCACACTGCAAGCAAGGTAGAGCAATATAAATCACCTTTAACAGTGCACTTCAATCCCGAGCTTAAACATACATAATAGTTCCAAGACGCAAGGTATCTTTTTATCTTTATCGCCATCTACTGGATTAATTTTAGAACATTCATTACAATAACAGCCTTAGAGCTTTCAACATCGTCCAACAAGATCAATAACCTTTACAGCAATATTCATTATTCTGTAGCACAGAAACAAAAGGTTTAGCGGCAATAGGTTAAAGTTTAAACTAAACATTGCTTCTTTTTGTTTTACGGACATTTTTCACCCCTCCTTATATTTTGTAGTACTCTTATCGATTCCAAAAATATAACGCCACCCACTTTACCCTCTTATTTTTCTAAAAAATGTTCTGCTGTAGCACAATTAAGATTTTTATTTTCTGTGGCTCTGTTATGTCACTGTGTGCCAGTTTGTGCATTTTGCAGAGTCCACAAGCATAAAAGCCCTTGAGCAGGGGAATGAGCTATGTTCTTTCTACCGTTGTTGGTATTCCAACATAGTGGTCACACGCTTTCCAACTGGGTATTTATTTGTATGTTTTTGAACCTCTGCGACCACAAAACAAAGGTGCAAGCAAAGTAAGGCCCACACACCAGACTCACTTCGGCACTGTGACAGCTCAGAGGCATGCGAGGCGGGAAGTAAGCACCCGCTTTTCTAATAAAAGCCTGGTAGCATAATAAGTGATAGAAAAGGAAACCACTCTGCCCCTCCGGGACTAGAGGCCTCGCTAGAGAGCATGAATGACATAAAACGAAGCAAAGGTCGTTGGGCATGCAAGGAAGATATTAAGGAAGCTAAAGGAGCTACTTAGACAGGCTGAAGGTAGGAGACTGCACTGTGCTTGCGTGGTGTGCTTATGTCTTCAAAAGGTGCGATTGTGCCAGAACATGGCTATCTCTGCCTGAACTGAAAACAAGCTGAGAAGAAGAGCAAAAGGATTTAAAGCGGATGGACAGTATTTAGTAGGTCAGGAATCCTCAGATTACAGGCCAGGGACCCTCGGACCACCATTTCCAATATCATTCAGTCTCAGTTTCTTCTTAGCTTATTTCAGGGCAGAGCCCAACAAATGTTATTAGGCTTCGCTTAACTAAAGTAACTTACAGGAAAAACACAATCTGTAAGGTACATCTTCCTCATTAAAGAAAGGAGTGATGACCTGTGTTGCCCTTCACTTGGTCACAGTACCAACAAAATGTAATGACTGGGTGTTTCCTTGTAACGTCCAAAATTTGCTCCTTAGAGGTGTGATATGGACAGAGTGGTTTAGAGTTAATCATGTCTTCAGGTCAGGGTCATTTAACAGCTCATCTAACGCCAATCTGATGTTTTCCTCCAGCAGCTCCTCAGACTTCCTTTAACACACACCAGTAGAGTGCACAGATGATTTTAGTGTTGGAGTCTCAGTAGAATCTGTTACTGATGAAGTTCCATGTCGTCCAAGGAGCTCTGTGATACATATATACAACAGTGTATTTCCAAGGACAATAGCCTTAAAGGCGCAGACTTATCTCCCAGAATCCTGTAGTATTTTTTAGTATTTTGTACACCCATGATTCCATATGCAGACCCCAGTGCTGAAGAGTTTCCCTTGTATTGTTTCTGACTTAAGTAATTAAAGTTTTTTATATTAAACAACGGTTATATTTTAATTTTATTACATCTATGATTGTAATACCGTCATTGGCTTCATTCCAATTATTTTCAGGGAGAAAATGGAAGTACTCCAGAGGCCGGGTTTACATCCCCCCACCCGCCCAAAAATAGTAACATAATGGGGAGCCGCGGCCAATGGGCAAAAGGTCAAGGGAGCCGTGGGTTAAAAAAGTTTGGGAACCACTGGATTAAGGGCTTAATTTTTAGCTCTATTGTAGTCTTCTTCAGTGGCACAGTTACGTTTTATGCGCAGGAGCTCCCCATAGGGAATGTTTTTAAGCATGCTCCTAGGATGGAAGCTTTCAGCATGTAGCACGGCATTGCCGGCCGATGGTTTCCTATAGAGTCGAGTTAAAATACTAGAATTTTCAACATAAACTTCCAAATCCAGGTAAAAGACCTGGGTATCACTGATATGTCCACTAAATGCAAGATTGAAATTGTTTACATTCAAGAATTTGATATATTCCTCAGCCGAGGAATATGAGCCCTTCCATACGATGAAAACGTCATCGATGTAACGGGCCCATAGTATCACCGTTCAAGCCATTTTTCTGGCACCTCCCTCCAGGCCACGTGCTTCTCCCACCAGCCCACGAAAAGATTCGCGTAGCTGGGGGCGAAGCACGTGCCCATGGCGGTACCGCGTTGTTGTCTGTACAATTGCCCTGCAAAGATAAAGATGTTATTTTCTAAACAGAATGTTAGCATTTTAAGAAGCATTTCATTATGTTTCTTAAATTTCAATGAATGTTTATCTAAAAACCATTTGACAGCCACAATACCCTGTCTGTGGTTGATGCAGGTGTACAGACTGGTGATATCCAGTGTGATCAATAACATATCTGGTTCCCAATTTATCCCTTCAATCAGCCTTAAAAAATCTTGTGTGTCCCTGATGTAGGAACTTAGATTCTTCACCCATGGTGCCAGAAATGAGTCTAAATAGATGGAACAGTTTTCAAGCAGACTGTTTATTGAAGCGACTATGGGTCTTCCAGGTGGCCAGTGAATGTCTTTATGTACCTTAGGAAGGTGATAGAATGTGGGTAGCGTAGGGTAATCACAAAAAAGAAAATTAAATTCATCAATGTCCAACAGTCCCTCATCCCTCCAGGTACGTAGGTGCTGATGGAAAGATTCAATGCATGTGGAGTAGTCTTGTCTTGTTGCAGGTAAATAGCAATTTCTATCCTCCAATTGATTCCAAGCTTCTCGAAGATATTGTTCTTTGGGAAAGACCACAACGTTCCCCCCCTTGTCTGAGGGTTTAATAATTATCGAGTCATCTTGTTTAAGGGATTGGATAGCTTGCCATTGAGTCAACAGGATATTGAAAGCTTTATTATAAGTTGTCTTCTGTTGTAGTTTTTTTAGATCTTGAATCAGAGCATCATTAAAGACGTCTATGGCGTCATAGGGCATTTGGGGAATAGTACGTGACTTTCTTTTTAATCCACTGTTGCCACTTGCTTGTTCAATTCCAGCATCTTGAAAGAAATTGTCTATCATTTCCAGATTATTAGGAGAAGTAGTGGATTCCGATGTTTCTAGCATTTGTAAAGTCATAAGAGTATCCAGATCATAGACGGTCAGAAGATCTGTTTCTTCTAATGTGTTTATTCCCTCAGAGGCAGTTTTCTTTTCTGGATGCATAAGATGTATTTTCTGTAGTTTTAGCTTCCTGGTAAATTTGAATAAGTCTATCCTCGTTTCCACATAATTGAAATCTGCCGTAGGGCAGAATGTTAGTCCCAATTGGAGTACCTTTATTTCATCTTCGCTAAGTTCCTATATCAGATAAATTGATAACGCTCTTTTCATTCATCGTTTGCCTCTGTTGCCCTTGCTGCGTGTCACTCTGGGTGTGGGTGTTTCCCCTCCTTCTTTTGCCGCGTCTTGTTTTGCGTTTTTTCTTTGATTCGGGGGTGTGTTCTTTGTGCCGGTCTTTGGCGGTTTTCACGTATCAGCTTGAATTCCTGAAAAAAAGTTGGTTCTACGCTTTTTTCTCTTGCTTCTCCGCCTGTCGCTTGTTCCCCCTCAGAGGTTTCAACCTCAGATTTCGAGGTTTCTCTATTGAAGGATACGCCCGTTCTTTGTTGATTCATTTGTTTCCTGGGCAAGTCGTATTTTCGGGCAAAGGTCAGAATACGTCCTGACATATAGTCCTGCTCGTCGCGTTGGAATTTCATTTGTTTGCGACGCCGTATTCCATTTTCATAGTCCTTCAATCTGTTTTTCATGGCCAGTCTTAGCTCTTCACTTTGTTTAGTATCTTTGTCTTTATTTATCATTTCTTTTAGTTTCTTTATTTCTTCAAGAAGCTTTTCTCGATCACTTCATGCGTATCTGATAAGAATCCTCACCATTCCCTTTGCTGATTCTGTTGTAAATTCGGACCAGTCTTTCAATAATTGTGGGTCGGGATTTTGTATAATGATGGAACAGTGAAAATACGGAGGCCGCTTGGACTACGTCCTACTTCTAGTTTACGTATCTCTTTCTCCATTGTTTTCTCCAGGGTTTGGTAAAGTTTTTTAAGATTACTAGGAGGATCACTAGTATTGCTTGTTTCCCTTAAGCCACTTTTTGTTTGTGCCGTTCCTTGTTTAAAAACGTCCATGGCCGCCTCTTCTCGCTCTGCGACAGAAGACATTGTGATGCCACAACAGTATTATGACGACAGCTGGGGGAGGTACATGCAGATTATTCAACGATTCTCTCAAGACTGACGCTGGCAATATTTAATCAGTTTAAACACACAGAAACAAGGACAGCACTTACCGAGGGGTCCATCTAGGAAACGCGGGTCCTCCGATCCGTGAACTCCCAGATTTTCCAAACGGCAGCGAGTCTTGTTCCGCGCGTAAACTCCCAATGCTTCTTTATGCCGATATCCGTTGTAATCTCCAGAACGGATAAACGTGTATCTCTTAACAGCGTCGGAGCAGACAGTCACTTCAGATTTTTGCCACGGGATCACCGCCGCCGCTTCCGTTCGTCTTGGGTGCCTCCTTACGCGGTGGTGAACCGCTTTTACGATTATAAGCACAACTGCAGACCAGAATTGTGTCAGCCGACACACAAGGAGCACACTCGGGAATTCGTGTTTCAAATCTTCTTTAATTTGTGCAGAGCCCCCCTCAGCACTGACAGACGCGTTTCGCCACTCCGGCTTTGTCGATGTCAGTTTCAAATTTACAGACCACCATTTTTAAAGTGAAAAAGTGCATTAGACAAGTAATAGAAATAGAAGATGGCTAAATTCATATATAATACTGGTATTCTATGGCGGCCATCTTAAAATTCTGTTGTGGCAATGTTAAACATATTGGGGCCGATTCCGATCTCGGTCGGAGGCGCACCCAATACCATTCGGTCGGGAAAAAAGCCATGCGAATGCCTGTTTCCCGACCAATCCGTACATCATACCGAACGAGTAAGTACGATGCGCACAACAGCACAGAATCCGGCCGAGTCGTACTCACCCAATCCAGGTCCTGTTCTCCGACCGAGGTGAATCCGGAAACGCAGAATCGAGTCGCACGGAAGGGAAAATGCAGCCCCGTCCGGCCGGACAAGTACGATGCGCTTTCCGTACGCGCCGAACCCGTCGCTACGCACAGCACGTCAAAGCATCCGGGAGAGGCGCACATAAGCTCCGATTCGCGCCACAACACGATCCACGGCTACGAGGCGAACACGCCAGCGACGAGGACGACACGAAGCAACGAGAAAGACGAACAACACGAACCAACCATGAATCCCTTCGTCCCGATCCTACCAATATTCTACATTTACTACCGGAACAGGCACGGACGCGTACGGCGCAGAAGGTAAGTCAGACACCAACCACAAAACACATACAACACGTACACGACACATCACACACACACAGAGGGATGCAGAATTTACTTCCACCAGCAACAGCAGCACCATAGGGGCGGGATGCCCATCACCAATGCCACATATGCACACAGGGGCCTGGATGCGCACCACCACCACCACCCCTACCCAGGGGGGGCCGGATGCCAACCACTACTACCACCCTTAGCCAGGGGGGTGCCAGATGCCCACCACCACTACCACCCTTACACAGGGGGGCTGGATGCCTACCACTACTACCACCCTTAGCCAGGGGGTGCCAGATGCCCACCACCACTACCACCCTTACCCAGGGGTGCTGGATGCCTACCACAACTACCACCCTTACCCAGGGGGCTGGATGCCCACCACTACTACCACCCTTACCCAGGGGGCTGGATGCCTGCCACCACTACCACCCTTAGCCAGGGGGGCTGGATGCCTACCACAACTACCACCCTTACCCAGGGGGCTGGATGCCTACCACTACTATCACCCTAAGCCAGGGGGCTGGATGCCCACCACTACTACCACCCTTACCCAGGGGGCTGGATGCCTACCACTACTACCACCCTTAGCAAGGGGGTGCCAGATGCCCACCACCACTACCACCCTTACCCAGGGGGCTGGATGCCTACCACTACTACCACCCTTACCCAGGGGGGCTGGATGCCTACCACTACTATCACCCTAAGCCAGGGGGCTGGATGCCTACCACTACTACCACCCTTAGCCATGGGGGTGCCAGAAGCCTACCACTACTACCACCCTTACCCAGGGGGGCTGGATGCCTACCACTACTATCACCCTAAGCCAGGGGGCTGGATGCCTACCACTACTACCACCCTTAGCCATGGGGGTGCCAGATGCCTACCACTACTACCACCCTTACCCAGGGGGCTGGATGCCTACCACTACTACCACCCTTAGCCATGGGGGTGCCAGATGCCCACCACCACTACCACCCTTACCCAGGGGTGCTGGATGCCTACCACAACTACCACCCTTACCCAGGGGGTGCCAGATGCCCACCACCACTACCACCCTTACCCAGGGGGGGCTGGATGCCTACCACTACTATCACCCTAAGCCAGGGGGGCTGGATGCCTACCACTACTACCACCCTTAGCCATGGGGGTGCCAGATGCCCACCACTACTACCACCCTTAGCCAGGGGGCGGGATGCCTACCACTACTACCACCCTTACCCAGGGGGCTGGATGCCTACCACTACTATCACCCTAAGCCAGGGGGCTGGATGCCCACCACTACTACCACCCTTACCCAGGGGGCTGGATGCCTACCACAACTACCACCCTTACCCAGGGGGGCTGGATGCCTACCACTACTACCACCCTTAGCCAGGGGGTGCCAGATGCCCACCACCACTACCACCCTTACCCAGGGGGCTGGATGCCTACCACTACTACCACCCTTACCCAGGGGGCTGGATGCCTACCACTACTATCACCCTAAGCCAGGGGGCTGGATGCCTACCACTACTACCACCCTTAGCCATGGGGGTGCCAGATGCCTACCACTACTACCACCCTTACCCAGGGGGCTGGATGCCTACCACTACTATCACCCTAAGCCAGGGGGGCTGGATGCCAACCACTACTACCACCCTTAGCCATGGGGGTGCCAGATGCCTACCACTACTACCACAATTACCCAGGGGGGGCTGGATGCCTACCACTACTACCACCCTTAGCCAAGGGGGTGCCAGATGCCCACCACCACTACCACCCTTACCCAGGGGTACTGGATGCCTACCACAACTACCACCCTTACCCAGGGGGGTGCAGATGCCCACCACCACTACCACCCTTACCCAGGGGGGGCTGGATGCCTACCACTACTATCACCCTAAGCCAGGGGGGCTGGATGCCTACCACTACTACCACCCTTAGCCATGGGGGTGCCAGATGCCACCACTACTACCACCCTTAGCCAGGGGGGGCTGGATGCCTACCACTACTACCACCCTTACCCAGGGGGGGCTGGATGCCTACCACTACTATCACCCTAAGCCAGGGGGGCTGGATGCCCACCACTACTACCACCCTTACCCAGGGGGGCTGGATGCCTACCACTACTACCACCCTTACCCAGGGGGGCTGGATGCCTGTCACTACTACCACCTCTACCCATGGGGGGCTGGATGCCTACCACCAACACCACCCCCACTCATAGGATGGACAATGCATGACACAACCAGCCCACCACAACCTAGGGAATGCAAGAAAAAGACATGACAAGCGTGTGTAGACTGTGTCAAATGCCTACAACACTGAACATGACTTTGAACATACAATGTGACCCCCTATCACATGTGCCACACATATATGTGTGTGGCCCCCACAATGCAAGCAGGCCATGACCATTGTGGCAATGGGGTCCAAACCCCCATCATCACAGTGACCAAAAGGTAAGTGTGGGGTCCATAGCTGAAGCACATTTTGAACAGTGTGGCAATGGGGTCCAAACCCCCATCATCACAGTGACCAAAAGGTAAGTGTGGGGTCCATAGCTGAAGCACATTTTGAACAGTGTGGCAATGGGGTCCAAACCCCCATCATCACAGTGACCAAAATGTAAGTGTGGGGTCCATATCTGAAGCACATTTTGAACATTGTGGCAATGGGGTCCAAACCCACATCATCACAGTGACCAAAATGTAAGTGTTGACAAAGAAAAAGCTGCAACTGCCAAACTGCATGGATGATTCCTGGTCACAGAACATAAAACACATCAGTGGCAAACTAGTGCATGTGTCCCATTGCAACATAGATTGGGGGAGGCAAATACTGCAGTGCAAATAAGACATACCTTTGGCCATGTGCAGACAAACAACACCCATGGGGGCTGACACTGTCAACATTCATCAATGACACAATGACAGAAGTGACCATCAGAATGCAGACCCACATATTTGCACCAATGGGCACACAAATGCAGATACCCTGTGGAGACTGTAGATTTGAGGTGAACAGATACCATACCATGGCAGCAATGGGACACACAAACCATGATCATTGTGCTGACTGATGACCTAGGAGTCCCAGGGACAGCAGGGGAAACCCACCAAACTACATACAGCCAATGGCACACCTAAGATATGCCAATGCAGTGGTGCAGATGCACAAACACAAACAGGCAGACCCACACTGCACATCAAACACAACAGGTGAGGGGGGTGCCAGTGTCCCCAGGCAACCACACAACACATGAGGAGGCCTGAATACCAATTATACAGATGTGCATACAGTGCCACACAAAGGTAACTCATGGATCCAAATCCCCTATGTGGGCAATCAGGCATTGTCAGTTGAGAGGGAGCACAAATCACACATGTCACACAGGCACGTAGGAACAGCAACTGACACAGCAAGACACAGACACACCACAGCACTACCCCCAGGGCCCCCACAATGTGGTGACCCTGGGCTGCATTACAATCCCACTGTGATGACAAAGCTAAATGTCGTTCACACTGTGAACCACAGTCATGTGTCCTGAGCAACAAACTACCATCACACCTACACAAGCACAAATCAATCAGCACGGCCAGTAAGCCAAGGCCAACATGGAGGCAGGGGTCTAGCCGGGCAACAACTCTCATCTGCACACACTCAACACCACACACCTCGACCTCCAACAATGTGGAGCAGTGAAGCACACATGCACTGGTGACATTGCACATGCACCCATGACAATTCCAGGGTGGTGGGTGGGAACCAAGGTGCAGAAACACATCACACATGGCCACTCAACAAGACTCCTGAATGTCTGAAACACTGCACACTACGCTGTACATGGACATGACGGCAATACCACACCAACTAATGGGATCCCAGCCACAGTCACACACCAATGAAGAAGCCAAGGTCACCCACAAAGAACACACATAGACAACAACCAACATTGCAGCCCGGACCCTGAGGAGTGCCAGCAGTCACACACACAACGTGTCACAATCACTGAAAGATAACACAAACTGGAAATCACATGACAGGTGCAAACAACAAGTGCCAAGGGGAAACCTGACTGTGACCCATCTGCGTCTGCACACAAACTCAGCCCTGACAGCAAACACACCTATGGGTGACACCCTGATGACCAGTAATGTGCCATGCACCCACATCACAGAGAACCCAGGGAGAAGACTTTGGGGGAACATAGGTCAACTCAGCAAGCATCACAAACAGGTACAACACTAGGGATCACAGCATGCACAGCTTAAACGGAAGTGAACACACAGACATGCTCATACAACACACACCTTGGGCGCAGGCAATGTCACAGGAGTACACACTGCCATGAGGGGACTCCACTCCTGTGTGAGGAAAGCTGTGCCATATGTTGCCTCAGTAGGGCCCCATCATGTCAGCTGAGCACTTGGTCACACAATCAACAATTAGCACCAAATGAAGGCTCCCGTCACATCAGCCTGGTCATGGAAGTGCCAACGAAATCATCAGCACAGATCCAACACACTTGTATAGCAATGTTGCACTGACAACACAGATGAGTCCTTCCCCATTGATGCCCAAACCTGCATGTCCAGTGGAGATGGCCACACGGTCAGGGAAGTAGACGAATTGAACAATGGCAGGCACAACAGATGTGCAGGGGTGGAAGCCACAGATGTGAAATTGCTAATGTAAGTAGGAAATCCCATTGCCAAATACTGAACACATGACACCCTCAGATGCTGCTATGGATGACATGGATACACCACAGGATAGGACACATTCCCCCTGGACCACATGTGTTCCTGCACAGTAACACTTCATTATCATGAGACCAAATATCACCATCACTGCAGCAAGGGCATGGTTAGCATCATCAACAACATGTACATCAGAAGCATAAGCACTAGAGAACAGAAAGTTGCTTTATTCAGCATATGTGTGTTTAAAAGTGAAAGTCCAGAAAAAACACAAAGGCCAATGGCCAGTCCATTGTCAAAGTCCAAACAGGGTGACAGTGGCAGATGTCACCCTACGCATGCCTGCACTGCACAAAACCAGGGACAATCCACTAGGAGGGGCAACCGGGGGGCAGGCCAGGCACCGCAGGGACAGGATCAGGGCTCACCAGGAGGAGGCAGGGAAGGGGTGGTGGGTGCTGGAGAGCCACTGACAACTGCAGTGGAGGTGTCTGACATGGTGTGTGCCGGCACAACTGGGGGGCATGACTCAGATGTTGTGGGTGCCGGCACGACTGCAGTGGACCCTGCAGATGGAGTGGACAGGTCCGCCACTGCAGTGCCCAAGTCAGACAGGGTGGTAGTGGACTCCACTGCAGTGCCTACCACCAGGGGAGGAGAATGGGGAACAGGCAAGGTGGGCTGGACAGAGGGGAGGACACCCTCACCACATCAGTGGCACAGACAAGCGCAGCGGGGGTGTGGTGCCGGGAGAGCAAGTGGCAGGGGAGAAGGCCGGATCCTCTTGGGGATGGTATATCTGTAGGTGGGGGAACCTGGGGCAGGGTGTGGTGGGGGCACCTGTGGAGTGGGGGCCTGAGGGATGGAGGAAGGAGACCTGGTGCCTGAGCTGCAGGGCGGCGGCGGGGTCTTGCTCTTACGACTCCGGGGGACTTGCGGGTGGGGGCCTCAGTCTGTCTGCGCCTGGGGGAGGGTGTCCGGGGGCGAGGGGCACTCTGCTCCATGTGGGTGGGCTTCCTCTTCCCCCTGAATGCTGTATCAGCTGGATCGGAGGGGAAGAGGCCGAGGTCACTGAGGAAGAGCCGCTGGGTCTTTGGGGTTGCAGGTGAGGCAAGGGAGGGTGCTTTGGAGGGAGAGGCAACTGAGGACTGCGCAGTGCTCGTGGAAGCGTGTGTGTGTTCCAGGGCCCCATCCCCTGTGAGTCTGGTTTCAGTCCCCTGACTGTGCGTGTGCGTTTTGTTTGTGGCGTGTGTGTCTGTGTGCTGGACGTGTGTGTGCTGGTGTGTGCCTGTGCCGGTGTGTGTGTGCTTGGGACGGGTAAGGTGCTGGGGAGTGTGGATGGAGCAGAGGCAGGAGGGGTGAGGGACTGTCTGAGGAGGGACACTGCTGCCGTCAGGGAGGAGTCCATGGACCTATTGCCCCTCTGTAGGTCAGACATGCCCAATGAGATGCCCTCCATGAACGACACCAGCTGAGTCAACAGAGCGGTGTGCGCATGGAGGACACTCAGCATGGCTGTCTGCCCTACATGGAGCTGGCGAAGGAGGTACACAGACTCCTCACTCAGGGCAGCAGGGGGTGCGGTGCCTGGCCCAACGGAGACACGCTCCCGAACATGGGAGCCTCCACGGACCTGGGGAATGGGAGCCGATGGGAGGGCGGTGGTGGTGCTGGTGGTGGCGGGGACAGCAACACTAGCTGGGGTGTGGTGGCTGCTGACACCCGCCTCCATAAGGGAGTCATCCTCCGAGCCGCTGTGGTCCTCAGCTGAGGTGGATGCTGCTGAGGACTCCTCGGTGTGGCTCCCCTCGCCCTCCGTGCCACTGGGTCCCTCCGACCACTCCTCGGCTGCTGACCCAGCCTGGCTCTCCGGCTCCTCCTGGTCCGTGGAGCTGTCCCCTTCCGTGGCCGTGGATGTATCTGCAAACAATGGGGAAACAGACAGACATCAGTCACCTGCACCAAACGCACACACCACTGTGAGCACAGCACATTACAGAGCAAGCCCTGGCATCATTAGTTGAACATTGCTAAAAGTGCCCTAACTGAACAGGAGAAGCCAATTGTCAGTCTGATGCCAACCATGGCACTCACATCCCACATGGCCTTGCACCCATCTGTCTGGTGTCTGTTGGATAGCAACACCCCAGTGTGGACACATGCACCACCTACACAGTAGTTGGACAGTGCAGAGGACACGGTGTAGCATGTGGACATGCACACATCACAACTCTTGCCACTGAGTCAGTACAGGTTTCCGGATGAAAGGGATGCCCAGAGTCAAATAGGAAATGCATGTGATGCATACCAGCGACAGACACCATGATGCACCCATGTCCTGATAGCCATCGCCACAATGGTGTGCATGTAGCACATGTCACTCCCCTGCAGGATCACCAATAAGTAGACACATGCCATGGCGGAGGCATGACTGCTAAGTCATACATCACTGTCTCAGTGATGTATGACTTGGCAGCCAGACAACAACACTCTGCACTGTGTCACAATAGTAGGTCATGGGGAATGCAAGTCCTGGAGCTGCACAAGTGCACATGTACATCCCCACACAACACATCATCTTAACCCTCATCTGTCCAGGTCATACCGATTGGACATATGGGAGACCTGTGACACTACCCTCTGAACCTGTGCCCCTCACAATCTGCTGTGAATGGGAAACAGCTGCCTGAACTTCACATTCGCATACCCCAGTCTGCACGGGCAGCTGATCAAACACCTATGTGACACACAAGTATCGTCTCCTATGGTCACATCTCCAGTGGCATGCTGAGCCCCAACCGAGAAACACCCCAGCAGTCCTGGCAACAAATCCACAGCACACTGACACAGAGGCAGACACCTGAGGGGGTCAAATCACTGCGCACAACGTGTCAGCTGATACACGGGAGTGGGAGTACAGGTGTATTGGATGGGCTGGAGTAGGCATGACTGTCCTGCCCCACATGAATGAGGGATGAGCCCTGGACAGTGGATAGCTGGCTATGTATGTGTGACACACGTAATCTGCACACTCCTGGGGCCCAAACATTGTTCCCTCCCGCTGCATGGGTGTGTGCCAGATACCCCAGGCACATGTGGTGGCTCAGCTCAGCAAGTGGACCGCATATCAAAGCAACACGCAGATTACATGTCCGAACACAGGCGTTGTGTGAACAATGGACCCACCCATGATGCCCACAACAGAGTCAGGGAAACAGATGCTGTCCCCCACCTTGAGTGAAGCAAACTGCAAGGACACAGTCCCAAGTGACACAATTCCCTGAATGTAAGGGCCACACCTGGGTATCAGATGAGGAGTGGGCAGTGCACAATAGAGGGACATGGCTCCTGGACAACATGACTGCTGTACTGTGGCAGTTTAACCAGGCCAGAGGAGGGCACATAGCATGTAATACAGAGTTCACAGTGCAGTCTTTGACTCACCCCCTCCTTGCTGCTGTCTGGCCTTCAGCTGCCCATCCAGGTCTGGAAACACCACCGCCAGGATCTGGAGCATGTGGGGGGTCAGGGTCCGTGTTCCGCCCCTCCTGCGAGGAGGCGACAGCTTCAGCTGGACCCGTGCAATCCTCCGGGTCCAGCCCCGAAGGTCCTGCCACCTCTTCTGGCAGTTGCGGATCCGGCGCTTGTAGACCCCCACGGACCGGACAGCCCGGACGATGTCCTTCCAGATCTCCTGCTTCCGATGGGCATTAACCTGTGAGGATGACAAAGTGAAAAGGCCATAACTACACATGCAACATATCCGTGCATGACACAGTTGTATATACATGTCTCAATCACAGGGGCACATGATGTACACAGGCAGTGCAATGCTGCCCATGGACAGTTGCCAGAAGTCACTACATGGTATCATTGCATGGGAAGTAAAACCTTGTTCAAATGCACTGTCACTGCACCATACCTGTCCAGTGCATGTCACTACACACTATGGGGGGTGACAACTACTCAGTGAGCCTGCTAGCCAGTGGCGTGCAGACTTTCAGCCTTGCTAGTCAGACAAAATGCACATTCAGAAAGGCAGTGCACAGAACACTCACCTGCTCCCCTGGTGTCCCATACAGCTTGCTGTACTGTGGAAGTAGGCTGTCCAGCAGGGCCTGGTTCTCCTCAAGGCTGAAGGCTGGGGCTCTCTCCACAGTACGTGCCATTGCAGGGTCCAGAGGGGGCAGAGACAGCAGCAGTGCAGTGGCAGATGTCGTCCTGGAGCATGTAGTGCAGGCAAGTGAGCTCTCAGGGAACAGCCAGCAATATATATGTGCTGCAGAGGCAGATACTGTCCCATGTGTCCAAAGTGATAGGTCCAAGTCGTTTGCATCTTCTGAATCTGGCCAATCCATGGAATAGCAGCACCAATACACGCCCACAGCATCCTTCAAATCTTCAACTTCATGACATACATGATTTTGCAACATTGTTGTGGGTGACCAACTGAATTTCCAGCAACCGACTCGTTCGAATTTCGAAAACGCGTCCGTTGCCAGGCTAGGCCATTGACAATGGGTGCGCACCGATCAGTCCATTGCTGTTCAACGCGTACAGGGGTACAACGCGTACCCGCACACATTGAATGCAATGGGCCGGCCGGGCGCACCGATCGGTCCATTGCGGTACAACGCGTACAGGAGTACAACGTGTACCCGCACACATTGAATGCAATGGGCCGGCCGGGTGCACCGATCGGTCCATTGCGGTACAACGCGTACAGGGGTACAACGCGTACCCGCACACATTGAATGCAATGGGCCGGCCGGGCGCACCGATCGGTCCATTGCGGTACAACGCGTACAGGGGTACAACGCGTACCCGCACACATTGAATGCAATGGGCCGGCCGGGCGCACCGATCGGTCCATTGCGGTACAACGCGTACAGGGGTACAACGCGTACCCGCATACATTGAATGCAATGGGCCGGCCGGGTGCACCGATCGGTCCATTGCTGTTCAACGCGTACAGGGTACAACGCGTACCCGCACACATTGAATGCAATGGGCCGGCCGGGTGCACCGATCGGTCCATTGCTGTTCAACGCATCCCTGTACAAGTGACTGGCATATGTCACCATGCCTGTCTCAGATGAACATATGCCAGCCACAGATAGCTCCCAGGGAGTGAGGGGCACACCTACAACACGACAGCCTGTCCAAACTGTATCATAAGGCATGTAAGGCTGCATTTCCTATTGTGTGTATGTTGGTGTACATGTTGTCCTGTGGGTGTCACCTGGGGGCAGCCACCCCCAGGCTGTGCACGTGTTCATGGGGACAGGATCCTGGGTGTTACGTGTACATGACCACTGTGATGTGCAACTGTTCATATCTGTGCATGTGCCATGGTCACATTTCACGGTGGTGTATGTGTATGTCATGTCATATAACCCGTGAGTCCCATGTGGGACGGTATGTTTGAGCCAGGGTGTCCCAGTGGCACAATAGTGATGGTCCTCCACAGTCTGTGTGCATGTAGTGTTTACAATGTCTCTGATTTCATGTGCACAATGGGAGACAGTCTCCACATCCACGTTATGTGTGCATGGACTTTGATGTTGTGCGTGTGTGTGTCACAGACGTCCATGTCTGTCCTGCAGTGGCAAGTGGGACCACTACCTGTGGGGGTCATGGTTGTTTTGCTGTGGTGTATACATGATACTCCATGTAATGCCAGTGTCCATGTGGCAATACAGGGTCCCTGGGAATGTACCTGTCGTTGAGCTGTGATGCCTGGGGCACATCTGTCCTCACATGTCACTGTGGGGGTGATTGTGACATGGCAGCAGGAGATGGGAACTGTGACACGGCCTCATGATATCCAATGGGCCAACCTGGGACTTATTGATGCCACTTGTTGAACCGTGATGACAGATGTTGGCCATGTATGTACCATACATGTCCTTACGGAACTGCACACTTCATGTAGTTGTGCCTCATAATGATGTATGATGTGATATCGAGTGTGTTCAATGCCGCATATGTGGGGTGACTGACAATCTTGCTTTCTTCTCCTCTGCACTGCAGGGCTCCTGCTGTCCATAGACCATTCCCAGACCTGGCAACGATGGTGGAACGGGACAGCATCCGACGGTACCGCTTCACCAGGCAGCTGATTGAGGATTTGGCAGTGCAGTTGGCCCCACATTTGCAGCCTGGCCGGCCGTATCCTACAGCGCTGACCACCAAGGTGAAGGTGATGGCAGCCCTACACTTCTTTGCCACCGGTACCTTCCAACATACTGTGGCGACTGCTGGTGGGATGTCACAGACCATGTTGAGCCGTGTGCTCCGCGATGTTTTGGAGGCAATATTGCTATACCTGAACCGGTACATCTATTTCCCTAGACTGCAACGACTCACTGACGTGAAGAGTGACTTCTATGCCCTGGGGAGGATGCTGCATGTCATTGGCTCCATTGATGGGACACATGTGGCTTTGGTACCACCACAGGCCCAGGAGCAGGCCTACCGTAACCGCAAGCACTACCACTCGGTCAATGCACTGGTGGTGTGTCTTGCAGATATGACCATCACACACGTGTGTGCCCGTTTCCCTGGTTCAGCACACGATGCCTTTGTGATGAGGAGTAGTCGCATCCCCAGGAAGATGGCACAGATGCAGAACCAGCGTGCCTGGCTTGTCGGTGTGTACTGACTTTGTGCCATTGTGTGTGATCTGATCTGTAGTATTCCGCCCACTTTTCCAAGTCAGCTAATGTGCACTTGTCTGTCCGTAGGTGACTCGGGATACCCCAACATGCCGTGGTTGCTGACACCCCTCAGGAACCCTGTGACACCAGCCCAGATGCGCTACAATGAGGCACATGGTCGGACCAGGAGAGTGATTGAGCGGACATTTGGTCTCCTGAAGAGCCGCTTCCGCTGCCTCGACAAGACAGGAGGGTCCCTCCCATATGCCCCAGCGAAGGTGTGCAAGATTATCATCGTCTGCTGCATGCTCCACAACCTGGCAGTGCGGAAGGAGTTGCCTCTCATCCAGGATGACAATGACCAACATCCGCCACCTGTGGAGGATCCTGGCCTGGACCACGATGCCAGTGATGATGATGATGATGAGGGTGATGTCCGCACACAGCTCATCACCAACTTCTTTAGCTGAATGTGAGTATCCTGAGGTGTCATGTCAATGATGTGAGTTGGCATGATATGTGTAGGTGGTGCTCTGGTGCTGTTGGAGTGTGTCCATGGGCTACTTGACTGGATGTGTGTAGCGATGTGTGCTTACAGGTGGTCTGTACTCCCCAACAGTGATGACATGCTAACTTGGTTCTGGGTGGGTATCTTGTAACATGTATTGTGCATGAGTTTTGCTGTTCTGTCCTGTTCTCCATTGCTTTTGACTGTGTGTCATTTCTGTCCTTCACAGGGTACTTTCAGATTCGTTTGGTCAACTGTGTCCACCGACGACGTGATTGTACTTCCAGGGTGGTAGCTGTTGTGTCCCTACAGGTGATGTGCGCCTCACCCATGGACTTCCTTCCTTCTACAGTTGTTGACTGTGTGCCCGCTGCCAGGTGGGATTACCTTGCATCTGTAGTGGTTACGACATGTTGCAACTGTGTAATAAACCTGTGCTTCACTTTGTGATGTGCGTTGTCTGTGGTCACACATTTGACTGCCATTTGCTTACTGCACCTGTGGGCTACTTGACTACAACTGGGAATAGGTGTGGTGTCTGTGCATTGCACCGTCTTCCCTGGCAACATCAGTGTAGGCAATGAGTCAGATGGCCTAGGTGTGTATGTGTTGTGTAGCCCTGGTGGTGTGTCTCCCTCATATGTGTCACGTTGCCTTTACTCACATGCCTGTGTTGTACTTGCTGTTGCAGTTCGCATACACAGTGTAATTTTGCAGTTCATCATCCCCATGACAGCACCCACGTTGGAATCACAACAGAGGCAAGTATGGTGTATTAGTGTGTTTATTGTGATACATTTGTGTGAATAGTGCATAGGATGGTTAGTGCGGTACATATATATTGCAATCAGAAGTTCATAGGTGAATTGAAAATCCTGGTAGACAAAATCCCCAGTATCGGGGCCACAGTTGTCTGAGACATTGGTCCAACTTGTACTCCCCATGTCATGTGTGGGAGTTGTGTTGCCGTCAACAGGGTGAACAGTTTGTGCATAAAGGTGAACATCCAGAACAGGTTCAGGCTTCCTGGGGGTTGCACTTGGCCATCGGCCTCTCACTTGCCCCTCCTCGGACGACCCCTCTTCTTTGGGGGGCCCCTCAAGTACAGGCTGCTGCGGTGCAGGGGACTCTCCGCCAGAGTCATCCTCCCTCCCTGTGGCAGTTGCAGTTTGTTCAGTACCAGATGTTGTTGGCACACAGGGAGGTGTGGACTGGTTGCTGTTCATCTGGCGGAGGCATTGTAATATGTCCCTGTGCACCGCCGTCATCTCTTGTAGTGCGTCCCACTTGGACTCCACGCGGGACATGTGTGAGTCCAAGCGGGCATGATGGGCAGCCTGCTGCTGTTTCATGTCTCTGAGGAGCCCCACTACCTGGCTGAGATCTCCGGTGCTGGACTGGTACGCATCGGCTATGCGTACCAGTTGTGGGTCACCATGCACACCAGCAACCTCTGCAAGCAGCGACCTCTGTCTCCCACCCCTCCCACCACCCCTGCCGACATGTGCAGTGCGTGCAGTGGCACGCACAGATGACCCTGGTCCCCCTTGGGGGTTGGTGGTGGTGGTGGTATCCATGGCCCCACGTTGGTCCAGGGTCCCTGTGCTGGTGGTGCTCCTTGTTCTGTCCATGTCGGCAGGGATGGTATTTGTGGTGACAGTCGTTGGAGGGGTGGGTGCAGGGGGTGCAGCTGGTGGTCCTGCTGGTGCTGCAGCTGGTGGTCCTGCTGGTGCTGCATGTTGACTTGCACCGGAGGTGCCAGGTTGGTCTTCTTCGTCCGAGGAGGGCAGAGGCTGTACGACACCAGTGAGCTCCGTATCCTCTTGAGCCTGGGACTGGGACTCCTCAGCGTCTGCTGCTGTGTCCCCATCATCACCTGTTTTTGGGAGACACACACAATGTATGTAATGTTTCTGCAGGCATCAATGGTTGACACACCTGACAGTTGTGACTGTGCCTCTGGGTGCGGGCCTGTACATTGCATTGTCCTAAGTTGTCACAGTCAGGGGTTGATATTGGTGTAGCACATTGTCCTGCATTATTTGGGCATTTCTATGTATTTGTTGGGGTGTGAACATGGTCTGCATTGGTTGTATTTGGTTGACAGCCGGCCCTCCTTCCCACCCAGCCAGTCAGTTATCCCACCATGGACTGTGCTTGCATTGCAGGGAGTGAAAGTTGTCTTTCAGGATGTCAGTCAGTGGTGTCCTGCTGTTGGTTGTTGCACAGTTGCCAGCAGGGCCTTGTGCTCCCCACAGCAGTAGCCAGTGTCAGCCATCTTGTCAGTTGTTTTCCACTCCCTGTGATGTGAGCATGGTTCAGGGTGGTGTTGATGGGACAGTTGTTGGGGTGAGCTATGTCTGTGACTATGACTCCCATCATGCTATTGCCTCCACCCCACTTCCCAGCATTCCCATACTTACTTGCTTTTGTGGGGAGTTCAGTGTGTGGGGGTGTGAGAGCAATGGCAAGATGGCTGACAGTGGTGTCCTGCTGTTGGTTGGTGTGCAGTTCCCAGCATGCCCTTGTGCTCCCCACGACACAGCAACAGTGTCAGACATCTTTGATGGGCCTTTCCACTCTCTGTGGGATGTGCATGCGTGAGTGAGAGCTTGCTGGGCCATGTGGTGGGGGATGTAGAGCTGTGACTACGACTCCATCATGCTATTGCCTCCACCCCCCTTCCCAGCATGCCCATCCTTCCTTCCTTTTGACTCTGCTTCCCTGTGGGGTGGGCTGCCTGTGCTGACAGGATGGCTGGGAGTGTTGTCCTGGCAGTTGTTTGGCTAAAAGTCCAAAGAGTGTCCCTGTGCTTCACACAACATAACCCAGGGTGGAGGTTCTTTGTGGGATCTTGAGTTAGGATGTGAGGCATTGCATTCTCCCAGGTGGGTTATGTGGAGTATGTGTTGAGGGGGTGTGTGAGGGGAGGTGCTTGTGACTATGGTCAGTGCTGCAAGTCCTCCTTCCCACCCAGCCAGATATCCCACCATGGAACGTGCTTGCATTGCAGAGAGTGCAAGTTGGCTTTCAGGATGTCAGGCAGTGGTGTTGTGCTGTTTGTTGGTGCACAGTTCCCAGCAGGGCCTTGTGCTCCCCACAGCAGTAGCCAGTGTCAGCCATCTTGTCAGTCCTTATCCACTCCCTGTGATGTGAGCATGGTTCAGGGTGGTGTTGATGGGCCAGTTGTGAGGCTGAGCAATATCTGTGCCTACTACTCCCATCATGCTATTGCCTCCACCCCCCTTCCCAGCATGCCCATGCTTCCTTCCTTTTGACTCTGCTTCCCTGTGGGGTGGGCTGCCTGTGCTGACAGGATGGCTGGGAGTGTTGTCCTGGCAGTTGTTTGGCTAAAAGTCCCAAGAGTGTCCCTGTGCTTCACACAACATAACCCAGGGTGGAGGTTCTTTGTGGGATCTTGAGTTAGGATGTGAGGCATTGCATTCTCCCAGGTGGGTTCTGTGGAGTTTGTGTTGAGGGGGTGTGTGAGGGGAGGTGCTTGTGACTATGGTCAGTGCTGCGAGTCCTCCTTCCCACCCAGCCAGATATCCCACCATGGAACGTGCTTCCATTGCAGGGAGTGGAAGTTGTCTCTCAGGATGTCAGTCGTGGTGTCCTGCTGTTGGTTGTTGCACAGTTGCCAGCAGGGCCTTGTGCTCCCCACAGCAGTAGCCAGTGTCAGCCATCTTGTGAGTCCTTTTCCACTCCCAGTGATGTGCGCATGGTTCATGGTGGTGTTGATGGGACAGTTGTGGGGGTGAGCAATATCTGTGACTACGACTCCCATGATGCTATTGTCTACACTGACTTACCCAGCATACACAGAATTCCTTTCTTTCAGTGGTCTTCACTGTGTGTTGGTGTTGTAGTGGTGGCTACATGTCTGGATGTGTTTGTTAGTTATATTTGTGCCACTGCCTAGCTGTAGTTGTAGTTGTGTTTGTACATGTGATGACACGGTTAAATGTAACTTTGAGATGGCATGTGTTGTGTTTATCTGACTGACATACACATTTTGGGATGATTCTGTTCTGGTTGCTGTGTAATTGCTTTGAGTGCATGGTTTGACTCTCCCCTTGACAGTGATGTGTGTGTGTATTGTGGCAGAATATTGTGTACATTTGTTGTGTACTCACCAGGCTCTGGGATGTTCTCTAGTCCATAGACGCTCACTGGCGGAAGGATGGCCCGCACCTTCTCCTCCCAGGGCCTGAGGTATACTGGCTTGGCAGGAAGGCCACTGCCGGTGTATTGGCTCAGGAGGTAGTCCTTCTTGAGCAGCTCCCGTACCCTCCTGCGCACGTCATACCACCTGTTCTGGATGTCAGTCTTTGTGCGCAGACATGGTGATTGTGCGTTCACCCTGTTGATGATCCTCTCCCACATCTTGGTTTTCTGGGAGATGGGTGTCTGTTGGACCAGTGTGCCAAACAGCTGTGGCTCTACCCTGAGGATCTCGTCTACCAGGACTTCCAATTCACAATCTAGGAACTTGTGATTCTTCTTTGGGGGCATGGTGATGGGTGGTGATGGTAAGTGATGTGTGTGTTGGTGTGCAGGTGAGAGTGTGTGAGTGTGTGTTTTGCTGGGTGTATGTGAGGTAGCTATTTGTTGGTGTGCTGATGGTGTGTGGCTTGTGTGAGGGATGAGCTGTGGGTGTGTGGTTGCTGTCTGTTGAGTGCTGGCAGTAGAATAGCATTTGCAAAGGATCATGGTTGGGATTTGTGTCCTTTATATGGGTGGAGTTGTGGGTGTGTCTTTGTTCTCTGTCCCCACCCCCCAGTATTTATTGGCTTTGTAATTGCTTGTTTGGCCTTTTTTTGTGTATTTTTCCTTGGTACTTTCTGTGCATGTTGGAAACGTTCTTGTGACCGAGTCGGACCCTGCAGTTGTCTCGTACGGTCTTCTCCGTTTCGTTCACGCTGTGTTTGTGCAGTTTTCTATGCTGCGTACGCATCGGTCGCGGTGTTTTGTGTTACTTCGGCTCGCAGTTTTGTATGCGTGTCGGTCGTACGGCTTGTCCTCCGTACGACTCGGTCGTGGTTTTCGCGCCTTGCATCGTACTTTGCGGTTTGGAGTTCGCGGGTACGTTTCGGTTGGATTTGTTCCGGGTGCGTGTCGGTCGGTTCGATTCGCGTGTTTTTCAAGCCAGATTGCTGTTTTCCGTGCGGCTCGGTCGTTCGGCTTGGGTTCAGTACGTGTCGGTCGGATTTTGCACGCTTTGCATCGTACTTGGCGTGTCGGGCGCCACAGGTACGTGTCGGTCGGAATTAATTCCGGCTCCGA
This sequence comes from Calotriton arnoldi, assembly GCA_963921515.1. Classification (NCBI taxonomy): domain Eukaryota; kingdom Metazoa; phylum Chordata; class Amphibia; order Caudata; family Salamandridae; genus Calotriton; species Calotriton arnoldi. The sequence goes on along the minus strand of CAWUFW010003530.1, from coordinate 156,610 downwards.
GTCGGTCGGTGCTTTTTTCGGCCCGAATCGGAATCGACCCCATAGTGTTCAATTTCATATCGATTATATAAAACATCAATCAAAATACTTCATGTCCTCCTCACAATTATTCATCAATGTTATATCCGAAAAAAGCGGGGGGAAAAATGAGAACATAAATATAAGAGAAATAAATATAATCATGATTTCAACAATCAATGTCATTCATATTGTACCAACAAAGAAAGTGTAATCTTTCTCATAATCTGTGTGTTTCATCATTCGATTATGCATGGTGTTGGTATGACCCCTTAATCGGAATAACCCTAGCGCCAAAAATATTAAGTTATATCACCCTGAATGGGCAAAATTAAATAGCGTTAGGGATGGAGGATACAGAAGTATAATGTGTATCAGAGCGGTCGGAATAAAAACATGGGAGAGGCGTGATTTCATATTAAAAAAAAAAGTTTAAAAAAAATATATATATATATATATATATATTTATAAAGTAAAACAATAAAGAAACAAGATAACAAAAAATTGGACTTGCAAGGATCAAAGGGCCACATGTATCAAGAGTTTTTGCATTGGCAAACGGGCTGATTCTCAGAGTCGCCCCGTTTGCGAACGCAAAAAATGCTTTTGACATTTGTCAAATCTTAGTTTGCGATTCGGTAACCTGCTACCGAATCGCAAAATGGGTTGGCGATTCGGTATTTGGAAGGGACCCCTTTCACTTTGGGAATGGCAGCGAAAACTTTTTGTCAGAGCAGACAGTGGTCCCACGGACCAATGCCTGCTCTTGTAAAAGGAAAAGAAAACTTTTCATTTTTCATTTTTAAATGCAACCTGTTTTCCTTTAAGGAAAACGGGCTGCATTAAAAAAAAATGTTTTGCTTTATTGAAAAGCAATCACGGACATGGTGGTCTGCTGACCCCAGCAGACACCATCGCCATGATTTTAGTGATTCCTAGATTTATTAATATTCATAGTGTAGGTCATTTGCGAACCCCTAGGAATCTCAGAAAGTGTCCAACACACTTTCATACAAGCCATTTTGCGATTTCCTAATTGCGAATCAGAAGGATTCACAATTAGGGAATCACAAAACGGTTACTTGATACATCTGGCCCTATGTCACTACTTCCACTCCAAACTGACCAACAGTAGGGAAAGGATTGGACTTCGGAAGTGTCAGATTTACTATTTCCACTCCATCCTGATCAACGGTAGAGAAAATGACCATTTCACCCCCAACAATCCACTTAGAACGTTCTTGCCATCGGACGATAAAATCACTCTACAACAGTCACATTAACTATTACCAGTCCAATATAAGCAGTAGTAGGAAAGTGTTGGACTTTGCAGGGATCAGATTTGGTATTCCCACTGCTACCCAGTGGCATAACAAAGGCCCCCGCAACTCCCGCAGTGCGGGGCCTCCGAGCTCCAGGGGACCCCTCAGTGCAGTACCCTGGCCTGAGAGCGCCTGAGTAAGTCCCGAAGGGGGCCCCTCCATGTACTTTGCAGGGGGCCCCCTCAAGTTTTGTTATGCCACTGCTGCTACCTGAGCAACCGTAGGGAAAGCGTTGGACTTTGAGAGGTCAGATTTACCATGACCCCTCCAACTTGAGCAACATAATAGAAAGTGTTGGACTTTGAACGGGTTTGATTCACTATTCCTACTCCAACATAATCAACGGGGGAGAGTAGGGAAAGTGTTGGATTTTAGAGGCGTCAGAACTACTATTCCCACACCAGCAAGAGAGAAAATGTCAAACTTTAGAAACCTCCTATTCCCTTCCCTTTCAAACCCAACAATCTTTCAAAAAAATTGACACAACATAAAAATAAACCTTAAAATATATTACCAAATAAAAAAAACATTCCGATATAATTTAACATACTTAACATTAAATAATATCAACATGCAACACAAAAACTATTAAGACTCAAGTAAAACAAAATGTACCACCATACTTAAAAAAAAAGAAATATAGAACTTTAAAAAACAATATTCATGCCTTCTGTTTTTTGTACCACGATTTTGTTGACATCATAATATTTTTGACACAAAATTTGTATCTGACGATCTTGTTGGAACAATATTTTGTGGGCATACCTTTTGCAACATAACATGTAACATGGGAGCATATTTACTAGTGAAGTAGCGAAGCGTGCCATTAAGCCAAGAAGGCTAACGACACACTCAGTCACTTTAGAAACGCAGGGCTGCACCATATTTACAAGAATATGGTGCAGCCCTGCATTTCCCAATGCGCTGGCGCTAAATTTAGCTGCCTAACGCCAACACAGGCACACTTGCACCATAGTGCAAGGGTGTCTGCGTTGCAGGGGAAGATTGTTTATGTGCAGGAAGGTGTCCCTTCCTGCACAGAAACAATCTTTAAATGATATTTTGTAACTTCTATGTGTGCTGCTCAATGTAGAACACATAGAAGTTGCTAAACATCATTTTCTTAAATGATTGTTTATGTGCAGGAAGGGACACCTTCCTGCACATAAACAATCATTGGTGTTTTGCTGTTTCCGTGTGTGCTGCACAACGCAGCACATATGGAAACAGCAAAAACTAGGAGAAATTAAACATTTCTCCTCGTTTCGCCAGGGTAAGACCAGGTTTTCCTTGGTCTTAAGTTAGGCACTGCCCCATATTTACGCCACACTTGTAAAAATGGGGCAGCCTCAAAATCAATGGGTGTTGCAGTGGAACGCCCACAGCAACACCCATTGCCCTCCACTTTCACGGTAAGTATAGGGTGAACGAGTGCCTTGTAAATAGGGTGAAGCCCCTATCGCCACCACAACGTCCTGAAAAGTGACTTTGTGGTGGCGATAAGGGCTTTTAAATATTTCCCATGGTACTACAAAAGCAGTCAGCATTGTGATCTTGTCTTAGTCATTGATAAAATGAACGAAGGATAGACAGCATGAGAATAAGGAACTACCCCAAGTGGCATCATATGGTGTGACATAATTTATGGACCAGGCAGTATATCAGTGTGTAAGACGTGTCATAGGCCCCAGCCAGGGCTTTAAGTGGGCCGGGTCTCACCGGTGCTGAGCACCGGCAGTTTTTTAAAGGGGGCCTCAAAACAGGTCTCTATTGGGCTCTGTTTTGTGCCATGGCACAGGCGGTCCGTTTTTTCCCAGACTGCAGTGACAGCAGGCACAACGATGTGCGCGTGCTCACACTGCTCACTTCTCACAAGTGGAGAAGTTACGGCATGACGTCGTGCCAGGTGAGTATTGTAGGGGAAGGGAAATCTTTAAAGAGAGTCATTTTCTCTCTGGATTTCCCTTCTCTTTTTGAAACTCAGGAGCAGCAACATTGTTGTGGTGTCACCAGGGCTTTAAGTGGAAGTGTTTTCAATATTATATACAAGTCATAGTTGCTGCTTATTTATCTTATGCAACTAACAACCATTGACAAAGCCAATAGTCCTGACTTGTTGTTTGTATGATGTTACTTGTTGTCAGTAGCGGCCCGTGGTGGGAGTGCTGCCGGGCAATGACGTGGGGCGGGGGAGGGGCAGAGTGGGGGGTAGTAAAGTACGGAATACGGCCGAATAGAGGTAAGTAGACATATAAATAAATTAAACGAATTTCGTTGCGCGCGCTGCATCGCCAAATGCGCAACGAAATTCGTTTTATTTATTTATATGTCTACTTACCTCTATTCGGTCGTATTCCGTACTTTACTACCCCCCACCCTGCCCCTCCCCCGCCCCACGTCATTGCCCGGCAGCAATCCCACCACGGGCCGCTACTGCTTGTTGTATCATATATCTGGATGCAATAACAGAAACAGCAAAATACAAGTCGGGCAGCACACTATGCTAAGCACAGACTTTTAGCTTAAGTGTTATTAAGCCACGCCCTCAATTACATTGGCCACGCGCCTTTGAGAGACCCTCCAGTTTTTTCGTCCCACTTAAAGCCCTGGCCCCACCTCTATCAATGAATTTGCCCGATCACTGCACTCTTAAGAAAGCGTTCAGTTTTCTGGGCATGACAGAAGTATAAAGATTTGTTTGTATTCTACGAAAGTTTCTAACACTCATCGATCACCCTGCCTTGAACGAGAGGGATTATTGCTAGCGACCCGTCATGAAAAAGGCATACTTTACGGATGGTTTTCAGTTTAGTTTCAAATATCTTCTGTTAAAGTGCTTTTCCGACGATGAGCAGTCCTTACTCCCTCCGAGCACGCGGAAAGGTCGGTCCTCGCAGGAGTCTCCAGTTCACGTCAAGCGCGGCTCGCGGTGACAGGCTGCCGCAGGCACGGTGACATGTTATGGTACCGCGGCTCTCAAGATCCCAGCGGCCCCAATTGTGCTGTCGACTCAGGTCCTGCTACAAATTAATCTGAAAGAAAGTGCGAAGCTCTGCCCGCGAAGAAAAGGAGGATCACTCTTCAAAGCAACCAGCGCAATCATAAAACTATTTCCAGCAAATGATGCGTGAAACATGCTGTCAAAAATCGCTGCCCAGTTTAGGAATTCTCTGTAGGCAGTCTCGCTCGGTACTTTTGTTAAGCGGCACGTGTGCTGTGAAGTAAGTGCCTCTGGTTTTCAAAGCACTGCTTCAGATTGAATAGTGTAACGACAAAGAGCAGAGGCACACTCGCCTTGAGAATATTCACTCTTTTCTGCACACGTATTTTATCTGACTTCCTTACCCCCTTAAATGATTCAGTAATTACAAGTGCTGTACTGGGCGGTGGCGTCATTTGAATAAAATCGTAAGTATATCAGATTTCAGAAGTGACATCATATTTGATTCCTGGATGATGAACTGGCCACTGACGAATCTCATTGTGCCTTTTGTAAACGCTCCTTGGGGCAGATTTACAAGTTCTGGCGCATCCCTGCAAATCAGCAGGGATGCGCCAGAAAAGATGCGACACGCAATTCTCTCCTTGCGCCACCAGGGATGCGCCGCATTTACAATGCGGAGCACCGTGGCGCAAGGATAGGCCGATGCATGTCGCATCCTGTGGCGTAAGGGCGGCGCATTGCTGGAGTCGTGTCGCAAGCGCGACGCGGCTCCAGCAATGCACAGGGGCCGCCCATACCAGGTGTAAGGGTTTGACGCAGCAGCGTCGTAAAAGTGACTCAGTGAAATCTTGTAGATTTCACTGCGTCACTTTTACGAGGCTTTCCTGCGACGGAATGCCCACCCTGCGACGGAACGCCCACATGAAACCTGACGCAGGTTTCATGTGGCGCAGGGCTTTACAACGTGACGCATCTCCCTAGATGCGTCATGTTGTAAATAAGGCGCAACGTGGCGCATGGTTTACGCCGCCGCTGCATCACAGAAGTGACGCAACAGCGGCGCAAATGTGTCGCAAGGGGCTTGTAAATCTGCCCCCTTGTTGCTAAAGCATCCATGACCTTAATGCTTTCAACAGCGGTCGAAGTGGATTAAAGAAAGTATGGGAACTGTGATGCTGCATGCAATGGGGGTCAGGTCAGTGAGCGTGGGGTTCGGGGTCAAAGGTGTGGCTAAAAAACAAAATATTCTGTAACTTTTTTGGGTCTTTTACCGTGAGGTAAATGCATATAAAATAACGCTCACCTTAAATGAAAAATAAATTAAAAGAAAAATGTTACTCAGTGGTAAATGCAATATAGTACGTTATGAAGTCTCTATTAGTTAATGCACTGCAGAGGTCTGTGTGTAACCAGAGAGCCACATAATTCAGTCTTGGTTTGTGCAGTGGAGAATAGTGACTTGTGCATTTTTAGTACTACGAGGTCACAGCCTCTGACAGAAAGCACTGTGACTATATAAAAGTAATTATTTTAAACTTGCATTACACACAGTATAAGCTAGATTGCCAAAAAATGCTCAAAAAGGTTTAAGATAAAATGGTGCTTCCAAAATATAGATTTTAGTAATACCCAGAAGTAATGCAATTCTTGTACATAACTGTCCCTTCAACACCTCATCAGGGGTGGTAAGCGTTGTATAAATACAATTACAATTAAAAGCACACACTTCGCAGCTCAGTTGTTAACTCTTTGCACTACAACTCAAAAATAATAAATCTTGTCATCACAAAGCTTTGATTTGATCAATTAAAGCCAGTAGCGGCTCCCAAGCATTGTTTACATTTGCATATTACCCTCTACATTTGTAGAATTAACTAATTGAGCACATTTTCAGTTCTTTCAGGCAAGCAGGCACCCTGGCAGGAAGGGTTGTTTAGCTGTCTGCCCGGCTTCGGTTTCACAGCACAGAAGACTCACTTAATGACACTTCAGCTGGAGCATTAAACATTTGGAATTTACCGTCCCGGGATGGGTGTCTTTTTACAAAAAGCAGGGGAACTGTTTTTCATAAATCAAAAAAGTATGGGCACCTTGTGTCCATCTGATCCCGCCCACTTCGACCTCTGACTTTCATGGCCTTTATAAAAGTATAGCAGGACTCTGTCGTCAAAGTCATGCACATGGTGCTGCCCCTAACCAACCCAGAAGAGACCCTAAACCTTAACATTGCTAGAAGTCAAGACCGGATGACACCCCTCCAAACTGGAAATCAGAAGGCACACCTAAAGCCTCAAGTAGTTCAATGAGGGGAAAAGCGAACAAAAAGGGCAACCTCCAAGAATGGAATAATTATAAACTTAATTTTAGGATAGCAAAACTAGATGCAAAATGTGTGCCGGCCTTCACAGGAGAATTAATTGGTCTTAAATGCCTACGATGACACTACTTCAAGTCACCGTTTCAACTGATCCTTCAGGTTGTAAAACCAGACACACAAATGAAAGCTTTAACCTGCGTTTTGAAAGGAATTCTCTGGCACACACAACCCCGGCTTAACAACCCTGAATATGTCTGTTCTACAAAGTGTAGTACCAGTGGATCTGAAAGAATCCTCAAGGATCTCACCAGCGATACAGAGAGCGTGAGGCTGTGCTGGCAGACATAAGGACTAACAAGCTACTGTTAGTCCTCACTAAAGTGGCAGAGTGGCTCACTGAGTTAGATTCTCACTACTGAGATATGTGGTCACCTGCAGTTCACAAGTTCTATCCCAGCACGGCCAACTCAGCCTTCCATCCTTCTGAGGTCAGTAAATTGAGTACCATTAAATTGGGAATTAGTCACACCTATTATGTACAGCACTTAGAAGCAGAAGTGAGGTATGAAGCACTACATTTGATGTTTACATGTCTAACCCTGCCCATACACTGTAGCACATATGGAAGTGTCAGTTAGTTGGAAACTACTGGAATCATTCTTGGTAAGCCATTGGCAACAAATTGACCTGGGTCAATTCCACTCTTAGATAAACAAAGCAAAATATCATTGAAAATTTACTACCCTCCCACACCAGGTGATTAGACTACACCAAATCTGATTCAAATCAGATAGAAAAGATGCAGATAGGAAGTGGTCTGGGAAGTGCACAAGAACTTGGAAGAGCTGGTCTACACATTGTCTTGGACAAAAGAACACAGCTGTGCCTTAACGGCTCAAATACTGAGGTGCATTTTGTGAGAAGCCAGCTCAGTATTACTCTCATTTGGTACAGCCAACAAAACAATTCATATGGTCTCACTCTTAAAATACTATCTGCCTGTGAACTGGCCTTCTCAGGTTTAATCTTTGTGATCAAAATAACAAATTCCATCAAAGCATGATCAAGAAACTTCTGTCCCGCATAGGTCCAGTGACTGCACAGAAGTAACCAGAACAAAGCATCTCTCAAGTTTCAGCTGCTGCAGTATCATCCAGACCAGACCTTCACAACAAACATATCCAAAAGCTCCAAATACCTCACACCCAGGCAGCCAGACTGCACATGCATCTAGAAAAACTCTGGCACATAAATCTCCTTCTTAGATTCCATCAAGAAACCTGAGCTACAATGAAGTCTAACGAACTGAACAGATTCATATACAATGGAACAAGTATGGAGGAAGGCTCTTCTAAGTATAGTGCTCAAATCCTGGCTTCCCTTACCATTCACTGCACCAAGAGATAAGCAATTCAAACCCAGGAAGGAACTAAAGGCTACCATGTCCAGAAAAGCCTCTCACTTCTAATTCAGCAGTATTGGAAAAACCCACCATTCCTCGAGGGCCGCAGTTCCACCCACCTCAAAATTATGCCATAGATGTTAATAGTCTCCCATACACTTTGACTTTACCAGGTTGTCCTAATGACTCTAGCCTAAATGGTTAGGGACTAGCTTTGATGTTTTACTTCATTTTCCTTTTTCAGTTGTTTAGTATGTTTTAGCTGATACATTTTCCTTTTTAGGTGTAACCTTGCTTGTACCTTAGGTGTTCCTATTCAGTGGTGCCCACTCATTTCTTCACTCCCTTCACAAGACATCCCCAGCATTTGTGGTGGGATTAAGTCTGAGCTCTTCCAGCACTAGTGATTGATACTCACCTCACTTGGGTTCTCCAACACGGCACACCAACACACCACTGAGCTGCCATCCTTAAGTCCGAAAAGTAGCAAAATTAAAGGTATCTTGTCCTGCTCAATGCCCCTGGAGTTAAGACCCATAGAATGCTGCTATTGCAATGTATGCAAGGCTAGACTGAGGGCCTTGTTTGTACCTTAAGCTCTTTTGTGCTCATTCATTTCTCACTTCACGCACACCCTCCCCCACCACCACCCACCACCTGTGATGGATTTAAGTCTTTGAGCTTGTCCAGCACTTCTGTTTGTGAGCCAAAGGGCTCTTCAAGGAAGCCTTCTTGCTTGCCACTGTCAATAAGTCATTGAATTTGGGCATTGCTGAAGCTCAGCCAAATTGTGTGAAACATTTAGCCAGTCTTCAATTCTCATCCATGCCAGACTGTTTCTTACAATGAGAACATTAATCCGTTTTAGCAAGCAAATGCATGATTTGAAGACAGGATTACTTCTGAGAATAAAATGACCAATGTTTAATTCCCCAGCAAGTATGGTCAAGGATCGGTCTTCTTATTGGAATCCAACAAAAAATAGACTCTTACTAAGGGAAGAAAATCCTGCAGGCACTCAGAACAGACCAACTCACAGATAGGGGGTAAAGTTAAGCCTGTCCCAAGGTGAAGACTCAATACTCGGTTCCCTCTTCTGATAATTCTACCTTTTGAAGCCACAATATCTGCATTGGGCATCATGAAAAAGGAGAGTGGGATACACATACGGCAATCCGTGCCAAAAGCATGATATGAGTTGAATTAAAATACTGTAAAAAAGTTCAAAATGCGTGAACTAAAATATTTTTATATAAAATATGCACATACAAATCTGTAATTGAATTCCTTTGAGGTACCTTTTGTGCAACTGAACTAACTGAACTAATTCTATTCAAAACTAAAAGTGATGAACCAGTTTCAGGTAATTATATTCCTTGAACATCTTCTTTACGGGAATGATATAAACTTATTTTTAACTAAAGTAAAAAATATCCCGATAGACTTCTCTACTAAAACTTCATAGGTTTGTAAAACCTGATCTGAAATTCAAACAAATATGAATCTAAAAACAAATCACAAAGGGCCATAGTTAGCAATAATGATAACAAATATATAACTTAAGAAACCAAGCAGCGGAGGTTGTTGTGTTCAGCTTTATGTTGAGAATAAAATATATCCACTAAAACAAACTGCTTCTTGTATGTTATTTTGATCTTAGCGTGGTCAGTAGAAAGTCTCCTAACAATTCTGCTTTTAAAGATAACAAGCTGTCTAGTTACTGAATGGCAGTCCCAGCTAGCAGGGTTGCCACAGTATGAACCCCTGGAACAAAATGAAAATGCTTATCATAGTTTTCGAGCTGAACTGTTAATATAACCTGTCCTGTCGAGCTGAGGTGGCACAACATGGAATACATCAACCTGGGAGTGAGAATGGCTTATTTGACGGTAGCTGAAGGGCTGGTTTATGAAGTGAGTTGAAGAGACGGACAAGATATTTGTGGTTTTTTATGGTGCTTATAATGTTGCTAATATTTACACTAATTGTGACAGTAGACACAAAACTCTAGAATATTAATCTGTACATGAACAGAAAGATTGATTGTTAAAATAAAACTCAAAAATGCCGTGTTGATTACCTAGTTTTGTGTAAATGAAGCAATGTAATGGCTTTTCTGGCCCATGGTATTCTGTGGTTTTATGCCATCTGCCATCATCTTAGGGAAGCACTGCTAGCACGCTAGAAATGGCACTGAAGGATGTTTATGAAATGCCCATAGGCACATTTAGTTAAGTAATATATATCAGGTCATTGCAGCCTTTGTAGATTTGTTCTGTTCTTCTCCATCGTATGCCCAAGTTAGGCCATGTGCCCTCAGCTTTTTTTCGATCTTATTAACTTCTTTAGTTTTCCATTTTACGCCTCTTCTACGAGTATACTAAAATGCTGCTTCAGGACTGCTTGGTAAGCTTGTTTCTCTTGTAGTAGTTAAGTCGCGTTTGGATTTCTTTTTGTCTCATCTTTCTCATCCTGCTGGGTGCTCTGCCTTTCGTCCTGGAGTATGTTTCCTGTGATCCGCTACACTAGACACCAGATGTAGGTCCAAACCTTTCCAGCCTCTAGTTCTGAACCAAAAAATAAAAGAAGAGGATGACGGCACTTACATAGCACATTGCTTTGTGTAGACATCTCTATATGTCTGTGCCCTAGTGTGAGAGAAGTTCTGTGCTGAAGGTACTAAGGCGGTGGACTCCTGGATCCGCTCTAACCTAGATTCAATACTGCTGTTGCACTTGAAGAACAAAGGGAAATCCCGCCTTCTTGCCCCATTCTTTACAGACGCCATCTTAACCTTAAGAAAAGACTGCAAATGTTTGGAGTGCCTGTGGTGGAAGCATTACTCCCCTAATGATAAACAACAAAGATTGAAAGAGGATATGAGAATTTGTCATAGGGCCTGCAGATCCCTCGTGCTGCCTACTACTCAAATAAAATTGAGACTACGAGTAACTCTCCTAAAGGAGTTTTTCAGATAGTTAAATCCTTTTTGGCCCCCTCCGATGGGCCACCACACCCCTCCATCTCTCAAGAGGACTGCAACAATTTGGTAGAATTTTTCTTCACCAAGGTTGGAACCATCTATTCTGCCGTCAATAGTTTGCCACATCCACTGTGCTACCACCACCACTAGGACCTTGACAGAAATTCTGACATCCTTTCAACCGTTAGAGCTCACTAACTTTGTGGACCTAGCTAAGGCTATCAAATCAGGCTCGCCTATCGGCCTTCTACCGCTTGGCAAGTTTAACCTGGTGAGTGACATGCTTATTTCCATTCTTATTGAGTTGCTGAACATCTCCCTAGCCCATGGCCAGGGTCCTAGGGCATGAAAGCACGCCACTGTACTTCCTTTGTTAATAAACCCAACTTGGAGGCCTCAGAATGGGCTAATTATCGACCTATTTTCCTTCTTTCTTTCCACACTATGGGGCATATGTAAAGGGAAGTGGCGGAGAGTGGCGTTAGCCTTCCTGGCTTAACACATCTCTCCGCCACTTCAGAAATGCAGGGCTGCACCATATTTACAAGAATATGGTGCAGCCCTGCGTTTCCCCCTGCACTGGCGCTATACTTAGCAGCCTAGCGCCACTGCAGGCACCCTTGCACCACAGTGCAAGGGTGTCTGCATGCAGGGGAACATAGTTTATGTGCAGGAAGGTCCCCCTTCCTCCACATAAACAATCTTTAAATGCAGTTTTGTAACTTCTATGTGTGCTGCTTAATGCAGCACAAACAGAAGTTGCAAAACAGCAGTTTTTAAATTATTGTTTATGTGCAGGAAGGGGGACCTTCCTGTACATAAACAATCATTAGCTTTTGCTGTTTCATGTGTGCTGCACAAGGCAGCACACATGAAAACAGCAAAAACGAGGAGAAATGAAAAATTTCTCTTTGTTGCGCCAGGGTAAGACCAGGTTTTCCCGGGTCTTAATTCTGGTGCTGCCTCCTATATACGCCTCCCTTGTAAATAGGAGGCAGCATCAGAATCAATGGGTGTTGTGGTGGAACGTCCTCTTTCACGCTAAGCATAGCGTGAAAAGGGGCCTTATTTACAAGGCAGCGTTAAACCACGTTAAGTGGCTTAACACTGCATTGTAAATAAGGCGAAGCCCCTATCGCGACATAAATGTCACAAAAAGTGACAATCCCGTGGCGATAGGGGCTTGTACATATGCCCCTAAGATTCTTGAAAAGCACATTAACGGTCAGCTCTCCTTACTTTTAGAAGCTCAGAAGGCACTACACCCCTCTCAGTCTGGCTTCTGCATAGACCATAGTACTGGAACTTCTTTGTTAGGGGTTATGGAACATTTGAGGCAGGAGCTGGAGAGAGGAGGACCGGCAGCACTGATTCTGTTGGATTTAAGTGTCACCTTGACACTGTGGATGGCTGTACTTTTCAGGCGATTGCCAAACTATTTGAACCAGTAGTATGCAACTTACCAAATGGAGTTCCTCAAGGATAGTTCTTGAGTCCTGCCCTATTTAATATTCATGTGCAACCACTGACTGATATAGTGGAAAAGAATCATTTTTCTATAAAGTCTAATGCTTATGACACCAAATTGCAATTTGGCTCTCTGCAATGAACAACAGTACTCCTTCCAGTATGGTTCTCTGTCTTAAAGAAGTGCCAGACTGGAGGTGGCTTAACTGCCTAAAACTAAATGGTAGTAAAAGAGAGGTGCTTATACGAGGCAATCAACACAAGTTGTGAAGTCCCCATTGTTGGCCAGCCGAATCTGGCACATGCCTTACTCCAAGTCAGTCGATCAAAGATCTCGGCCTCTGGCTGATGACAGACTGGCCACAGATCGGCAGATCACCATTGTTGCGGCGTGCCGCTTTGGACTACTAAAATGTTTAAGAGAGATACAAGCGGCTGCAGACTGACCGGAATACTGCGGCCTGCCTTTAAGCCATAATCCTCGAGATGTTTCAGTCTCCCAATATCTGTGTCAGCTGCATTTGGCTTCCTGTACTGCAGTGCACCAAACACAAGGCTCTCTGCTATGTATACAAAGCCATGCACCAGGCTGGCCCCTTAAACATAGCTCTTTGATCCGTCCCTACCCCAGGGCCGGACTGGCTACCGGGCGTTTTGGCATGCTGCCAAGCTGGGGGCTAATTTCGTTGATGGAGACCTGCGTGTGCTTCGAAATAAACAAAGCAAAACGAATTTCGTTCAGCACACGCAGGTCTCCATCAACGAAATTAGCCCCCACCGCAGTGACATCAGCCCCCAGCTCGGCAGCATGCCAAAACGACCGGTAGCCAGTCCGGCCCTGCCCTACACCCCTAAACGGGAATTACGCTCAAGCAAGGCTAATCTGGCCACCCTGCCCAAAATTAGATTGGCAAATCAGGGAGGCCTGTTTTTTGCTTCTTTGGGAACAAAATTATAGAATGCCTTGCCTCATAAGATGCACCTGGGCCTCTCTTTTGTGCTGTTTCGGAAGATGCTGAAGACATGGGGGCATATTAACAAGGGCTTTATCTCCGCTTTTTTGGCTTAAAATGCAAAAAAGCGGAGATAAAACTATCGCCCTATTAACAAGAGGGTGCTAACATGCATAATTGCATGTTAGCACCCTTTTTCCCCAACGCCTCCCTTTGCATCTCTAATGAGATGCAAAGTGGGCGTCACTGGGCGTACCCCGGATGGACTACCTTGTAAAATATCGCTGATGTTCACATCGCGATATTTACAAGGCAGCCCACAGGATTTTAGCACACGTTAGATTTTGGCGAAAACGGCGGTTTTCGCCAAAAACGTCTGCTAAAATCCTGACTTACCTATGCTTAACATAGGGGTGGATTATGCTGATACGACCACAGGGACGTATCAGCAGAAGATCGCCGCTTTGCAGGGAACATCGCTGGAAATCCAGCGATGTTCCCTGCAAAACGGCGATTTCCCCGCTATCGCTGGTATTTTTATCGCTTTTGAGATAAGCGTCGCTGATAGCGCGCTATCTCAGCGATAACATCCAGCGATAGCCGGCGATAATTATCCTAGCGCTAAGTGCGCTTAGCGATAATTATCGCCGGTTGTTGCTGATATGCCCCGTGGCTTTTTGAATTCTAGCTCGGCTCTCTTTGCTCCTTGATCCCTAGCGCTGGTAAACATCGTTTACCACAAAAGGTTTTCCCCGCAGGAAATTACAACGCGGTTGCTACAACGCCCGCGTTGTAACCACGCATACCATTACCATTGAAGTAGCCATGCGCTTTAGAAATCATTTGATTGAATGTTTGATTGAAGTGGAGACATGCACTTTAGTATTTTATATTGGAGGAAAAACTACAGTGTACAGAAAAAAAGAAAAGAGAAACAGTGTTGGTCTTAGCACCCATGAGCACCTAGGCATCGCTGAGAGGCCACACACGGAGGAATGCAGGCAGGCATGAATTAGCAATGACTATGAATACCATAGTTATTCTTATGTGCTTTACGTCATGTGTAGTTTACGCATGCACGAGGATGAGTGTAAGTAAATACCCAAACATTTGAAAAAGAGGACACCTCTACTTTACACGTTTTCCTTACCATGCCAAGCGCCTCTCTCTTTTTAGTTTAATGAAGCATCTAGGGCGCTGAAACTCAAAGACCTCAGCGCGATTTTCCAACAAGAATCTCAGCAGAAAAAGTCCACAAATACACACTGGGCATGCTTTCCATGATGGTGACCTATGGATTCTGTCAGGTTCCGGGTCATACCTCGCTTGCTGGACCGAGGGTAGGCCCATGCTGTTTCACCTTGGGGCCAGTCCAGCTCAGACCCCGATGAATCCGTGCCGGGCACACTTTGGTGAAAGTTTAGTTTAATCACGAGCGTGCACTTTATAGCTTTTATTTGTGTTGCTGAGAAGAACAACTATGTTAAAGGAGAGTGTTTTTTAGACATCCAGTTGCCAAGGAGTCGATGGTGTTTGTTGTAGGATTTAGTAATTAAAGTAGGACATGCCCTCTAGCCGCCGCGCAAGGCTGGCAAAAGCTATCAATGCAACTTCACTATAAATAACTCGAGAGGGGCATTTCTCAGCGTTACAGGTCCCCCCGGATGACTGCCTGACCAAGGTGACTTTCCAACTATAAGAAAAATACGCGTTTGTAGGTGGAGGGTGATAGGCATTGATTTTTTTTCCTCTGGAAAGCTCTTTTCTTTGCTGAAGAATTTATACTAATAAAGGTTGATGCCGCTGACTTGTTTTCTTGAAGCAAACATGAGGGCTTTAAGGTGTTACAGGTGAAACCCTGCTGGGAGCTGCAGTCCTAAAGTCCTAGAAATGCAGTTTATGCTGCACGCAAAGAGAAGATCGTTTGTTATTCAAGTACCTATTACAGGTCAATACAAAACAAAACATAGGTGCTTAACTAGTTGTAGAGGGGATGAGAAGCATGCACAGTTCCATGTACCTAACAAGCAGTGGCAGAGAGGTCTTGGCATCAGGTGAATCAACCAATGGTAGTTTGTGAGAGCAAGGGTAGCTGGTGAACTTTGAAAGTGGTGAGGCATAAATATGTAATTGAAATAGGATCAAATCATTGAATAAAGCCAGTGAGACAGACTTCCTCTTGAGGGCTTTAAGGGTTCTGCTGCTGACACAATTTCGAAGAAACAGGGAGAAATGGTGAATTTTCCAGCACTTTTCACATAAATTAGTTAAACATACAAATGTTATGGACGCCCATATGCAATTCGTTTGTCAAGAAGCCTTATTAATATCATAGATCTTGGGGGGCTCGCACCCCAAGATAGGATGATAAAATACTGGCAAAAATTGATTTCTGAGCACAATAGTCTTACAAATTGGCTAATGAGCTGCATTACAGGCAATTAAACAAATCTCATTATGCAATGGCATATGACCCATTGTTTTTCAACACCTATATTGCATCATACTTAACTAATTTATTTTCTGCTGGTAGGTTCTCAGTTATATGTTATCCGGTATGTACTAAAATGAGAAAGGGTGGAAAAATCAAAAGGAATATAAATCTCACAATCAAAGGCCAAAGACACCAGAGCTAGCCAAATTCTACAAGCTAATCAAATACGCTACTGATCAGTTACAGAGTTTACACCAACCATACATTCTCAGGTATCAGACCACACTTAGGATAATATCATTAAATGCTTTGTAAATGTAAAAAATGTACAGGAAGTGCCTTCCACAAGCCAAAGAAATAAGAGCCATAGCAAACCAAAATCAGCAACAAGCCTCCTAAACTGTCATGAATTCTGACTTTAAAATATATTTTATAATGTGGGGAAATCGCTCATTCTAGATCTGAACCCTGCATCGACCTCGCTCAAACTACGGGAGGGTGACACGTGTGGCATCCGAGTGGTAGACTCTATTCCATATTTGGGGCTGGAACTAGCGCCGTCCGTGAGTCAAACAGTCCACCTGAACTACTCACGATTGGCACAGCAGGCAAAAAAGATCTGGACACCTGGAGCAAGCATCAGCTCTCCTCTTTGGTCGAATAGCGGCGATCAAGATGTCCTTATTGCCCAAAGCACTTTTTCTCTTTCAAACGCTCCCAGCCCTACCTCCCACAGGGGCGATAACCTCGTTGCAACGCGACATCAATCGGTTTATTTGGGCGGGAGCTCGACCACGCATGAGCAAAGCGCTGGGTTACAGATGACCGGTACAGGGAGGGCTGGGGATACCAGATCTCCTTGGGTATTATAAGGCCGCACAGATGCGGTACCTGGTGGAATGGGCCAGGTCGGAGTCAGAGAAGAGGTGGCTCTTCCAGAACAGGGCTCTTGCAGGAGTACCTCTCTGGAAGGTTCCCTTTCTGCGGAAATCGCAGCGCCCACCTGGACTCATGCGCTCCCCCATCACCAGATCGGTGATGTCGGAATGGGACGGGGTGGCAGTTCCCAGAAAACTTATCACATTTCCCTCCCCTCTTACCCCATTGTTTGGGAACAGCGATTTCACGCCGGGCTGGTCAGACAAAACATACACGGCATGGCAAGACACCCCTGTCGCTCAGTAGGGCATCTCTTTGATATTTCCGGGATCATTCCCTTCACTCAGCTGCAACAAGACTATGGGATTCCTGAAACTGAAAGATTCCGCTACCTGCAACTAAGGCACTGGGTGCTCCAACCAGAAATGAGGGCAGCCGGGGGTCGCTTGCTGACCAAGTTTGAAAAGTGGCTGATTACCAACACCACAGATAAGGGTATGATCTCCAACATATATGAAATGCTCACGCACAACACACATCTTCAGGACACGCCGAGTAGGAAAAGGTGGGAGAGGGAGCTGGGGGGCGCACTTACGCAGAAAGACTGGGATGGGATCTATTATAGGGCGAGGCACACAGGCCGAAATGTAGCTAGCATAGAAACTGCCATGAAAATCGCCACTTATTGGTACCTGACCCCGGTACGCTTACACAGGGGCAATCCCCAGAGGAGTTCAGATTGCTGGAGGGGCTGTGGCGGCGAGGGTACGTTACTCCATATCCTATGGGACTGCCCACTGCTCTCCCCTACTGGACCAAGATTCTTGATACAGTAGATGAGCTTTTTAACACGCAGATCCCGAGGCTCCCGGTGTACGTGGTCCTGGGGCTTCCAAATCCCATCACGTACCCACTCCGGAGCATGAGGGGACGACAAATGGGGATGGCACTGGGGGCAGCACTACAAACCATACTGACCCACTGGGGCACCCCTGTTCTGCCAAACCACACGGGGTGGCTGCACAGGCTCTGGTATATCCTCGGCATGGAGCGTATTTCTGCCACTCTGAATAACTCTACTACTTCTTTCCAGGAGGTTTGGGCCCCCTTCCTGCACTTACTATCGCATGAATTTAATGAGATCACACAGCCCAAATACCTACGGGTGCTACGGCTGTCAGATCTATGGAGACCTCCCTAGCTCGCACAGGCAACTTACTCACAACATAGCAGCACCAGCCACATGGTGGCCTTTTCAGGGCGCAAGAACTACCGGACGGGGTGGGGGTGGGTGTTACTGTTTTTGGTTTTACACAGAGTATGCTCTTTGGGGACGTGGCCTCCACATGGGGAGAGTCAGTGCGATATTTTATATGCATCATCCCTTTAGCAGTCTCCCTCAGGTTGCGATTCAATCTGCCGACTGCCCGGCCCCGCACAATGTCTATTCTAATGCTCTCTCTGTATGTTGTCAGTTTCTTGAAAATCCTAATAAAAACATTTAAACATAAAATATATTTTATGAATGCAATCATTTTGTCTGAAACATGGCATGCCAATTCCTGAAAATACAGACATTGAACAGTAAAGTACAGAATTATCATTTTACATGAAGTTGTTTCATTTCTCCAGATGCTTGTAGATTTCACCAAGCGTACAGATGTACTACTGTCCCTCTTGGAGAGAATTTGGCTTTCATATCCATTTCAAATCATCAATTAGCAGGAGTGCCCATCATGCGCCATGGATTGTCACCACCATTATGGAAGACATACTCAGATTTATCTTAACAATGGCTAT
Organism: Calotriton arnoldi; assembly: GCA_963921515.1. Taxonomy (NCBI): domain Eukaryota; kingdom Metazoa; phylum Chordata; class Amphibia; order Caudata; family Salamandridae; genus Calotriton; species Calotriton arnoldi. The sequence goes on along the minus strand of CAWUFW010003530.1, from coordinate 138,091 downwards.
AATAGCCCACAGATGGGCACCGTTGAGCCAGGGACACCAATATGCAACAGATATTTATTTCAGGAAAATTCACAGCATTTCAAGGGTGGGCACCATTATGCAACTTAAGTCGTAAAAAAAAAAAAAATTGTCAGTGCACAAAAAATACTAATGTCCATTTAGAATCGGAGAATTTTGGTGCACTTTCTGATACTTATAATATAGCAATAATACCTGGGCCATTCATTCAACGGTGCACAGCATGGAAAAATTCAGATCCTAAGTATAACTGCACTGTGGCAATCGTCACACACACACACACACACACGCACGCAGTGGTCAGCACTGGGTAGTATAATTTGGATCGTGCCTTGTTTGTGTTGCTAATAACTTTGGCGCAGTTTGACATATCTCCACGCATCTTTCCAAAAAAGTGCTACATTTTGACTAGTTTGCGCATGGAAAGGTTTGAAGTGATCAAGTGGGGCCAAGAAAAAAGGGGGATCCCAAAATGCGCTTTCCACATTCATCAATTTCCCATAGGAACTTTAAACACAGCTACAGCCCAAACCGCTGAACAGATTTATACCAACTTTGGCAGAAAGTTAGATCTTGGTAAAGAAAGAGTGCTTTTTGTATCTTGGTACAAATCCGTTCTGTAGTTTTGGAGAAATTAAGGATCAAATAAATTGTATATATCAAGCCCCGGAGGATCTGCGGAGCTGACAGATCTCCTGCTAAGATCTGATTGTCTGCCACCACATCAACCAGCAAGTGGTGGTAGTCATCTTAGTACTCAGGACTATATAAGTGTATATATGTATGTGTGATCAAGGCAGGGGATCCTGCCGAAATGCGTCATAGCCCTCTAAAACCTGTTAATAAATTAATTTTGGAGCAACTATACCTTGGTCGCTGTGTTGTATTCCGGTGCCTGCAAGAAGACGCGCTGGTTTTGGTTTATGTGTATGTGTATATATATATATATTAAAAGAGAACCCTTACAGGCATAGAGTGATGCATAAATTATGCAAAAAAAGAAGCAGAGAACTCTGGGTAGTTCTCAAGTTTAGGTGGAAAGCAGCTCCAATATAGAGCACTCTCAACACCAGCGACACAAAAGAAAACGCTTTCAGGCATAGAGTGAAGCATAAATTATGCAAAAAAAGACGCAGAGAACTCTGGGTAGTTCTCAAGTTTAGGTGAAAAGCAGCTCCAATATAGAGCACTCTCAACACCAGCGACACTCTAAATTTGCTCACCTTAAATGTCTGCTTTTCTATCAAAGTCTTTAAGCGTAGGATTAGCACAGTGCCATCCACGCCGAGATAGAAAGGGACAAAGTCTTTTCCCATTTCCACAGCAAAGTCTTTAAGCATAGGATTAGCACAGTGCTATTTATGCCGAGCCCAGACTTCTCTGCTTCTTTTTTTGCCTAATTGAACCGAGTCACAAGCAAAAATGTTAAAAAAAATAAAAGGAGGCAGCGAATCCAGCAGAAAAAAAATGAAGTGCAGGCTTCCGCGCTTCGTTTACTTTAGGCCCCCGGATGGGCCAGGTCCCGGCGGCAATAGCATATAGAGATGCATGGACCGCCACCTTCCGCAGGCTAATACTTTGAAGTGCAGGGGCCATGCGCCCCCCACACAGCCCCAGGGACCGCCACCTCCCTGGGGCTATATTTACAATAATGCGTGGGGGGGCTCCAGCAGAGTAATGGAGAAAGGAGCGTGGCTTGCGACCACCTCTCAGCAATCCCACTGTGTGGGGCTTACTGGAGATAACAGGCGGGCTAGTTGGCCCATAAGGACCCTCAGCAGCGAAGGGGACTTCATTCCCCAAACAAGAGAGCGCCAGGAGGCGCGTTTGCAGAGTGGTGGAGAAAGGAGGCATGGCCTGCTATCAGAACTCAGCAATCCTGCTGTGTGGGACTTACTGGAGGTAATAGGAAGGGTAGTTGGCCCCGTAGGATGTCCTTGGAGCCAACTACCCCATCTGTTACCTCCAGTAAGTCCCACACAGTGGGATTGCTAAGAAGTCTTCTGAGGCCACGCCCCCCTTTCTCCACTTCTCTGCAAACGCACCTCCTGGCACACTACTGGTTGGGGGATGAAGTCCACTTTACTCCTGAGGGACCTTGGGGGCCAAAAAGCCCCCCTTGTACCTTTGTAAGTCCTACGCAGCAGAATTCCTGAGAGTTGGTTGGAGGCCCAGCCCCTTTCTCCACCACTCTGCAAATGTAACTGCCAGTTAAAAAACCTTAGAAATTCACACAAAAAAAAGATTACAGGGACGTTATAGTTAGCAAATAGAATTTAAAGCACCTTAGAAATTCACTAAAAAAACAAAGGTTACAGTGAAGTTTTAATTCACAAATAGAATGTAAAAAACCTTACAAATTTACCCAAAAAAACAAAGGTTACAGGGATGTTATATTTTTTTTAATGTTGTGGGGCTGCAGGGAGTTCATAAGCCCCCCAGAAAGATAAAAACATCAGTAAGTCTTCTGGGTCGTTAAATCCAAGACCCCAGGAGAGCTTATCATATTTTCTTTAAAGTAGTCCTAGCTGGTGTTCTATACTCTTTAGCTGGAGTGCAGAGCCCCCAGTGGTGGGTTCTAAGGCTGCACTTTGTAGCTTAGAAAATGTTTAAAAAAAAGACTCAAAGACATATTGATGCCTTTTTTAAATAAACCTTTATTGCATTTTTTATGAAAATCACTTTTTATTAAACATTACACTGTGTGAATAAATGAAATATTCATTGATTATATTTTTTGGTCATTTTTTGACAAAGACAATACATGTACTTTATATATGTTGAGATCCTGACCCCTTCCTATAGGCCACTTTTTATATTTTGGTGTTCTGACCCTTTGAAAAAGTCAATAGATCTGCCTTAATAAAAATGATACCCTGGCCCTGCGTCCACCCCGCTGCGCATTGCTCATGTGCAGTGGGGGGAGGGGGGTTGGGCACTAGCAGGGGTTGGGCTGTCCTTGAGGTGTTGGACGCAGGACAAAGACTGTGGGCAGCTTGGGGTTGCCTGCCCGCCTAGGGTTGGACGCAGGACCTGGCTGCAGGTTGAAGGCCAAAACCACGTCAGGTATGGCCGAAGACTGTGTGCAGCATGGGGTTGGCTGCTCACAAGGGATTGTATGCAGGGCCAGCTCACAAGCCAGGCCTGTCACCAACCCCACGCGGGCAATGTAGAAGGCCGTGCATAGTGTGGGGTTAGTATTATGACTAGTAATAACATATTACTTTACGTTAAAAAAAAAACTAGAAATTCACTGAAAAAACAAAGGTTAAAGTCACATTATAGTTAGCAATAGTAATAATATCTTACTTCACATTAAAAAAAAACTTGGAAATTTACTGAAAAGAACAAAGTAATAGTTATCTCAAGTAACTACAGCTCATACCCTAAAGTTACTATAATTTGTGTCCTCAAAATGCACTTCTAATTACATAACATATAACATAACGTGTATTTGTAAAGCGCACATTCACTCAGAAGGGTATCTTGGCACTGATTAACTGATGTTTATTTTTACCCAACTTAATGGAACTCATCTTATTGACCTCACGATCCACTGGATGCATTAGTCCACTAAGCTGCCAGACTCGGCATACCCTAATTTCCTCCCACATTACATTAGTAGTGATATGTTCTATGATATCATTGATAACATGACTGCAACATCTGAAATTACATCATTGATGACAACACTGAGTGTGGCGGGGGCATGAGTTAAAGTGAGTTTAACTATAACGTCACTTTGGTTTGTTCAGTGAATAGATAGATAGATAGATAGATAGATAGATAGATAGATAGATAGATACTTCCACCTAAAATATGTTGCAGTACCATACATTTATGGTTAAGAATTAAAACAGTAAACTCAATGTACTTTGCAAATTATTGTTAAGAGCACAACTCATAACTCACATACCAAATGCAGTGCTCATGATCTCTCACTTAATAAAACGAGATTCAATTAGGAATGCTGTAAATCATCTCACAGATGAGATTACACATCATGTTACCCTGACAAATTTGAAAAAGACAACTATGAATGTAGAATCATAAACTGGTTTGATCATGTGACATCATAAACCTTGCACTTGGTATGCAAGTTAATGTTTGCATGGTTGTTGTGCAAGTTATGGTTAGCATTCCTAACCATTACTGACAATTCTTTTGTGGTTTTTCAGTTTTAATTCGTAATTATAACTGCAGAACTTTACTGCATATTTTATGATGTTATAAATAAAGCTAACCATAACTTAACCTGTATTTTTTGTTTTTTCCAGTTAAATATTTTTTTTCTTCTCATATACCACATTAAAGAGTTTCTGTGCCCAACTGCCTGTGGGCAGCCAAGACCCCCCGCAGACAGCCTTTGGCCTTCAGCTGTGCACAGTATGGTTGGCTGAAGGCCAACACTGTGGGCAGCCAACTCCTGATGCACATGGCTTTCAGCCTCTGGCCACGCCCTGTGCCCAACCCTGAGTAGGCGCCCTGGGGTTGGCCACTGGGCCTTAGCCAAAACCTCTGCAGCCAGCCACCCGAACTCTAAATGGTCTTTGGCCGTGCCAACATAGTTGACCATAGGGGCCATGCACTTTTGTAGTCGGCCTGGGGATGTTACGAGCCTATACCCAGTCATCCACTGGCAGCCAGCCTTCGCTGCGCTTGACCTTCACCAATGTACAGTAGGGGTTTTGCCTGTGGCCAGGCCCTGCAGCCAACACTCCACAGATAGTCAACACCCATGTGCACAGCAGTGGGATTGGCTCGATAAGATGTCCTCCAGGCCCTGCACCCAACTCTCAACAGGCAGCCAACCCCCACTGCAAAGGGTTTTGGGCTATTCTAAGCTGAGTTGGGTGCAGGGCCTGGCCTCCTGTCAGGACCTGTGCCCAACTCTCCATTAGAGGCCAACATCGCTGTGCATGGCCTTCAACTGTGTGCAGTAGGGTTGGCCACAGGGCCTGCGCCGAACCCTCCACTGGTGGCTGGGGGTTGGCCATATGGCCTGTGCCCGTTCCTCTGTGGGCAGCCATTGCCCACGAGTGCACTGAATACAGTTATTACTTATAAGAATTACGAATTCTGTGCTGTATTCATGAACCTTGAGGTGCTGCAGGGTCTGTGGGATAAATAGGGGTTCCTGGATTTGTGGAGCCTCCGCAGATTAACCGTCAATATATCTCTAAAATGTATCCTCTTAGTGACCAGACTGGAACACTTTTTAAATGAATATTTCTCTAAGCCTACTGAATGGATTTACACCAAACCAAGTAAAGGCACTTCCTTGAATAAAGTTCTATTTACCTGCCAGGTTTAGTATAATTCAATTCGGCTGTGTTTTCTGTTTCAACAAACAATTAATCCCGTGGGAGTCAAGCTAGGAAATGTCACTTTAGGAACCCCCACTGGACAGACCCGCACAGAACTTGACATGTTTTACCCAAAGTGAAGGCACTTTTCTTTCAAACATTGTGTGCAGATTCTTTGAACAATGTCACGGTTAAGAAAAAAAAGCCTTTTGAAATAAAAGTCTGACCTAACCCTCTGTGAGATATAACATATCTACCAATACTTACCTGCGTTGTAAGGTTGTAGTGTTGCATAAGTTACAACTTTCTCTACAAGGAGTGCTTCCCACCCACTGGTGATACGGTTGAACTTGGTTCAATGCACCAGCAATTAATGTGAAAGAGAAGTTCTTGTAGCCCTGCAAGACACTATACAATGTGTAATTGACATAGATATTAAATGTGTACTTGAAATAGGCTTTTGGGTTACTAATAATCCCATAAAAGGCTCAGGGGCACAGTGGAAACAACAACAACCTTATTTTGTTATTCACAGTAACACACACTGTTCTAAGAAGAATGAACACTCTTAACCTAAAAGTATTTATTGCTGCAGGAACAATCTGTTTCTCAGTACATCTAAAACATCTGCACAGAATATTATAAAAACAGCAAGAAGACATGTTATAAATAACAAGAACAAAATGAACATTTGCACCACTCCTAAAATGTCATCTTGAGCCTAACACCCTAACACCTACTTCTATGTGCTACGCTGTCAGAGCATGAAAGACAGAGCAACTTGCAGTCTAGAGTTTCTTAGGGAGAAGACACGCATTGCATACCTTGTTGACAGCAAAGGTTGTCTTTATCAGCAGAGGAGTGAAGATAGTGTTCCCCACAAAGGGCAAACACCCACTACGGTAGCAGTCATTCGGTCTTCCTCCTGGACTTGGCTGTATCAACTTCAGTCTTCAGACAAGATACATCAACTGCGGAGTGTGAAGTGTGCTGGCAACAGATGAGACTGTCTTTGGCAGAATCTCAGGTTATGATCTGGGCAAAGGACCTCTCCTGACAAGTGGTCAAAGGGCAGTTCTGATATACTAAATCTTATCAGAAACTGGAATTTCTGACATAAGTTTAGGAATGTCTGACATAGATTATGTGCATCAAGGAATGCATCCGAGATGTTTCCTTATGAACATATAAGGCAAAAGGACGTCAATTCAGACTACATCATTTTGGTTATATGTCTGTATATGTTCTTATTTGACCTTGACATGGTGAGGCGTAGACATTTGATCCAGACGAATGTTGCATTAGATGTTGCATCTATGTCATTAATTGAAGAACTTGATGATATCACAGTTGCTAGAAACATAAGGTCTGGCAATATCTGTGTTTAAATGCAGACATGACAATGATTCTGCATAAATCAGGGAATATGGCAGCTTCCATTGTCTAAGTTAAGCAAGATGGCAGTCTCTATAAACTAGGATGAAGCCGGACCTTAGGGACTCCTGATGTTATGTAGAAAAATCTACCTGCTTTGTAGTGACTCCCATCGTAGTGCCGGTGTGGTAATGACTGTCATTGCATGGCCATCAGTGTAATGGAGGTAAAGCGATTCAGGGGAGGAGGGGTAGGGATGGTATGATTACTGTGCAATTCACGTTGCATGTTCATTCCTGTATGTGTTACTTTCATCTCAATATCCTATAGTCTGGTGGAAACGATTTGCTGTAAAGTTAGAGAAATCATTGAGGATTGGGTGACTGGTTTCTGTTTTGATTGAAGAGATGTAGTGGTATTCCTTTATGATAAAAATGACTTACTGGTAGCACTTCATAGAATGCTAAGACAAGAAAATAAATTTGTCAGGGTTGATACTTAAACAACCAGCCAAGACTGTAATTAAAATTGTAATTTGTTCTCACTGCAAATTGCTTTTGTAAGAAAGTAGATGATTAGTTGAGGTGGAAGATAGTCTATCACAAGTAATACGGTTACTATTCTTGCTAGATCCAGTAAAGTTTTTAATAATTTAAACCTCAGATCAACCCTGTTAGCTATGGCATAGAGCAGGCAGGCTTAACATAAGAAAATGTATAAAGGATTTAAAAGTACCAAAAGGTGGTTCAACAAAATATCAAGTTGTAAATATCAGGCGACAGAAATATCATGAAAAAATATTGTGACAAAAAAAGTGTGATGCAAATATATAGTTGTAAAGAATATCATTTTTAGGTAAGTAATATCATTTTTAAGAATATTGTTGTTTTTAATATCATTTTCAATAATATAGTTGTAAAACATATCATTTTTGAATTATTTTATTGTCTTTTAGTTCATACATTAATTGTATGTGTAACTATTGTTTGTGTGATTGTTATTATTATTTTTTAATAAAGTTTGTAATTTTAAGTGATGTAGAACTTTTAATTTAATTATTAATAGTACCTATAATGTTGTAGTGGGTTGTTGGGTTTTTAAAGGATAGGGTGGAATGTTAATGAAGAAAAAACTAATTATTGATCAATCAATAATTTTTTATTAATCATGTGATTAGTATTAAATATGTAAATGATGTAATATTGATTTATTTTAGTTATATTTTAGGTGCTGGTTGCTAGGTTGTAGGGGCATAGGGTGGCATGTTAATTAAGTAATAACTAACAATTAATTACTAATTTAGTAATGCTTATTTAATTGATTATTATATGTAAATTGTGTATTAATTATATATTTTTGCTATGTTTTAGTTGCAGGCTGCTGGGTTTGTAGGGGAATAGGATGGGAAGTTAATTAAGTAACAATTAATTATTAATTGTTCATTACATTTTTAATTGATTATCAGTTATGTAAATTGTGTTATACTTATTTATTTGTGTTACATTTTATTTGCAGGATGCTGGGTTTGTAGGGGTCTAGGGTAGAAAGTTAATTAAGTACTAATTAATTAACAATTAGTTATTCATTTTAATCAATTATTTAATTTATTTTAAATATGTAAGTTGTGGACTAGTGATTTTTTTAGTTATATTTTTGGTGCAGACTGCTACGTTTGAAGGGGCATAGGGTGTAAAGTTAATTATTTATTGAATACCAATTATTTATTAATTGATCATTTTTTTAAATAGTAATTACATAAGTTAATTAATAGTTTTTTGTGTTTTAAACATATTTTTTATGTTATTTTTTTATTAAGAGTTTATTATTTTTTCCAAATGTATGCGGTTACTCATATATGAAATGTGATTGAAGTGAAGTATGTTTCCTACTCTTGCTTAGACTGTAGTTGGAATAGTATGAGGAACGTTTTTGTAGTTCAATAGAGAGAGAGAGAGAGATATATTGGACAAAACAAGACTTCCCAAATTCTCCGGCCACTTACGGCGGTGTTCTGTGATTGGCTCGCATACATACATAACTCCAAAGTTCTTAGGGTAAAAAGAACAGACACAGACCCCCTTTTAGTACTAACGTGTGGTTTATTTAAGCAGCTTTCACCTGTCTCTGGGTGAGTGAGTGGGTGTGTGAGTGTCTAAGTGGGTCTGTGAGTGGGTCTGTAAGTGTCTGAGTGGGTCTAGGAGGGTGCTTGAGCCTCTGAATGGATCTGTAAGTGGGTGCATGAGTCTCTGAGTGGGTCTGTGACTGGGAACATAAGTGTCTGAGTGGGTCTGTGAGCGGGTGGATCAGTGTCTGAGTGGGTCTGTGAGAGCATGCAAGAGTCTCTGAGTGTTTCTGTGAGTGGATGTGTGAGTGTCTGAGTGGATCTGTGAGTGGGTGTTTGTGTCTGAGTGGGTCTGTGAGTGTGTGTTTGACTGAGTGGGTCTGTGACTGGATGCATGAGTGTGTGAGTGGGTGTGAGAGTTTTTGTGACTCCTCTGCTCATTTTCTCCTTTTTTCTGCCTCTTCTCTGCTCACTCTTGCCCTCTGTGTTGCCTCTTTCTGCTCATTCTCCCCATTATTGTGCCTCTTTCTGCTCACTCCTGACCTATATTCTGCCTCTTGCTGCTCATTTCTGACCTCTATTTTGCCTCTTGCTGCACTTTTTCCACCTTTATTTTGCCTCTTTCTGCTCATTCTTGCTGTTATTTTACATCTTTCTGCCCGCTCCTGACCTTTATTTTGCCTCTTTTTGATCGTTTCTGACCTTTATTCTGTCTCTTTCTGCACCCTTAGGACTTTTATTCTGCCTCTTTCTGCTAATTTCTGACCTTTATCTTGCCTCTTTCTGCTCATTGCTGACCTTTATTCTGCCTATTTCTGCTTGTTTCTCACCTTTATCTTGTCTCTTTCTGCTCGTTTCTCACCTTAATTTGAGTTGTCATCAGTGGTGTCATCAGTGGTCACTGACCATGTCATCAGTGATGTAATATGTGAGGTCATAAGCAGTGCATTGCGGGGGCGTAAGTTATAGTTAACACAGGTATTCACTGCTGAATTTCACTGGTTTTGTATGAGTGAAATCTGAGCCTAATTATAACCTCCCTGTAACCTTTGGTTTTTTCAGTGAATTTCCAAGGTTTTTTAAATTTTATTTCCTAACTATAATGTCCCTGTAACCTTTGGTTTTTTAAGTAAATTTCTTTGACTTCCCAAAACCAGCAGTGCACCAGGAGGCACGTCGGATCACCTTGAAACTTTTAACACAGCAGCTGAACCAAAAAGTGGTTCCAAAGTTATTCTATTGAAACTTTGGTCCTAACTATAACAACCTACTGGCAACCAAGTGATGTAATATGCAAAGAAGTCATAAGCAGTGCATTGCGGGGGTGCAAGTTACAGTTAGCTCAGCCTACTATAACTGCTGAATTTCTCTGATTTTGTTCGAGTGAAATATCAGCCTAACTATACTGTCTCTGTAACCTTTGGCTTTTTCAGTGAATTTCTAAGGTTTTAAATATATATATATATATATATATATATATATATATTCACTGAAAAACCATAGGTTTTAGGAAAGTTATAGTTAGTTGGACATTGCAATCGTACAAAACCCGTGAAATTCCCCGTTATAGTTAGTTCAGCTAACTATAACTCGCGCCCCGCAATGCACTGCTGATGACATCACATATTACATCACTCATGACATGGTCAGTGACATCACTGATGACATCACTGATGACATCATCCAGTGACTGTGTGTTTCTGTAAAGTTTAAATATGTTTAATATATATAGGGAAAGGCGTATTGAAGAATGAGTGGGTGTATAAGCGTCTGAATGGATGATTTAGTAGGTGCGTGACTGAGTCTATAAGTGAGTGATTAAACGTATCTTACTGGATGCATGGGTGAGTGACTAAACTGTGTGAATGTCTGTATCCGTCTGTCTGTTGTTGTGCAAGCAGCTGCATGGGTTTCTGACTAGCTAAATGAGTGTCTATATGAGTTATGGATTGGTTCTCTGAGTATCTGTATGGGTGCCTCAGTGTTTGTGTGGGTGGGGTGTGTGTGACTCTGTGCATAGATGTGTGAGTGGGTGATTCACTGGGTGCATGGTTTCAAGAGTGCGTCTGTGATGGACTGTATGGGTGGGTGAGTGTGTGTATGGGTGTGTTAGTGATTGAATGTATATCTCAGTGGTACATGTGTGAGTAACTACATATGTGAAAGGCAGTATATATGTGTGTTGGAGTATATAAATGGCTATAAGTGAGAGTGTGTGATTGTGAGAGTGGCTATATGGATGAGTGTGTGCTTGCATCAGTGATTGCATAGGAGCGTAAGAATGTGCTAGTATTTTTATGAGTAAGTGAGCTGGTGTGTATAACTGTATAGGTGAGTAAATTGGAGTGTGATTAATTATTTGCATGACTGACTAGGTGTGTGAGTACCTCTATGGATGAGTTGCGTTGTGTGAGTGTTTATATAGGTGTATGAGTGCATATGATAGTCCTGTACTGAGTGACTGTAAGTATGAGTGACTGTACGGGTGAGTGAGTAGATGTGTGTGTGTAGACCTAAGAATCAGTGAGTGGGTATGTACTTATTGGTATTGGAGTGTGTATGGTTTTGAGAATGGCAGTCTGTAATTTAGAGTGGGTGTATCAAAAGTTATATTAGGGTGTGAGAAGATGCATTAAATTCTCACATGGATGATGTCATCAGTGATGTCATTTGAGATGTCATCAGTGATGTCATCAGTGATGTCACTGACCATGTCATGAGTGATGTAATATGTGACGTCATCAGCAGTGCATTATGGGCGCGAGTTATAGTTAGCTGAACTAACTATAACGGGGAATTTCACGGGTTTTGTACGAGTGCAATGTCCAACTAACTATAACTTTCCCTAAAACCTATGGTTTTTTCAGTGAATTTCAAAGGTTTTTAAATGCTAAACCCTAACTATAACAGGCCTGAAACCTATGGTTTTTCAGTGAATTTCAAAGGTTTTTAAAATGCTAATTCCTAACTATAACAAGCCTGAAACCTATGGTTTTTTCAGTGAATTTCAAAGGTTTTTAAATGCTAATTCCTAACTATAACATGTCTGAAACCTATGGTTTTTTTCAGTGAATTTCAAAGGTTTTGTAAATGACAATTTTTAAATGTATTAATTGTTATATTTTTTTTTTTTATACTGATTTACTACATTTTTTTAAACTATTTATTTTTAGATATTTTATTTTTTAAATTACATTGTAATTACATTATACATTACATTACAAAATATACTTTCTCAGAATGAATTACTTTAGTTTAAATACTTTGCAAATAGGCAATAGACTTTTAAGTACAGTAGTTACAGTTGTTGCAATGGGCAACACAATTTCAAACACAATGCAACATTGAGCTCAATGTGAATTTCTAGCTAAATGCAATTAGTTACTTTATGGATTACTTTTTCTAACCACAGGACTGGATCCTAGATTCAGTCCTGGGACATCTCCTGTAAACAGTTGAGTAAAAGCGTTTTGGTTACAGTAGTGATTTTTAAGGAATATTATTGTATTTTAAAAGTTGACACTTAGAAACTTTTTCACATAGAATCACCAATGTTATCCTATGGGAGTAAATTCACTTAGCAGGTAAGTAGTGTTATCGTTACTTTTTCTTACTCAGTGGTGGATCCTGGATCCAGCACTAGTGCATCTCCTGTAAACAGTTGAAAGAATGCGTTTAAGTCATACAGGCGATTTTTAAGGAATATTTGTAGTTTGTGAAAATCAACACTTTGAAACTTTTCTGCTGAAAACCAGACAATGATATCCTATGGAAGGAAATTCAAGTTACTGGTAAGTACGGTTAAAATTACTTTTCATGATCAGTACTGGGCTGAAAGATGCAGCACTGAGGTCTCTCCTGATAACAGGTGAGTAAATCGGAATTCGTATTTCGGCTGATTTTAGAAGAATATTATAAAGTTCCAAAACTCCACACAGAAGAATTTCAAAGTGAAACCAGTCAATGATATCCTATGGAAGGAAATTCAAGTTACTGGTAAGTACGGTTAAAATTACTTTTCAGGATCAGTACTGGGCTGAAAGATGCAGCACTGAGGTCTCTCCTGATAACAGGTGAGTAAATCGGAATTCGTAGTTCGGCTGATTTTAGAGGAATATTTGTATGTTTCAAAAATCGACACTTAGAAACTTTTTCAGCAAAAATCAGACAATGATATCCTATGGAAGGAAATTCAAGTTACCGGTAAGTACGGTTAAAATTACTTTTCATGATCAGTACTGGGCTGAAAGATGCAGCACTGAGGTCTCTCCTGATAACAGGTGAGTAAATCGGAATTCGTATTTCGGCTGATTTTAGAGGAATATTATAAAGTTCCAAAACTCCACACTTAGAAGAATTTCCAAGTGAAACCAGTCAATGTTAGCCTATGGAAGGAAATTCAAGTTACTGGTAAGTACGGTTAAAATTACTTTTCAGGATCAGTACTGGGCTGAAAGATGCAGCACTGAGGTCTCTCCTGATAACAGGTGAGTAAATAGGAATTCGTAGTTCGGCTGATTTTAGAGGAATATTTGCACAATGGTGAAGGGAGGGGCGGGGCCTGAGGTGACATCTGTGCAAACGCGCCCGTGGCGCGTTTTAAGTTGGGGATTAAGTCCCCTTGAATCATGAGGGTCCCTGGGGTCCAACTAGCCCACCCTGTACCTCCAGTATGCGCCAGGAGCTGCGTTGCAGAGAGGTGTTCAGAGGCCACGCCCTTTTGCACCTCTCTGCAATGCAGCTCTGTGGCTCTTTCTGGACGTACCTGTTGGGCTAGTTGGCCCCCAGGGACCCTCAGGATTGAAGGGGATTTAATTCCCCATCTTAAAACGCGCCACGGGGCCTGTTTGCACACATGTCACCTGAAGCCCCGCCCCTCCCTTCACCACTGTGCAAACGCGCCCGTGGCGCGTTTTAAGTTGGGGGATTAAGTCCCTTGAATCCTGAGGGTCCCTGGAGTCCAACTAGCCCACCATGTACTTCTAAAAGCGCCACAGAGCTGCGTTGCAGAGAGGTGTAAAAGGGGCATGGCCTCTGTACACCTCTCTGCAACGCAGCCCCTGGCGCATACTGGAGGTTCCTGGTGGGCTAGTTGGCCCCAGGGACCCCCAGTATTCAAGGGGAATTACTTCCTTCTTAAAACGCGCCAGGGGGCGCGTTTGCAGAGTACTGCAGGGAGGGGCGGGCCTCCGGCACGATGCCGGTCGTTTTTTTTTTCTAATTTTTTTAATGGGAGGGGGCTGCGTGGCCCCCTTCCCTTGGCCACTTTTGGCCCCGGGGACCCCATCCCCGGGCCTGAGCATTTTTTTTATTTTATTTTTTATTTAAAAAACGGGAAGGGGGCCGCGTGGCCCCCTTCCCTGGGCCTGTATTGGCCCCAGGGACCCCATCCCCCGGGCATGCCCTCGATTTTTATTTTTTAATTTGGAGGGGCTGCGAGGCCCCCTCCTCAGGCCATTTAAGGCCCCGGGACCCCATCTCCGGGCCGGCCTTGCCCTTTTTTTTTTTTTTTTTTTTTTAAATTTGGGGAGGGGGCTGCGTGGCCCCTCCCTGGCCACTTATGGCCCCGGGACCCCATCCCCGGGCCTGGCCTCTGGTTGGGGACTGTGGGGTTCCCCAATCCCCCACAGTCCCGCCGGCTCCCCGTGTCCTACGGGAGCCGGCATTGCTTTTCCACATGGGGAGCAGCTAACATGCTGCTCCCCATGTGGAAAGTTGATTGTTTGCATTTTGAAAGAGAGAGCAGGTTTCCTGCTCTCTCTTTCAAAATGCAAACCAACTTGTTAGGACAGGACGGAGCCGCGAGGCTCCCGTCCTGTCATAGCAACTACAGTGTCCCGGGGTAGGCACCCCGGGACACTGCAGGAGCCGGCCCTGGGGGTGGCGGTCCCCAGGGCCATAAAGGGCTCCAGGAGGGGGCCGCGCGCCCCCTCCCAACCATTTCACAGCCCCGGGAGGTGGTGGTCTCGGGCGGTGGGGGCTGGAGCCCCCACACAGGTCAAATTTTTTTAAAAGAAGCCCCGGGGTGGCAGTCCTGGGCTTGGGGCCTTAGAGGCCCCCACATTAAATTTAAACCTCTCACCATGCCCCCGGGACTTGGCCCACCCGGGGCAATAAACATCGAAGCACGGGAGACCGCGCTTCGATTTTCTTTTTTTCTCGGCAGGATCCGCGCACCCTGAGCGCATCCTGCCGATTTTTAAAAAGAAAAAAATGCTTTTTTCTGCCCAGGGGGTCCTTGTGGGACCCCCTGAGCAGGCCTAGGGGTCAGGGTGTTTCTACCCTGCCCCCTTTGTGCGTTTGCGCACTTGTTTCTTTTTTTCCTCGGCGGGATCCGCGCACCCTAAGCACATCCCGCCGATTTTTTTTTTTTAAATGCTTTTTCTGCCCAGGGGTCCTTGTGGGACCCCTGAGCAGACCTAGGGGTCAGGGTGTTTCTACCCTGCCCCCTTTTGCGCTTTGCACACTTGTTTCTGTCCCTCGGTTCTACCGACGGACAAAATGGCTGCCAACACTTCCTGATTTGGAGTGTTGACAGCCAATTAGCATGCAGCTCGTGATCGGGAGGGTACGCGGACCCTACTCGTGATTTTATTTGTGATTTTCTCAGAAACTACTGAACGGATTTACACCATTTAAGCAAAAGGCACGACACTGAACCAAGGGCTACCTCTTTGCCAAATTTGGTGTAATTCCGATCAGCAGTTCGGGCTGTAGCTGCGACTAAAGGTTCCTATGGAAAAATAAATGGGGAAAACGCGTTTTGGGACCCCCCTTTTTTCTCGGCCCCCGCTTGACGAATCAACTTGAGACTTTCAGGGTAGGAGCGGAGCGGAGCACCCCAACAAGTTCGAAACTTTCACGAAGATTCGTCAACCGGCGCCAACGTTATTTCAAATAGAATGTCGTGGATTTCCTATGGATAATAGGTCCTAACTATAACTATCTACTGGCGACCGCCAGTGGATAATATATATATATATATATATATATATATATATATATATATATATATATATATATATATATATATATATATATATATATATATATATATATATATATTCACTGAAAAACCATAGGTTTTAGGGACAGTTATAGTTAGTTGGACATTGCACTCGTACAAAACCCGTGAAATTCCCCGTTATAGTTAGTTCAGCTAACTATAACTCGCGCCCCGCAATGCACTGCTGATGACGTCACATATTACATCACTCATGACATGGTCAGTGACATCACTGATGACTTCACTGATGACATCTCAAATGACATCACTGATGACATCACTGATGACATCATCCAGTGACTGTGTGTTTCTGTAAAGTTTAAATATGTTTAATATATATAGGGAAAGGCGTATTGAAGAGTGAGTGGGTGTATAAGTGTCTGAATGGATGATTTAGTAGGTGCGTGACTAACTGTATAAGTGAGTGATTAAACGTATGTTACTGAATGCATGGGTTAGTGACTAAACTGGGTGAATGTCTGTATCCGTCTGTCTGTTGCTGTGTAAGTGGCTGCATGGGTTTGTGAATAGCTACATGAGTGTCTATATGAGTTATTGATTGGTTGTCTGAGTATCTGTATGGGTGCCTGAGTGTTTGTGTGGGTGGGGTGTGTGCGACTCTGTACATAGATGTGTGAGTGGGTGATTCACTGGGTGCATGATTTGCAGAGTGCGTCTGTGATGGACTGCTTGGGTGGGTGAGTGTGTGTATGGGTGTGTTAGTGAGTGAATGTATATCTCAGTGGTACATGTGCGAGTAACTACATATGTAAAAGGAAGTATATATGTGTGTTAGAGTATTTAAAAGGCTATACGTGAGAGTGTGTGATTGTGAGAGTGGCTGTATGGATGCGTGTGTGCTTGTATCAGTTATTGTATAAGAGCGTAAGAATGTGCTAGTATTTGTATGAGTTATTGAGCTGGTGTGTGTATAACTCTATAGGTGAGTAAATGGGTGTGTGATTAATTTTTGCATGACTGACTAGGTGTGTGAGTACCTCTATGGATGAGTGGCGGTGTGTCAGTGTTTATATAGGTGTATGAGTGCATGTGATAGTCCTGTACTGAGTGACTGTAAGTATGAGTGACTGTACGGGTGAGTGAGTGGATGTGTGTGTAGACCTAAGAATCAGTGAGTTGGTATGTAGTTATTGGTATTGGAGTGTCTATGGTTTTGAGAATGGCAGTCTGTAATTTAGAGTGGGTGTATCAAAAGTTATATTAGGGTGTGAGAAGATGCATGAAATTATCACATGGATGATGTCATCAGTGATGTCATTTGAGATGTCATCAGTGATGTCATCAGTGATGTCACTGACCATGTCATGAGTGATGTAATATGTGACGTCATCAGCAGTGCATTGTGGGCGCGAGTTATAGTTAGCTGAACTAACTATAACGGGGAATTTCACGGGTTTTGTACGAGTGCAATGTCCAACTAACTATAACTTTCCCTAAAACCTATGGTTTTTTCAGTGAATTTCAAAGGTTTTTTAAATGCTAAACCCTAACTATAACAGGCCTGAAACCTATGGTTTTTTCAGTGAATTTCAAAGGTTTTTTAAATGCTAATTCCTAACTATAACATGTCTGAAACCTACGGTTTTTTCAGTGAATTTCAAAGGTTTTGTAAATGACAATTTTTAAATGTATTAATTGTTATATTAATTTTTTTCATACTGATTTACTACATTTTTAGAAACATTTTTTTTTACATATTTTATTTTTTAAATTACATTGTAATTACATTATACATTACATTACAAAAATACTTTCTCAGAATGAATTACTTTAGTTTAAATACTTTGCACATAGGCAATAGACTTTTAAGTACAGTAGTTACAGTTGTTGCAATGGGCAACACATTTTCAAACACAATGCAACATTCAGCTCAATGTGAATTTCTAGTTAAATGCAATTAGTTACTTTCTGGATTACTTTTCTAACCACAGGACTGGATCCTAGATTCAGTCCTGGTACATCTCCTGTAAACAGTTGAGTAAAAGCGTTTTGGTTACAGTCGTGATTTTTAAGGAATATTATTGTATTTTAAAAGTTGACACTTTGAAACTTTTTCTCATAGAATCACCAATGTTATCCTATGGAAGGAAATTCACTTAGCAGGTAAAAACTGTTATCGTTACTTTTTCTTACTCAGTGTTGGATCCTGGATCCAGCACTGGTGCATCTCCTGTAAACAGTTGAAAGAATGCGTTTAAGTCATACAGGCGATTTTTAAGGAATATTTGTAGTTTGTGAAAATCGACACTTTGAAACTTTTCTGCTGAAAACCAGACAATGGATTCCTATGGAAGAAAATATAAGTTACTGGTAAGTACGGTTAAAATTACTTTTCAGGGTCAGTGCTGGGCTAAAAGATGCAGCACTGAGGTCTCTCCTGATAACAGGTTAGTAAATCGGAATTCGTATTTCGGCTGATTTTAGAGGAATATTTTAAAGTTCCAAAACTCCACACATAGAAGAATTTCCAAGTGAAACCAGTCAATGTTAGCCTATGGAAGGAAATTCAAGTTACTGGTAAGTACGGTTAAAATTACTTTTCAGGACCAGTACTGGGCTGAAAGATACAGCACTGAGGTCTCTCCTGATAACAGGTGAGTAAATCGGAATTCGTATTTCGGCTGATTTTAGAGGAATATTTGTATGTTTCAAAAATCAACACACTAGAAACTTTTTCAGCAAAAAGCAGGCAATGATATCCTATGGAAGGAAATTCAAGTTACTGGTAAGTACGGTTAAAATTACTTTTGAGGATCAGTACTGGGCTGAAAGATGCAGCACTGAGGTCTCTCCTGATAACAGGTGAGTAAATCGGAATTCGTAGTTCGGCAGATTTTAGAGGAATATTTGCACAATGGTGATGGGAGGGGGCGGGGCCTGAGGTGACATCTGTGCAAACGCGCCCCGTGGCGCGTTTTAAGTTGGGGGATTAAGTCCCCTTGAATCATGAGGGTCCCTAGGGGCCAACTAGCCCACCAGGAACCTCCAGTATGCGCTAGGGGCTGCGTTGCAGAGATGTGTAGAGAGGCCACACCCCTTTACACCTCTCTGCAACGCAGCTCTGTGGCGCTTTCTGGATGTACCTGTTGGGCTAGTTGGCCCCCAGGGACCCTCAGGATTGAAGGGGATTTAATTCCCCATCTTAAAACGCGCCACGGGGCCTGTTTGCACACATGTCACCTCAGGCCCTGCCCCCTCCCTTCACCACTGTGTAAACGCGCCCGTGGAGCGTTTTAAGTCGGGATTAACTCCCTTGAATCCTGAGGGTCCCTGGGATGCAACTAGCCCACCAGCTACCTCCATTAAGCGCCACAGAGCTGCGTTGCAGAGAGGTGTAAAAGGGGCGTGGCCTCTGTACACCTCTCTGCAAGGCAGCCCCTGGCGCATACTGGAGGTTCCTGGTGGGCTAGTTGGCCCCCAGGGACCCCCAGTATTCAAGGGAATTACTTCCTTTCTTAAAACGCGCCAGGGGGCACGTTTGCAGAGTACTGCAGGGAGGGGGCGGGCCTCCGGCACGATGCCGTTTTTTTGTTTTTTTGTTTTTTATGGGAGGGGGCTGCATGGCCCCCTTCCTCGGGCCACTTTGGCCCCGGGACCCCATCCCCGGGGCCTGAGCATTTTTTTGTTTTATTTTTTAAAAACAACAAAAACGGGAAGGGGGCCGCGTGGCCCCCTTCCCTGGGCCTCTATTGGCCCCGGGACCCCATCCCGGGCCGGCCTTGCCCATATTTTTTTATTTTTATTTCTTTTTTTATTTGGGGAGGGGGCTGCGTGGCCCCCTCCCGGGCCACTTATGGCCCCGGGGACCCCATCCCCGGGGCCTGGCCTTCTGGTTGGGGACTGTGGGGTGGTCCCCAATCCCCCACAGTCCCGCCGGCTCCCCGCGTCCTATGGGAGCCGGCATTGCTTTCCACATGGGGAGCAGCTAAGATGCTGCTCCCCATGTGGAAAGCATTGGTTTGCATTTTGAAAGAGAGAGCAGGTTTCCTGCTCTCTCTTTCAAAATGCAAACTAGTTTGCTATGACAGGGCGGGAGCCGCGAGGCTCCCGTCCTGTCATAGCAAACAGCAGTGTCCCGGGGGTAGGCACCCCGGGACACTGTAGGAGCCGGCCCTGGGGGTGGCGGTCCCCAGGGCCATCAAGGGCTCCAGGAGGGGCCGCGCGGCCCCCTCCCTACATTTTGAAAGCCCCGGGAGGTGGTGGTCCTCGGGGCTTGGGGGTCCAAAACGGACCCCCATTTTCAATGTTCTTAGTGCCCCGGGAGGTGGTGGTCTCGGGCGTGTGGGGCTGGAGCCCCCACACAGGTTTTACATTTTTTTAAAAAGCCCCGGGAGGTGGCGGTCCCTGGGCTTGGGGGCCCTTAGAGGCCCCCATACATAAAATAAACCCCTCAGCATGCCCCCGGGACTTGGCCCACCCGGGGCAAATTAACATCGAGTGCGGAGACCAGCGCTTCGATTTTTTATCGGCAGGATCCGCGCACCCTGAGCGCATCCTGCCGATTTAAAAAAAAAAAAATGCTTTTGCCCAGGGGTCCTTGTGGGACCCCTGAGAAGACCTAGGGGGTCAGGGTGTTTCTACTCCTGCTCCCTTTGTGCGCTTTGCGCACTTAGTTTCTGTCCCTCGGTTCTACCGAGGGACTAAATGGCTGCCAACATTTCCTGAATCGGAATGTTGACAGCCAGCTGACAGCCAATTAACATGCAGCTCGTGATCGGGACGGTGCGCGCAGGGTGCGCTCAGGGTGCGCGGATCCTCCGTGCCCATAGATATATATGTACTTTTACTTTTGATTTTCTCAGCAACTACTGAACGGATTTACACCATTTAACAAAAAGGGTTCTTTCTGAACCAAGAACTACCTCTTTGCCAAATTTGGTGTAATTCCGTTCAGCAGTTCGGGCTGTAGCCGTGTCTAAAGTTTCCTATGGAAAAATGAATGGGGAAAACGCGTTTGGGACCCCCTTTTCTCGGCCCCCGCTTGACGAATCACCCCGAGACTTTCAGGGTAGGAGCGGACCGGAGCGCCCCACAAAGTTTGAAAATTTTGCGAAGATACGTCAACCGGCAAGAGAGTTATTTCAAATAGAATGTCGCGGATTTCCTATGGAAAATAGGTTCTAACTATAACTATCTACTGGCGACCGCCAGTAGATAATATATACATATATACACACATTTACCACTCCGGGCACAGTATTACAGCTTTGAATTGATAAAATACCAACCAAGCCAACCTGAAATGACCAAAAGCAACCCCTGACACAGTGCTTCGCTCTAATTAGAGCTCTTCTGAGAGGTATAGCTTTGACCAGACACAAGGGAGCACCCAGTATAAGTCAAAACAATACCCTTTCAGGCATAGAGTGACGCATAAATTATGCAAAAAAAGAAGTAGAGAACTCTGGGTAGTTCTCACGTTTAGGTGGAAAGCAGCTCCAGTATAGAGCACTCTCAACACCAGCGACACTCTAGATATGCTCACCTCAAATGTCTGCTTTTCTATCGAAGTCTTTAAGCATAGGATTAGCACAGTGCCATCCACGACGAGATAGAAAGGGACAAAGTCTTTTGCCATTTCTATAGCAAAGTCTTTAAGCATATGATTAGCACAGTGCTGTCTCTGCTGAGCTGTGAAATGACAAAAGCCATTTACCACTCCAGGCACAGTATTACAGCTTTGAATTGATAAAATGCTAACCTGGAATGAGCAAATGCAACCCCTGACACAGTGCTACGCTCTAATTAGAGCTCTTCAGAGAGGTATAGCTTTTTCCAGACACAAGGGAGCACCCAGTATAAGTCAAAACAATACCCTTTCAGGCATAGAGTGACGCATAAATTATGCAAAAAAAGAAGTAGAGAACTCTGGGTAGTTCTCAAGTTTAGGTGAAAAGCAGCTCCAGTATAGAGCACTCTCAACACCAGCGACACTCTAGACCTGCTCACCTCAAATGTCTGCTTTTCTATCAAAGTCTTTAAACATAGGATTAGCTCAGTGCCATCCACGACGAGATAGAAAGGGACAAAGTCTTTTGCCATTTCTACAGCAAAGTCTTTAAGCATAGGATTAGCACAGTGCTGTCTCTGCCGAGCTGTGAAATGACAAAAGCCATTTACTACTCCAGGCACAGTATTACAGCTTTGAATTGATAAAATACCCACCAAGCCAACCTGAAATGACCAAAAGCAACCCCTGACACAGTGCTTTGCCCTAATTAGAGCTCTTCAGAGAGGTATAGCTTTGTCCAGACACAAGGGAGCACCCAGTATAAGTCAAAACAATACCCTTTCAGGCATAGAGTGACGCATAAATTATGCAAAAAAAGAAGTAGAGAACTCTGGGTAAATCTCAAGTTTAGGTGGAAAGCAGCTCCAGCATAGAGCACTCCAAACACCAGCGACACTCTAGATCTGCTCACCTCAAATGTCTGCTTTTCTATCAAAGTCTTTAAGCATAGGATTAGCACAGTGCCATCCATGATGAGATAGAAAGGGACAAAGTCTTTTGCCATTTCTACAGCAAAGTCTTTAAGCATAGGATTAGCACAGTGCTGTCCCTGCCGAGCTGTGAAATGACAAAAGCCATTTACCACTCCAGGCACAGTATTACAGCTTTGAATTGATAAAATACCAACCAAGCCAACCTGAAATGAGCAAAAGCAACCCCTGACACAGTGCTTCCCTCTAATTAGAGCTCTTCAGAGAGGTATAGTTTTGTCCAGACACAAGGGAGCACCCAGTATAAACACATATCTATATATAAAAACTACTGGCGGTCGCCAGTTATTGTTATAGATAGGACTTAGTTTCCATAGGAAAAGCATTTTTTGGCTTGCCTATAACTTTGGTGTCGTTTGATCAATCCTCATGAAATGTTCCCAGAAAAGTGTCAAAGTAGGTTCTGTGTGTCATGGAAAGTTTGGGGGTGATCTGTGCAGTGGGGACCAAGAATTAGGGGCGTGAAAAAAGGGTGCGTTTGTAATGTTAATTCCCATAAGAACGCATTGTCGAACCTACAGACCGAACTGCTGGATAGAATTACACCAAATGTGGCAGAAAGGTAGATGTTGTTACAGATTGTGCTTTTATTATTTGGTGCAAATCCGTTCAGTCATTTTTGAGAAATTTAAAGAAGAAAAAGATAGATATATCTTTGGTTGCGAAGCTTTCGCGAAAAAAGACGAGCTCGTGCAGGGAAATGCACAGCTCTGATTGGCTGCCAACACTTCAACCAGGAAGTGTTGGCAGCCATCTTGGGATTTTGCTTCACCGAGTCCCCCCAAAAAAAGTGAAACTAAAGAAAAGGGGGCAGGGTAGGAATACCCTGCCCCCCCCAAGCCATGCTGTTGGGGTCCCCTTGGGACCCCGCTACGGCATAAAAGCATTTAAAAAAAAAAAAGCCATGAAATCGAGATAATAGCGAGGTTGCGGAAAAGAAATAAGAAAAATAAAGCAAGCGTGGGCTTCCGCGCTTTCTTTACAATAACCCCCGGTGGGCCAGGTCCCGGGGGCATATGATGAATATAGAAGCGGAGAGCACAGGGCCCCCCTTCTTGAGCTTAACAAATCCCCGGGGACTGCCACCTCACTGGGGCACTTTTAATTATGAATGTGGGCAGGCCCATTGGGCCCGTCTGCAGTCCCGGGGCCTGCCACCTCCCCGGGGCTAATTGCAGTTATGCTGAGGGGGCCTCACGGCCCCCCTGCCCCAGGGACTGCCACCTCCTCGGGGCAAATTAAAATTATGTGGGGGCCTCACGGACCCCCCTGCCCCGGGGACCACCACCTCCCCAGGGCACACTTTAAAAAAAGATTAGTGCAGAGGATGCTGTAGGGGCTCCACCACTGCCCAGGGGACTGCCACTTCCCCGGGGCACACGTTTTATCCCAAAAAAAAAGCGGGGGAGGCCCTACTGCATCCCCCGCAGCCCTGGGGACCACCACCTACCTGGGGCTAAAAAACAATAATTAAGGGGTCCAATGCGGACCCCCGGCCCCAGGGACCACAACCTCCCCGGGACAAATTTGAACAAAGGAGGGGGGCCACGCGGTCCCCCTTCTGGAGCGCTAGATGGGCCTGGGGATCGCCACCCCGCAGGGCCGGCTCCAGCAATGTCCTGGGGTGCCCACCCCTGGGACATTGCAGTTTGCTGTGGCTTGGTGGGAGCACCGTTCCCGCCAAGCTATAGCAAACCAGCTCTGCTTTCAACAAGCAAAAACAAAAATGCTCTCGCTTGTTGAAAGCAGAGCAGGTCTGTTTCCCTGCCTGCTGTGAAGTGAGCAGGGAAACAGACATTGCTTTGAGATCCAGGGAGCTGCATGTCAGCAGCTCCCTGGATCTCAAAGCAATGCCGGCTCCCACCAGAGGCGGGGAGATGGCAGTGACTGCGGGGCCTTGAGGCTCCCTCCGCGGTCCCCAACGTTTTAAATGTGGGTGCTCTGGATGGGACCAGGGTCCCCACACTACAGGCCGGGTCAAGGGGGGATGGGGTTCCTGGGGCTGAAATCGGCCCGGAAAGGGGCCCGCACTGCCCCTCCCTTTTTAAAAAAAATACATTTTTAAAAAAGGGGGCAGGCCTCGGAGAATGGGGTTCCCAGGGCCGGAAATGGCCCGGGAGGGGGACCGTGCGGCTCCCTCCCTTTTTGGGGATTTTTTTTTTTTAATGGGGTAGGTCCCGGGAGGTGGAGTCCCCGGGGCCGAATTCGGTCTGGGAGGGGGGCGGTGCAGTGTAAGTACTGGTATGGGTGTGTCAATGATTTTGAGAATGGTAATATGGAAGTCGAAGTGGGTGTATAAAAGGTTATATTGGGGTGTGAGTGACTGCGTCAGAGATTCTGTGGATAATGTCATCATTGATGTCAATTGAGATGTCATGAATGTGTCACTGACCATGTCATGAGTGATGTAATATGTGAGGTCATAAGCAGTGCATTGCGGGGGCATAAGTTATAGTTAGCTCATCTAACTACAACTGCTGAATTCCTCTGGTTTTGTATGAGTGAAATGTCAGCCTAACTATAACATCTCTGTAACCTTTGTTTTTTCCAGTGAATTTCTAAGGTTTTTTTTAATTCCATTTCCTAACTATAATATCCCTGTAACCTTTGCTTTTTTCAGTAAATATATATATATATATGGTGTCCCTCACAAGTCAAGTGCAAAAGCATAGAAATACTTACACAAAGCTACAGTTCCACTAGTCTTTATGAGGTGTCTCTTTCAAGTCAAATGAAAAAGCATTAGAATTCCTACATCAAGCCACAGTTTCACTAGTCATCACTTGACGTCCCTCAAAAGTCGAATGCAACAGGACTGAAATTCTTTCCTGAAGCAGCAGTTCCACTATTTGGTACTTGGTGTCCCTCACAAGTCAACTGCAAAAACATTGCTATATTTTCATGAAGCTGCAGTTCCACTTGTTCTTAATAGAGGATCAGCTGAAGTCAGAAGCAACTGCTTCACATGACCTGTACCAAGCTGAAGGGTGTGGCTTTACTATATAAATTTACATACACACTTTTTTTAATTATTTGCCAACGCTGTTTCATAATACTGAGTCAAAATTACAGATTTCAATACATTTATTGGTTTTTTTTAAGTTTGTGATCACACCCTACTATTTATAGGAACTTTAATTCACTGATAAGTACAAGTACAATTAGATAGCTTATTTTGGCTGTTCATGTTTTGGTGGGTGTAAACTTTGTCTTTGATTTAAGAGGATTGTTTTCTGCATTCTGACAGTGCTTGTGCAACACTCCAACAGGGGAGCTGCAGTTCCACATGTAGTTACTAGTGGGCTCTCTCAAGTTAGATACAAGTGGTAGAAATGTCAATCAAATGCTGTGGGGGTTGGCTTCACCTTAAAATTCTGCATACACACTCTAGCTTCTATAATTGCTTGTGTTCATTTTCAGTAGGGTAAACAAATATACCTACACTAGTAGTTTAGTGAGGAATGTACATTGTATTTTACAATAAATATCTTGAGAGTTACAAAAATAGTTGAAGTAACCCAATACATACTATATACAATACATAGGGACTGTCAGTCATTCAGAAGTACAAGTGTCTAACAATTTCTATTTTTGGGGAACTGTTTTTAGGTGTATGTGTACATGTGGAATGGAAATATGCAGTCACTCAAAGTGAAGACACCCAATAGCTGGAGTGGGTTGGTCTGTTGATTCACACATTCTGCTGAAGTGGGAGGGAGTATAATTTGAGTGACATGTCAATAGACCAATGGTGAAAGAATGTTGATTGGGAACCCCTATATATGTATGTATATTTTTTATGATATTTTTTGAAAATATGAGGCTGGCAAAACAGCTAATGCTGTCTTTAGGCCAGACCTAAAAACGTATTCAACACCCTCTATGCTAATTTCACCCAGAGATGTTCTAACTAATATGTAACATTTAAACAATAGCTCTTTCTCCCAATGAATAGACTGTGGAAGGAAGTGGAAGAGTCCTTGACTAATGTTACAAATCACAGATAACAGGGACAAATCCATTGAAAACAATGTAATCATGAACACTGGACATAAACTACTACACTTCACCTAGACTTGACTGTGCTCTTTGAGGCCTTTGAGGAGAGGATGCGTGCAGGGAGGAAGCATGAGGGAGTGAAAGTCATGGCATCCATCTTGTCTAAAATGGTGTTTTACACGAAAGTATGGTATACCTAAAGTACATTAATGAACACATATCTACTCATCTTACAAAATGTGTTTCAATTGCAATTATATCAATTCAGCCTACATATGTATTCATGTACAAAATAAAATATTAATCAGGATTATTGGTGCACAAAATAGAAACACAATTTAACAACTATGGCACTTGAAAATCAGCTGATGGGATATCCGCCATGTTTTGGCAGAGTATTCCATCCACCAAACTCTAAATAAGGCCCTTAGTATCAATAAATGTATTATTTTAAACTGTGACTTTGTTTACTGCTTCATTCATTCACAACTAGACGCCCAGAGACAACAAGCAGATGTACGTGAATGTGGGGTTTAAATATAAATACATACATTGTTTCATTATTTTCATTCATATATCACAAGTCAAGCATTATAAATCCGCTTTGACAGCAAAAAATGGCTATTACCTTTAAAGTGAGTAATATCATATTGCTGCAACATCATTTCGCATAACGACACTACGTGATGTCTCTACAGGGGAGAACCTACAAACTGTTTCTGCTCAACTGTAGATCACTTCCCAAACACTCATCGGAATTATTTATACTGTTGTCAGAGGAAAGTCCGGACATTTTGTTTCTTACTGAAACATGGACTAACCTCTACTCGAACCTGATATTGTCCAAGCCCTTCCCTCTGATTATTTAATTCAGAGACTTGATAGACCCACAGGGAAAGGCGGTGGGGTTGCTATTATTTTTAAAAACTCTTTAAGTGTCGCAACCTCGGGAGTCCTTTAAGTGATTGTGAGAATCTTCACTTTTCTATAAGACTCTCCCCCTTGCTTTCCTTCTCGGGCATTCTAATCTATCGACCGCCTGGATCGATGGGTCAGTTCTCTAACTCTTTATCTGAAACAGTCACTAAGTTGGCTAGCTGTGCTTCTAATTTTACTGTTCTAGGCGATCTAAATGTCCATATTGACGATTATGCGTCAATAGGTGCGTCAGAACTCTCCTCGGACCTCGCCGCCCTTCAACTTTTTCAGAAGGTGCCACTGGCTACTCACACTAAAGGTCACCTTCTTGACCCTGTTTTTTCTAACTTACAAGAGTTATTTTGTTTGGACCCTATTCCCATTCCTTGGTCAGACCACCATTTGATCCCTTTACATTGGTCGCCTAAGCTGGCTATCCCTACCGTTCAACCATTAGGGAAATTAGTCCGCGGCTGGCCTAAACTTAGCTCAGAAAAATGGACCTCCGCTCTGGACCTTTCCAAACCATCTTTAATTCTTGATCCGGTAGTAGGGAATGACCATTTTAATAACTGGATCGAAGGGACTTTAGATCAGGTTCTTCCTAAAAAGAACATCCAGATAAACATAGGACCCAATAAAGCAGCCTGGTACACGCCTAAACTTCGCGAGCTAAAGCAAGTGTGTAAGAGGGCAGAGAGAAGCTGGAGGAAAGATTTTTCCCTTTCCAAGAAAAAGCAATACAGGGATACCATTAGTATATACAAAAGTGCAATCAAAAAGGCGCAAGCATACTACTTTAGCGAAAAAATTTCTGCTGCCGTTAACTCCCCCCGGGAGACGTTTCGCATTGTAAACAAACTCCTCAATGCACCCACTCCCTTGGTCTCTTATGAAGCAACAGACGACCGATGCAATGACTTTGCAGATTTTTTTCACAACAAAATTTTAACCATTAGCTGCTTATTTCCTAACCCCCTGCCTGTTCCTCCCTTAGAGGAAATAAAGGTATGGAGTAAAGAACACTCTCTTGAAGTGTTTCCTCCACTGGACATCGAAACTTTCAAAACCATGTTTGCATCGGTTAAGAGTGGATCACCTAGTGATCCAGCTCCTCTTAACATCTTGAAATCTGTATCTGTTTCAGTAGGCCCCACTATTATGGAATTGATCAACGCCTCGCTTTCCTCAGGGGTGGTCCCTCTCCTTTGGAAAAAGCCTTGGTAAAGGCTTTATTGAAAAAACCAAACTTAGATCACGACTGTCTTGGTAACTACCGTCCCATCTCGCTCCTTCCTGGGGTGAGCAAAATCCCAGAAAAGTATGTAAATCGATCACTCTCCAGATACCTAGAAAGGGAGAACCTTCTCCATGCGTCCCAAACTGGGTTTCGCCCAGGACATGGGACAGAAACCGCCTTACTAGCAGTCGTCGAGGATTCCAGAAGGATCCTCGATGCAGGAGGCTCCCTGGCCGTGCTTCTTTTAGATCTTAGCGCGGCCTTTGATACGGTTAATCACCGTATTCTAATCCAACGGCTTCAGGATTTGGGTATTACTGGAACTGCTCTGGATTGGCTGCGATCCTTTCTGGAGAACAGATACTTCCAAGTAGTCGATGGTGAGGCTACATCCACCCCTCGACCTCTTCATTGTGGGGTTCCTCAGGGGTCGTCCTTGAGCCCCACTCTTTTTAATGTTTACATGGCTCCTCTTGCTGACATTGTTCTTCCATTTGGGGTGCAAATTGTCACTTATGCCGACGACACTCAATTGGTCGTCGCTCTGAACCACACCAATAAAGCATCTACTTGTCTTGGCCCATGTCTCGAGGAAGTGATGAGATGGATGAAACATTCCCATCTTAAACTTAATGGAGACAAGACTGAGCTTATGCTCCTTGGCAAACCTTCTCTCTCTGAAATAGCTTCTACTTGGCCTATTTGTATGGGCCCCATGCCGGCCCCTAAATCAGAGATAAAGAGCCTTGGTGTCTGGCTTGACTCTGAGCTCGGTTTTAAAATCCAAGCCAGAAAGGTTGTTGCCTCCTGTTTTGGCATTTTAAGAATGCTGCGCAAAGTGCTTCCTTTGCTACCCCACCAGGTTAGAAAGCTTGTAGTCCAATCGCTTATTTTATCTCGTTTGGATTACGGAAATGCACTGTACCTTGCTGCCCCTAGCCTGGTGATGGCCAAACTTCAAACTGTGCAGAATTGTGCCGCTAGGATTCTTATGGGAATTCATAGTCGCCAAACAGCAAGGCCTGCCCTAAAGGCTCTCCATTGGCTTCCAGGTTTGGAAAGAGTCCATTTTAAAGCTTTGTGTATTACTCACAGGCTGATAGGAGGGAATGGACCTCCTATTATCTCCTCCTTGATCCAGCCCTATTTAGCCACTAGGGACCTTCGCTCAAATAATCTTCATTTGGCGTCTGTGCCCAGAATTAAGAAGGCCCGTAGCGGCGGACGTCTTTTTTCTTACAACGCCGCTAAACTGTGGAACTCACTTCCTCTGCAGCTCCGAAAGGAACCCAACTACATGTCATTCCGTAAGATGCTTAAAACTTGGCTTTTCCCCAATTGATCGTGTCACAGCTGTTTCGACTTGCCCTCAGCGCTGGGATGCCCGCGGGTAACTATGCGCTTTATAAATATCACTTTCATTTCATTTCATTTGCAGATTGCTTCTGTTAATTTGTCATCCCACACTATTTTTTTTAGGATTTGTGCCCGTTGGGGTGGGAGTACTGGTGATGTAAAACACAAAGGGGGATATTTACAAAGAAGTAGCAGAGTGAGGCATTAGCCATCATGGCTTAACGCCTCTACCACTTCAGAAACGCAAGGCTGCACCATATTTAAAACAATATGGTGCAGCCTTGCCTTTCCCCCTGCGCTGGCGCTACACTTAGCAGTGTAGCGCCAACGCAGGCACACTTGCACAATAGTGCAAGGGTGTCTGCGTGCAGGGGTAGATTGTTTATGTACAGGAAGGTCCCCCTTCCTCCACATAAACAATCTTGAAATGTCATTTTGTCACTTCTGTGTGTGCTGCTTAATGCAGCACACATGGAAGTTACAGAATGTCATTTTTTTAAAAGATTGTTTATGTGCAGGAAGGGTCACCTTCCTGAACATAAACAATCCAAGGCGTTTTGCTTTTTCCATGTGTGCTGCACAAGGCAGCACACATGGAAAAAGCATAAACATGGAGAAATAAAGCATTTCTCCTCGTTTCGCCAAGTTAAGACCAGGTTTTCCCTGGTCTTAATTTTGGCCTTGCCTCCTATTTACGCTGCCCTTGTAAATAGGTAGCAACATCAAAATCAATGGGTGTTGCGGTGGAACGCCTACCGCAACACCCACTGCCCACCGCTTTCACGCTAACCATGGCGTGAAAGGGGGCCTTATTTACAAGGCAGCGTTAAGCCACGTTAAGTGGCTTAACGCTGCCTTGTAAATAAGGCGAAGCCCCTATCGCCACGGAAACATCACTAAAAGTGACGTTTCCGTGGCGATAGGGGCTTGTACATATGCCCCAAAGGCTGCCAGCTGAATGAAGAAGTGTGTGCTTCAGCAACCTTTCGTCTCCCTCACATTGCCAGCCACACACCCATCGACTTGTTTAAAGCCCCTGTGCATAACACCCGTTTGCCCCCGCAGCACATCAGGGGACAAAGAGGGGGTCACTGGGGGGTAGCCCACTTTTAAAGGGCTCTATTCTGCCCCCTCCCATCTGCCGCATAACTCGTGACCACTTCCGGTCATGACTCACTTCTTTGGTCCTCCACCCCTCCATGGTGGAGAGACTAATGACGCCCACCTGCAAATGGCCGATGGGCTCTTGGCCATAACACCCGTTTCTCCAGGGGGCTAATGGCCTCTCTCGAAAGCAGGCATTATGGAAAAATAAAAGCATATCTTGATCAGAAACCAGGGTGCTATTATCTACAATGGCTATTACTTTTTATCAGGTAATGACCGTGTTATTATGTGTTTTGAGGGTCATAAAGCTGTTTCCAACAGGTCAGTTTATTTACCACGGTTGCTCAACCATATTTCCATGAAAAGAGTTTTCCTTGACGTGAGCCATACGTCAGTAACGAAGTTACTCTAAGGCAGAGCGGCAAACATAAATAAACGCTCCAGCTTGTTCTCACAACAAATTAGGGAAGTTGCTGTGTTTTTCGGTAAGCTTTCGACATGTGGTCCACTGAATTTGTTCACGCGCAATCACTGTTCCCAAATGTGCACACGTGTAACGCGGTCTTCGAATCGCAGAGGCATTTTGATAGCAAACACCGAATCGGGAAGAAGGCAATATTGGTAGGCCTTTCAACTCGAATGCACATTACTGTCAAGCAGGAGGGGACTGGCAAAGATCACTCAATGAATTCAATGAATTAAGTTAATTAATGTAGTAGCGCAATGATGGATTCATGAATAGATGATCAAGGTGAATGAACAAAGTCACTTCTAAAATGCTGCTTTTTCATATGAAATGCCTCTCGAGGTAAACCCAGGTATTTTGGGTATTTCTATTGAAAAAGTGGCACTGCATAGCAGTTTTTATGTCTAGTGCTATCCGAAGACCCTTCATCATGAACGGAGATGGGGCTTCGATTCATGCTCTTTAGCCTTTGGTTGTTATAGATGAGCCCCTTTCAGCCATTGCTTGCCCGAAGTGCATATCACATCAGCCCACATGAGTACTACAACGGTTTGCGTTTACTTTTTGCAGTGGTGACTGGCAAAAAAGTAGTCACTCTCTGCAATCGTGCACCAGAAAAGACTGCACTGCAACTCACGTCAGCATCACTCAGCTCAAATTGCTATACGCCTATCCTCCTGCCCTATTGTATTAATTCAAGGTCCTTTGAGAGGGCTCCACAATACAGCAGTTCACTGACACAACCTTTCTTTGAGAACTACCAGTCCATTCTCTGTCAGTTGGCTTACAATATGCAGTGATGTTTAGCAAACAAGTAGTCCATCTTTCGGATTGCATCTGTCATCCACCCCCGCCCTCCACAAGTGGCGACGTTTGCCAGAGCAAGAACCCTCCCACCCAGTAGCCCCATTGCAGCTCTGAGACTAGCAGTGGTGGAAGCAGGTCAGAGTGGTGTTGGATAGAGCAGAGCTTGGCTTTTGATGAAGCACTCTGGCTGCAGCCATTTCCAGTGTGGCATTCTGGTGAAGTCAGTGTGGGACGGCCTGGTGGGCTCAGGACATGGTTTATCTTGAGGTGTTGGACTGTTAGTTAAGCCTTTTCTCTCTTCTGCCTTCTTCAACTGCCTATTGCTTCCCGTTGACCCTCTCCTGTTAACCCTACCCTTTACTACCTGCTCTGTCCCATAATCATCAGCCATTTGGGTTCTTACGCCACCTGTTACATACTTTACATGCTAAACATTTCTGACCAGCTATTGATTATTCTGGACAGTTCACCATGCTCACACCCATGAGTGCAATGCGGCAGCTCATTAAAGATTGCTGCCAATGACAGAACCCCATGGCAAACCATCAGCAGTGTTAGCGGGTTTACTTTTGCAGTGGTGAATGGCAAACGAGTAGTCGAACTCTAGGTTCTAAGGTTCTCCCATGGCCCTCCTACAAGCAACAGCCCCGTTCTGAGGGTGAACAGATCCCCTGGTATACCGTGCACTGGCTAGAGCTTAGCAGAGGTGGCAGCTGAAGCAAAGGTGAGCAGCAAAAATGGAGAATGGCCAGCAATAAAGCAGTACCGCTAGTACTCCAGTTCCTGGTTTGACATTCTGGTGTAATCAGTTAGATAAGTCCAGGTGCAGTTCATCCCGTGGTTTGGTGTGAAGTGTTGGATTGAGTATTTCATTACCCGCTGCAGATTGGTTTCTTATCATTCCATGCAGTTCACATTATTCACACCTGTTATAAATGGGATTTCTGGTTGGCTAGGTTATGCACCTAGGCCAGGCATAACCCATCACTCTAGTCCAGGTAAGGAAGTTACACACCCAAGATAACTCCCACTCACCCCCTTGGTAGCTTCGCAGAGCAGTCAGGCTTATCCCAGAGACAATGTGTAAAGCGTTCTCTCAACACACACCCACACTAGTGACACAATAAATACACCACAAAAGAGACTCTACACGGGATTATATAAAAAATATCTCATATATTGTATATAACACCTAGACCAAACATGACATAAACCATAAATCACTTTGCCAACTAGGCAAATATCATAACATCCCAGTTAGTGCAATAAGAAAAAGACATATATGTTGCACATGTCATGAAAACACCATGAAAGAAAACATAACTGTGCAAATTCTACCATCACTTTATAGGTTACTTGTTATTCTGACTATGCAAGGCATAAAGCAACATATCCCTGTGAACATGAAGTGCAGCATGTAATGGAACAGGAATCAACACTACTTTCCATGCCTGTGAATGCAAAACATCACAACAATGTGCATCATTACATCAGGACATAAAATGCAGCAGACAATGAAGGAAAAGTATACAGCACCATGACACTATAGGGCAGGGCACACCTGTGCTCCTATTAGGTGCTATGTGGTAAACTCTGTCCACCATGTAGGGAGCAGAAGCAGTCACGCGCCTACTATGGTGAATACGGTAATTGATGAACTTAGCAAGGACAGGGCCTCGTCGAGGATTAATTCCTGTCCTGCTAGCAGAAACCCAAATGCCTCCAAAGGTGTGTCACCAGAAAAGGGGTGGCACATACACTGCCCACATCGATGGGGAGACCCTGCTGGTTCCCCGCATACCAAACACTGAAAGGCAGTTGCCCATGGACACAAGGCGCAGCTGCCGAAATCAATGCAGCAAATTACGACTGGGAGTCGGGGGCCTCCGTTGAGGTTCCACCCTGTCCCGACAATCAAGTAAATGCCTCCAAGTTACGTGCCACAGAAGGCGGG
Organism: Calotriton arnoldi; assembly: GCA_963921515.1. Lineage (NCBI taxonomy): Eukaryota > Metazoa > Chordata > Amphibia > Caudata > Salamandridae > Calotriton > Calotriton arnoldi. Next base: position 103,956 of record CAWUFW010003530.1, on the reverse strand, counting down.
GGCACACGCCCCACTCCTCAGTGCGCAGCTTGCAGGGCAGGCGAGGTACAGGCGCATACAGTGCATCATAGGTGCTTTGGCAACCGAGTGGGGCACCTCAGTCAGCAGTGCCCGTAGAACTCGGGGCAGGCACGCTCAGTGCATCAAAATTGATCACAGCAGCCGGATGGGTCTTGTCAGGTAGGGAGGTGTGGATCGTGTCGAAGCGCTGCACCTGCCAGGGACACCCCGAGAGAAAACACATGCTGCTTCTTTTTAGGTTCGACCGTACTCCACGCGCTCTCCTTGTCCCAAGTGCTCCATCGTCCTATCTGGGGAGTCTGGAGCTACGCTTTGATGACCAAAAACCCATGGATCAGCCACGTGGTGACCCTATAGCCGAGATGAAGTGCTCTGTAAGCGCTTTCAGGTACAAGAACCCAAAGAGTAAAGCTTTCACTTGCACTGGGTTTTCAAATAACATAGGGCGGGCCACCAAGCCCTGGAAAATGCTGGGGCACATAGGCAAAACCAAACAACCATGCCAATACTGATAAACAATTAAAGATTATTTTAGAAAGCCCATAGAAATAAATCTATGACAACCTAAATTCTTCGTTGAACTCTTCAATTTATTTTAAAATCCTTTTCTCTTTTTTTCTTTTTTAGCTAGACAAAGCTTTTTAACAATTCAGGATAAAGTTTTATGAATATACTATACAAAATATATCTACAGACACCATACTCTCACTTCATCATCTATTTCTCACATACAATAACCATCATTCACAACCATTTATAACCCACACTGCATTCCAGCCATACACACCAAACCCTTCCTGGTTCGACAGACTTATTTGAAATTTTACAACCAGAAGGGACCACCAAACAACGGAAAAAATTATTATACACCACACTTTATAGTGCACTATAGGACAGAATTTACAATAAATTTGCAAAAGTGGCAAAATATTTAAAGTGCACAAAAGCTAAATTATTACAAAACGTTTGTCTGGTACAACAACGCAAGGTCGACGCGTTCAACCCACTTCTTTGGGGGTTCTCTTCAGGACCACAACAGCTGAAATAAAAACAGAGACACCATCTCTTACTTACTAGTCAAAACAACAAAATGCGCTTCTAATCTTCACACTGTGGCACCCCAGTGTAGCTCTGCTTACCTTAACTTATCATAGAGGACCCTACTGCTCTCTATGTCTTTAAGGGCAAGTGATCTGTAAAACATATGCAAAAATACTATAAAATACTGTCCGGAAGAAACCAAGAGAATTAATACTGTCATCAGTCATTACCCGAATAAACTTACAATGATAGAGGTGTCCAAGGTCTTAACTGTCCTTTTATGTTCCGACGAAGCTGCAGTAACTGTTTTAATGATGGCGGACTCCACCGTAATTCTTTTTACTGTTGGCGGTAAAGCAACATATAAGTCCTACGTCAAATAAAACTTAAAAGAAATGTCATCTCTTTTGCATACGGGCATACCTTTCGAATAGTGGGACTAAGCACCAGTAGTTACTTCGTTGGCGGCTGACTCTTCTTTAGTTGTGCATATCTGTTTAAGAACAAACTAATGTTAGAATCTATGATGGCTCCGAAATTACTAATTCGAACCGACACCAGTGACGGACTGGATACTGATGATATTTACCTTTTTCCAATTACAGTGCTCGTTTGATTAGAAAATTCGTATACTTTTCACCACCGGCTTCGCCGTATCTGTTTGAAAACAAAGAACAACGTCTCCATGAGAACGCTGAACCCTCGTGTTGCCAAATAGACAACATTAGTTTACGGACAGTATAGGGTTCAGCGTTCTCATATGTTGCTTTACCGCCAACAGTAAAAAGAATTACGGTGGAGTCAGCCGTCATTAAAACAGTTACTGCAGCTTCGTCGGAACATAAAAGGACAGTTAAGACCTTGGACACCTCTATCATTGTAAGTTTATTCGGGTAATGACTGATGACAGTATTAATTCTCTTGGTTTCTTCCGGACAGTATTTTATATTATTTTTGCATATGTTTTACAGACCACTTGCCCTTAAAGACATAGAGAGCAGTAGGGTCCTCTACGATAAGTTAAGGTAAGCAGAGATACACTGGGGTGCCACAGTGTGAAGATTAGAAGCACATTTTGTTGTTTTGACTAGTAAGTAAGAGATGGTGTCTCTCTTTTTATTTCAGCTGTTGTGGTCCTGAAGAGAACCCCCCAAAAGAAGTGGGTTCGAAACGCGTCGACCTTGCGTTGTTGTACCAGACAAACGTTTTGTAATAATTTAGCTTTTGTGCACTTTAAATATTTTGCCACTTTTGCAAATTTATTGTAAATTCTGTCCTATAGTGCACTAGAAAGTGTGGTGTATAATAATTTTTTCCGTTGTTTGGTGGTCCCTTCTGGTTGTAAAATTTCAAATAAGTCTGTCGAACCAGGAAGGGTTTGGTGTGTATGGCTGGAATGCAGTGTGGGTTATAAATGGTTGTGAATGATGATGGTTATTGTATGTGAGAAATAGATGATGAAGTGAGAGTATGGTGTCTGTAGATATATTTTGTATAGTATATTCATAAAACTTTATCCTGAATTGTTAAAAAGCTTTGTCTAGCTAAAAAGAAAAAAAGAGAAAAGGATTTTAAAATAAATTGAAGAGTTCAACGAAGAATTTAGGTTGTCATAGATTTATTTCTATGGGCTTTCTAAAATAATCTTTAATTGTTTATCAGTATTGGCATGGTTGTTTGGTTTTCTTCTAAGGGCTCAGCCTTACTGATTTGAGCCAAGACCCATTGTTGTTTTCTTGTTACTATTGCGGGTGCTTACTCGCGAGGTCTTTGTGTGTGTCAATCAAAGGTTGACATTGAATTTGATTAAGAGAGTTGAAGACGGGATCACTTTTGAACCGTCGTTTGTTTTGGTTTTTGTGCCACTATTTTTGTTTTGTAATTTATTTGTTTATTATTTAATTTTTTTGATTTGACAAAGTCTGTGACTATAACTGAGAGAGACACTTTTGCTTACAGTGAAGATCACATACAAAGATTAATCAGTGCTCCCCCCGTGTTTGCATCAGCTTCCTTAAGCTTATCAGCAAAAACTCAAAACCAATCTGACAAACTAGTTCGATTGAGTAAGAAACAAATCAGAACTGACCTGCATGGCCATTTCTTATTAGAACACCTTAAGGCAGAACAATCCCTGGAAGCCTTCAAGTTCGGAATATTCCCATCATCTTCATTGACGATCCTGTGTACAAAAAAGGCTATAGCTGCATAGAAACAAAGTGCAGTAGAGACCTGATGGTTCTCACTGTTGAGACAGCTCATAGGATTTCACAACAGCAATTGGAAGAAATAGTGCTTTTAGAGACAGAGATTAAAAACAACCAATTAATTACTGACTCAAAAGCACTATTGGATAAAGTTGAGAAGGAGATTTTAGAGTTCAAGGACTTCACGATAAATCAGAAAGGGAATAAGTTTGAAAAAGATAAAAAGAACTTTTCCCTAGATAACGTCTATCCTTTCTTACAACCAGACTTTTACACGCGAGTGGAATCCCGTAGGTTTCTTCCCGAGTATCAGGGAAGATCTAGGAATAAGTTTCTCACGTTCTCGGATACATCATCATCTTCTGGAGGGGAAGCAGACAGTAACGAAAGCCGCCCTAATATAAACCGAAGAGGCAATAATCCCCAACAGCAACCCCCTCTTCCTTTTTAGGAAGAGGCCAACAGAAACAAAGAGGACGCAATCGGTTCAACAACCAACCATGGGAAATGACCACACGGAGACAATATTACAAGAACTAAGACCGTCTCCCATTTTTAATCTATTGGAACGTGTGTTAACTAAAGCTGAAACAACTATTTTGGAGAGAGGATTAACTTTTGTCCCTTCAAGATCTACGGACTTTATCAAAATGAAAACAGAGGCAATAGAGTTTTGCCGTAAAATTCCCTTAAAAACTTTTTTCACAGAACTTCTGCTTCCAAATTCTTCAGAGGTAACAGGACTCCGGAAAAAATCTCTGTTTTGCCCTCCATCTATCAAAATTCCTAAAGAAGTTCTTACCTTTGAAAGAACGCTGCTCTCTGCTATTTCCAATATGGAGAAAAATAAAAAGTATGTGAAATACAATACTTTGAAAGAACAAAAAGAAGCCATTCTCTGTTTGAAAAATGATGCATCTATAGTCATCAAGCAGGCAGACAAAGGGGGCTCAATTGTTGTTTGGGATACCCCTAGTTACACAGACGAAGTCATGAGACAACTAGGCAACACTTAGTGGTCGATTCCGATTCGGGCCGGAAGCGCACCTAACAGTATTCGTCCGGAAAAAATACAAGCCGAATGCGTGTTTCCCGACCGAATTGTACACTCGTCCGGACGAACAAGTACGATGCGTATCACAACCCAGTTACCGAACGAGCCGTACTCACCCAATCCAGCTCCTGTTCCCCGCCCGAGCCGGATCCGTAAACGCCAATTCGAGCCGCACGGAAGCAAATACACAGCACCTTCCGGCCGGACTAGTACGATGCGCATTCCGTACGCGCCGAACCCGTCGCTACGTCCGGCACGTTTGAGCATCCGGGCGAGCCGCACATAAGCTCCGCTGTGCGCCACAAGACGATCCACGGCTACGAGACGAACAAGCCAGCGACGAGTACGAGTCGAAGAAACGAGAAACCCGAACGAGACGATCCAAGCATGAATCCCATTGCGCAGGTCCTACCTATACTCTACATCTATTACCGGGACCGGCACGGACGCGTACGGTGCAGACGGTAAGTCAAACACCAACAATACAAACAAACTACACGTACCCGAAATATGTCACACACACATAGGGATGCACAAATGACGTACACAAGCAACAGCAGAACCATAGGGGTGGGATGGCCAACACCAATGCCATACACACCCATAGGGGGATGGATGCCTACCACCAACACCACCCTACAACCACCCCTACTCATGGGTGGCTAGATGCCTGCCACCACCACCACCCCTACTCAGGGGGGGCTGGATGCCTACCACTACCACCACCCCTACTCAGGGGGCATGGATGCCTGTCACTACTACCATACCCACCCTTAGGGGGCTGGATGCCTGCCACTACTACCACCCCTACTCAGGGGGCCTGGATGCCTGTCACTACCACCACCCCTAATCATGGGTGCCTGGATGCCTGTCACTACTACCATCCCCACCCTTAGGGGGATGGATGCCTGCCACTACCACCACCCCTATCCAGGGGGCTGGATGCCTGTCACTACTACCATCCCCACCCTTAGGGGGATGGATGCCTGCCACTACCACCACCACTATCCAGGGGGCTGGATGCCTGTCACTACTACCATCCCCACTCATGGGGGCTGGATGCCTGTCACTACTACCATCCCCACTCATGGGGGATGGATGCCTACCACTACCACCACCCCTAATCATGGGTGCCTGGATGCCTGTCACTACTACCATCCCCACCCTTAGGGGATGGATGCCTGCCACTACCACCACCTCTATCCAGGGGGGCTGGATGCCTGTCACTACTACCATCCCCATCCTTAGGGGGATGGATGCCTGCCACTACCACCACCACTATCCAGGGGGCCTGGATGCCTGTCACTACTACCATACCCACCCTTAGGGGCTGGATGCCTGCCACTACTACCATCCCTACTCAGGGGGCCTGGATGCCTGTCACTACCACCACCCCTAATCATGGGTGCCTGGATGCCTGTCACTACTACCATCCCCACCCTTAGGGGTATGGATGCCTGCCACTACCACCATCCCTATCCAGGGGGCTGGATGCCTGTCACTACTACCATCCCCACCCTTAGGGGATGGATGCCTGCCACTACCACCACCCCTATCCAGGGGGGCTGGATGCCTGTCACTACTACCATCCCCACCCTTAGGGGATGGATGCCTGCCACTACCACCACCACTATCCAGGGGGGCTGGATGCCTGTCACTACTACCATCCCCACTCATGGGGGGCTGGATGCCTGTCACTACTACCATCCCCACTCATGGGGGGATGGATGCCTACCACTACCACCACCACCACCCCTAATCATGGGTGCCTGGATGCCTGTCACTACTACCATCCCCACCCTTAGGGGGATGGATGCCTGCCACTACCACCACCCCTATCCAGGGGGGGCTGGATGCCTGTCACTACTACCATCCCCATCCTTAGGGGGATGGATGCCTGCCACTACCACCACCACTATCCAGGGGGCCTGGATGCCTGTCACTACTACCATACCCACCCTTAGGGGGCTGGATGCCTGCCACTACTACCACCCCTACTCAGGGGGCCTGGATGCCTGTCACTACCACCACCCCTAATCATGGGTGCCTGGATGCTTGTCACTACTACCATCCCCACCCTTAGGGGATGGATGCCTGCCACTACCACCACCCCTATCCAGGGGGGCTGGATGCCTGTCACTACTACCATCCCCACCCTTAGAGGGATGGATGCCTGCCACTACCACCACCCCTACTCAGGGGGACCTGGATGCCTGTCACTACTACCATACCCACCGTTAGGGGGCTGGATGCCTGCCACTACCACCATCCCCACCCTTAGGGGGATGGATGCCTGCCACTACTACCACCCCTACTCAGGGGGGCCTGGATGCCTGCCACCACCACCACCCCTACTCAGGGGGGGCTGGATGCCTGTCACTACTACCATCCCCACTCATGGGGGGATGGATGCCTACCACTAACACCACCCCTACTCATAGGACGGGTAATGCATGACACAACCAGCATACTCCCACATAAGGAATGACAGAAAATTACATCCCCCCCAACACTGTGTCAAATGCCTACAAGACTGAACATGACATTGAACATACAATGTGACCCCCTATCACATGTGTCACACATAAATGTGTGTGGCCTCCACAATGCAAGCCGACCATGGCCACTGTGGCAATGGGCTCGAACACCCCATCACCACAGTGACCAAAAGGGAAGTGTGGGGTCCATAGCTGATGCACTTTTTGAACAGTGTGGCAATGGGGCCTAAAGCCCCATCACCACAGTGACCAAAAGGGAAGTGTGGTGTCCATAGCTGATGCACTTTTTGAACAGTGTGGCAATGGGGCCTAAAGCCCCATCACCACAGTGACCAAAAGGGAAGTGTGGTGTCCATAGCTGATGCACTCTTTGAACAGTGTGGCAATGGGGCCTAAAGCCCCATCACCACAGTGACCAAAAGGGAAGTGTGGTGTCCATAGTTGATGCACATTTTTGAACAGTGTGGCAATGGGGCCTAAAGCCCCATCACCACAGTGACCAAAAGGGAAGTGTGGTGTCCATAGCTGATGCACTTTTTGAACAGTGTGGCAATGGGGCCTAAAGCCCCATCACCACAGTGACCAAAAGGGAAGTGTGGTGTCCATAGCTGATGCACTTTTTGAACAGTGTGGCAATGGGGCCTAAAGCCCCATCACCACAGTGACCAAAAGGGAAGTGTGGTGTCCATAGCTGATGCACATTTTTGAACAGTGTGGCACTGGGACCTAAAGCCCCATCACCACAGTGACCAAAAGGTAAGTATGGGGTCCATAGCTGATGCACCTTTTGAACAGTGTGGCAATGGGGCCGAAAGCACCATCACCACAGTGATCATAAGGTAAGTGTAGTCATGGTAAAAGCTGCCAAAGCCAAACAGCATGGATGAATCCTGGTCACACAACAACAAACACATCAGTGGCATAGTAGTGCTTGTGTCCCATAGCAACATAGATTGTTCGAGGCAAACAGTGCAGTGTCACTGAAACATCGTTTTGGCCATGTGCATACAAACATCACCCATGGGGTCCCACATTGTCAACATTCACAAATAACACAATGACAGAAGTGACCATCATAATGCTGACCCACATATCTGCACCAATGGACACACAAATGTAGATATCCTGTGGAGACTGTAGATGTGAGGTGAACAAATACCATACCATGGCAGCAATGGGACATACAAACCATGATTATTGTGCTGACTGATGACCTAGGAGTCCCAGGGAAAGCCACCAAACAACATACAGCCAATGGCACACTCAAGATATGCCAATGCAGTGGTGCTAAGGCACAAACACAAACAGGCAGACTCACACTGCATATCAAACACAACGGGTGATGGGGGGGTGTGCCAGTGTCCCCAGGCAACCACACAACACATGAGGAGGCCTGAATTCTAACCACACAGATGTATATACAGTGCCATACAAAAGTTACTCATGGATCGGATACCCCTATGTGGGCAATCAGGCATTGCTAGATGAGAGGGAGCCCAAATTATACATGTCACACAAGCTTGTAGGAACAGCAACTAACACAGCAAGAGACAGACCCACCACAGCACTACCCCCAGGGACCCCACATTGTGCTGACACTAGCCTGCATGATAATCCCACTGTGATGACAAAGGTAGATGTCGTTCACACTGTGAACCACAGCCATGTGTCCTGAGCAACAAACTACCATCACACCTACACAAGCTCTAATCAATCAGCACGGCCTGCCAGCCAAGGCCAATATGGAGGTAGGGGTCTAGCCGTGCAACAACTCACATTTGCACACACTCAACACCACACACCCTGATCTCCACCAATGTGCAGCAGTGAAGCTCACATGGACTGGTGACATTGCACATGCACCCATGACAATACCAGGGGTGGTGGTGGGAACTAAGGTGCAGAAAGCCATCACACATGGCCAGTCAACAAGACTCGTCAATGTCTGACACACAGCACAGTACACTGTACATGGGCATGATGTGAAATCCACCACAATCAATGGGATCCTGGCCATAGTCACACACCAACGAAGAAGCCAAGGTGACACACTAAGAACACACGTACACAACTTCCAACATTGCAGCTCTGACCCTGAGGAGTGGCAGCAGTCACACACACAACATGTCACAATCACTGAAAGCTACCACAAACTGTAAATCACATGACTTGTGTAAACAACAAGTGCCAAGGGGAATCCTGAATGTGTCCCATCTGCGTTTGACCACATCCCCAGCCCTGACAACAAAGACAACCTGGGATGACAACCTCATGAAAATTAGTTTGCCATGCAACCACATCACGGAGAAACCAGGTCCAAGATGCTGGATGAACACAGAACAACTCAGCAAGCATCACAAACAGGAACATCCCTAGGGACACAGCCTGTGTAGGAAAAGGGAAGGGAACACGCACAGACATGCTTACACAACATACAACACAGGCCCACGCAATGTTACCGGATTACACACTGCCATGAGGGCACTCCACTCCTGTGGAAGGTCCGCTCTGCCAAACCTTGTCTGTGCACGACCCAAACATGTCAGCAGAACACTCCGTCAGTGAGTCAACAACTACAACACACAGAAGGCTCTGCTCACATCACCCTGGGTACGGGAGTGTCACGTCAGTCATCTGCATACACCCAAAACACGTGTCAAGCAAGTTGCACTGTATACACAGATGAGTCCTTCGACATTGATGTGCAAAACTGCATGTCCAGTGGAGATGGGCACACAGTCAGGGAAATCGGAACATTGAACAGTGGTAAGCCCACCAGATGTGCATCAGTGTAAGACAAAGATGTTCATTTACAAATGCTAAACGTACATCCCTGTGTCAAATGCTGAACATTACACCCTCAGACTGCAGCAAAGGATGCCATAGATCCAGACTACAACAGGACACATATCCCATGGACCACATGGAGTCCATCACAGCAACACTTCATTTTCCTGATATGAACACTATTACAACTGCAAATGCAGGATGCTACTCATCCACATCATGTACATCAAAAGAAAACCCACAATTAAACAAAAAGAGGCTTTATTCAGCAAATGTCAAGGAAAACTCTTAAGTCCAAAGGAAACTAAGGCCAATGGCCAGTCCAAAATCACAGTCCCAACAGGGTGATAAGTGACAACTGGTCACCCATTGCTTGCCTGCACTGGTACGGACAGGGGACATCCCCCTTGGAGGGGCATACAAGGGGCAGGCCAGGCACCGCATGGACAGGATCAGGGGATGGCAGAGTGAGGCAGTGAAGGGATGGTGGGTGCAGGAGTGTCACCGGCAACTGCAGTGGAGGTGTCTGACTCAGGGGGGGCCGTCACCACTGTGGTACACAAGTCAGTTGGTGTGGGTGCTGCAACCACTGCAGTGGGCTGGTCTGATGTAGTGGACTGGGTCCCCACTGCAGTGCCCGAGTCAGACGGGGTGGTTGTGGACTCCACTGCAGTGCATGACTCCAAGGGAGTGGAAGGGTGGGCAGATGAGGTGGGAGGACAGAGGGGGGGGACCCGGTCTCCACACCAGTGGCACTAACAGGCAGAGCGTCTGGGTTGGGGTGGAAGAGCAAGTGGCAGGGGGGGAGGGCCTAAGCAGTCTGGGGATGCGGTATCAGTGTGTGGGGGAACCTGGGGCAGGGTGTGGTGGGGGAACCTGTGGAGTGGTGGCCTGGGGGATGGAGGAGAGAGACTGGGTGGTGGAGCTGCATGGTGGTGGGGTCTTGCTCTTCCTGGTCCGGGGGGACTTCCGAATGGGGTCCGGTGTCTGCCTGCGCCTGGGGGAGGGTGTCCGGGGGCGAGGGGCACTCCCCTCTGTGTGGGTGGACTTCCTCTTCCCCCGGTAGGCTGGATCAGCAGGATCGGAGGGCAAGAGGCCGAGGTCACACAGGAAGATCTGCTGTGTAGGTGGGGTAGCAGGTGAGGCAAGGGAAGGGGTCTTGGAGGGAGAGGATTTGGAGGACTGCGGAGTGACTGTGGATGCCTGTGTGTGTGTCTGTTCCCCATCCCCTGTGTGTGTGGTATCAGTCCCCTGAGGATGCTTGTGTGCACATCTTGCCTTTCTCTTGGGTGTGTCTGTGCTGCTCGTGTCTGTGTGCTTGGGTGATTGTGCAGGTGTGCATGTGCTTTGGACAGGTAGGGTGGCAGGAAGTGTGGATGGGGCAGAGGTGGGAGGGGTGAGGGACTGTTGGAGGGGGACACGGCTGCCGTCAGGGAGGAGTCCATGGACTTATTGCTCCTCTGTAGGGCAGACATACCCGTCGAGATGCTCCTCCATGAACGACACCAGCTGTGTCAACAGAGTGGTGTGTGCATGGAGGACACTCAGCATTGCTGTCTGCCCTACATGGAGCTGCCGAAGGAGGTACACAGACTCCTCACACAGGGCAGCAGGGGACACAGGGGCAGGGGGTGCGGTGCCTGGCACGAAGGAGACACGCTCCCGAGCACGGGAGCCTCCACGGACCTCAGGAATGGCAGCCAATGGGAGGGCGGTGGTGGTGGTGGTGGCGGGGCCAGACAGACTAGCTGGCCTTTGGTGGCTGCTGAGACCCGCCTCCACAAGGGAGTCATCCTCCGAGCTGCTGTGGTCCTCAGCTGAGGTGGATGGTGCTGAGGACTCCTCGGTGTGGCTCCCTCGCCCTCTGTGCCACTGGGTCCCTCTGACCACTCGTCGGATGCTGACCCAGTCTGGCTCCGCTGCTCCTCCTGGTCCGTGGAGCTGTCCCCTCCTGTGGCCGTGGATGTATCTGCAAACAATTAGGGAAACAGACAAACATCAGTCACCTGCACTGACCGCACACACCACAGTAAGTACAGCACATCACAGAGCAAGCCCTGGCATCCTTAGTTGAACATTGCCTAAAGTCCTCACACAGATTCGGGAAGCCAATTGTCAGTCTGATGGTCAACCATGGGACTCACACCCCTCCTGCCCTTGCACCCATCTGTCTGGTGCCTGTCTGATGGTAAGACCCCAGTGTGGACACATGCACCACCTACACAGTTGTTGGACATTGCAGGGAACACGGTGAAGTATGTGAACATGCACACATCACATCTCTTGCCACTGAGTCAGTGCAGGTGTCCAGAGAAAGGGATGGCCAGAGTCTAAATAGAAATGCATGTGATGCATACCAGCACCAGACACCATTGTATTGTATATTTATATAGCGCATGCTGCCACCCTGCGGGTATCCTGGCGCTGTCACTTAGCAGAGGAATTCATCAGTCTACAGTGCTTCTCAACCTAAAGAGTGGCATTATCATTCCTAGGGAAGAGCCATGTTTTCAGATTTTTTCTGAAGCAAAGCAGGGTATCAGCCTGTCTGATCTTCTGGGGGAGTTCGTTCCACAGGCGGGAGGCCGCATTGCTGAAGGCCCTTCCTCCCATCCTGGATTTTTTAAATCTAGTGGTATTAACCAGATTGGCGCCAGAAGATCGAAGAGGTCTAGTCGGCTTGTACCATGTAAATCTATCCTGCATAGGGAGGGGGCCCAAGCCATGTGCCGCTCTAAACACTATGCATAGAGATTTAAAACTAACTCTGTCCTTAACTGGTAGCCAGTGTAGCTCTCTTAGAGCCAGCGTGGTTGAGGACCTGCGTTGCCTTCCCAATGCCAACTTAGCTGCCATGGACTGGACTCTCTGCAATCCCTGCAGGATATACTGCGGGGCTCCCAAATATAGGGAGTTGCAGTAGTCCAGTCTGCTCAGGGTTGCACTCCTTACTACCAAGGGTCTGGTTTCATCTGGCAGTAAGGGGAGGATCTTCCGCAGTGCCTTTAATAGGGCAAAGCAGACACTGGTTGTTTTATTGGCCTGTGATGCCATCTGGAGGTTGTCATCGATCAGGACACCTAAATTACGGACCGTTTTAACTGGGGACAGAGATTTATCTCCAGGGGAGAGTTAAATCTCCATCGGTATCTGATGCGTCAATTTGGCAGTATTACAGTACACCACTTCCGTTTTTTCCCTATTAAATTGCAGAGAGTTTTCTCTAAGCCAGCCGGATGTTTGGCGCATTCATTCTTGTAAGGTGTCCATGGTCACAGCATCTTTCCCTCCCAAGGAGAAAACTAGTTGAGTGTCGTCAGCATAATTAACCAGGTCTATCCCAAAAGATTTTATTAGGGAAATCAATGGGCACAGATATATATTGAAAAGGATGGGGCTAATTGCCGACCCCTGTGGCACTCCATGGCGAACCTGGGATTTGGGAGCGGCATACGGCGTCATGGTTACCATCTGCTGTCTCTCAGTGAGGTATGATTGTAGGCACTTCAGTGCTCAGCCTTTCACCCCTGCCCTCTCCAATCTTCCCAGCAATACTGCATGGCTTACTGTGTCGAAGGCGGCCGACATATCTAACAGTACTAGTACCGAGGCGTTCCCATTGTCGGCTCGCATTCGAAGATTATCCATTACAGTTGCCAGGGCTGTTTCTGTCCCATGACCTGGTCGGAATCCAAATTGATCCCTATCTAGAAGGTTGTTCTCCTCCAGATAGCATGACAAAGACTTACTAACTATTTTCTCCAAGATTTTTATAGGGTATGGCAGTAGTGATATAGGCCTAAAATTAGCCGGGTCCGTGGGATCCGATGATGGTTTCTTTAGCAGGGGAGTTACCACTGCCTGCTTCCAGATCTCCGGGACCACTCCTTCCTCTAGGGAGTCATCCTCCGAGCTGCTGTGGTCCATGTCCAGATAGTCAATGCCACAATGGGGTGCATGTTGCACATGTCACTCCCCTGCAGGATCAGTCTTAGGAAGTTTAATGCCATGACACAGGCATGCGTGCAAAGTCATACATCACTGTCTCCAGTCACATGGCCATGGCAGCCAGCCAACAACAGTCTGCACTGTGTCACAATCCTAGGACATGGGGAATGCAAGTTATGTAACTGACAAGTGCACATGTCCATCCCCCAAAAACAACATCATCTGAACTACTATTTGTCCACGTCATACCAATTGGACATATGGGGGACACGAAACACAACTCTCTGAACATGAGCACCTCACAGTGTGCTGTGAATGAAAAACAGCTGCCTGAAAGTCACAGTCGCATACACCTGTGTGCACAGTCAAGTGATCAGACACCTATAAGTCACAGAAGTATCGTCTCTCATGGTCACATCTCAGATGGCATGCTGAGCCCTAACCGACAAACATACCAGTAGTCCTGACAACGAAGCCACAGCACAATGACACAGAGGCAGACACCTGAGGGAACATGTCACTGATCACAACATGTCAGATGATCCACGGGAGTGGGAGTACAGAGTGTATTGTATGCCCTGGAGTAGGCATGACTGTCCAGCTCCACCTGTAAGAGGGATGAATCCTGGACCGTAGGCAGGTGTCTAAGCATGTGTGACACACTTGATATACATACTCCTGAGGCCCAAACATTGTTCCCACCCACAGCATGGGGGTGTGCCACATACCCCAGGGACATGTGGTGAATCAGATCAGCAAGTGGACCACATATCAAAGTTACACCCAGATTACATGTCAGGACTTGGGCATTGTGTGAGCAATTGACCCACCCATGAATCCCACAACATAGTCACCGGAACAAATGCTGTCCCCCACCTTGAGCAAAGCAAAATGCAATGACACAGTCCCCAAGTGACACAATTTCCTGACTGTAAGGGCCACACATAGGCGTATCAGATGAGGAGTGGACATGTCACAATAGAGGGACATGGGTCCTGGACCACAAGACTGATGTACTGTGGAAGTTTAACCAGGCCAGAGGAGGGCACATAGCATGTCAGACAAAGTGCATAGTGCTGTCATGGACTCACCCCCTCCTTGCTGCTGTCTGGCCTTCAGCTGCCCATCCAGGTCAGGGAAGACCACCGCCAGGATCCTGAGCATGTGGGGGGTCAGAGTCCGGTGTCCGCCCCTCCTGCGAGGAGGCAACAGCTTCAGCTGGACCCTTGCGATCCTCCAGGTCCAGCCTCGAAGGTCCTGCCACCTCTTCTGGCAGTTGCGGATCCGACGCTTGTAGTCCCCCACGGATCTTACTGCCCGGGCGATGGTCAGCCAGATTTTCTGCTTCTGGTGGGCATCAACCTGTGAGGATGACAAAGTGAAAATGCCATTACTACACATGCAACATATCCGTGCATCACACAGTTGGATATACATGTCTCAATCACTGGGGCACATGATGTACACAGGCAGTGCAACGATGGCTATGAACAGTTTGCCAGCAGTTACTACATGGTATCATTGCATGGAAAGTAAACCTTGTTGGAATGCACTGTTACTGCACTGTACCTGTTCAGTGCATGTAACTACACACTTTGGGGGCTCAGAACTACTCAGTGAGCATGCTAGCCAGTGGTGTGCACACTGTAAGTCCTGCTAGTCAGACAACATGCAAAACTAGAAAGGCAGTGGACAGCACACTCACCTGCTCCCCTGGTGTCCCATACAGCTTGCTGTACTGTGGAAGGAGGCTGTCCAGCAGGGCCTGGTTCTCCTGAAGGCTGAAGGCTGGGGCTCTTTCCACAGTACGTGCCATTGCAGTAGCCAGAGGATGCAGAGACAGCAGCAGTGTTGGTGGCAGATGTCGTCCTGGAGCATGTAGTGCAGGCAAGTGAGCTCTCAGGGGAACAGCCAGCATTATATGTGTGCTGCAGAGGCAGATACTGTCCCATGTGTCCAAAGTGATAGGTCCAAGTCGTTTGCATCTTCTGAATCTGACCAATCCATGGAATAGCAGCACTAATACACGCCCACAGCATCCTTCAAATCTTCAACTTCATGACACCCATGATTTTGCAACATTGTTGTGGCTGGCCAACTGAATTCACTGCATCAGACTCGTTGGAGCTTCGAAAACGCGTCCGTTGCCATGCCAGGCCCCAGCCAATGCATGCGCACCGATCTGTCCATTGCTGTACAATGCGTATTTCGGGATACAACGCGTACCCGCTCACAACAGATGCAATGGGCCGGCCGGGCACACCGATCGGTCCATTGCTGTACAACGCGTATTCCGGGATACAACAGATGCAATGGGCCGGCCGGGCACACCGATCGGTCCATTGCTGTACAACGCGTATTTCGGGATACAACGCGTACCCGCTCACAACAGTTGCAATGGGCCGGCCGGGCACACCGATCGGTCCATTGCTGTACAACGCGTATTCCGGGACTAGCAACAGATGCAATGGGCCGGCCGGGCACACCGATCGGTCCATTGCTGTACAACGCGTATTCCGGGATACAACAGATGCAATGGGCCGGCCGGGCACACCGATCGGTCCATTGCTGTACAACGCGTATTTCGGGATACAACGCGTACCCGCTCACAACAGATGCAATGGGCCGGCCGGGCACACCGATCGGTCCATTGCTGTACAACGCGTATTCCGGGATACAACAGATGCAATGGGCCGGCCGGGCACACCGATCGGTCCATTGCTGTACAACGCGTATTTCGGGATACAACAGATGCAATGGGCCGGCCGGGCACACCGATCGGTCCATTGCTGTACAACGCGCATTCCGGGATACAACAGATGCAATGGGCCGGCCGGGCACACCGATTGGTCCATTGCTGTACAACGCGTATTTCGGGATACAACGCATACCCGCTCACAACAGATGCAATGGGCCGGCCGGGCACACCGATCGGTCCATTGCTGTACAACGCGTATTTCGGGATTCAACAGATGCAATGGGCCGGCCAGGCACACCGATCGGTCCATTGCTTTACAATGCGTACCTGTACAGGTCAGTCGCATATGTCACCATGCTTGTCACTGGTGAACGTATGCCAGCCACATATACCTGCCAGAGATACAGGGGCACACCTACAACACCACACCCAGTCCACACTGTTTCCTAAGGCATGTAAGGCTGCATTACCTTTTCTGTGTATGGGGGTTAACATGTGGTTTCTGTGGTGGCACTTGTGGGCAGCCACACCCAGGCTGTGCATGTGTTAATGGGGACAGGGTCCTTTGTGTGTTGTGCACATGACCACTGTGATGTGCAACAGTTCATTTTGGAGCATGTGGCATGGTCACATTTCCAGGTTGTGTATGTGTGTGACATGTCACATACCCCCAGGGTCCCATGGGGGAAGGCATGTACGTCACAGGATGACCCAGTGCCACAATAGTGATGTCCCTCCACAGTCTGTGTGCATGTTGTGTTTCCGATGTCTCTGATTCCATGTGCACGATGGGAGACAGTCTCCACATCAACGTTGTTTGTGCATGGACTTTGATGTTGTGCGTCACTGGCGTCCATGACTGTCCTGCGGAGGCGACCGGGGCCACTACCTGTGGGAGTCATGTTTGTTTTTCTGATGTGTACATGATACGCCATGTCATGCCAGTGTCCATGTGGCAAGACAGGGTCACTGGGAATCTACCTGTCAATGAGCTGTGATGCCTGTGGCGCATCTGTCCAGACATGTCACTGTGGTGTGTGTGTGGAACGTGACAGCAGGAAATGGTACTGTGACACAGCCTAATGGTTTCCCATAGCACAACCTGGTACCTGTTGTGCACACATGTTGTACTGAGAAGTTAGATGATGGGCATGTAGGTGTGAGTTATGTCCGAACAGAACGGCACACACATCAAGTACTTGTGTCTCGTAATGATGTATCATGTGAAATTGAGTATGGTGAATGGCACATATGTGGGGTGACTGACAATCTTTCTTTCTTCAACCTATGCACTGCAGGGCTCCAGCTGTCCATAGACCATTCCCTGACCTGGCAACGATGGTGGAACGTGACAGCATCCGACGGTACCGCTTCACCAGGCAGCTGATTGATGATTTGGCAGTGCGCTTGGCACCACATTTGCAACCTGGCCGGACGTACCCTACGGCGCTGACACCCAAGGTGAAGGTAATGGCAGCCCTACACTTCTTTGCCACCGGTACCTTTCAACACACTGTGGCGACTGCCGGTGGGATGTCACAGACTATGTTCAGCCGTGTGCTACGCGATGTTTTGGAGGCAATGTTGAGATGCCTGAACCAGTACATTTATTTCCCTACACGTCAACAACTCACTGACGTCAAGAGTGACTTCTATGCCCTGGGGAGGATGCCACATGTCATTGGCTCCATTGATGGGACACATGTGGCTTTGATACCACCACAGGCACATGAGCAGGCATACCGGAACCGTAAATATTACCATTCGATCAATGCTCTGGTGGTATGTCTTGCAGATATGAGCATCATACATGTGTGTGCCCGTTTCCCTGGTTCAGCACACGATGCCTACGTGATGAGGAGTAGTCGCATCCCGAGGATGATGGCACAGATGCAGAACCAGGGTGCCTGGCTTGTCGGTGTGTACTGACTTTGTACCATTGTGTGTGTTCTGATCTGTAGTATTCCACCCACTTTTCCAACTCAGCTAATGTGCACTTGTCTGTCCATAGGTGACTCCGGATACCCCAACATGCCGTGGTTGGTGACACCCCTCAGGAACCCTGTGACACCAGCCCAGATGCGCTACAATGAGGCACATGGTCGGACCAGGAGAGTGATTGAGCGGACCTTTGGTCTCCTGAAGAGCCGCTTCCGCTGCCTGGACAAGACAGGAGGGGCCCTCCCATATGCCCCAGCAAAGGTGTGCAAGATTGTCATCGTCTGCTGCATGCTACACAACCTGGCAGTGCAGAAGGAGTTGCCTCTCATCATGGATGACGATGACCAACATCCGCCACCTGTGGAGGATCCTGGCCTGGACCACGATGCCAGTGATGATGATGATGATGATGGTGATGTCCGCACACAGCTCATCACCAACTTCTTCAGCTGAATGTGAGTATCCAGGGAGATGTAATGTGAATGATGTGAGTTTGCATGATATGTGTGGGTGGTGCTCTGGTGCTTTTTGAGTGTGGCCATGTGCTACTTGACTGGATGCGTGCAGCAATGTGTCCTTACAGGTAGTATGTACTCCCCAACAGTTTTGACATGCTAACTTGGTTTTGTGTACTTGTCTTGTGACATGTATTGGGCATGAGTATTGCAGTTCTGTCCTGTTCTTCAGTGGTTTTAACTGTGTGTCATGTCTGTCCTTCACAGGGTGCTTACTGAGTACTTTGGTCAACTTGGATCCCCCGACACCATGATTCAGCTTTCAGGGTGGCAGCAGTAGTTTGCCTACAAGTGATGTGCCACACACCCCTGGACTTCATATCTTCTGCACTTGTTGACTGTGTGGCCACTGCCACATGGGTAAACCTTGCATTTGTAGTGGAAACAACATGTTGCAAATGTGTAATGAACCTGTGCTTCACTTTGGGATGTGCGTTGTCTGTGGTCACACATCTGACTGACATTTGCTTACTGCACCTGTGGGCTAGTTGACACAGACTCTGAATAGGTGTGGTGTCTGTGCATTCCACTGTATTTCCTGGCAACATCACTGTGGGCGATGAGTCCGATGGCCCTGGTGTCTCTGTGTTGTGTAGCCCCAGTGGTGTGTCTCCCTCATATGTGTCACGTCACCATGACTCACACGACGGTGTTGTACTTGCTGTAGCAGTTAGCATACACAGTGTAATTTAGCAGATCATCATCACCATTACAGTATCCACATTTGAATAACAACAGAGGCAAGTATGGTGTACTAGTGATTTTATTTACAGAAATGTGTGTGTGTGTATAGTGCACAGGATGGTGGGTGCTGTACATTGGGATTGTGATCCAATGTTCCCAGATGAGTTGGAAGTCTTGGTAGCAGAAATGTCCTGAGTGAAGTCCACAGTCATATGATACATTAGTCCAACTTGAACTCCCCATGTCATGTGGGAGAGTAGTGTTGCATTCGACAGGGTGAAACGTTTGCACACAAAGGAGAATTTCCGGAACAGGTGTTGGCTTCCTGGGGGATGTACGTGGCCATCAACCTCTCAGTTTTCCTTCCTCGGACGACCCCTCTTCTTTGGGGGGAACCCTCACGTGCAGGCTGCGGCGGTGCAGGGGAGTCTCCGCCAGAGTCCTCCTCCCTCCCTGTGGCGGTGTCAGTTGTTGCAGCACCAGATGTTGTGGGCACACAGAGAGGTGTGGCCATGTTGGTGCTAATCTGGCGGAGGCATGTCAATATGTCCCTATGCACCGCTGTGAGTTCTTGCAATGTGTCACACTTGGACTCCATTCGAGACATGTGTGTCTCCACACGGGACATGTGGGAGTCCAAGCGGGCATGATGGGCAGCCTGCTGCTGTTGTATGTCCTTGAGGATCCCCACGACCTGTCTGACCTCTCCGGTGCTATCCTGGTACGCATCAGCGATGCGTGCCAGTTGTGGGTCATCATGCAGTCCAGACCCCTCTGCAAGCAGCGACCTATGTCTACCACCCCTCCCACCACCCCTGGCGACACATGCAGGACCTGCGGTGGCACGCACAGGTGACCCAAGGCCCCCTTTGGGGTTGTTAGTGGTGTTGTCATCCATTGCTCCACGCTGGGCCTGGGGCCCTGTGCTGTTGCCATCGGTGGTCCTTGGTCTGTCCGTGTCAGCGGGGGTGGTCTGTGTGTTGGCAGTTGTTGGAGGGGTGGGTGCAGGGGGTGCAGGTGTTGGTCCAGCTGGTGCTGCATGATGACTCACACCAGAGGTGCCAGGTAGGTCTTCGCCATCTGAGGAGGGCAGAGGCTGTTCCACACCAGTGAGCTCTGTGTCCCCCGGAGCCTGGGACAGGGACTCCTCCTCGCCTGCTGCTGTGTCCCCATCATCATCACCTGTATTTGGAAGAGACACACATTGTATGTTATGTTTCTACAGGAATCAATGGTTCACACACCTGACAGTTGTGACTGTACCTCTGGATGCGGGCATGTACATTGCATTGTCCTAAGGTGTCACAGTAAGAGGTTGATATTGGTGTAGCACATTGTCATGCATACCTGGGGCATTTCAATGTGAATGTTGAGGTGTGTGCATGGCCAGCATTTGTTGTATTTGGTGGACATCCGGCCATCCTTCTCCACCTAGCCCAGTTATCCCACCATGAAGCATGCCACCCTTGCAGTGGGTTCAGGTTGACTCTCAGGATGTCATTCAGTGGTGTCTTGCTGTTTGTTGTTGCACAGTTCCCAGCAGGGCCTTGTGCACCCCACAGCAGTACTCAGTGTCAGACATCTTGTCAGTCCTTATCCACTCCCTGTGATGTGAGCATGGTTCAGAGTGGTGTTGATGGGCCAATTGTGAGGGTGAGCAGTATCTGTGACTACAACTCCCATCATGCTATTGCCTACACCCTCCTTCCCAGCATGCCCGTACTTCCTTCCTTTGGACTCTGCTTCCCTGTGGGGTAGTGTGCCTGTGCTGACAGGAAGGCTGACAGTGTTGTCCTTGCGTTTGTTTGGCTACAAGTCCCAAGAGTGTCCCTGTGCTTCACACGGCATTACCCAGGGTGGTGGTTCTTTGTGGGATCTTCATTTTGTATGTGAGCCATTGCATTCTCCCAGGTGGGTTATGTGGAGTTTGTGTTGAGGGGGTGTGTGAGGTGAGCTGCTTGTAACTATGGTCAGTGCTGTGAGTCCTCCTTCCCACCCAGCCAGATATCCCACCATGCAACGTGCTTGCATTGCAGGGAGTGCAAGTCGGCTTTCAGGATGTCAGGCAGTGGTGTTGTGCTGTTTGTTGGTGCACAGTTCCCAGCAGGGCCTTGTGCTCCCCACAGCAGTACCCAGTGTCAGCCATCTTGTCAGTCCTTATCCACTCCCTGTGATGTGAGCATGGTTCAGAGTGGTGTTGATGGGTCAATTGTGAGGGTGAGCAATATCTGTGACTACAACTCCCATCATGCTATTGCCTACACCCCCCTTCCCAGCATGCCCGTCCTTCCTTCCTTTGGACTCTGCTTCCCTGTGGGGTAGTGTGCCTGTGCTGACAGGAAGGCTGACAGTGTTGTCCTTGCGTTTGTTTGGCTACAAGTCCCAAGAGTGTCCCTGTGCTTCACAAGGCATTACCCAGGGTGGTGGTCCTTTGTGGGATCTTCATTTGGTATGTGAGGCATTGCATTCTCCCAGGTGGGTTATGTGGAGTTTGTGTTGAGGGGGTGTGTGAGGTGAGCTGCTTGTAACTATGGTCAGTGCTGTGAGTCCTCCTTCCCACCCAGCCAGATATCCCACCATGCAACGTGCTTGCATTGCAGGGAGTGCAAGTTGGCTTTCAGGATGTCAGGCAGTGGTGTTGTGCTGTTTGTTGGTGCACAGTTCCCAGCTGGGCCTTGTGCTCCCCACAGCAGTACCCAGTGTCAGCCATCTTGGCAGTCCTTATCCACTCCCTGTGATGTGAACATGGTTCAGAGTGGTGTTGATGGGCCAATTGTGTGGGTGAACATTATCTGTGACTACAACTCCCATCATGCTATTGCCTACACCCCCCTTCCCAGCATGCCCATACTTCCTTCCTTTTGAGTGGACTTCACTGTGTGTGAGTGTGACAGCAATGGCAAGATGGCTGACAGTGTGGTCCTGTTGTTTGTTGGTGCCCAGTTCCCAGCAGGGCCTTGTGCTCCCCACAGCAGTACCCAGTGTCAGCCATATTGTCAGTCCTTTTCCACTCCCTGTGTTGTGAGCATGGTTCAGAGTGGTGTTGATGGTCCAAATGTGAGGCTGCCCATTATCTGTTACTACGAGTCCCATCATGCTCTTGGCTACACTGACTTCACCAGCATACACAGGATTCCTTCCTTTCTGTGAGCTTCCCTGTGAGGTGGTGTTCTAGTGGTGGCTAAATATCTGACAGTGTTTGTTGGTTAGATTTGTGCCACTGCCTAGCTCAATTTGGTATTGGATTTGTACATGTCATGACACAGTTACATATCACTATGAGATGGCATGTATTGTGTTTATCTGACTGACATACACTTTTTGGGATGATTATCTTTATTTTGCTGTTGATTTGCTAGGGGTGCATGGTTTTACTGTCCCCTTGACAGTGATGTGTGTGTATTGGCACACAATATTGTGTATATTAGTTGTGTACTCACCAGGCTCTGGGATGTTTGTTAGTCCATATACGCTCACTGGTGGTAGGATGGCCCGCACCTTCTCCTCCCAGGGCCTGAGGTATACTGGTTTGGCAGGAGGGCCACTGCCGGTGTGCTGGCTCAGGAGTTAATCCTTCTTCAGTAGGTCCCTGACCCTCCTGCGCACATCATACCACCTGTTCTGGATGTCTTCCTTTGTGCGCAAACATGGTGATTGTGCATTCACCCTGTCGACGATCCTCGCCCACATCTTGGTTTTCTGCGACATGGGGGTCTGTTGGACCAATGTGCCAAACAACTGTGGCTCTACCCTCAGGATCTCGTCTACCATGACTTCCAATTCACTATCTAGGAACTTTGGATTCTTCTTTAGGGGCATGGTGATGGGTGGTGGTGGTGATTGATGTGTGTGTGTGTGCAAGTGAGGGTGTGTGAGTGTAGGTTTTGCTGTGTGTGTGTGAGGGTGCTATTTGTTGAGGTGCTAATGGTGTGTGGCTTTTGTGTTGGATGAGCTGTGTGTGTGTCTGTGTTTGCTGTGTGATGGTGTTCTCTGCTGGCAGGTCAGTGGAATTTGCAAAGGATCATGGTAGGGATTTGTGGCCTTTATGTAGGTGGAGTTGGGAGTGTGTTCTTGTTCCATTTTTTTCACCCCTGTATTTATTGGCTTTGTCATTGCTTGTTTGGCCCTCTTTTTTGTATTTTTTCATTTGTGATTATTGTGCATGTTGGAGTCGTTCTTCTGACCGAGTAGGACGTTGCAGTTATCTCGTGCGCGCCTCTCCGAGTCGTTCCCGCTGTGTTTCAGCTCTGTTTCATATGCGGCGTACGCGTCGGTCGCGGTGTATTGTGTTTGTTCGGCTGTGTTTTGTATGCGTGTCGGTCGTACGGCTTGGGCTCCGTGCGAATCGGTCTGCTTTTGCACCCATTGCATCGTACTGCGCGGGTCGGAGTTCACGGGTACGTTTCGTTCGGGTTTCTTCCTGGTGCGTGTCGGTCGGGTACTATTCGCGTGGTTTTCCGGCCGGATAGCTTGTTTCCGTCCGGGTCGGTCGTTCGCCTTGAGTTCCGTACGAGTCGGTCGTGATTCACATGCATTTCATCGTACTTCCCAGGTCGGGCAACGACGGTACGTGTCGGTCGGACTATTATCCCGTATGGAGTCGGTCGGTATTTTTTCCGGCCCGAATCGGAATCAGCCCCAGAATGTTATAAAAGAATCACAAAAAATCCAACATCAGAACTCCAAGGCCAGTTGTTCGAGATTCTAAAAGCTGGACATGACTAAGGATTCCTAGGCCAAAAGGAGTATGAATACCTACAAAACAACCACCCGAGAGTTCCAGTGTTCTACATCCTCCATAAAGTCCATAAAAGTGAGACCAGCCCGCCAGGTAGGCCTATAGTATCGGGCTGTGATTCTCTAATCGAACCAATTTCAAAATATGTTGATTATTTTTTAAAACCTTTTCTAAACGATGTCCCATCCCATCTTCAGGACACAACAGCCTTCATCAACAGATTGACATCTATTAAGTTTGAAGAGAACAAAGACATCTTGGTTACCTTAGATGTTGTGTCGTTGTACACTCAGAATCCTCAGGACGACGGCATAGCGGTGTTAACCCATTTTTTGGAAAAAAGAACTAAACCAGTGAGGGTTCCCACAAACTTCATTATCCAATTGGCAAGCTTTGCACTAAAGAAGAATTTTTTCAGCTTTGCAAGTGACTTCTTTTTCAAATTAAAGGAGTCGCTATGGACTGTCCATTTGCACCGGAGCTAGCTGTATTGTTTATGGCTATGTATGAAGAAAGATTCATATATAATAACAACCCTTTCCAGCAGTACATTTCAAATTGGATGCCGTATATAGACGACATTTTTTTGATATGGACAGGACCGTATGAACAACTGAATGAATTTTTCCATTGGCTCAATGCAAGGACTGAAGACATTAAATTCAGTCTCAATCAGTCGAAGCAGCGAATGACTTTTCTAGATGTGGAAGTATATCCATCAGAAGGAAGTTTGGTGACAACTTTATTTAAAAACCGACGGACAGAAATAAGGCCCTCCATTACACCAGCAATCATCCCAGAAGTCTAAAACAGAATCTGCCGTTCGGACAATTCTTAAGGATTCGACGCAATTGTTTCTTCAAAGATGAGTATTTCTTGCATGCAAACAATCTGCTAAGTAGGTTACTTGACCGGGGTTATCCTAAAAGACTTTTGAAGAATGCAGTGAAGAGGGCATGGTGGACACCACGTGAGTCACTTCTACAAAAGAAGGAACGACCACCTATGGATAGATTGGTATGTGTCACCACATTTTGCCCTAATTCTAACCAACTGAAAAAAATCATTCACCAAAACTGGCATCTGGTGAAAAATTTTGACGAAACCCTTCTAAATGCCCCTTTGTTTGCCTTTAAGAAGGATAAAAGTATTGCCAATCATGTTGTCCGTGCAGAGTTACCAAAACCTCCTAAACCAACCCTTAGAGACTATATGGGTTTAGCACCAGTAAGCGGACACCACAAGTGTGGTTCGTGTTCTTGCTGTGAGCAAACAATTGAAGGATCTTTGTTCACACATGATGGCATTCACTGGAAGCATGAAACATTTACCAACTGTAAATCTAAGTTTGTCGTCTATGGAATATTATGTCCGTGTCCGAAGCTTTATGTTGGTAAGACTAATCAAGAAATCCGCCAGAGAATCACGCAACATAAATCCAGAATTAAGAAAAATGTTGAAACTGCTCCGCTAGTAAATCATTGGAAGGTAAAGGGACATACAGAGAGAGATCTCAAATGGACAGTCATCTCTAAAGTCGAAACTGACTTAAGAGGTGGAAACCTGGATCAGAAATTAATTCAACGGGAAGCTATGCTCATTGTTAAATTTAACACTGCGGTGAACGGTCTGAACGAACTTTCGGAATTGTATAAATTATAATCTGCAAATAGCCGAATTCGTGTTCTCGGTTACACTGGCAATGCCGCTCGGTGTGAATATATTCCTTCGTCAGCTGACATTGAGTAATGAGGTTCAATAGCCCATTTTAATCCATTCAAACTTTCCATGACGGACATGTGATTGGTTTCGACAAATTATAAGCTGTAGGAATCGAAAATCAAGTAAATGCGAGGCGTCGCCTCTCGACGCTGGTATTAACGGGAAGAATGTACTTTCGGAATTTGTTTTCTACATCGGCAAAAAGAAATGGGAAATCCGCTATTGCAGTTGGTTTGGAGTAATTTAACAGATTGGCTCATACTATAAGAAAATCCACTCCAGGCTTTCGAACACAGACATGTGGTCTGAGCAAACAACTACAAGCCCCATGACCTCTGTGATTTCTCCCAGAATTCTCGGAGAACTTTTTTGCATTAACCGCAGGAAGCTTTAACGTGGGCTTACGTGCACCCTCTCCACTGTGAGTTATAGACGCACTACGGACGGAGCGCTGACCTCCGCTAGGAGAGCAAAACCGCGAGGTATGTTTGGAATACAACTGTTGGTCCTGTGGGTCAATTAAGATGCCATTTAGTTGGCACTATACTGTCCGTAAACTAATGTTGTCTATTTGGCAACACGAGGGTTCAGCGTTCTCATGGAGACGTTGTTCTTTGTTTTCAAACAGATACGTCGAAGCCGGTGGTGAAAAGTATACGAATTTTCTAATCAAACGAGCACTGTAATTGGAAAAGGTAAATATCATCATATCCACTCCGTCACTGGTGTCGGTTTGAATTAGTAATTTCGGAGCCAACATAGATTCTAACATTAGTTTGTTCTTAAACAGATATGCACAACTAAAGAAGAGTCAGCCGCCAACGAAGTAACTACTGGTGCTTAGTCCCACTATTCGAAAGGTATGCCCGTATGCAAAAGAGATGACATTTCTTTTAAGTTATATTTGACGTAGGACTTATATGTTGCTTTACCGCCAACAGTAAAAAGAATTATGGTGGAGTCAGCCGTCATTAAAACAGTTACTGCAGCTTCGTCGGAACATAAAAGGACAGTTAAGACCTTGGACACCTCTATCATTGTAAGTTTATTCGGGTAATGACTGATGACAGTATTAATTCTCTTGGTTTCTTCCGGACAGTATTTTATATTATTTTTGCATATGTTTTACAGACCACTTGCCCTTAAAGACATAGAGAGCAGTAGGGTCCTCTACGATAAGTTAAGGTAAGCAGAGCTACACTGGGGTGCCATAGTGTGAAGATTAGAAGCACATTTTGTTGTTTTGACTAGTAAGTAAGAGATGGTGTCTCTGTTTTTATTTCAGCTGTTGTGGTCCTGAAGAGAACCCCCCAAAAGAAGTGGGTTCGAAACGCGTCGACCTTGCGTTGTTGTACCAGACAAACATTTTGTAATAATTTAGCTTTTGTGCACTTTAAATATTTTGCCACTTTTGCAAATTTATTGTAAATTCTGTCCTATAGTGCACTAGAAAGTGTGGTGTATAATAATTTTTTCCGTTGTTTGGTGGTCCCTTCTGGTTGTAAAATTTCCCAAATAAGTCTGTCGAACCAGGAAGGGTTTGGTGTGTATGGCTGGAATGCAGTGTGGATTATAAATGGTTGTGAATGATGGTTATTGTATATGAGAAATAGATGATGAAGTGAGAGTATGGTGTCTGTAGATATATTTTGTATAGTATATTCATAACACTTTATCCTGAATTGTTAAAAAGCTTTCTCTAGCTAAAAAAGAAAAAAGAGAAAAGGATTTTAAAATAAATTGAAGAGTTCAACGAAGAATTTAGGTTGTCTTAGATTTATTTCTATGGGCTTTCTAAAATAATCTTTAATTGTTTATCAGTATTGGCATGGTTGTTTGGTGTTGTTCTAAGGGCTCAGCCTTACTGATTTGAGCCAAGACCCATTGTTGTTTTCTTGGGGCACATAGGCAGGCATGCATGCCGGCCAACACACAGGGTCCTGTGAAGGTGAATAGGCAGTCCTCCTTAGCAGGTCAGCACAGCAAAGCAATGTCCAAGTGGTGGTTTCTCTTGACAGCTTTATAGTCCTCTGTTGCAGCATGTAGAGCCATCAGCATCTGGCTACAAGTCCCACGCAGTGTCTCAAAACATGGGTTCAGAGCCTCTGTACTTATACTCAAAATTTCTTTGATGTGGAGGTAACTTCAAACAAACTTTAGAAGTGCACACCACCCCCATTCAATCCCCAGCCCTGGATCCAGACACACTACAGAGGGGTGGAGACAACATTGTGAGAGGACAGACACAGCAATTTTCTGGTGTCGGTGGCAACTCCTCCCACCGCTGTAGCTCAGTAAGACCCATCAGGATATGCAGGGCACACCTCAGCTCTCTTTGTGACTGTCTACAGTGAATGCACGAAACAGGCCCCGGTTGTCTAAACCAGACGTTGATTGGAGTCAAGATGCAAAGCACAAAAAGGCATAAGCACACAGAAATGCCCACTTTCTAAAAGTGGCATTTCCAAAATAGAAATGACAAATCCACTTTCACCAACAAGCAGGATTTATCACCACTATTCCAAACATACCAAACATGGCAACGCTACTCCTTCCAGATCAGAAATTACCACTGAAAGGGAATTTCCCATGCAAACCTATGAGTGGAGCAGCACTCACAGCAGTGAGAAACCAAATAGGCTGTTTGTCCATACCACAACAAAGGCACATGTTCTACCTTTTACCTACACAGCACCCTGCCCATAGGGCTACCTAGGGCCTATCCTAGGGGTGACTTATATGTAGAAAAAGGGGAGTTCCAGACTTGCCAAGTAATTTTAAATGCCAAGTCACTGTGGCAGTAACTGCGCACGCAGGCCCTGCAGTGCGCAGAGGCCTGAGACAGGTTTGAAAGCCTACTTTTGTGGGTGATGCAACCAGCAGTGCAGGCCCACTAGTAGCATTTAATTTACAGGCCCTGGGTATAGAGGATACCACTGTACAAGGGACTTATAGGTAAATTAAATATGCCAAACAGGTGTAGATCAATCATACCAAGTTAAAAGGAGAGAGCACATGCACTTTAGCACTGAACAGCAGTGGTAACGTGCCTAGAGTCCTAAAGCCAACAAAAACAGTTCAGAAATAAATAGGAGAAAGAGAGGAGGAAGGCAAAAAGTTTTGGAACAACCCTGCCAAAAGGGCCAAATCCAGCAGCACCCATGTGTGCTCCTGCTACTATTGGAGGCAGAAGTGCTAACTGTACAACACAAGGGTCTGTATGTTGACTAAGCCTAGGGCTCCTGCTTTTATTTTTACAATTGTTTGAAGAAATAGCGTATTTACCAAGGAGAACACTGTTTCTGCTGCATTATTGTGTCTTCTACTTCAGTGATTCATTCTGTGGTGTATCTTATATTTGCCCCGGGAGCTGTAGCCAGCTCCATTCATTTAATTCCAGCCTTGCAGTAAGGTTTACCCATGGTGGGCAAATATAAACATGCTGTTAGAACTGGGATTTTTGGTTGGCTAGGGCAAGCACCTAAGCCAGGCAGAAACCACCACACTAGTCAGGGCAAGGGAGTTACACGCTGAAGATAACCCCTGCTCACCCCCTTGGTAGCTTTGCATGAGCAGTCAGGCTTATCCCAGAGGCAATGTGTAAAGCGTTTGCGCACGCACGAACAGCAGCGACACACTAGGCACACCACAAAATAAACTCCATGCAAGGTTATATCAAAAATAGCCTTTGTATTACTCATAAAGCACATTAGAACGCAATCACATATATAAACTGTGCCACCTGGCACTAGGTATGACTTTACAGGGGATTATATACATTACAGGGACAATCGGGCCACTGTCATACCCATTAGAATACACAGTTAGTGAAGCAATCAGTAACTACTGGCAAGGTACACTTAGCATCAACATATTAGGCAAAGGTATCAGCAACAGTGCACCACAGTAAACACTTGTAGTACACCTATCATGAGCATCTCCTAGGCCTGAACGTCACAACATTACCTAAGACAGCATATTATGCACAACATAATAATCACATTAGGCCCCCCTTAGGCCTATACCTCATCAGACATATTCTGCAGGTCCATATCTCATAGACCCATCATGCCCCCTTTAGACATAAGCAAATCACTGTAGTAAACACTTGTGGTATGCGCAGGTCGGAGAAAGAATCCCCCAGAACCTAACCACATCAGGGCACACCCCTTCGCTTTGTGAGGCAATAGTTTTCCACTCCCAGGAGCTTCCGTTCCCTCCCTTCAGGAGTTGTGGAAATGTTGTGGTACGTACCGATCCAGGGGCCCCGACTGGCCTCGCCCGGTGATACTACTGGCCCGAATCACCCCTAACACCAAGCAATTGTGTAGCTGCCCGCGGCCATGCGGCGCAGCTGGGCACTGTCGGAAATGCGGCGGTAATGTCGGTGCTACTTTAGCACCCAAGTGAGGTCTGCCACTGGCCCCTCGTGCCGGAAACAACAATGCTGCCCGTGACCATAGGCCCTCCGGTCCCCAAGGCACTCAACCTCTTGAACCGATGCCGTTTCACGGGGGACCCAAGAGGTTCTTGTGCCTGCACCACTTGTCTTCCGATCCCAGCAGGGATCCTTCTCTTCTCCACGCGTGCCTCCTCACCATGCAGCTGCATCTGTCTCCATCGCCGTCACGACAGTGGGCCACCCACAACCAGGCGCAGCTCCTGCCTGGCTTCCTCTCATGTGGGGAGGCCCCGTCCACAGTCAGGCTGGCTTTGGCTGACTTCCGGAGGTTCCGTGACCCGCTTCCCAGACGGGACTTCTTCAAAATGCAGGGCGGCTGGAAACCGGCAAGAATATCCCAGGAAGGCAATAGAGAGAGGGGGAGCACTTCTTGCCTCAGCTCCCCCCTCTCTTCCCGGGCACACACCAAGCACAAGCAGTGCTGCACACGCTAGCTCCTAGGCTTCACCTTTCTCTCGGGATCCCCGCCCACAACCAGGCGCCGTCATACCTGACTTTTGGGCGGCCCTTGCCACGAGCACAACTCCTTCTGGAGACCGAGTGCAGGGTAGGCTCCCGCCTCACCATTGAGATAGGCGGCGGTTCTGCCGGGGGGGGCAGAGGCACACAGCACAGCACTGCTCTACCCATCGTAGAGCGCTCACCCCTCGCTGGCTTCTTTCAAAGGAGCACTTCGTCCTGTCCACGAGAGTGCGGCACACCCCGGATTGCAGGGCAAGGGAAAGCACTCCTATCTGGACACTCGTGGGCAGCAGGGTAGCTAGCTGTGCTGCCCCAGGGCCACAACAAAAAGAATAGCGCTCACCATGCACTGTATGCAGATGGCTGGTGCAGGCAGGCCAGCACGGGGGCCCTCTGTCCTGCGTATTGGTCCCCCAGCAGTTCCTCCTGCAGCAGTCCAGTTCCTAGTAAGCACCAACAGCACACACCCTTTCATGGGGTCACAGCCCCAGTACTTATACCCATGTCAGTCTTTGTTCTGCCCTGGCACAGGGCTTGGGACCCAGTCCAAACTAGTTCTGGGGGCACTTAATAAGTGCACAATATGCAGTGAGCGCAAGGTAAATAGTTTTATTTATTTATTTTCTTACCTTACTTCTGCCCGTCGTATATCCAACTCCACTACCCCCCCACCAAGCCCCTCCCCCGCCTCGCCCCACCACCCCGCAGCAATCCCTCTGCGAGCCGCCACTGGGTGAGCGGAGGGGTTTTGGGGCCCCCCAGGGTCTGTGAGGGGCCCAGCGACCAGGCGACATTTTAGTGAACTGCGGCAAGGGGCCTCCTGGCCCTGTGGCAGGGCAAGGGCGTGACTCAAGTTCCACATGCATTGCACCTTTAGCTAATTCTGTTTTATTTTTATAATACAAAACATTGCATTCTGGGAGTTGTAGTTGCACCACAACCCCCAGAATGGGCTTAAAAGACCCTACAAGTCCGACCACGGGAAGTGGGCTAAAATGCCCGGACCGGCTGAGAGTGGCAAGTAAAAATGGCGCCGAGCTTCAGATAGCGCTAATGTGTCACATTAATGGTGGAAGGCGCTACACGCGTGATGATATCTTAACTCAGGGCTGCTTGGCAGCGCTGCGCGGCAGTGAGAGCTCTGAGCAAGGATCTGTGAGGGGAACCGAAGATCAGCGGCCGGATTACGTGGCTTGTCCGACACATAGCACATGAGATGTGAAACTCGAAGCGCCTCTCGCTAATGGGAAGCGTCTGCAGGGCCAGGGAGGCCGCAAGAAATGCATTCATCGGGTCCCCGGGAACCAAAACCCAGAGCAAAATAATAAACCCGTCCCATCGCTGTTTGCAGTTGGAGGAATTTCACTGGGCGAGGGGGGGACGGCGGGTGTCTAAACATTTCCAGATGGTGTCTGTAGGTTTCGGCTTTCCAAGCGGAGGGCGAGGTCTGGTGACCCGGGGTGGAAAGTGGGGACTTATTGAGCGGGAGGCGGTGGCACTGAGATTGGACGAGTGCAGGGTGGGGGGCGCGCTCTGCAGGGTTGGGAGAGTGTGTGGGGTGGGGGGAGTTATTGACTGTAGTGTTGAGCGACGGGGTAGGGGGAATGGGTTAAATGCAAGGTAGAATGATGTCAAGTGTGACCAGAAACGCCTAAATGGAGCTATTATAACGTCACAGAGTGCATTTTATGACGGTTTAATCTCGCATGTCCTCTCCAGACAATAATATCGAATTCAGACTTATTTTATACATTCTGAGAGAAACGGACCGTTTCGGCGGTGTACATCTTGTGAAGAATAGGCCACAATAGAGCGTTTAGGAATGTACGTTTTAAAGGGCTGCACATCTGTTTCTAAGTGCTGTCTCCCTAGTGAAGATGTCCAAAGTGGGTCTCGGAGGGCTGCATCATGGCAGATGTTCACGTTAGATAATTGTGCAAACAATGGCCATAAATTATATATTTTATATAGTGAATGGTTATCACAATAATGTGTCATGGACCCGTGGATCCCAACCTTCTATTATTGTGAGATCATAAGACTGTGGATTACTTAATTCCATTAATTCCGTAAGGGCCAGAGCTGCCGACTTCGGAGCTGGGGAGCCAGGTTCGAGTCTCGGCGTCGGGTCAACATCCTGTGATTCTGGGCAAATCACTTCATCTGCCCTTGCGTACAAAAAGCAAGCATTTGCAATGCAATAGGTCTCACATTCACGCGAATTTGAGCTATCGGCATTGTAAATGACAATGCCTTTTATTTATGTTGTGGGTTTTAAAACATAAATAAAAGGTATTTCCATTTACAATACTAATAGCTTAAACTCTCGCAAATGCGAGACCTATTGCATTGCAAATACTTGTTTACTCTGGTATGGGGCAGCAATATGTAGTTTTTGGGGTGCAATAGTTGCACCCAGTGGTGAAGTCTACTGGCCTGCCCGATGCCGTCACCCACACCGCAGACTTTGTACATTATTCAGATCACGGAACACGTGGTGACTTCAGTCTTCAACAAGTTTTAAATAACCTGCAAGAACAAAGTCAGGGAGAAGGAACCCTCTTGCTTTACATTTTGTACCTTGGACACTGATCAGACGGATGCCACTAGCGCTGGGTGCTTTTAAGATTCTCAAACACGATGCCTTTCAAATGTCTCTAAGCACTGATTCTGTAACCTCAAAAAAGCTCGATTAATCAGCTGCCCAGTGGGATTTCTCAGCAAAATTATTTACCAGTCCTTGATCTCGTGCATTTAATTAAAGTATGTATTATGTCCTTCTTCGCAACATCTGTTGAGCCGTCCCCACGGGGTGCCTCTGTTCTATGAACTCACAGAAGGGCTTGGACGGCTCGTGCCTGAGAGTTCATGAGCTCCCATGACAGGAATCACTCTCTGCTTACAGACGTGACATCCGGGATGCAGCATTGCAATGGAATTTGGAGATCACTCGAGCGGAGTCGATGCAGAACAAGTAATAGAACACACACCACCTGAACATCAAATCAACACCAGAAACCACACGGCTACACCTCCACCGCAAACGTGCATAGGCTCTGGGTACCAGTGTGGCCTAAACATGGCGCCCAAATGCACCATCTGTAAATACCGACATCACAGGGTGAAATGCACTCCATGCTTTGTTTGTTGTGCCTTACGGAATCGGTATTAAGCACTTACTGCATTGAAAGCTTATTGACATATGCAAAACATATCGAAAAAGGGATTCACAGCCACACGGAGCCCCTACAGTGCACCACAGATGAGGAGGAGCAATAAATACATATATGAAGCCAGCACATCTGGCAACACCTACACCTGTGTTCTTACCAATCTGCTTCAAACAAGCAAAACGCGTCAATTTTATTGGCTTTACACTAATTTCAAACCACCAGTCAGGATTTATTGCCATCCTCCTCCAACTTGAGGCGTCAAAGTTAATGCTGTATCATCACACTCAAGAGGTGAAGAAATGCCCCAACCACCAAAATTGGGACATTGCAGCATGTCAGCGATAAGAGGTCTAGGTCACAGGTCACAGGTCATGGTCGTCCACCCTACGTTTAGCACAAGACCTGAAAGGAGAAAGTGTTTGGAATTCTTGCCCCATCTGGGATCAAGGTCATCAGTCTCGGAATGGAGTGCATAGGCACCTGAGAGTTGGCAGGTGGGTGCAGAACAGTGAATGCGAACCACTCCAGAAATCAAATGTATCCACACAATGTGCTAAGTGTGGGTGATGCAGCATCAGTTATGATGTATGCATTTAGGGGTTGCAGATTCACAAATGGCCTGTGTAATAATGTCATGTGCTTTCAACTGGTATTTTTGTGTGTGGTCGATTGCAGATGTGGTTGTGCACGGAGAGAGATTGGCACAATGTGTATTACTGTGCAGGATTATGGTAGGTATTAGACCTACCTGTCTTAGGGTTATCTTCCCCCAAACTTTTTGCCCTTGATCTCCACTTTATGCAGAAATTAATTTGTATTGGCCAAAGGACTTTGAGCCCTTTACCACTGCTAACCAGTGCTAAAGTGCTTGTGCTCACTCCCCTAAACAGTCAAATTAGCTTACACTTTATTGGCACATTTAATTCACTTATAAAACCCTTGCAGAGTGGTATACCATATACCCAGTGCCATAAAATTAAATGCTACTAGTGGGCCTACAGCACTTATTGTGCCACCCACTTAAGTAGCCCCTTAAATATGTCCCAGGACTGCCATGGCAGTCTGAATGCAGTTTTAAACTGCCAATTCGCCTTGGCAATATAATTCTATAAAGCCCTAAACTCCCCTTTTATTGCATATAAGTCACCCCTAAGGTAGGCTCTAGGTAGCCCATAGACCAGGGTGGATTGTAATTAAAGGATTGGACATGTACGTTTACGTTTTACATGTCCTACTAGTGAAAAACTCCTAAATTAGTTCTTCACTACTATGAGACCTACCTGTCCCACAGGATAACTTTGGGTTGCCTTTTTACATTTAATAAGTGGTAATGTTTGATTGGAAAGAAGTAAGCATTTCATGTTTGGTGACTGTGAAATTGTAATTAAAATCCTCTTTAAGGGTAAAGTTGGATTTTAAATTACAGTTTTGAAAATGCCACTTTTAGAACATTGGCATTGCCCTGCCCTTACTATTTGGTGCCTAACCTAGGTAACATGACTGGGTGTAGTTGGCATTTGGACTTTGTTAATTCCTCCCAGACAGCCACACAATAGAGGGATTAGGTGTGCCTGAATGGACCATCAACTAGCAGGATGGGGCAGAGCTGGGCATAGCCCCACTTGCAAATGAATAGGCTGTGCTGTACCTTCACACAAAGGACTTATCACCACTGCATTGTCCTTACATAATTAAAACCATTAAATTTAAATAACTTTTAAAATTAACTCAATGACAAAATAAATCTAAAAACAATCTAAAAACAATTTCAAAACAAAAATTCACACAACAAAATGTGACTTGTAGGAGTCACATTGACTATTCCCACTTAAAACTAAGCAACAGCAGGGAAAGTGTTAAACTTTGGAGGGGCCATATTTACTATTCCAGCTCCAGTGTGAACAACAGTAGGGAAACTGGAGGACTTTGGAAGGCTCAGATTTACTATTTCCACTGCTAAATAAAAAACTAAATATACATAAAAATTAATATAAAATGTTCCTGTTCCAAATCTCCAACACCCACAAAACAAATTACAATAATACTTGAAAAAGTAAAAATACAAAGTCATTTAAAAATAATAATAAAAAAAGATAATTATTTAAAAAACACTTTCAATCAATAAAACTATTTACAAAATCAATAATATATTTAATTAATTAATGATAATAAATGTTTACCATTTTCTTTAAAATTATCTATTGAATTATTTAAAAATAAAATAAGTCACATAATTATTAATGAAATTAACAAATAAAAAATAAAAAGTAAAGCATTTATAAACATTTCAAAATAAATATTAAAACGGTTTCCCCACCATATTACCCTACAAACCCAACAACTGGCCAATAAATAAATATATATAAAAGATAAAAAATTATTTGAATATATTACTAAATCAAAAATGAAATAAGTTAAACAAAAATAGAGTTGAAAACACTTAGCATTGCAAGAATAACTTACAACACAAAAATTACAATAAAAAACAATACGCTTACCTTCATTATTCTGCCTCATGATATTTTTGACAACACAATATTTTTGACAGATTATTAGTTTTAATCAATATTTTTGAAACGATAGACAGATCACACACCTGGGTGTCCCACAGAAGCAACTTCATGATCCACCGCAGCTGCCATCTCTGCTGCCCCAACAAGTACAATCTCAACACCCAAATGTGCTACTAAGCATCAGCCAGCAGTGCTGCCAAGTTCGCACACACACACTGATACCAAGTCAGTAGCTATCATGGTTAACATGGCAGTGCCGAACACTGCAGTCAAGTCAGCACCCAACACTTTTGCTAAGACAGCACCCAGCACTGCTCTCAAGACTGCACAAGTACTGTAATCAAAACACCTGCCAGCTCTACTGCCGCAATAGCTCCTATCTCTGCAGCTAGTACATCTGCCACCTCTGCAACCACAACAGCTGCCATTTCCCCAGCCACAACAGCTGCTACCCTTGCCAGTACAACTTCAGCAAAATGGCCTTAAACTCACTGCAGCAGTAGTGGTGGTATTTAGTGGCCAGGTGTTATCCCAAATCCCAACAGAGGACAAAATCCCTGTTGAAATTGAAAGTGTGGGTGATGAAACTCTGAAGCCCATTAACCCATCGGAGCACGGTGATGCCTGTATCCCACCTAATCTCCCATCCCAAAAGAATACAGCTGGCTCATCACATGAACCTGTGCAGCCTCTTTACCACACAGAACAGGTGTTCAAGTATGTAATCCAGCAGATACACACTATGGAGTTTGGGAAGGCATGATTCCAGGCCACATGTGGACAGACCACACAAGTCTGTCTGTCTTTCCTATGATCAAGGACATCCTGAGGGAGGAGTTGGATTTTTTCAAACAGGGGCACAGTTGATACACCATGAATGGGAGCAACAGAAGCACTAAGACCAAGTCAAACACCCATGCAGTTAAGTCACTTACCATTTCTATATTGACCAAGAGCCACTAGAACCTAGAAGGTTAAATGGTAATTTGGTCAGACCAGGGCAAGCTGTTAGAGCAACAGGAGATGACCCTCTCCCAAATGCATACTACTGTGCTAAGGAAAGCACCCAGTGGCGGCTCCTCCACTAAGGTGGAGGAGTATCGCCCCACTGTTTTTCAGTAGTGCAAAGACGGAAAAATAAAATGATAACAACACAATGTTTTTATCATTTTATTTTTCCATGCTGAAGCAGGTTTTGGGGCGGGCATTGCTTGGCTGTCGTCAAAACCAGCAAAGGGGGGGTGAGGGGGAATATGTGCACTTAAGTGCGCATGATGGTTTGGCCGGCCGTCAGTCATGCGCACTTAGCATGTTCCCCACCAGTCTGTAATGCATAGCCTGGTGGGGAACATGCAAAGGCTCCCACTGCCTTTCTGAGCGCAAACCACAGTGCTCAGACCATTCACAAAGCTGCTAAAGGCAGTGTTGTGATTGGCTTTGGGGAGCTGGTGAGCTTCCAGACTCCGGACCGGAAGAGAAGCGGACAAGAGACGACGATGGAGGAGAGTCAGCGGCCTTACAAAGGTAAATGATATTTTTTTTTGTTGCCATCAATGCATTCCCCTTTCTTCTCCTGCTCAAGTATTGGTGCACATCGCCTAACTTGTTGTGCTGCCTGCAACATATTAAGTCTCCACCTGTGCAGTGCAGCCCTCAGAAATATCACATCAACAATCTAGAAACATGGACAATGATATTCCAAGTTCAGAAGTATGTCATGGTGTACTCTTGCTCCTGCACAGTTCCTTGTTCTTACCGAGGTGTCAAGAGCCACGAGTCACCTACAGGATTATGCACAGATGTAAGTGGGAGCATCAAAGGTGGCAGTAAGCATCAGTCTGACTCAGTTGAATCCGATAACATTTGTGAAGTGATTCTGACCTTCAGGATAGCTGGGTATTTCGTTGTGACAGACAAGGTACAAAGGTACACATCACACCTTTGTGGCCAGGTGAGCGCATCCCTACATGTCCTCGTGGACATTATTGCTAGCTGTGCTGTTCACTAAATGTTCCTTATAGTCAGGTGTCTCCATCTCAAGTGATCATTGAAAGAAGGCAAGAATATAATACCAGAATCCACCGGGTAACCACAACACAGTGTCCCGAATGGATACAGTGTGCATGAGGACATAATGTGCGTTGGCCACTGTGCTTCTGCTCACTTACCATGTGCATAACATGACAGCAGGTGATTTATATGGCTCTATGGATTTTCAAAAAATGAGGGTCGAACAACAATGCCCCTTGTTATTTTGTTCTGGCCAGTCCTTAGCCCTTAGACAAAACATACGGGTGCAGCTGTTGTTTGGACAGCGTACTTGGGTTTTTAGTGGGGTGCACAAATAGGTAGCACACACTTGGAGAGGGATCTTTCCGGGGAGAAGAGCACCCATGATGTAGACCTACGATCTATAGGCTAAGGTATGGGGTCTGCTGACAAAGCCCAGAGATC
The DNA here is from genome assembly GCA_963921515.1 of Calotriton arnoldi. Classification (NCBI taxonomy): domain Eukaryota; kingdom Metazoa; phylum Chordata; class Amphibia; order Caudata; family Salamandridae; genus Calotriton; species Calotriton arnoldi. Next base: position 65,038 of record CAWUFW010003530.1, on the reverse strand, counting down.
TTCTATTATAGAATAATACTTCTTCTTAGCAAGGAGAGGGAGGTTAGGCACTATAGTCCTTTCTCCATTGTCTTTTTATGATGACATCTCCCTTCATGATTTATGGACTGACTGCTATGCTAATAATATTTGTACTATGCATTTTCCTGCTTGTTGTGGCATGTATACTGCATGTTAGGACACGTTAGTTAAAATAAATTTTTTAAACTGTTTCGTGTCTCCGTCAGATCTTATTGTGGACGAGTACAAGAGCGTGAGCGAAAAGGTGTGTCTTGTTATCGCGATTCCTGAGAGAACTGGGAGTGTTGTGTTCTGGGGTGTCTAATCATTTGTTTCTCTGGGAGTGAGTAGGAGAGCAAGTGTGACACTATAGCTAGTCGGTTCTGGGTTCGTGGGTACTAAGGTGGTGGGAAGACTCAGTCCCTATACACCAAGGTCCCATTTCCTGCGTATAGTTCTGTATTTGTGCAGAATCCCTGCAACATAGCTCCACCAACGATTGGTCTTGTACTTATACACAAGACCCCTAAGTAGTGCTTGTGCTTGTCCACAATTCCCTCACACCGGTTTCCGCAGACGTCCGAGGTGGGGGGGCTTAGCCTCCTATATTTGAGTTTTATAGGTTTTTCAAGCTTGAAATTTAAAAGGTTCTTCTTTCTTTATTGACCCGCTTTTGCGCTACTGCCCTATTGATTTGTTATTCTGCTTTTATTATGGCAGTTGCTATTGCGGTGCCTACCGCGCTGCGGTTACAGCCCATTTGACACAACATGGAGTCCCTAATGCGGGGGCTGATATTATCTTTGTTGTCGAGGCGGATGCAGCTCACCAATTCGAGGTTTTCTATACTTGGATTACATTTCCAGCTGTGGATGGAAATTATAATTTGTTTCATGAATATACTGCAGCCGAGGATCTGCGGAATTATCGGCCTATAGATTACTTGAAGTTCCATTGACAGCCTGGGAGCATACCATATGGTTTAATGGCGCCCTTCCTCACCCTGTTTCTGTGCTCCGTTTAGGCCCCTTATCAGTTGATGGGGCCACGTGGCCCGTTTTGGCTGGTTTTACACCACATTCAAATTATCTTAATGTTCCTGTCTCAGAGCTACGTCAATAACATACAACGTTGATTCATATACATAGACCTGTCATTCAGTTCATGTCTTGTAACATTCAACTGGCTCCGGCTGGAGCCGTTGCTCAACCACCGGGACACGGTGGTGGTCTTGTCATAAGTCCCATCATGATTAAGTCAGTGATGGGCAAACGTCCTCAGAATAGGGATGATTTCCCTTACTGGCTTGCAGAAACATTTGAGCAGCTCGAAGCTGTTTTTCCCCATACTACACCTGTTGAGAAACACGGGATTCTTACAATGAGTTTACCGAGTGGTATTGTTCCCGCTTTAGCTGATTGCACAACCTGGGGGACGGTGTTTGCTGCAGTGTATACACTGTGCTTTGGCACCCCCTCCATGAGTGTTCTGCCGGTCGTTCTAAAGAAGGTTCAAGATGAACATGGGGCTGGTCAAGCCTTGCAATGGGGATGAGAATAGTGGGCATGTTCCCTATTGTCTCCAATATGATTCTGGCCAATGTCAAAGGTGAAGCAGTTAGCTTGCAAGTAAGTCAACACCTTGCGGCGGTGGTGGACGTTGAACGGCAGCGGCAGTTACCGATCATTATTGCGGATGTGTATACATCGTTAGGTCGCAATAGTTTGGGAGTAAGACCCTACACTCGGGTATAAAATAAACCACCTCCAGACAAGGAGGGTCGTCCAGTCTTTCCTAAAAAGGCATGGAATAAAAATCAGCGGCAGCAGCAGCAGAAGCCTAGTTCTCATGCTGGGTCGCCAACACAGGACGCTTCTGACCGTAGATATGATTTGCAAAACCGCTCTAAAATTAAAACACCCGAGAGGTTTCAGGTCCCTGATCTTCGTTCTCCTCGTTCCTTTCAGGAATCATCAGATCAACAGTTCGGTGGGGGAGAGCGTCAGGATCGCAGACAAGGCGAGTCCACGCAGACATGATGTGACCCGCAGCGCCAGTTTGATGTAAAAGTCAAACAGGAAGGACCACCTCAGAACTGTGCCCCTTTTCAAAAGAAAAAAGTTGCTGCACTGGCTGCAAAGTATGCCTCAGACGGTGAGAACCCTGCTCCCCAATTGGAGATGGGCGGTAACACTCCTCGACAGCGCAGCGGAAGTTACCATTGTACGGGAGGCACTCCACCAGTGTCTGGAGGCGAAAGCAACTGACACGTTCATTACAATGGAAACAGCTGACACACGAGTTGCACCCCCTGATCGGCTTTATGAAATAGGCCTCCAAATTGAAGGTGATATTAAAAGCACAATTAAGGCGGTCTTTTGGGACAACCTTACTACTTCCTATGATATTTTGTTGGTGGAGGTTGATTGGCCTCCCCCTTTTGTTCTAACTTCTTCTAGAAGGGAGGATATTATTCTCCCGAGTTTCTCGAGTTATGTCTTGGAGGAGGCTAAACAAGCATATGCAGCGGAGTGGGCACTGGCGCTTGCCCTGGCTGTGTATCGTAATCAGGTGGGTTGGGATTTGGAGTCCCTAGCACATGAGATTCCTTTATGATCAATGCCACAACCCCAACCACAATATCCAATGAAATGTGAAGCAAAAGCTTCAGTCAGTGAAATCTTGACCCAATTGGAATATCAGGGTGTAATTGAACCCTGTGTTTTATCCATGAATAATCCTCTTTTTCCGATATCGAAACCGGACAGTTCATATCGTATAGCTTTGGATTACCGTCATTTGAACAGTCATGTTCATACCTTCGCGGTGCAGAACAGCCACAGCTCTGCGTTAGTCGACTCCATTGTTCGTAAAAAATATAAAACGACTCTTGACATCTCAAATGGATTTTACAATCACAATTTGGCTTCTGAAAGCTGTGACTGGACCGCATTCAGCACCCTTGGCAATCACAAAAGATATACTCATTTGCCTATGGGGTATAAGAATAGTCCCGGCGCTTTTGCGGCCCACATAGTGTCTCTTCTGCATGACATTGACCCTGATGCTTTCTCTTACGTTGATGACATTTATTTGATGGATGATGAATTGATACTGTATCTTGTACGTGTAGATCGCATTGTAATGTCTTTTGCTGACTTGGGGTACAAATTCAACTTTGCCATGTCGCATATAGCCTGTTTGGCAGTTCTTTTCCTGGGTTACAAACTCACCAATGAAGGCAGGGGTTGACCCCCCACTTTCTGGAGAAATGTGCTCAGTTGCAACCTCCTTCTACTCCTAAAAAGTTACAATCTCTGCTGGGTCTTCTGAATTTCGGGAGGACATAGATTCCTGACTATGCCCAGCATATCAAACCACTTTACTCTTTGATACAACCTTCTTTCTCTGTTTTCTGTTGGCTTCCGGAACATACCGCGATTCTTCGGTCCTTGCAGTCTGATCTGCTTGAGACCAACTTCTTGTTAACACAAGACAATTCTACAAATTTGGTCATAAGGATTGTACCAGGCCCACACGGTCCCCATTGCTTATAAATCACATTTGTAAACTTCGGCTGAAATGCATTTCTCTCCTACAGAAAACATTTTGACGCTGTCCAGATGGCGATTCTGAAATAAAGCTCTCTGGCTCCGGGTAAATGCATTTTCATGGTGTCGCTGGTACCTGCTTTAAAAGCAGTTACAAAGGCAAGTGTTCCAAATTCTAAAGCCTTGCATCCGCGTTGGATACAGTGGGCTAGTTCTTTGATGTCGGCTGATGTAAATTTTATCTTTGACCCGTCTTTGCAAACACAGGAGTTTCTACAATATGAACAAGTTCAACCGCCTCCTCTGTCGTTGCTTCCTCTTGATCAGTACAAATGCATTGTTTACACTGATGGATCTGCGGAGCCAGCCGTTGGTTCTAAACACGCTTATTCGGCGGCATGCACAATAGTGGCAGGGAAAATAGTAGATGGGGATTTTAAATCCTCTTTGGTGCACACACAGTCCCATGGTGACTGCACGGCTCAATTGGCGGAGCTACTTGCCTTGGTTTTGGCTCTTGAATTTGCTGATCCAGAGGTTTCCCTTTCTGTGCCCCCTTGCTGCCCCTGATTGTGCTCGTTTTTTCCTTTCTGTGCCCCCCTTGCTGCCCCTCATTGTGCTCGTTTTTTCCTTTCTGTGCCCCCTTGCTGCCCCTCATTGTGCTCGTTTTTTTCCCTTTCTGTGCCCCCTTGCTGCCCCTGATTGTGCTCGGTTTTTCCTTTCTGTGCCCCCCTTGCTGCCCCTCATTGTGCTAGTTTTTTCCTTTCTGTGCCCCCTTGCTGCCCCTGATTGTGCTCGTTTTTTTTTTCCCTTTCTGTGCCCCCTTGCTGCCCCTGATTGTGCTCGTTTTTTCCTTTCTGTGCCCCCCTTGCTGCCCCTCATTGTGCTCGCTTTTTCCTTTCTGTGCCCCCTTGCTGCCCCTCATTGTGCTCGTTTTTTCCCTTTCAGTGCCCCCTTGCTGCCCCTGATTGTGCTCTGCTTTTCCTTTCTGTGCCCCCCTTGCTGCCCCTCATTGTGCTTGTTTTTCCTTTCTGTGCCCCCTTGCTGCCCCTCATTGTGCTAGTTTTTTTTCCTTTCTGTGCCCCCTTGATGCCCTGATTGTGCTCGCTTTCCCTTCTGTGCCTGTTTCCCGCCGCTGCGCCTGCGGCCCCGCCCCCTCGCTGCCCCATTCCCTGCTCCTCCCTCCCACCTCCCCATTTATGGCGGCCGCTGTGCGGCCGCGCGCTGGCGCGCGCCGAAGGCGTGCCTAAGGCAAGCCCGTCTGCGCCCGTCCGCGCCGTGACCGCGCCCAGCGCCAGACCCCTGGTCCGGGCATCCCCCGCGCCCGCCACATCAACAGACGCCGATACGACGCCAGCACCCTCCACGCACTCAACCCCGGAAAAGATCACGCCTGCTACCAGGCCACCCCGAAGCACACCCAAGGGCCCTTCACCTGCCGGAACTGCAGCTTCGCCAGCACCCGCCCCGCCAAACCACCGCCCAGGAAAGAACCCAACTACCTCAGATGCATCCTCCTCAACACCCGCTCCGCCCGCAAACACGCCATCGAACTCTGGGACCTTCTCGACTCAACCTCCCCAGACGCCGCATTCCTGACGGAGACCTGGCTGAATCCCGCTTCAGCCCCCGACATCGCCATTGCCATCCCGGACGGATACAAGATCACCCGCAGGGACCGCACCAACGGAGTCGGAGGAGGCATCGCCATCGTCCACAGGAACACCCTCAGAGTCTCAACCAACACCGACAACACCCTCAGCACCGCCGAACACATGCACTTCCAGATCCACACCGATCCCAACACCACCCTCAGAGGAACCCTCATCTACAGACCCCCGGACCCCGACCACAGTTCAGCGGATTCCATCGCTGACTTCGTCAGCACACACGCCATCGCCTCCACGGACTACATCCTCCTCGGGGACCTGAACTTCCACCTCGAGAACAACAAGGACACCAACTCCACCACCCTGATCGACAACCTCGCCACCCTCGGACTCAGACAGCTCGTGACTACACCCACCCACGCCGCCGGCCACACGCTCGACTCCATCTTTTCCGCAAGCCCACACGTCTCCTTCAACCACACCTCCGAACCCCACTGGACTGACCACCACTGCATCCACTTCACCTACAGGAAGCCCACCACGCACCACCGCACCGAACAAATGCCTCGCTGCTGCTGGAGCAGAGTCACGGAAGACCAGCTGACCACAACCTCGCCCTGAGCCCACCCGCCGAACCCTCCGACCCCGACACCGCTGCCCGCAACCTCAGACAGTGGATCGACGACTGCGCCAACACCCTCGCCCCGCTCAAGAATCCACCCAACAGCCACACCAGCAAGAAAGCCACCTGGTTCACCGAAGACCTCCAGGCCTCCAAACGAACATGCCGAAAACTGGAGAAGATCTGGCTCCACGAACGGACAGCGGACAGCTACGCCGCCCACAAGAGCGCCACCCGCAGTCACCATCACCTCATCAGATCCGCCAAAAGGGCCTCACTCAAAGACCGCCTAGACAACAACGCACACAACAGCAAAGAGCTCTTCAACATCGTGAAGGAACTCTCCAACCCCAGCTCCAACACCAACGACATCCAGCCGTCGCGAGACCTGTGCGACTCACTGGCCACCTTCTTCCACCGCAAAATCGCCGACATCCACGACAGCTTCAACACCACGACCGCCCCGGCAACCACCGAGACCACTGCCCCCACAACCACCAACCGCCTGCTCTCCTGGACCAACATCAACGACGAGGACACCAGCGAGATCATGAACACCATCCACTCCGGTTCACCGCTAGACCCGTGCCCTCACCACATCTTCAACAAAGCCAGTACAGCCATCGCGCCCCATCTCCGGAAAATAATCAACATCTCCTTCGAGACAGCAACCTTCCCGGAAAGCTGGAAGCACGCCGAGATCACCGCCTTACTCAAGAAACCCAAGGCAGACCCCAAGGACCTCAAGAACTTCCGACCCATCTCTCTGCTCCCGTTCCCCGCGAAGGTCACCGAGAAAATCGTCAACAAACAACTGACCCGCTACCTCGAGGAGAACAACATCCTGGACCCTTCCCAGTCCGGCTTCCGCAGCAACCACAGCACCGAAACCGCCCTCATCGCCGCCACCGATGACATCAGGACCCTGCTAGACAACGGAGAAACAGCAGCCCTCATCCTCCTGGACCTATCAGCCGCCTTCGACACGGTCTGCCACCACACACTACGAACACGCCTTCACGACGCCGGGATCCAAGAGAAGGCCCTGGACTGGACCACATCCTTCCTTTCCGGCAGAACACAAAGCGTCCGCCTCGCCCCCTTCCGATCCAAGGCCACCAAGATCATCTGCGGCGTACCCCAAGGCTCCTCCCTCAGCCCAACGCTGTTCAACATCTACATGGCTCCCTCGCCCACGTCGCCCGACAGCACAACCTCAACATCATCTCCTACGCCGACGACACCCAGCTGATCCTCTCCCTCACCAAAGACCCTCACACCGCCAAAGCCCACCTCCACGAAGGAATGAAGGCCGTCGCCGAATGGATGAGGACCAGCCGCCTGAAGCTGAACTCGGACAAGACGGAGGTCCTCATCCTTGGTTCCAACCCTTCAGCCTGGGACGACTCCTGGTGGCCAACATCACTGGGAACAGCCCCGCCACCCACCGACCACGTACGCAACCTAGGGGTCATCCTCGACCCCACCCTCTCCATGACTAAGCAGGTCAACGCCGTTTCCTCATCCTGCTTCAACATCCTCCGAATGCTCCGCAGGATCTTCAAGTGGATCCCCACCGAAACAAGAAAACATTCACCCAGGCCCTCGTCACCAGCAGGCTGGACTACGGAAACGCCCTCTACGCAGGAACGACGGCTAAGCTCCTGAGACGGCTGCAACGCATCCAGAACGCCTCTGCACGTCTTATCCTCGACATCCCCCGACGCAGCCACATCACACCCCACCTGAGAGACCTGCACTGGCTCCCTGTCAACAAGAGGATAACCTTCAAGCTCCTCACCCACGCACACAAAGCACTCCACAACTCCGGACCAGCCTACCTCAACAGACGACTCAGCTTCTACACCCCCACCCGCCAGCTCCGCTCGACCAGCCTCGCCCTCGCCACAGTCCCCCGCATCCGGAAAACGACCGCCGGCGGCAGATCCTTCTCCCACCTCGCCGCCAAGACCTGGAACACCCTCCCCACCAACCTCCGACAGACCCAAGACCTACTGGCCTTCAGAAGACTCCTCAAGACCTGGCTCTTCGATCAGTAGCAGCACCACCCCCCTCTTCCCCCAGCGCCTTGAGACCCTCGTGGGTATGTAGTGCGCTTTATAAGTGACTTGATTGATTGATTGATTGATTCCTACACTTATAGTGTGCAATTCATTTTACGGTGTACAAACCTTCAATGACAACTTATTCTTTTGGAAACAAAATTATTTATGTGATTCTAAAGGTAGCGCAATTAAGCATAAAACACTTTGGGTTCGGGTGGCCGCTCTTAAGGATCGTTTGCCACTCACACATGTCATCCATACTTTGGGCCATAAACGTGCGGGAGCACACGCTGTTGGTAATTCACTGGCTGATGAGGCAGCCAAATCTGCAGTTGCCACTTGTTCTGTAGCAGCAGTCCATGACTAAAATTGATGATGATATTTTAGCAGCTATTGCTGCTACGAAGGAGGGAACAGAGTTTCCCCAAGGTTTTCCTTCACGTTATACATACCACTTATCACCAGATCAAATTCCTCTTGCTACTATTCTATCCGTTGGGGATCGGCTGATTCCCAACGAGGAACGCAGACTTTCTTTGATCATCGCCACACATGAAGGCGTTGTTTCTGCACATGCTGGTGTGAATGCAACTGTTTCTCTGCTACAGCAGCGTTTTTGGTGGCGTGTTTTATATCAACAGACACGTATATATGTTCTTTCTTGTGACATTTGTCAACAAATTAAGCCTTCTACTGTTGCACACACACCTCATACTCAGCTTTACATCTCTAATCAGCCGTTTGGCTGTATTTATCTTGATCACTGCGGTCCAATGACTTCTGATACTGCTTTTAAACACATCTTAGTTGCAGTGGATTCATGCACTGGATTCCTTTGGGTTTGGCCTCAACGTAGTGCTGACGCTCGAACTGTCATTAAAGATTTGCGTGTCTTTGTCGGGACGTTTGCTTGTGGCACCTTCCATTCTGACCAAGGTCCTGCATTTGCCTCTAAGGCTTACCAGGAGGCGATGAAGTCTCTGGGGGTGCAGGTGCAATATTCCTCTCCATACCGGCCCGAGGGCAATTCAGTTGTGGAGCAGATGAACCATGACTTAAAGCTATCTTTGACAGCTAGAGTCTTAGGTACTGGCAGGGGGTTGCTGACTCATTTATATGGAGTCCAACGTGCACTAAATAATCTCCCTAGAAGATCTCTGGGTGGGCGGACCCCATACGAAATGCTCTTTGGCATTAAAATGTTTGTGCCAGACCTTGATGGTCTAGACGTTGTGGCGGCTGCCGCAACCTTTGACGTAGATAATCATTGTGCTATGTTGCGGGATCTACAAAATGCTCATGATTCACAAGCAAGAGCCCAGTTGCCTTCTTCTGCAGATCCAGCAGTGCTGATTCCTGTTTCTGGCTGGTTTCCTAAGGTTGGAGATCTGGTCCGTAAAAAGATGGAGAACATAAAAGAATTTGGTACATCCTACCGTGCACCAGTCACAGTCATTGGTTTGAAAGGCACCGGTACTGTGATCCTGCCTCCTTTACCAGGTCATAAGGAGAATCGTTATATTTCAATAGAACATGTCAAGTTACACCATATGGCCGATACTGAATAGTATGCCTCAAAGCATTCCACGTCGAGAACTTTCACTGAACCCGATGGCTTCTGTTTCTTCGGCTACTCCCCAGCAATTACAAGGGGAGATGGAAACTTCAATTGATTTATTACAAGGTTTTCCTTCTACATCAACAGCAGCGGATATTGAGTATGATTCTACTCCAATTGAAGTCATAATTGGCATTCCTGAGAGTACCATACCTGAAACATCTGATGCAGCACAACCACCGTTGTTTCAACTGGGGTCCAGTTGTTATTATATCGATAGTAATAGTTTCTCCTCTGGCACATCTTCCTCGTCATCTTCTGTGCGGGAGATCCCTACCCGTACCAGTGTCTTCATCTCCTGGTTCGAAAATACTTACTTGGTCCCACCCTGGATATATATCTGAATAGTGCTTACGATGATATTCCTCTTCATGTGGATTGGATTTGTGACTGTGTTTTTTCTACTCATTAATGGCCATTATTTACCTGAACGCTCTGCTGTGAACTTTGTTGATGGAGTTCTGGCACCTCACACATCTTCCCATTTAATGAAAAGAGACCAAGCCCTTGTCAATATCTCAGCATTCCCTGTTGTTGATGGTATCGTCTGGGATAAAGTTACTTTCGATAACCATAGCCCAACGGAAATTTTGAACACTCCATACGTCTTCCGCATTTCCTTGGGAGATGTGGTCTTGCCCGACATCCATTCTGATGACTGGTATGTTCATGCCGTTCATTCGTTATTCTCTGATTTAAAATATTATGCTGCGTTTGACACTGATGATTTGCATTTAAATTCGACAAATTACGCAGATTTATTTTGCTATCAGCATTATGGCCATCATTTCTTACATAAAACAAAAACACAGAGACCCTTTTTTAATTATACCCAATGGGAGCATTGCCCAACACAATTACTGGGAAGTTCGAAGACACAACAAAGGAAATTTGTATATTTTTCTGGTTACAATCTATCCGACCCACAGTCCTATTTTTATAAATTGAAGATGCCACCCCAATCTAAATTTATGTTAACCCAAACTAAACTAGTTTACTCTATGTCTTTCAGGAAGGATTTGTCCATGAAGGGTTATGAGCATTGGAAGAACACGATTGATTTAAAATCCATTTGGGGTACTAAAGATTGGCAAGTGCAGGGCACAGAAGCTTTGCATCATGCTTGTTTGATACCGTCTCAAATTTTATTTTTAAATGACACCATACAACAGACTATTTGTTTGGGTTTAGCAACAACCAAAAATCTTAATATACCCTCCATTCCATCATTAGCTGCCTATGATACATGGCAAAAACATACCAACTATACAATTGAAGACTTAGAGGTCTTATTTCAAAATGGCATACTTAACTCTTCTAATATTGATCTCTTAGGATGGTTAGTGTGGCCAACTACTTCAAATGCGTGTCAATTACGTTTTCTGAATACTACAAAGGGTTTTAGACAAAGTAGACCTGATCCACGTTTCCCACATTCGCATATCGTGACCACATATTCTGTGGGTAAATTATGTCAGCAATGGTTAGAACATTCCACACTGTCGTCTGTGAAACAACACCTTTCTCAATTATCAGGTGACATTGATTTAAATAATTTTCTTTTAGGTCCGAAGGCCCCTCGAACAAAATGTTTTATTTATTCCCCATATAATGAAATTTGGAAACTGTCTCAGATGGAAGCTGCATTCCGTCTCCATCAAATTGAACAGGCTAATTTGGAAAGAGTCCTTGAAGTTGTCGATAACAGCATTAATACACTGTCTTCCCGTATATATACTTTAGATAATATTGTTTCTTCTGTCATTGACATTGTTCAACATGAAGTGTCTGTTTTGTATCATGGTCAAAATCAGTTACATTCTGTGATGCAGTTTGCTTGGATGCTGCAAACACTCAAAAATGGGAAAGTACCATGGGATTATTTGAATGCTTCTGAACTGTTTTTAACGTTTAATTTGACTGATAAACAGAAATTAATGTCCATGAAAGATGCCACATACACATTGTTACATATTGAACAATTAGAACAGTTGCCGTTTTCGGAAGCCGAGGCTGATTCAGCTGTGTGGTTAATACATGGGGTTATTTCACTGCCTATCTCACTTTTTCAGTTCACATCTTGCATGAAACATTACCCGATTGGTAGATATCAGCCCCTCGGCAATAATTTTATTCACAAATTATGGTCTTTACCTTTCGCTTACAGATGTCAACATGCGGACAAGGAAGTTTTCCTAACAAGGGAGGATTGTAATTCCACTTTAGGACATTCCCTAGTCTGCAGACAGGTTAAGCTACATGGAGCCTGTAATGTTTCGGCCCCTAATCTAGCTTGTTTTTTTAAAGGTACCCGTGTCCCGGCTATTATTCCCGTATGAACTTTGCTTTCTAACTGTAGTTTTCTTATTTTGAATAACCACGAATGCTGCAGCTTGAGAGCTGGCATCCCGTATATAGTAACAGTTTCTCAAAGAGTTACATGTTGCAGCAATGTCCTATTTCCACCCCGCATGGGATTGTAGATAGTTCTCTTTGGCCTTCCATTCCAACTTTGAAAACAGATTTCAATTAACTAAGCAGACTCAAAGCGCTATTGTTTCAACAAGAAGTCGCTCTCACATCGGCTCGAGAGACCTGCAAATTGCAGGTGGCAAGAACCGCAAGCGAGATAAACTTGCTGCTAAATACAAATCTCCCACTCCATTTTGGAGAATTAATACACCAAATATTTAATGCGTCTGATACGGAGGGCCTTGCTCACTTTTTTAAACTTGTGGGATCCGGCCTTGTTTCTTCTTTTCAGACTATTTTTGGCGTAATACCGGCCTTTATTCATTCTACTTTTTCCAGCGCCTTCGGAGGGTTCCCCCTGGTGCTCCTGTTGGTCTGTGGCGTGCTGGTTCTCCTATTATTGCTTCGCAATGGATGCTTGATGTGTGGAGCTGCCAAACCCGGTCCAGTTGCAACTGTACCGTGATCGTATGTGACAGCTCTTTGGTTCTATGCCAGTGGAATATTTTGTCATCGATTACTGGCTGACCTTCCGCTATGCCTACTTCACCTGCGTGCAACCTGTGTTTCACTGCCTCCGGTGCCCTTTTCAATGGGCCATGGATGTCTGCTTGTCCAATACCAATGTATATGGTGAACACGCACAACCTATCTTCTTTCTTTTAGGTGAACAATTTCTCTTTTGTAGTGTGCTCCTGGGGTATCGCTCTCCGATCAGGAGCGTCAAGAATCAAGCATCAAAGTAGCGTACCCTGAATAGGGTCAGTCCCCCTAGGTACAACAGGAACCCCTGCAGGGGTTATTTAAATCATCACAACTCAATAAAGCTTCATCCAAGTTTGCAATTGTGAATATTTATTTGTTTCTCCAGATCATCATGGGGAATAGTAATGATATCGCATTTAACCAATGATGATAATTCCAAACGTAGGATTATAAATCAAAATCATAATTGTCCTTTGTTTAGTTCATGTCCCTCCCGATGCATTTCGGGCAATCAGCCCTTCGTCAGGGGACAGTTACGGAGACGGACGTGAAGTGCTTTTCTACATGGAATGATAAAGGACAATTATGATTTTGATTTATAATCCTACGTTTGGATTTATCATCATTGGTTAGATGCAATATCATTACTATTCCCCATGATGATCTGGAGAAACAAATAAATATTCACAATTGCAAACTTGGATGAAGCTTTATTGAGTTGTGATGATTTAAATAACCCCTGGAGGGGTTCCTGTTATGCTTGTCCAATACCACACATGCTGCCCTGGATTACGATCTGCTAATGGGTCCATTAAAGGCCCATGACCGGGTGTGTACCAGGGGTATGCGTTTGGTGTGCGACCCTCTACTCGGACCAATGGCAGACTTGAGTACCTGTGCTCTTGCGCAGCACCTCATAGACCGCAGTTTCATCGAGGTTAACGCAGGTTGCACTGAGATGCTCCTAACCGCTTCTGGATATGAGGAGCATGTGTGCTCGTTCGACCTACTAAACTGGATGGCATACATTTTTTGATGGAAGGAATGGACAATGTCCTGGAGTTCATGGCATTCTGTTTTACCAGTAGCATTTTTTGAAGTTGATGACTAACGATGAATGGTTGGCAATTTTTGAGCACCCAATTGGCAAAATTTTAGAACATTATACCCTGGCAGTACAAAAAATCTTTTGGGCTTCAAAATTACACGAATTGGCTTTCGACAAAGACGCTCTGCCTCTGCTTACCTCTGATTTTTGTTTCTTGCCTATGGCTAATGCCCTGGCCAAGGGGAGGGTGTCACGTGGCCCATAGGGACATTGTCCTTTTTCACTAACTTACCATGAGCACGTTGCACCTTGCCTGCTGCTTTGAACACGTTACGACACGTCTTTATTTTTTGCAATATTTTTAAAGACTGCTTTCACATGAGAATTCATCGCTGTGTTCACTCTCTGCATGTTCCTGGGATTTTGACTGAACATTATGTGCAAGGTCGAACAACAATGCCCCTTGTTATTTTGTTCTGGCCAGTCCTTAGCCCTTAGACAAAACATACAGATGCAGCTGTTGTTTGGACAGCGTACTTGGGTTTTTAGTGGGGTGAGCAAATAGGTAGCACAAACTTGGAGAGGGATCTTTCCGGGGAGAAGAGCACCCATGATGTAGACCTACGATCAATAGGCTAAGGTATGGGGTCTGCTGACGAAGTCCAGAGATCTTCTATTATAGAATAATACTTCTTCTTAGCAAGGGGAGGGAGGTTAGGCACTATAATCCTTTCTCCATTGTCTTTTTATGATGACATCTCTCTTCATGATTTATGGACTGACTGCTATGCTAACAATATTTGTACTATGCATTTTCCTGCTTGGTGTGGCACGCATACTGCATGTTAGGACACGTTAGTTAAAATAAATATTTTAAACTGTTTTGTGTCTCCGTCAGATCTTATTGTGGACGAGTACAAGAGCATGAGCGAAAAGGTGTGTATTGTTACCGCGATTCCTGAGAGAACTGGGAGTGTTGTATTCTGGAGTGTCTAATTATTTGTTTCGCAGGGAGTGAGTAGGAGAGCAATGTGACACTATAGCTAGTCGGTCCTGGGTTCGTGGGTACTAAGGTGGTGGGAAGACTCAGTCCCTATACACCAAGGTACCATTTCCTGCGCATAGTTCTGTATTTGTGCAGAATCCCTGCAACAACCTTGATCGTATGGTGCCACTGAAACATCATGTAGCGAAAAGGGCCAAGTACCAGGCCCCTTGGTTCTCCACTTCACTAAGGGAAGAGAAGAGCCGATGTAAGAAATAGGAACGAATTTGGAGAAAGACCTATTGCCCTGAGGCCAAGATGCGCTTAGAAATTTTCACAAATTATCTTGCAGAGCGCTTAAAGACTATTTTTCCTCTCAAACAGTGGCGGCTGCAAAGACTTCTTGTGAAGTTTCAAAAATGGTTCAGCCACTACTTTCTCCTGAGGCCATACAAATAAATTTTAGACCTTCCCGCGAGCTTTGTAATGATTTATCCTCCTTTTTTCACAAGAAAATTTAGAAATTGCATGCAGCTTCCCCAACAGGAACTGTATATGTGGTGCAAGCAAATTCCGAGCAACCTCATCAGCCTCTTTTTTCCAATTTTCTCACAATTCCAGAGTAAGTTTCCCTCGAGGAACTAGAGAAATGTATATCAGGTTCCCCTGTGGACCAATGCCCACCCTGGATCCTGACAATGATCTCCCATACCATTAACCTGATGCACAATAAAATCTGGAAAACCTCCTTGGAAGTAGTTCTTTTTCCCACTGATTGAAACAAATGTTCCTTTTGCCTCTTCCTAAGAAACCTAATGCAGACCCCCCTGTTCTGAACAATTCTAGACCCATCTCCCTTTTGCCGGTAGCTGCCAAAATCCTGGAAAAACCTGGTAAATCACCAGCTATCTTCTTTAGTGGAAAATAATGGCCTACTTCATGACTCACAGTCGGGCTTTCTGTCAGGTTTCAACACTGAATCTGCATTACTGGAAATTATGGAGTTCATTAAAGAGAACCTGGACTGTGGGAGCTCAGCGATGGTGGTTTTGCTGGACCTGTCAGCAGCGTTCAATACAGTCTCTCATGCCACCCTTTTGGACAGACTTAGTTTGGCTGGCATCCAAGGCAGGGCCCTCTCTTGGGTTAAATCTGTCTTGGAGGACAGATCTCAACGGGTGTGTCTCCACCTTTTTTCGTCTCTCCCCAAACCCCTTTTATATGGAGTTCCTCAGGGCTCAGCCTTGAACCCTGCCCTTTTTTAACTTATATCTAGTACCTCTCTAGGGTCTGATTGGACCTTGGGGTGTTAAGGTGGTATCATATGCGGATGACACCCAGCTTTTATTGTCCTTTCAGGAGCAAGCGGACGATGCCATCATCAAGCTTAAGAAGTTCCTCAAGGGAGTCGCTGGCTGGATGGATGCTAACTTCCTCAAACTAAATTCTGATAAAACAGAAGTCCTCTTCTTTGGACCCTGCAACTCACCCCCCCCCCCCTCCAGCTTATGGTGGCCTGAGGAACTAAGCTCCCCTCCTGCTCCTGCCTCCTCCACTAGAAATTTAGGAAAAGTATGTGATGCAGCCCTCTCCTTTTCTACTCAGATTAAGCATGTTTCATCAGTCTCTTTTGCTAAACACAAATCTGTAAGGAACCTGCTGCACCTGGTACCAGAGGCTTTGCGAAAAATGGTGGTTCACACCTTGGTAACATCCCGCTTAAACCATGCTAATAGTCTCTATTTGGGTCTTCCTGCCTTCCCAATTCAAAGACTTCAGATTGTTCAAAATACGGCAGCTAGACTTATCCAGAGAGTTCCTCTTTGGCAGTCCATTTCGCCTCATCTGAAGCAGCTTCACTGGCTGCCAGTAACAAAGCACACCAAATTTAAATCTTTCACTTTGGCATTTAGAGCTTTTGCAGGTGAAGGTCCCTCTTATTTGAGAAACTGACTGCGCCCCTATAAGCAATGCAGATTGCTCAGGTCTAATAACCTGGGTCTGATGCAGGTCCCAACATATTCATAGATGAGGCAGAGAGGCAGCTTTTTCATGTATCGGATGTCCTAACAGTGGAATGCTCTTTCAGTTGACCTTCGAAGGGCTGCTTCTATCTCCATCTTTAAAAAACAACTAACAACCTTTCTTTTTGATTCAGAGTAGTCCTCACTGCACTGTTGTCACTTATAGTCAGTCTGGCTATGAGAGCACCAGGATGCCTCTGTTGAAACAGCTGTGCGCTGAATAAATGTCCTTGATTGATTGGTTGATTGATTTAGATTCCTATATCCCAAAGTGCTCTGACACCACATTAGGATTGTTATTAGTGCTTTACAAAAACTCCACATAAACGAATCGGAAGATGAAGGCAGCAAAAATGATCTTCCCTTAGGAATTTATATTTTCAAGAAGGACAAAACTCCTATAGTCCTTCCCAAGGAAAATTTATAGAACGTAGACTGGCCCCCTCCATATGTTTGTTGTTCTCCCACCATTCTCTCTTTGAGGAAAGAGCTGAAATGTTTTTCTTCTACGTATCACTTTCTTATTCTCTTTTCCACTTGGTTTTGAGCAAAGAGTCCTCCTTAACAGGGTGTAGTAATTCAGTTATGGCCTCTGGGCCTCGTTCTTCCACATCACTCCAAGAGTGAACTACATTTATCTTGGTTTGTTGCTGTGCTACCTTCTTCTAGCGACCCACCTGGAATTCTTTTTGGCCGAGTCTAAGGACTATTTCTTTTTAGAGGAGTTCAGCACACTTTTGTTTCTAAGTTTTAAAGCTGCTTTAGATTTGCAGGCTATCCCTAGCTACACATCCTGAAAAAACACCCTTCTGGGGGAGTGTGTCCTACTGCCATTCCTTCCTCACCTTCTGCAAAGTCTCCAGAGTATCTCCTTGTTAGAGCCTCTTTGAAACCTAATCATCTGTTGAGGTAATACAAGCTCCCTTTAGGACTTTATATATACTAAAAACTTAAATAAAACACTGACATTCACCAGTTATAGCTTACTGAAGTAATTATAACATTCACCCTCGCCTTTGTCACTGGATCAACAAGCAAACTAATTACCTTGGTCAAAGAATCACCACAATACTAAATCCACCATGTATGATAAATGTATCATTAAAGCCAATGGAATCAACAACCATAATCTAATATAGTAATTATTAATAAATTAATTTGCAATGTTCATTTAGAATCATTGGCACTAAAATATTTTGAATAACTAACATCTAATCAAAACAACCATAAACATGTGATGTAGTCTTTCTTTAAGGCCAAATATGGGCATAGGACAAATGCAAGGGGTCTCAGCAATCCAGCTGAAGAGCATACAGCTCCAGCTCAGGGTGCTTTAAAAATGACAGAACCCTCTCCTGGGGTCATGTATTCAATGACCCTGGAGAGTTAGGGTTCAAATTTATTAAACGCCTCGGGGGGGTTACACTGCACCCCCTGCAGCCCTCCACTACACTTCTGTTATTCATTGGTGGTGCCCCTGCTCCCCCTTGGGGCACCACAAGAAGTAAAATATGCAAGATAAAGCCCAAGCAGGGTATTATTAGGTGTCTCTGCCAGAACAGTGAAAATTCAATGAGTGGGTCTGGCCGCTGAGCTTACTTTATTGTGTGACCACGCACCATGGTATTTGTTTGTTTTTTGGGGTGGTCAGGTCCCACCCTGGGCACCCATGGCCTTGTTTCTTTTTTTTCTTTTTCATTGTCAGTGCAGGAGCCCACTCCTGCACTGATGAGCCAATGGTGCTGTCTTGAACCGGTATTTGCATTGTTAGTCGCAGCCTTCCTGTTTTTTCATAGCAGCTCAGGAGCCCAGTTCCATGCTGTTGAGCCATCTTCCTGCCCACCACCCTTGCTGGCGTGGGAGCCGGAAGCTTCCCTCTGGGACCCCATATGAGGCCAAGGGTGTAAGGCTATTTCTACCCTGCTCCCTTATGTCTTTTTAAAACATTTTCAGGACAAATGACCAAATCCCCTTGTACTGACTGCCAAAACATTTCTGTTCATGTTACAGCCAGCCAGTTTGTGAGCGCACTCAAAAAAAACTACTTTACCCAATCAGAGGCTTGAATTTTTTCAATTTGGTCCAACTGTCAATATTTATTTACATTTTGAACCTTAATTTCTCCAAAACTACAAAACAGATTTACACCAAATTATAAAAAGCATGGTTTCTGGGTAAAGATCTAGCATTCTACCACTTTTGGTGTAATTCTATTCAGACATTTTGGCTGTTGCGCTGCCTAAAATTCCCCATGGAAATTGCATTGGAAAAAGCATTTTGGGACACCCCTTTTTCTTGTCCCCCATTTGACAGAGCACTCAACGACTTTCCAGGAAGAAGCTTAGGTGGATGAACTTTTTTTTGTGGGAAGTTTCGTGAAGATTCGACAAATGGTGACAAAGTTGCAGAGTTTAACTTGTAAATGAGCCTGTTCTATCCGTTTGCCAGAGTTTACCTACCTTGCTGCCAAGGTGTTCCCCCACGTGACGCATTACGTGCCCCACAGAGCTCTCGGATCCTAGCTCTCTTACAGACAAGATTCTCCCACACTCCACCTCCTACCCTCCTTCCT
Source organism: Calotriton arnoldi (assembly GCA_963921515.1). Lineage (NCBI taxonomy): Eukaryota > Metazoa > Chordata > Amphibia > Caudata > Salamandridae > Calotriton > Calotriton arnoldi. The sequence continues at coordinate 45,984 of CAWUFW010003530.1, read as the reverse complement.
CACAGGATACTGTGGGCAGATTTACAAGGCCCTTGCGCCACTTTTGCGTCACTTTTAACATGGGAAAAGTGACGCAAAAGTGGTGCAAGGGGCTTGTAAATCTGCCCCTCTATGCTTAATACAAGACTGCCCCATTCTCCCCATCCCACAGTTCCCTGCCCCCCTTGCCCTACACTGATTACTAGTTACATCCCACCTACTCCTTACACTCCCATTTTACACTAATCGCTAATGGCACACGGGCTAAGCTGCTATCTAAAGGTATGTAGTTCCTCTTATAGTGGTGCCTACGAGAAAAAGTAAGCCAAACCACCCTCGTTTGTAGTTACAAACTCAGTGGTGAAAGGTGTGGGAAGGAGTGGGAAAATTCCTTCTTTGGAACTAGGGTCCTCACACACCCAGTAAGCTAGATGTCATGCTTCATCATATGTACCTGCTCTTCGTCGGGACTGGCGCTGCAATACCCATCGGGCACCCTTAAGGGCTAGTTAGCGGAGATCTTTTGTTCCTTGCCGTATGATGAAGTGCTAGTGTGTGTGATGCAGTGCGAGTGTGGGCCGAAGCGTGTAGATATCGTGCAGGGTGATTTAAAGAAGTAGGATAGTCCAAATAAGACTTTTATTCTGGCTGGCTATCCACTTCGTTAAAATAAACAGAGTGGCAGCCTATCTAACTCAAAGGTTTAGTTTAGGCTATGTTCCACTCTACAGGTCCTGTAGAGTGGAACATAGCCTAAACTAAAGTCTTATTTGGACTATCCTACTTCTTTTAAATCACCCCTGCACGATATCTACACGCTTCGGCCCACACACTCGCACTACATCACACACACTCGCACTTCATCATACGGCAAGGAACAAAAGATCTCCGCTAAAGAGCCCCTTTAAGGGTGCCCGTTGGGTATTGCAGTGCCGACCCGACGAGGAGCAGGTCCATATGATGAAGCATGACATCTAGCTTGCTGGGTGTGTGAGGACCCTAGTTCCAAAAGAAGGAATTTTCCCACTCTCCTTCCCACACCTTTCACCACCGAGTTTGTAACTACAAACGAGGGTGGTTTGGCTTACTTTTTCTCCTAGGCACCACTATAAGAGGAACTACATACCTTTAGATAGCAGTATCTGACTGGGCATTTATGTTGGACCTCTATAAAAAGCCCCTTAGTCCCCCTTTTTGTTGATTGACACGGGCTAAGCTCTCTTCATCTACAGTCGATTTGATCTGTGTACGTCATTGAGGGCTGCGCCCAACCTCTCTCATCCCCAATTGATTGCACCCAATTAAGACATTCCTTTGCTTAGGCTTATATATTTTCACATCCCTTTTGTATTATTTGTCTCCTGTTGAAGACCACGACTCCTGCATCAGTCTCGAGCTGCAGTTCACTTCAATATATCACCTGTTACTAATGGGCCGAGCATTCGCAAAGGCTTGGGCAGTGGTGTGGCTAACCCTCAATCCCCCAAAATCTATCACCCGCAAATAAAACATGGGAACCACTTTGGCAACGTCAGAAACAAACAGAGCAAGAATTCTGTCTGTCAAACCAACGGCAGGCATTTAATTCATTTTGGCTAAAAATGCTACTTTTAATTCAAGGCATTTTTTGCTAATGAGAACAAATAAGATCATCAGTCGCCTTGACAGTGCTGACTCCTCTTTGGTTCTCAAATTCTCCCCGTGTATGTGGAGCGATGATATCTATAAGGCTCAGTTTGAAACTGTGAACCCTTTGCTATATGTTAGGAGATTATTAATTGCAGGTCATTTTCATAGCACATTTGTCAAATCATATTATATTGTTATTGGTATTTGCTTATCAAATGCTCAGAATCTGCCATTTGCATGTATTGATCAGCTGTAGTCAGGCGTTTTTCGTGTTTCCATCTCAGCTGGAGTCTGTGGGGAGGTTGGTCAGAATAGCGGGTATGATAGTTTTAATCAGTTATGAGAACTTTTGAGTGGGTGGGTCTCAGTAGGATGGGTGATATCAGTTGGCATCATATTGAAAAGTTAGTGTTAACGGGTGTTACCTGCTGGAACATTTTGCACAATGGTAAATCAAACTTTACCTCCTGGCCAACTGATCTCAAATGGGATTGGACAACATTAAACGTATAATTAGAATGATGCAAGCTAGCATCGTAGTTTGGTGTGATGGCATCAGAGGGCATCACTGTTTGTAAGTTGGTTTCACAGCTTTTATTAGCAACCAGCAAAAATGAAATTCAGGAATAGTCAATTAGTGTCTGAGTCCTTGGCTTGACCTTCCCCAAGTCACATGCTCTGGGGCAGACATTAACCTGTCATTACATCTGCACAGCGGCTGCCCATCCGAGGGAAACTGACGCATTGGTATTCACCCGCCATCCTCGCGAACATTATCCCTTCTGGCCAAGCATCCCTTTATTGCTTTCTGAGGTTTAGAAATGTTTTCTAATACCTCGGGGAAATACAAGCAAGCCTATATGTTTATTGTTATTCACCGAATAAAATAAAAAAGATAGATTTACTGCTGTTTGCTCGTCTTCTGGGGATTTGGTGTGTTTAGCTACAACATTTGTTGTAAATAAAGTCAATATTGGAAAAGAAATAGGGATAAACAGCAACATGAAATATTAAATGTCATGCACATGTTTTAACCTTTCTGATTGAAGTGTGTCTGTGCGGTAAAAAGGGAAAAAATGGCAAAAAGTAGAACTGTTTAAGGTCATTCTGTGGCCTTTCTGGATAATGTGAGGCAGAGCGCTGCCTCTGCTTTGTAGAATTGGAGGTTAAAATGCGTTCACAGATTAGCAATAGCAACAGATTATCAACTGTTTTGAAAATGTTCTGTTATGTTATTGATGCAGCTGTAATTTCACGGTAATTTCTCAATGCAAAACCTCATTTACCTCTATTTTACCGCTGTAAAGATGTTGGGCCCTTGACACCATGTATTACCTTCAGGAGACTTTATATAAACATGAAAAATCAAAATGCAATTAATATTTATGCCAATAAAGAGAGTTGTGAGTATTTTAAAGGGTTTTATTTTCTAGTCAAAAGTTAAGGTTCTCTGACTCTTTTTATTCATTAGTCAAATATCAATCAGGTTACAGAATTGAAAAATAGGAGAAATAGCATTAATACAGAACATATTACAGACTGCAAGGCATTCCATATTGGAAGAAAATATGGCGCAAAATTAGTCAGTCAGAAACTCTTAAAGAGTTTCTAAGAAAAGAGTGAGTCTTGCAAGGCTAATCAATAATTAATAATGGCAAAAATCTCCCATAAAGAGAAATAAATGCATAGGACAAATACATCTTTTCAAAAGCAGTTAGTCAAAGCATGAAATTTAAAGTTTAGCACCTAAAATCTAAACCTATTCTGATCCTCTCAGCTCTCTCTCTCTGCCTCGCTGTGCTGGTCTGTCTCTCTGTCTCAGGAGCTGCAAAATAGCCCCACAGACGCAGCCCCTCCTTCTCTCTCCTCCCTGTCTCTGTGTCCAGCACAGAAGCTGGGCCTGGCCCTCAGGAAAAATGAGCAAAAAAAGAGCCACCCCTCCCACTTGTAAGCCATATTTTAAGCAAAAGCCCACGTGCTTGGTCCTTGTAGCTGGTCCAATCAGAACTCCAAGACACATCTTCTCCCCATGGGCTGACTGGATACGTCATTAATCAGGCGTGTTCCTCATTACATGACTTCACATCCTTTTACATTTTAAAACAATTACATTTTCTGTAACAAAAAGTATTAATTGTGAGTTTTTCTCTTCACTCCAGGCTACAAAAAAAAAATGCAACATAGTGAAGGTCGAAGAGACGGAAACAGGAGGGCGTGATTTATTAACAAAGCCCTTTCATTGAAAGTTGGTAGGGAAGAGGAGCACATTCCATTATAATCTTCAAGGGCAAAACTACAGTAAACTGAGTCTACTAAAACAAACTGAAATCACGTGGTTGTCTACACCGCAAGAATGCGTGTTAATTCAGCACAAATATGCTAGTTCAAGACACTTTTTCTAAATTAATCTAAATTAAATATATATTTCTATAATGAGGTTAAATCTAAACTACACATTAAAACAACCATGATTAATTAAATGAGCATTGTTTTACATGATTTCATTTGCAGGCCTCTTTCATGTTTTCATTTGCATGCATCAAAATCTGCGTGCCATTTTAGAAATGCTGTCTGCAGCTTTTTGTCATATAATAATGCATACATTTTATAGGTGTAATCTGAGCTCCATCAATTCACCCTTTGATGATAACAAATCATGATACCTCAAATGATTTGTAAATCATCACACTTATTTATTTTCACAGGGGACATTTTTATTGCAAAAGCTGAGCATATAACAATTTTACTTCTAATTCTAAGGCAAACACAAGTCTTGTCTGTAATCAGATCATATATATCCAAGCTCAAAGTTTAGTGCAGAGTTCTGTAAGTAGCTTCTTGGAACTGTTAGTTTCTTCTAAAATAAGTAACTAAATAATAAAAAGAAAATTCAACAGGACAGTTCTCTTTTCTATTTTCTTTTCTTCTTTTCCTTTCATCATTCAAAGATTCTTTTCTCTTCAGCTCTTTGACAGTTCTCATTTATTGTTTCAGCCTTTCTTTTTCTCTTTGTCACCAGCTTGTCATCAGGGTGGCTCATACAGTTCATTCAAAGTGACATTCTGTACTTTTTCCATGCATTTTGACCACTCAGGTGCTGAGAAACTCTGACAGAGCACCATCAATTCTCTGCACTTTTCCAATCCAAGCCTTTCACTTTTATTTTCACTTTGATCAGATTCAGATGTTTCAGCTATGGGTGCAAATGATTTTTCAAAGGACCACTTCAAACTTTTTGGATACCCTTTCAGCCAGCTTTTTCCTACCTCCACTCGTAGGCCCACAGCACTAATATCTTCTTTAGAGGCTGCACCTGACTCTTTCACCCTTTTGACACCGCTTTCATCTGAGTCAGTTTCCACTTTTTGCTTTTGCAGTGCCACTTGCTTTAGTGCTGCTTCAGACTCTGTGTGTTCCCTTACAGCTTGACTGACCCTCTTCTGTGGACTTTTGACCACTGCCGGCATTTTTTCTTGAAGAGGAGCTGTTTTATCAAAGGGACACAGGACCATACGTGTGTGAGAGGCATACACCCAATTTGGAAGGCCACCACATTTCACAACAGTCTTTGCCAGGATCATTTGGAACAAGCCTTTCCATTTCACAATTTCTCTCAGATCAAAGTCGTTGCACCATCCATTATGCAGATCTTGTGTAGCAGCTGCAATCTGGTGAGAAACTGCACGCTCCACGTCAGTCAGACCTTCACAGGAATGGCTAGTGTTTTCATCAGTGTTTTTTCACAAGTGCATTTGCATGTCCATTTTCAAGCCACTTCAGTGATGCTGAAACACAGTCTTTTGCAAAGTGTAACTCTGTGCTGTCTTTGTGTTGCTTTATTAGGCTTGAAACTTCAGGCAGATAGTTCAAATTCAATCTTTGTCCATTCTGTTGTTCTGCACACATCATCTTTGAGACCTCATTATGATCTGATTTCAGAGAAACTGGCAATCTATACCTGGGCATCAGTTTTTGCAATAACACATTTACTACTAACAGGATACAATATTGTGCAACTGAATTAGCATTTCTCTTTCCCAGGACAACAGTGACTCCCAATTGAGAAATTATATTGCATGTTATGGTAAGGGCAATCAATTTCGAATTTTGGGCTGAGGTAATTACTGAAAGCCATGAAGCTTTGACACCATAATGTATAAGGATCACAACATGTGCTGCTCTTAATGTGTCATTGTTACCTTTCAAATATGGGCCATCTACAAAATGGACATTGTTGGGCTGAATCAGACGTTCATCCTTAAAGTCTGATATTGGTTTCAGGCAAAAATTCATGACATTTAAACATTTAGTTTCAGTTTGATCACAAACAATTTCATTTGCTGGCAGTAAGCTAAATACATTTGAATTTAGACATTTCTTGGTCACAGTATTTTCCCAAAACAACTCCACAAAGGAAGCAACCATTTCAATAATTGGAAATTCCATTATAAACTCACTCTTTTTATGACTGACATCTACCACAGCTACTAATTTAAGGCAGCTGGGCATTTCTGTGACGTTGGGGTCAACGGTCATTGGGAAATACGTCACAGACCTTTTAACACATTCATGTTTTTGAACAGGCACTGAGAGAGCGCAGCCCTCCCTCTCACTGCAAATTGGTGTATTTTCTTTTAAATAAACTTTCATTCCTAGTGCTGGGGCGCGACACTTTTTCTCTTTCAACTCTAGGAATGCTTTTGTGCAATTGTTGTCCAATGGAAGCGGATCAGACACCTCCTTGTGTGTCAGCCTCAGTAAAGGCTTAGCCACTAGGGAAAGGTTTAGTAACCACTCTCTACAGCAGCCAACCATTCCCAAAAATTTCTTGACTTCTTTCTGAATTTGAGGTGGATTTATCTGGTGAATTATTTCCACTCTCTCTGGTGACACCTTTCTAGCTCCCTTTCCAATTATGTGTCCCAGACATTCATTTTCTTTTTGACAGTACTCCTGACTATTCCCATGCAATGGCACTGTGACATGAACTTGACAAAAATCAATAACAGTAAGCCATTCTTCAGCACATGGAAAGTGAAAAAATATATTGGCTGGATTCGGTACCACAGGACAACATGGAAAAGTTATGCTAATAATCTCCTGCACTAATCTGTTCTTTTCATTTAGTTTCTGTGAACTCTGTGATCAGAAAGTTACATAAACTTTCAATTAATTCCATCAAAAATACTTTACTCACTTTATCTCCAATTATGGGTAAAATTTCTGCAACTGATGGTGTTCTTGAATACATGTCATCTGGTTCTAATTTGAATAAGACATGGTCTGCACATTTTATTAATCTGACATCCTTCTCTGTGAACTCTCTTATTTCTGTGTTTATTATTTCTTTCAAATCAGAAGGTAATTTTTCAACTGTCTTTTCTGAAAACAATGCTACAGCTGTCTCTTTTTTTTTTTTGTTTGAATCTGTTTTTATTGTATTTGTACATACGAACATAGGCATGAAAGGCAACAGACGATCGATATACATTTGTACTGATCTATCCCTCCGCCATACCTCAATATACAGCTCTCCGTTGTAGGCGTGGAGTATTTCATTACATGTTAATGATATCTGCAGGGCCTCTTAGCTAACAATAAGGCGGTCTAACATGTGCGGCCCAACGTGTACAGGCAGAGGTTAGTGGAGCAGTTCAGGTGTTTTGTCGATATGTCGTTGTTTAAGTTCCTTTCAGTTCATATAGCGCGGCTGGTTAAACAGATAGCAAAGTCGATACAACATAAGCATAATAAAAATAACAACAACAACAGCAGCATTGACCGACCCATGTGCAATGTTCCTCCTTAATGTTTCCCCCCTACCGGGATTACACAACCGTAGTTACCACACTGTCTGCGCCTCTCCTCATCAACCCTCACCTCAGACAATCTGTATATTCCAGTTTTGTAAGGAACAATACAGCAAGGTATTGCCATTGTGCTGGCCATCATTCACTCCTTCTCTACATGGATGGGCTCCCTGCAAGGCCTTCTTCCCCGCTTTGCAGACTACGATATAATCCCTCCCAGTCTGTTGCTATGGGCTCCTTTCGTAACCCCAGTGTTTCCTCTCGCCGGAGGGCGATTCCTTCTGCCTTAGCCCACGCCATTAGTGAGTACCGCCATGCCTGTATATGTGGGGGGTCCCTCGCTTTCCAGCGTTTGGTCAGGAGTCGTTTAGCTACCACTAGTCCCAAGTCCAGGAACCGAGAGGTGACCTTTGTGGTTGGGGTTCGCTTGAAGTGATGGAGTAGGCTTACCGACCATTCAAATGGCAAATCACGGCCCGTGCACTTTTGCAAGAGCTCACGGATTTCGCGCCAATATGTGAGTATGTTGGGACAGCTCCAGAGCATATGAATCAACCCGGCTCCAGGTTCGTCACATCTGGGGCACACTGCGTCCGTACGGTGAAAGTACCTATTTATTAGTTCGGGTGTGAGATACGCTCTGTGTAGAATAAATAATTGTATTTGTCGAAATCGCATGTTCCTGGGTATGCATACCGGGCTTCTAAGTATCTTTTCCCACTCCTTATCCGCTAATTGTCGCCCTAAGTCCAGCTCCCATTTTTGGCGGAGGGGATCCAATCTGACCGCCACATGTATTCGGAGTGACGACGCGAACCAGCGAACCAGGTGTCTACCTCTTCCCATAACATGGAGATACTGAATAGTGAGGTGTTGGGCCGGCTCCGTGTGCATATCTCCCCATCTGTCCGTAAGCGTTGCCAGCAACGAACGATACATTAAAAACTGCCCTGGCGGTAACCCCTCTTCAATCACCAAGGATTCATATGACATAAGCGCACTGTCCCTGTATAGATCACCCAGGGTTTGTACCTCCGCTGACCGCCAGCTCGCGAGGGACACCGTCGACAGTACCCCCTGGCCGCTAGGGGAGCCCTCCAATGGTATCGCGGGTGCATAAGGGATGACGGCTCTTGTGAGGTATAGACATCTATGGTAGCACCGGTACGCCACTGCCAGCAGTAGCGGCTCCGGTCGCGTGGCCCTAGCAGCTGGGTGGAAGAGGCTGGTTATGCGTGTTAACGAATACGGTGGTAGTGTGGTGGCGGTATCATCCCTGTTTCTGTCCGCTAGCCATCTGGCTATCCATTGTATCTGGGCTGCCAGATAATAATGCTCAAAGCAAGGTACCGCTAGCCCCCCTGGTCAGTTGGCAGGTACAGTTTTGTCAACGCCACCCTGTGTCTTGCAGCCCCCATATGAAATCCCGGAGCAGTTTAGTAAACGTAGTGAAGAAGGCGGCCGGAACGTAGAGAGGTAAATTCACAAAGTAGTACAGGAGTCGAGGGAGAATCACCATTTTCGTCAGCGCCACTCTACCTGTGACCGTCAATGGGAGCGCGCCCCAGAAGCCCATTTGCGACCGAATGGCCGTCACTGCCTTCCCCAGGTTGCCATCCATCAGATCCTTGGGCTGGCGGTAGATCTGAATCCCCAGGTATCGAAACGTACATTCCTGCCATTGTACCTGTGCACCGCTAAGCGTATACCCTGGGTCCTGAAGTCCCTCCCGAAACGCGTAGAGACAGGATTTACCCACGTTTACCCGGAGCCCCGAGAGGACAGCGAAATCCTGAAGGATGATTGCCAACTGTGGTGGTATATTATTTACGTCTCGCACGTAAACCAATAGGTCGTCCGCGTACAGGGACACATGGTGCACCGCGTCTCCCAGCGGAATGCCCCCTCCTGTCACATCTCGTAATCTGGCCGCCAGCGGCTCTATGGCCAGCGCAAATAATAAGGGTGACAAAGGGCATCCCTGTCTGGTGCCCCTGCCCACCGGTACGGCGTTCGAGATATACGGTCCCAGTCGCACGCGGACTGTGGGGGCTCTGTAGAGTAGGCCAACCATCTGAAGAAAGTCCGGGCCAAGCTCATATTTCGATAGCACGCTCGCTAGAAAGCTCCATTCCAGGCAGTCAAATGCCTTCTCTAAGTCTAACATGAGACACCCCGCCTTAGGCCAGGCGTGTACACTGTCTGTTGCCACCCTGAAATATCGTCGCAGGTTTAACGATGTGCTCCGCTTGGGGACAAATCCGTTCTGATCCGTGTGTATTAACCCCGGTACCACCAGTGCCAATCGGTCCGCCAGCATCTTGGCAAGGAGTTTGTAGTCCACGTTTAATAGCGCCAAGGGTCTGTAGGAACCAAGGGTAGTGGGATCCTTGCCTGGTTTCAATAAAGACACCAGGTAGGCTTCTCTCATCGAGGGGGCAGTGTATGTTCCTCCAGTGCTGTCATGTATAGCTTGTGGAGGGGCTGCACTAGGGACTCTCTGTAAGCCTTATAATATTCGGCCGGTAGCCCATCCGGGCCCGGCGTTTTCCCTGATGCCATAGCGCCGATTGCATCCCCAACTTCATCTAACGTAAGAGGGCCATTGAGTGCAGCCTGTTGGTTAGCTGACGCCGTGGGTAATTGGACCTGGTCTAGGAATCTTGCTAGGTCGCTGTCAGAACAGCATCCTCGGGAGCGGTACAGTTGTGCATAATGATCTGTCATTACCTTGTGTATCTCGCCTTGCGTGTGCACTAGCGTGTCGTCCGGCCTTCGTATTGCGCCAATCGGGGCCCGCTTATTTTCTTGCGTTATCAGCCAGGCCAGTAGGCGGCCCGCCCGGTCAGCAGTGGCGTGGGTGCGTGCTGTGTGAGCCGCGTAATTATGACACCGCAGCTGCTCCAGGAGCTCCGCATGTTGAGCGCGTAATTCAGCCAGTTGGGTCGAGCATCCGCCCGCCTCCCCCTCTCACCTTCGTGTTGTAACAGCTGGGATTCTAGGCGGGCGAGGGAAAGCGATAGTCGTTTGCGTATATTCCATGTGGCCCCCAGACAATGACCCCTAATCGCTACCTTAAGGGCATCCCATTCCACTAGGGCGCTACTGGCCGTATCTTCGTTAAGTTCCAGGTAGGTGAGAATAGCCGTCCCTAGTGACGCGCGAAACTCCGGGTCTTCCAGTGCGGCCACCTGGAGTCGCCATGTGGGTATGGGCGGGCGGCCCGCCGCCCAGCCCAACTGTATCCACAATGGGTTATGATCCGAGTGTGTCCGCCCCATATACTCGGATTTCGTGACCAATGGCAATAGGGGTTGGGAGGCTACCACCCTATCCAACCTTACATGTAGGCCGTGCACTGCTGAGTAATGAGAGTAAATACGCGCACTTGGATTTAGGACGCGCCAGATGTCTGACATTGCCCATTGTGATAGCCAATCCTCCAGCGCCCGCGCGTTTGACGTGGCAGGTGTCTTGTGGAGGGGGAAGGACCTATCCAGTTGTACGTTGAGTACCGAATTGAAGTCCCCCCTAGGAACCAAGGGAGCCCCACATAGGGAGTCAGGGCCGTTGATAGTCTTGTCAGGTAGGGTATCTCATCTACATTTGGGGCATATATTGATCCCATCAGTATTGGTTGACCATTAAGCTTCCCACGAACCAGAGTGTACCTGCCCTCCTGGTCTATTACCACCTCCTCACAGCTAAACGGGACCCCCGCTCTCACCCAAATCAACGTGCCCCTCGCATGCGCAGAGTATATGGTGCCATACATCTGTCCTCTCCAGCGCCTACGCAGCTTTTCGAGCTCCGTCTGTGTCATGTGCGTTTCCTGCAAGAGGGCGATGCTGGTCAAGTGTCGCTGAAGGTATGCGAATATGGAATAGCGTCGTGAGGGTGTATGCATTCCTCGTATGTTCCATGTGATTACATTAACTGTCGTCATCGTTGGAGTGAGTGTATCGCTGTAACAATAGGCGCGTTATAGCTGTCAGCGTGTCCCGGCCAGGGGTGTGCAAGGATGTGACGGTCTGCTGCAACAAAACCCGTGGGTCAACTTTAAACTTCATAACAGATAGGGCGGACTCCACAAGGAAGTCCGTCCAAACTTTGCAATAGCCTGCAAATATGAACTAGTTCAGTATACTGCCTGATGGGGTCGTGTACCTAAGCCTCTCTCCTCTGTAGCTACCCCCTTGTCGCGTGCAGTTAGAGCGCCATCTGAATAATCATCGTGGGCAGTAATTCGAGCCCGTCATAAGCAGGGGTCGCCCACCACTACATCTCTGTCCAATCATTGTGGGCAAATATGCATCTCAGCCAAATATGTAGCGTATGGCTCTCCGGTCAGCCCCCAGTGCACGTACGGTGTCCACCGCCCCCCCCATGCCTCTCACCCTCATTATCGCCCCATAAAGACATTATGTCCTGTAAACAACAGTGTACTTGCGCGGGCATCCTACAACAATGTCCAGTGTCTCGGCCTCTCATCAGATGATACCATCAGCAGTCTGTGGAGTTACTGCTGGCATGCAGAGATCCTCCGACATCACCGTAGATGGAGACGACGCGCCACTGGCCATTGAGGAATCACGTCTCCCCGTTCCTCGGCGCTCCCCGCTGTGTGGGACTCCCAGGGTCGCAACCGCATCCAGGACTCCTCGTCGCTCCATTCTGCTTTTTTCCGGACTCGGGGCTGCCGTCCCCGCCCTGTTATAGCGTGGTGTCCCGCGTTTGCTCCGCCGTCTCGGCCTTCTACCTGCGTGCCTGCCCTCATCTTGGCCGGAGGGTCGTTTTCCCGTCCAGAGGCCCTTCTCCTCCATCCAGTCCCATACCTCCGCCGGGGAGTCAAAGAAGCGGGTCTCTCCTTTTGCAACCACCCGCAGTCTAGCCGGGAACAGGAGAGAGTAGGGTAACTCCAGCTCCCGGAGCGGCGCTTCACCGCCATGTAGTTGCTTCTGCGGCGCTGTACAAGGGCAGTGTAGTCGGGGAACATCATCACTTGGTTGCCGCTTACTTTGAGGTCACCCAGTTTCCGGGTTTCGCGGAGCACCGCATCCCTGTCCCGGTAGTTGAGGAGTCTTAAGAGGAAAGGGCGGGGTCTAGCGCCCGGCTGTGGTTTCAGTGCCGGCACACGGTGCGCCCTCTCCACCACGAACTGGGGCGACAGCGTTCCCGGGGGCATCAGTTCCTTTAACCAGTGCTCTGTATATTGTTCCGGGTTTCTTCCTTCTTCCCCCTCCGGCAGGCCCACTACGCGCACGTTGTTGCGGCGGGAGCGCCCTTCCGCATCTTCAACTCTATCCTCCAATGCATGCACTCGGTCGATCATGTCTTGCAACGCCGCCGCATGACTTTGGGTGATGGGCTGGAGCGTTGTGAGTGTCTGATCGTGAGCGGTCACCTTCTCGGCCAGTTTCCGATGGTCAGCATGTAGAAGTGTGAAGTCTGACGTCACCTTATCGATTCGGGCCTCCAGGGACGTCCTGGTGTTATCTAGTGCAGTCCCAAGTTTCTCCACCGCGGCCAGCACCGAGTCGAGCTTGGCGGTCACCGCCACAGATGCCAATTCCATCTCTCCCTCCTCTCGTATGTGGGCAGGGTCCGACCCCCCGCTCGTAGTGGTCCCTGTTGTATTTTCGCCCGCATTCGGCCCATCACAAGCTGCTGCGTAGTCAGTATTTACCTACAGGACCGCGGGCGAGATCCCCTCCGTATTAGTGCCACCACTGTCCAGGCCCCCAACAGTGCGCCCTCGTTTCCCTCCTCGTGGGCCGGTGACCTATAATTTCCCCAGACAGTACAGCATCTCCCCTCGTATGACCATTACTTCTTGACTGTTTGGTGTCCGCTTCCTCACTTCCACGGGCCGCCTCCACCGTGTGGATATTTGAGTTCCGTACTGTCGCGTTCAGATCAGTCTCTCAGCGACTGGGGAGCCAGGTCTGTGGCCGTCCCGTATTGCCAACTCACGGCTAGCTATTAGGCCGGGGGCCTTCCTTAGCGATTCACTGTCTTTATTCCCTGCCCCCACAACGATGTCACCATTTCAGTGGGTCCCCACATCAGTGTCAGTCCACTGCACGTCTGTTCCGCCCTCGTTACAGGTCACTCCGGCTCACCGCCACTTCCCGGGGCCCCAGGCCTCTCCTCTGCCGCCTGTGTCCCAGGGCCGGGCGCAACAATTTGATCTAGGATGCCCAACCGGGGGACCAGGCCTCAGGGTGCCACACCGGGCATCTTCCGCTGCCGTTCAGCACCTCCTAACACCGCTACTCCGCAGTGCGGCGTATCCGTGCAGGACGTATGCCACATGGGGGCCCTACAGCTTCACGCCCAGGGCCTCGCACCCGTACCTCGGCTCCCTTTATCTGCAGCCCTTCAGTTAAGGAGGCTCTCGTGGTCTCCGGGGGATCAGTTCCTGTTTTGCTCCACAGTCACCACTCCTGGCGCGCTGGGCCCCGGGACCGGCAGGCGACAGCCGCAGTCCACCGCCCCTCCTCCACCTCAGGCAATCGTCTCGCCGCTCTCCGACTCCAGCAGCCCATGGGGGCCCAGCGCAGACGAGGATCCACGCCGTCCGTAGCGGGCTCTCTCCGCTATCCCCTTACCTCGGGTGCAATCGGCCGCTGCCTCCGGCGCCGCGGAGCGGCCTCTCAGGTAGGCCGTAGCACTCCCCCCGGCGGAGGGCGATCGCAGGCCCCCACAGCAAGGGGCCAGTCAGGACGGGGAACCACCGCCGCCCCCGGGTGCTCGCCGTGTGGGTCCCACCGGGTGCACTTCTCCCTGCCGGGGCAGTCCGGTCCGATCACCTCTGTCACTCAGGTAGGCCACAGCGCTGCGCTCCCTCTCTCCGGCGCTGTCGGCCCTTACCTCCAACTTCTCGTAGCAGTCTCCTATGGAGGCCTCAGCGCTCCCCACAGTGGTAGGCGATCACAGGCCCTCGCCTCAAGGTGGCCAGTCAGGCCGGAGAACCACCGCCGCCGCCACTGGCTCACCTCACGGGCCTCACCGGGTGCAGGCTCTCTCCGCAATCCCCTTTCCTCGGGTGCAATCGGCTGTCGCCTCCGGCGCCGTGGAGCGGCCTCTCAGGTAGGCCGTAGCACTCCCCCCGGCGGAGGGCGATCGCAGGCCCTCACAGCAAGGGGCCAGTCAGGACGGGGAACCACCGCCGCCCCCGGGTGCTCGCCGTGTGGGTCCCACCGGGTGTACTTCTCCCTGCCGGGGCAGTCCGGTCCGATCACCTCTGTCACTTAGGTAGGCCGCAGCGCCGCGCTCCCTCACTCTGGCGCTGTCGGCCCTTACCTCCAACTTCTCGTGGCAGTCTCCGATGGAGGCCTCAGCGCTCCCCACAGCGGTAGGCGATCACAGGCCCTTGCCTCAAGGTGGCCAGCCAGGCCAGGGAACCACCGCCGCCGCCACTGGCTCACCTCGCGGGCCTCACCGGGTGCACGTCACCCGTCCGGGGCTGCCAGGCCCGATCACCGCCGCCACACAAGTAGGCCGCAGCGCCTCGCTCAGCATCAGTGGCGTCCCCAGCTTCTGCCTCTGCCCTCCGGTGATTTCAGCAGTGGCAGCGACCCGTCACCGTCTCGGGCTCGTTCTTTGCCGGCTGTGGTGGCGCTACTTAAGGGGAAATATATCGGATAATTGGGGGATGCCGTCGGAGCTTTACAAGTTCGCGTCCACCATGCTGGCTGGTTAGCCACGCCCCCCCGCTACAGCTGTCTCTTGTTGGGCCATTTT
The DNA here is from genome assembly GCA_963921515.1 of Calotriton arnoldi. Taxonomy (NCBI): domain Eukaryota; kingdom Metazoa; phylum Chordata; class Amphibia; order Caudata; family Salamandridae; genus Calotriton; species Calotriton arnoldi. The sequence continues at coordinate 30,820 of CAWUFW010003530.1, read as the reverse complement.
AAAATGTACATCCTCATCAGGAATCTGAAAATTAACATTATCTGGTGTACAGTAATTTGTGCTGTTTAATTTGCAAAACAATTGTTTTCCTGCTAGGCCTGAGTCACAAACAACAACTTGGCAATTTTCCTCAAATGGGCCTATTTTTGGTGCAAATTCTTCTAAAACTGGGTTTGTAATTTCTCTTTTAAAAGTCCTACAACTAAGTCGGGATCTTGCACTGCTTTCACAATGGACTTGGTAAATTCAGAATTGTTAGGGTTAAAACTCTCATTTTCAAATATAGCAACCTGTTGAACTGGGTTCTGATTTTGTTTCTGAAAATAATTCACATTTGCTCTGGACAACTTATTTAAATTAATTTTAGCATTTTCCATATTTAGTGGGAGCATCTGGGCTTGAAAAACTCCTTCCATTGGTACCTGTTTCTGAACTGATTTTTGCATTTGCTTGGCTGACACATCTTGCACCTGCATTTCTCTCAGTGTTTGTACATTTCCAACTGCTGCATCATGTTTAAATTAAAATTTCTTCTTCCAATGCTCAAATCTGTTATAAAGATGGCAAAAGGACACCCTTTCCAGCAGTACAACATCCATACCTGAATGTGCACAGACCAAAACACCTTTACTTCCATCCTGTGTTCTTTTAATCTGTACCCAATCAACATCCTTTGCTGGCACTCTGCCCTTCAGGAAAGTAATCACTGCTACGTTTTTCTCAATAACAACAGAAAATGATGGTGCATTCATGCAAACCCTTTTCATTGTCTCCTCACCTGGCCTTTGCACAGCAACTTTATATTTAAACCACAATTTAGTCTGCATGGCAATGTCAAAGAACATTTGCAAATTAATGCACAACTCTTTTAAAATTTCAACAAATCCATCAACTTGTGGGTACCACAGCATAAGTTTGTCTCTCAATTGTGGGAATGCTGCAAGTTCACTTTTGTCCGTGGCACATGAACATGCACTTCTCCCACCTTTTCTCTCAATGAGTAAGCAAAAGCTTCTCCCTCATTCTGCTTATTATTTTCCTCAACTAGATCTGGTGGTTTCTTTTTCTTATCCAGTTTCCTTGCTAGGTCTGGTGGTTTCTTTTTCTTCTCATGTTTTCTTGCCCACTTGTCTCCTAATTTCTCAAACCCATTACATTTAAAAATATATTTCATTTCTGCAATGTGCAATTGCATTCCTGAAGAACACATTGTCTCATTTGCCTCATCATTCATATGTACCCTGAAGCTTTGCTGAAATGGAAAACTTCCTAAAACATTAATTTCATATTTTTAGCCAAATCGGTCAGTCTACCATGTGTAGTTACTGCACATGTATTTGTTTCCTTACTCAGGGAAATTAATTCTTTTCCTGACACTGGTTCACATTTTCATGATTTGAACAGCAGGGACTGTTAATTTCTTCATGTTCAAATGTTGAATTGAAAACACTAAGCTGTTTCTCTTTTCCATGGTCTGGGTTAATTTGGTCCCCCATGCTCTCTATCTTTTAAGCACTGCTGCTTCCTCACAGCAGGTTTGAAAAATCCCATCTTCAAATATATTCATTTTCCCTGGGCTATTGGTGTTATAAAGACTATTTCTCCCTCACCTTTCAGTGCTTGGACTGTCTGGGGTAATTTCTGTTCAATAATCTGTGAATTCTGAGTTTCTGAAATAAACCCTGACATAATTACTCCTTCTGCAGCTGTTTGAACATTTTGAGTAGGGGCCATATTAATTGGGACAGTCACAATTTTTCTAGGCATTGCCTGTGCATCTGTAGTTTGTGATATCTGGACTGAATCAGTCACATTTAAAGCAGTAACACCTGGAGGTATCACTGTCAGTGCTGAATCAACAGGTAGTGGGTCAATCTGAAATGTCTGCACAGTTCTCTCAATCTGTGTTTCTCTCTGTTTAACAGAAACAGTAGCCACTGTAGTACTTACTGGTACACTATTTTCAGTATTTTTAATGGGAACCACATAAAGTGGCGGACACTCAGTTAACAATGCATCCATTATTTCATCCCCATAATAATTATTTATTTGAAGCTTTTTATCATCATTAATTCCTTCTCCTGCATCTGGTGCTTTACCTTTTTATCCTCACTTGCTTTGTCTCTTGCTGTCTTTTCCCACATGCTTAAAGCCTCAAATTGTGCAGCTCTAGATGGTGTCTTTATTTCACATAACACTTCCCTTAATTTGTCAATAATTTGCAATTCAAAAGTACCATCTTTTGGAAACCTCAAAGGACCTTCTTTTTCAGTAATCTTGCACCAATGGTGAACCCACATATATGAATTTTGTCCCAAATTGGTAGACATAAAATGCACGGGTGTTCCTTCAGGAGCATCACTTAAAAACAATTTTTTCACTTTACCTCCTAACAGCTTCTTTAAACCTTTAAACAATTCCATTTCTGCAATATTTTAATGCAATTTATTTTCTCCAATCCTGCCACAATTGACAGTTTCAGTCAGTTTAACTCCTACTACTGACCCTCCCTTCACAAACAGAGCTCTCTACACACCCTCTGTCTTGTCCAGTGCCAGCGCGGCTCTTTGTGACGTCAGTTTTCCTCCTGCTACTGACCCCTCCTTTACAAAATCTTACGGCAATATTTTTCTGAGTTTTCTTAATCAAAATTCTGTTAGTAACAACATAAAAACATTCGCTACTCTGTCTGTTCCACTAAATAAAGGATAGTTTTCACCTTTTCAAGAGTTTTCTTTCGTGTCGACAAGTGTAACAAATTCCATTACCCTGACCTTCTCTCAAGCTCCAGATAAGACCTGTTACTTGGATACCCCTTTTGGGAAGTAGAGCCAGTGACTTCTCCAGGTAAAATCCTTATGCTACCATTCACACTCACTTTTATACGATATATGGTCCCTGTTGTAACACTGCCAGCCCTACGTAGCTTCTCAGTATTACTTCCAACAGACGAGTAACCTCCTGCAGTGTGGCTTCCAGTTACCACCCGCTATTCCTTCCCGGGATTTCCACAGGTGTACATACCTGCTTTTCCAGACAACATAGAACAAGACACTAACTTACTTAACATGAAGAGTTAAAACATGTAATCAATAACCAATAAATCCTGTCCTATGAAATTACCAATATAATCAATAAAACCATCAATCCAAAATGAGCAAAATTTCACCAACAGTCAAAACCCTTGTAGGAAGGTGGAATCTGACTATATGGTTGCCCCCACTTTTTTCCTGGTGTTTTGCTGGTTTATGACTTAGTTGGACTGGGATCCTGCTATTCAGGGCCCCAGTCTATCTGCTTCCTCTATAAAATGGTTTCCATGTGCCTTAGGCACATCTCTGATTGGAATCTGGAATGCCCTTATAAGTCCCTAGTATATGGTATACTATGTACCCAGGGCATAGGTACTTCAGAGGCCTACCAGGGGCTGCAGCATGTATTGTGCCACCCCTGGAAGGCCAGCCAAACGGACACCACAGGTCTGCTACTGCAGCCTGGGTAAGGTGGTGCATGCACCCTTACTGTGATATAGGCTACCTATATCACTACATACATACACACATATAAACCTATAAGTCACTCCTATGGCAGGCCTTATCAATCCTGAAGGCAGAGTGCGTGGTTCCTATGTGAGAGGGTGCCCCTGCATGAGCAGGGCCCCTCTGCAGCGTTCGGAGACCCTTCTCTGATGCTGTTTGTAGTGCAGCCTGACCATATACTCTTAAGCGCATTATAACCTCGCGTTAAATGCTAACTTTGGGATGGCTGCACGGAAACATGTCGTGTTTGGTGTCAAACATCTTGGAATACTACCCCCCGCCAGTTCTGGCGGCAGGGGTAGCATTCCACCCTTCTAGAGGGAAAGACATGTACACACCGGTATACCCGGTACTGACTTTCCAGAGCCCTGGCATCACAAAATGGATGCCGCTGCCACAGACACGAGTCTGGCCTCCTGCTGCTGACCGAAACTCCGGCAGGGGAGGCCTGGACAATAGGTTTCCTGTCCCAGGGAGGTGTGACCACCTCCCCAGACAGGATAGTGTGTATTGGGGCTGGGCGGGAGCACTCTCGGGAGCTGTGAAGTCCTGCACTGGGGGCACACTTGGTGTCCCTTTGCATACCCCAGTTCAAACCGGCTCAGGGGCTTCCAGCCCCTGCTCTGGTGCGAAACTGTACAAAGGGAAAGGGGTGTAACCACCCCTCTGCCCTGACCCTCCCATAGGTGGGGCCACAGAGTATGTCCAACCCCCTACCTTAGTATAAGTAGGAGACCCCAGTCCTTAGGACTTTAGATTAACCTGGACGAAACTCTGATACAGAATCCTGGACCTTCGACGCTCTACTTTAAGATTAGAGGACTGAAGAATCTCCCTTGGGGTCAAGGAGTGACTCCCCTGCTTGGCAGGCACCAAAGAAGCAATTGTCCGGTCTGCATCGCTGAAGCTCCCGTCGGACGCCGAAGTCTTTGCATCACCAGAGGTAGATTTCCAGACTTCCCCGAGGCTGCCCTGAGTTCCCAGCAAAGCTGAGGCCCGTAGCTGTCGTGGGTAACGTGGAACCGTGACCCCTGGACACCGATCACATTTGCAAGTGCATCCTCTTCTGGGTCTCCCACGAAGTCGTGCTTTGGGCTCCGAGTAGCCCCAGCCTCCAGCACCAACTGCACTGAAGATCACTGGCCTCCACTCCACGAGTGTCCTGTGAGCCAGCTCCACGTGCATCGTCTCGAGGCTCCTTTGCGGTCGCTAGTCCGTTGGCTAGTAGGCCCTCCCGAAGGCCAATCTTTTTCTGCTTGGGCTCCCTGGTTGCTCCAGGTGTGCCCTGACTTATCCTTGCTGGGTGAGTCCCCCAGACCTTGCTGGTCTGCAACATCGTCCTTCTTCCATTTCCACGAGACTTGCCGTTGCCAAGGCTTGTTGGGTCCAATCCGGTCGCCGACACCCCTGCAATCGACAAACGTCGTGGGACAGCTCGAATCCAGCTCCTGGTTGTCGTCGACACCTCCTGGACCTCGTGGCTGAAGAGTCAAGACAACCGTCAACCTACCTGAAGCACTCGACATCGGTGGGCATCTGCTCATCGCCTTCCTGGTCACTGGCTAGTGACCCAGACTCTGTCCCCTCTGCTTTCAGGTTCTTCAGATCTTCGATCCACCTTTGGATCCACCCGAACACTTTCGACTTGGCCGCCAGCAGCACTTTGCAGCAGATCGCCATTGAAAGCGACGACGAAACCCGACCCCGAAAGACACCTATGCACCCGGCTCCCTGGGTGAGGTAACTCGAGTACTCCGGTGCTCCCGTGGGTATTGACACTAGAACAGCCTAGTTCTCAAAGGGTTTGCTCCAAGTCCTCCTCTAAGTGTCCCTTTTCTTTTAAATTCTAATCGCGACTTTCCCCATAGAAGTTAACGGCGGTTCGCGGCTGTGTTCATACACTGCACGCGTCCCCCGTGGGTCCCCTGTGTCACTACCTTGGGTGGTTCCTTGTGGTCCAAGCACTTCTACAGGCTCTAGGCCTTGTGTCTAGCTCAGTCGTGGTTCTTATACCACTTTATTGGTATATGGTTTGGTACGCCCCTGGGGCTCAAACGTGTATTTGTGCTATTACTGTAGATAACTAACTTATAATTTATGTACTTCGAACTCTAGCCTCATAAAGAGACTAGAGGGGTGTGTTTAGTAATAAATACATATATTTTGAATATATACCTGGTGTGGTCCTCTTTCATTTGGTCACTCAAGAGATTATAGACTGGTAAAACAAGCTGCTTTACATTCCTTCAAGACTTAGCCTGAAGGCTGCTCTCCATAGCTACCACTAGGATAGCTTTCAATAAAGGTTGTCTTTAACCTATCTCCAATAAGGGGTTGTTTGGACTGGTGCAAGGTGCCCACTATAATTAGTGGACAGCATATGCCAGGCCAACTTCTCACATTGGTGTGCAGCGTGTGGGATTCCAGCTTGCTATTGTTTTACCAGATAATCTCAATTGAATTGATCAACTGAAAACCACTAAGGGTACCTAAGGTACATATAAATCAAGCTTAGTAATACAGTAAGTTCTACTGAACTTAGAGTTGTGTGTTAAGGGACAGCACACCCTTTCTACAACTCAAGAGAGTTTAGTAGGCCACACTAGAGTAGGTAGTGCATACACCACACCTCACTAGTAATGTCTTCAAAGCCAGGACCCAGTGAGTCCTTGCCAGAAGCCAGTGGGCTTCTTCCCTCCAAGTATGATAAACTCCCATTCTTGGAATTGAGAGCATTATGCAATACTAGGAAGTTGAAGGCAGGCAAAAGTGCCAGCACCCAACACCTCAGGGAGGTGTTACTAGCTGATGATCTCAGCAGGCCCCTAGGGTCTGAAGGGGTAGGCAAAGAGGGTGGGGCAGAAGATGAGGAAGGGGCCAGGGGTGAAGAAACCCAGGCCCCCTCTGAAACTGGCCAGGAAGGTGAAAATGACCTTGTCCTGGAAAACCCAATTCCTCCTGTGGAGGAGGAGGGGAGGATCAGAATGACCTCCCCTTTGTGCCCCCAGGAAGAGTTCTGAGTGTGCCCAGAAGGTCTAGGTCTCCTTCTCAGGAGTCCAACCACTCTGACACCTCAATAGGGACCTCTGTCTCCTCTCATAGGAGGGAATCCTCTCATGAGAGGAGAAAGAGACTGATTCAGTATGAGCAAGCCCAGCTTGAACTCAGAAAACAGCAATTGGCTATAGACAGGAGTCCCTAGATCTCTATAGAGAGAGACAAAAGTTGGGACTAGAGTCCCATGGTGGCAGCAGTTTCCCCAAAGATAGGGAAAGGTCTTATGACCATAGAAACCTGAGCAAGATTGTCCCTCCCTACCAGAGTGGGGATGACATCCACAAATGGATAACTGCTCTAGAGAGGGCCTGTAAAGTACAGAGGGTCCCTCAGGAGCAGTGGGCAGCAATCTTGTGGCTCTCCTTTGCAGACAAAGGTAGAGATAAGCTCCTCACTGTTAGAGAGGAGGATGCTGACAATTACAAAGTCTTGAAGAGTGCTCTGATAGATGGGTTTGGCCTAACCACTGAACAGTATAGGTTGAAGTTCAGAGACACCCAAAAGGCTCAGACTCAAGACTGGGTTGATTTTGTAGATTGTGCTACTAAGGCTCTGGAAGGTTGGATACATGGCAACAAGGTGCATGACTTTTTAGGATTGTACAATTTGATTATGAGGGAGCAGATCCTTAATAATTGTCAAAACCAGCTTTTACACCAGTACCTGGTGTACTCTGATCTGACCTCTCCCCAAGAATTGGGACAGAAGGCAGACAAATGGGTCAGAACCAGAGTAAAGACTAAGAATCAGGGTGGTGACCAGAAGAAAGATTCTACCAAGTCCCAAGAGAAAGGTGGGGATAAATCTAAGGATAAATCCACTACAGGGCCCCAAAAGTCCTCTTCTGGGGGTGAGTCCCAAACTCCTTCCTCTCCTGAAAAGAAACCCTATTGCCATGTCTGTAAAAGCCTGGACACTGGAAAACTGATCCCAGTTGCCCCAGGATTGGCAATAAAGAAAATGTTCCTCCAACAACTACTACCACCCCTCCTGGTACTACCAGTAGTAATCCTCCAGTTGGGAGTAGTGTACCCAAAACGTTAGGTGCTTTTGCAAGAGGAACAGAGGTGGGCCCTAGTTTAGACAGGACCCCCTCAACAGACTCCTCTGACTCTGATGGTGGTGTAGGATTTGCCACCTTTACCATGGGTCCCAATGCATTGGGCAGGTACAGACTGGAGCCAATAATTAATGGTCAGAAAGCTGTGGCATTTAGGGACACAGGGGCTAGTGTCACCATGGTGGCAGGGAACCTAGTCCCCCTCACCAGCTTTTACCTGAGTTTAAATACCAGGTGACCAACATTGATGGTGTCAGAACAGATCACCCCATGGCCATAGTCAATCTCAGCTGGGAAGGGGTCACAGGCCCAAAAAGAGTGGCAGTGTCCCCAACCTTGCCTGTAGATTGCCTGATGGGCAATGATCTGGAAATTTCAGCCTGGGCTGAAGTTGAACACCAAACCCATCTGAGAATGCTGGGCGTCCCTGTAAACATTAGTGGGGCTGTGATGGCCACAGCCCCAGCCCAGGGAAATTTTGGAGATGTGGAGCCTGGAAGAATGGCCCACTCTCCCCAAAAGAGAGCACAAGGGTTGAAGAAAAGTCTTCTTCCCTCCAGACAGTAGGTAAGGTCAGCCTCCTCAGGGAACTGACCCTACCCCTAGTGAAGGAACTGCCCCAGAGGTAGTCAGGCCTGGCCTGGCCACACCCCTGATGGCAGAGGACCCTTCCAAGGTGGTACCCAGTCTGGAGCAGGTAACCTGCCCCTCTCTACCCTGCCTCAGTCAGCCCAGGGCTGCAGAGGTCAGGGAGGTCAGTGGACCCCCAGGGCCCCCTGTCCAGAGGAACCCCCCATCAGCAGATTAGGGGCACCCAGTCTAGTAGCCCTAGCCAGGTGAAAATTCCTCAACACACTGAGGGATCCCCCATACCTTTGTGTAGGGACCTCCCCCAGAAGGACTCTGTGAGGCAAGGGCAAACCTGGGACCAAAAGGTTCCAAACCTGCCATGTCCCTCCAGTGGTCCATCCAAAGGGACCCAACCCCCAGCTGTAGGCAGCCAAAGGTTGACCCTTAGAGCACAGTGCAACTCAGTCATGGAAAGACAGGCATACATGGTGACCAGTGATCTGAGGAAGCTGAGACCAACCTTCCTAGGGCCTCACTTCCCTTCTCAGACACCTCACCAGCCTTGTACTTTACCAAAGCACACCACAGGTAGTAATTCCCCATGGTGGAGACCCTCTCATACCCTTAGGGTGAGGGATTGCTTAGTGGACCATAAGACAGGGGCAACCATGCTAGTGCAGGTGCTTCCTTATATGGCCACTTAGTAAATAAAGGCTCAACTGGCCAAGGTTAGCCTTATCTCCTTTCGTTTGGGGGGTTATGTAGGAAGGTGGAATCTGACTATATGGTTGCCCCCACTTTTTCCTGGTGTTTTGCTGGTTTATGACTTAGTTGGACTGGGATCCTGCTATTCAGGGCCCCAGTCTATCTGCTTCCTCTATAAAATGGTTTCCATGTGCCTTAGGCACATCTCTGATTGGAATCTGGAGTGCCCTTATAAGTCCCTAGTATATGGTATACTATGTACCCAGGGCATAGGTACCTCAGAGGCCTACCAGGGGCTGCAGCATGTATTGTGCCACCCCTGGAAGGCCAGCCAAAGGACACCACAGGTCTGCTACTGCAGCCTGGGTAAGGTGGTGCATGCACCCCTTACTGTGATATAGGCTACCTATATCACTACATACATACACACATATAAACCTATAAGTCACTCCTATGGCAGGCCTTATCAATCCTGAAGGCAGAGTGCATGGTTCCTATGTGAGAGGGTGCCCCTGCATGAGCAGGGCCCCTCTGCAGCGTTCGGAGACCCTTCTCTGATGCTGTTTGTAGTGCAGCCTGACCATATACTCTTAAGCGCATTATAACCTCGCGTTAAATGCTAACTTTGGGATGGCTGCACGGAAACATGTCGTGTTTGGTGTCAAACATCTTGGAATACTACCCCCCGCCAGTTCTGGCGGCGGGAGTAGCATTCCACCCTTCTAGAGGGAAAGACATGTACACACCGGTATACCCGGTACTGACTTTCCAGAGCCCTGGCATCACAAAATGGATGCCGCTGCCACAGACACGAGTCTGGCCTCCTGCTGCTGACCGAAACTCCGGCAGGGAGGCCTGGACAATAGGTTTCCTGTCCCAGGGAGGTGTGACCACCTCCCCAGACAGGATAGTGTGTATTGGGGCTGGGCGGGAGCACTCTCGGGTGCTGTGAAGTCCTGCACTGGGGGCACACTTGGTGTCCCTGTGCATCCCCAGTTCAAACCGGCTCAGGGGCTTCCAGCCCCTGCTCTGGCGCGAAACTGGACAAAGGGAAAGGGGTGTAACCACCCCTCTGCCCTGACCCTCCCATAGGTGGGGCCACAGAGTATGTCCAACCCCCTACCTTAGTATAAGTAGGGGACCCCAGTCCTTAGGACTTTAGATTAACCTGGACGAAACTCTGACACAGAATCCTGGACCTTCGACGCTCTACTTTAAGATTAGAGGACTGAAGAATCTCCCTTGGGGTCAAGGAGTGACTCCCCTGCTTGGCAGGCACCAAAGAAGCAATTGTCCGGTCTGCATCGCTGAAGCTCCCGTCGGACGCCGAAGTCTTTGCATCACCAGAGGTAGATTTCCAGACTTCCCCGAGGCTGCCCTGAGTCCCCAGCAAAGCTGAGGCCCGTAGCTGTTGTGGGTAACGTGGAACCGTGACCCCTGGACACCGATCGCATTTGCAAGTGCATCCTCTTCTGGGTCTCCCACGAAGTCGTGCTTTGGGCTCCGAGTAGCCCCAGCCTCCAGCACCGACTGCACTGAAGATTACTGGCCTCCACTCCACGAGTGTCCTGTGAGCCAGCTCCACGTGCATCGACTCAAGGCTCCTTCGCGGTCACTAGTCCGTTGGCTAGTAGGCCCTCCCGAAGGCCAATCTTTTGCTGCTTGGGCTCCCTGGTTGCTCCAGGCGTGCCCTGACTTATCCTTGCTGGGTGAGTCCCCCAGACCTTGCTGGTCTGCAACATCGTCCTTCTTCCATTTCCACGAGACTTGCCGTTGCCAAGGCTTGTTGGGTCCAATCCGGTCGCCGACACCCCTGCAATCGACAGACGTCGTGGGGGGCAGCTCAAATCCAGCTACTGGTCATCGTCGACACCTCCTGGACCTCGTGGCTGAAGAGTCAAGACGACAGTCAACCTACCTGAAGCACTCGACATCGGTGGGCATCTGCTCATCGCCTTCCTGGTCACTGGCTAGTGACCCAGACTCTGTCCCCTCTGCTTTCAGGTTCTTCAGATCTCAGATCCACCTTTGGATCCACCCGAACACTTTCGACTTGGCCGCCAGCAGCACTTTGCAGCAGATTGCCATTGAAAGCGACGATGAAACCCGACCCCGAAAGACACCTATGCACCCGGCTCCCCTGGGTGAGGTAACTCGAGTACTCCGGTGCTCCCGTGGGTATTGACACTAGAACAGCCTAGTTCTCAAAGGGTTTGCTCCAAGTCCTCCTCTAAGTGTCCCTTTTCTTTTAAATTCTAATCGCGACTTTCCCCATAGAAGTTAACGGCGGTTCGCGGCTGTGTTCATACACTGCACGCGTCCCCGTGGGTCCCCTGTGTCACTACCTTGGGTGGTTCCTTGTGGTCCAAGCACTTCTACAGGCTCTAGGCCTTGTGTCTAGCTCAGTCGTGGTTCTTATACCACTTTATTGGTATATGGTTTGGTACGCCCCTGGGGCTCAGACGTGTATTTGTGCTATTACTGTAGATAACTAACTTATACTTTATGTACTTGAACTCTAGCCTCATAAAGAGACTAGAGGGGTGTGTTTAGCAATAAATACATATATTTTGAATATATACCTGGTGTGGTCCTCTTTCATTTGGTCACTCAAGAGATTATAGACTGGTAAAACAAGCTGCTTTACATTCCTTCAAGACTTAGCCTGAAGGCTGCTCTCCATAGCTACCACTAGGATAGCTTTCAATAAAGGTTGTCTTTAACCTATCTCCAATAAGGGGTTGTTTGGACTGGTGCAAGGTGCCCACTATAATTAGTGGACAGCATATGCCAGGCCAACTTCTCACAACCCTTACTATTTCCAACACTTCATAAATACATCCTAGCACATTAACAACATTTCACAACCCTATTAATACTCACACCACTCCAGCAATTGCCTTCTTGCATCACCTTCCAGTACTGCTTTGCCAGTCTTCAGGTTCTGAGCATTGGAGTCAGGAATCAGGACTTGGACATTTATCTAACTTGGGCAATTATTTTCTAGAACTAATTTTCACAGATCAACTCTCCTCCTAAGGTCAATGGACCATTAGTCAAATAGTTGATGGTGATATCCTTAATCACCAAACTAATTGATAATAACCTTCCTCTTGCTACCAAATTATGCTATGTTATGTTATGTTATGTTGTGTTATGTTATGCTATGCTGTTATGTTATGCTTTGTTATGTTACAGTATCTCACCTTATTGTATGGTGGAAGTATCTTCTTGAGCATGAATATAGGCATGTGCAAGTGCACAAAGGATCTTGCTTTATTGATCTATAAATCCATGGAAGAACGTCCCACAAGGAGCAGCATCTGCTCTGCAAAGTCATCCTCTCTCCCCTAATTTACCATCACTGCACTGTGCCCTCCGACCCGCCTACATGTCAACTTCAACAGTGATGCTGTGTGGTAGTCCATTCTCTAATATTATTCAAATCAAATGTATCATTGCACTTCACTTTTTTCTACATTTTCCCAAATATATTTGGTGCTCGTTAGAGGACACTAGCTCCAGTAGCATAAACAGTAGTGGCTGGCAAATACAGGGAGAGGGGGAAGGGGCGGGCGAAGGCGTGCAAAAGAAAGAAAGAAAGAAAAGAAAGCTTACCTGGCGAACGCAAAGTCCTCCGCTCTGGACCTCCACAGGAACTGGAAGCTGGAGCCTGGAACTCCCTTGACCAATCAAGGCACTCCTCTCATGCTGTGAGAGCAGCGCCCCGATTAAAGGGAGCAGCCTCACTCGGAGCTCCACAGCGCCCTGGAGGCCTGCACTGACTCTCACCCAGCTGTCTTAAAACAGCTGGCTTAGAGATGTTTAAAGTGTGCATGTGTGGCTGGTGGTCTCAAGCCGGCCGGCCAAAAAGACATGTGCACTTTAAACATAAGTACATAGACATCCCACCCTCCCCCCTGCTGCTGTAACTCAGCAGCGACCCTGCCCCCATCCTGACGCTTGGCTACGGACGGGGATTAAAAATAAAATGGCACTAAATTACCATTTTATTTTCATGGGGTTTTGGGGGATTTTAAGTAGAGCAACGCTCCTCCGCTCTAACGGAGGAACCACCCCTAAATATTCAAAGTAAGTATTGGGTTTAAACATATACCTTCCAAAAGAAATGAAGCTCTCAGTAATGCATTACATTTCTAAGCATTTTTTGACTGCATAGAACTTTCCTCAGACGCAATAGCGTTACAGGTTTAGATCTGTTAAAAACCTATGACAACTCACATCAAACTTCAGAATTATCAATACAGACCTCTGAAACAGTTTCTTTCCTTTATATGCTGTTGAATTCTTTTGTTTATGCATTAACTATCATTCGGTAACAAATCATTTAAAATAATCCTCCAATTTAAAAACGTATATGTTTTTCTGGTATCCCTAAGGGCTCATTCCTCCTGTTTTGTACATGCCTGACGCTCATACATGCCACTATTTTCGCATGCCCTTTATGCAGTTACCTCATATCTTCTTTCAATGAACCCAAAAATTAGACAGTAAATCGTTTGTTAGCCTACATTAGTTGCCGTCCTGAATCACATACTAAAGGTTCTCCAGTGTACTTTAACTACTCTTGCCTGAGATGTAATACTTTCATTATTTTAATTTCTTCACATTAATCTTGTTTTACAAAAAACACACAAAAATCCCTTTCATCGTTAATTCCATTTGTTTTCTATGTATTTAGCCACTTTATCCTCCACCATTCTCTTCTCAACAATTCTGACTTGATGTTGCCACCTCGTGGTAGTTTTTGAAACGTTTCGCATTTCTGAAATCATAATTGTGAAAGTTGATAGCGTTTCTACATAAAGTGTTTGGCAACATTTGATCATAAATCTTCAACTCTAATTGTGGATTTAAGCTTTGTCATTTATTGTGAATGATGTGTTAGTGCACAGTAAAAAAAATGTGTGAAAGGCTTTTCCGTGCTTCTAGTGATATAGTTGGGAAATAGTCGTGAGAATCGTGGGCTTCCTGGCGAGAATGATAAATGAAATCCCTCACAAACAACAAGTCCTCATTGATAGAGTTGACTGAACTGAGGATAGTACAAGAAAGGAGTGGGCAGCATGCACGGCTTCCAGCTCTGCATCCAGAGGTAGCTGGTGAGGACAAGCAGTCAGTGTTGGCAAGCATATAGGCTATATTGAGGGTAATGGGAGGGTGTCTTTCGTGCAAATAGTAGCAAGACTGTGTTGGAGGAAGTGAGAAAGGTAATGAGTCCTCAGCATGTATGTACTAGACAACATGGACTCATGTAGCTATATCGTCTAAGTGGTTTGTGCCTCTCATCTTTAATCCTGGTACATCACCCGTGCAGCAGAGCGGACTTCTTTAAGATCATTACACACACACACACATTAATACAATGGAAACACCACAAAAAGACTCTGCACTGCTGTATAAAAATAGTATCTCTTTTACTCTTTCAAACAAGACCAAAACGACAAACATCCAATCAATGGTTCACAAGTTATGAATGCTCAAAGTTATGAATGCATGTACAGTGTTGAAAACACGTGCTTCTAGTAGATCATTTATGGTAACGTTGGGGAAATGACGGCGATCCAAGCAGAGGATCAACAAATAGACTTTCTCAGCACATTAGAATGAATACGTTGCTTTGACAGTCAGGGAAACAGTAAGGCAACTGCAGGTCCCTCGAGAACAGTGGAATTCAGGCAAGTCCAGCTGCCCGCGATAAGGTTCAGCTCGGTTATGGAGACTTTGCGAGTCTCAATACACACAGTACCTTTCTGGGGGGAAGCTGCAAGATTGATGGCCTCGTGAGCAGAGCTAACAGTTCAAGATCTCGTCCTTTGGGCAGGCTGTGATTTTTCAGTGAGCTGCGCTGAGTTGTCCTTGAGCAGCACTGCAGCAGCAGAGGGCAGACGCAGCAGTCTCCGTCGATCGACCCCACACTGGGGATGCTCCTTCACCTCAGGGTTGCCGGCGATGTATAACAAGCTGTTTTGGGCTGTTGTTGAGCGGCCCTGCGGCGAGGCAGGCAGACGCAGCGATCTCAGTCAGCATACAGGCAAACAACTTCAGGAACCCTGGTTTGATGCCTTGTACTGGTTTTGGGTGATCTCAGACCCTGCCCTTCCCTTCCCTAGCTCCAGATTTACTATAGCACTTTGTGTGGGGCCATGACCTTGCCCTTTTAGGTAGAAGTGTCAGCCCCTCCCACAAATCCTGCTCAGGCAGACCCCTCAACATGCAGATGACCATTCAGGCACAGCCATCCTTCCTTTATGTGTGTCTGTCCAGAGGGAATGCAGGAAGCCAGCTGTCACCCAGCCCAGACGTGTATTCTAGAAACAGCAGAAGGCACTAAAGGGTTTAAGTAAGAAAATGCCATATATATAAAAGTGGTATTATCAGACCTTCAATTTAAAAGCCAACATCACTAAAGGATATGTTTTTAAATTGTGAGTCCAGAGACACCAAACTTACCTTTCTTATGTTTTCCCAATTAAGCCACACTTTTAAAAGGTTATAAGGCAGCTCCAATGTTACCCTACGGAGAGATAGGCCTTGCATTAGTGAAATATGAATGTAAGAGTATTTCACTACAAGGACATGTAAAACTTAAAAGTGCATATCCTACCATTTAAGTACACAACACCCTACCCATGGGCTGGCCAGGGCAGGCCTGAGACATGGCTAAGTGGCTACTTAGGTGGGTGGCACAACCAGCGCTACAGCCCACTAGTAGCATTTGATTTATAAGCCATGGGACAGGTAGTGCACTTTATTAAGGACTTATAAGTAAACCAAATATGCCAATCATGGATAAACCAATTGTGAACACAATTTAGGTACAGAGCACATGCACTTTAGCACTGGTTAGCGGTGGTAAAGTGCACAGAGTCCGCAAAGCCAGCAATAACGAAGTCAAAAACAGGAGGTCAGAAAACAAAAAGTTGGGGAGAACCCCACCAAAAGATGTGAGGTCTAACAAGTAGTAAGACTGTGTTGGTGGAAGCGAGAAAAGTTATGGATCTTCATCATGTATGTGCTAGACAACATGAACTCCTAGCGATATCGTCTAAGTGCTTCGTGCCACTTATCTTTAATCCTGGTACATCACCAGTTCAGCAGAGCTGACTTCGTCAAGATCATTTGCCCCTGTAGTGCAAAGCCATACCCAGAGGCTATTTAAAACAAACGATGAAGAAAAGGAAACTGCATGAGAGGCGATGAGTTCATGTTCCAGCAGCCTTTGTCATCTTGGTTCAACATCTGGAGTGTACACATCGGGTACTGATTTGGTTGCTCAATCATGGCATATATATTCCTGAAAAAAAAATTCCCAAGAAGTTACACCCATTTCAACTACTATGTTGCTGGAGCTGCCCATGGTAATGGTTTAATCGGCTTCTGCATGCATGAATACTGCTTACGTTTTTATGCACTTTCCCTATCAAGGTTAGTTCTGGAGTCCAAGAATGAACCTGTTTTAGGGTATTTCACAAATGAATTGCCTATGGGCATACCAAAGACATACATATAGTACCTAATTCACAAACTCCATATTGGAGTATGTAAAGTAATACTCTATTCGTATTATTTACCTAATACAAAATGTAATTTGCAAACTTCACGCCAGACGTCTCCTCCTTTGCCTCTCTTATCTTTTCTTTATGTATTTATTCGCTCCCCCACCCAAGTAGGCATATGTTTTTATACTAATTGTGGGAGGGACAAGGGCTGTGGTAGTAAAATGGGAAATAATTTAAGGAAGGGTTATGCAAATTTAAAAACAGATCCACAAAAAAGACATACAATTGCTATTCACAGAATACACTTTTAATTGATCTACCACTAGAATAGTGACTCAAATGCATGTCAGCAAAGCCATGTAGTAATGTAATTCAAGTAACCATGCTTGGCCAGTCACTGTTACTGCAACCACCTTCGATAGAAAACAATGGAGGCAGCAAATAACACTAAAGAAAATCGGAACATTGAAGGAAAACATTTTTACGGTTTTAACTTTTTTTAAATAATGTAATGTACTCAACTTCTAAATATTTTTACATTTTTAGGCTTAAAACGTATCTTTAAAATAGTAAAACCCTCCTAATGCAAGGGGGGAGAGTGTGGTGAGCCAGGACTCCACCACCTCTCTACAGGTGTAACTCACTACAACAGTAATCAATTACACACAGGATGATCACATACAAATTTAACTCACACCCAACTATTTTTGGGGATTTACTATGTCAAAGAATGTCTATGTAGCTTTTTACCTTATTTTGAGATGCAATTATGTGAAAAAGGGAGGGAGGGTTTACTGGCAAAGAATCCATATCTTTGGCTTTCCGAGGGAAGCTGTCATTGCCAGATACTGCTTCTCACCTGAAGTGATTCTTGACCTTGTTGCAGACTTGGAGCATAGCATGACTCTCCCACAGCCTGCTCCCAGTCTTTTCATGACAAAATACTCTAAGCATTTCATGGCCACTGGTTTTTGCAGATGGTCATTTCTGACAATGAAAGTACTCACAGGCAGGCCAGTCTTGATGCTTGCACCAAGTACTGAGATGCATCACCAAAAAAGAGTGCACAAGTTTATTGCCATGCCACACACCCTAGTGGAAAGCAAAGGGTGACAAGGGAATACTATGTCATTGCCCACTCCCCTCATGTGTTAGGTGCCATTGATTGCATATTAACCTGCATGTGTTTGTATGATGCGGTCTATTTAGAATCTTAAGAAAAGTAACATGTCTTTGTTGCATTTGATGCCGGGTATACTCTCTTCCCCCATTCTGATGTCTAACCACACAGCCTCAATAGAGGTACAGTGGAGTCCAAACATGCTCATGAGCCATAATTGAATGCATTATTGGTGCCCTAAAGTCGTGCTTCAGATGGCTTGACCATAAGCAGGAATTGCTGCTGCGCGCCCCAGAAGTTGTGTGCAAGATAGTAGTAGCCTATTGCATGTTTCACAACATTGCCATGTGGCTGGGCTTATATATTGACATCACGGTCCCTTCAGGTTCCCGGAGAGGGCGACACAACAGAGATCAGGGTCTGCAGGTGTGGGATTGCCTAGTTCTTAGTTTATTCTGATGGTTTCAGACATTGTTATTCCATGGTTTCCACGGTTTATTTATCTATCTTTGTCATGATCATTATTTTTATATGTACATTATTCCATGGTTTATTTATTGTGAACAACGATTATAATTATTACTGTGCAAAATTGTGGGTTAAATGGCCAAGCTACCGATAAACATCATTGTTGCTGCTTTGCATATTTTTTCACTAACGATCGGAGGATTTGTTTTGACAAGCGTGCGCATGTAGTCGCCACGTTGCTAAAGGGAGCCGACTTTTCTTTCTTCAAACTAATTAGGGTTCTTTTTAATGTTGCAGTAAGTATTTTTATCGTGGAGATTTCTTCACTTTATATCGTTGTTATTATTTTTTAGCATGCCTGTTTGAATCAATCTGATATAGCGTTTTAACACGCCTTCAACTTTAACATGCCTTCAACCATAACGCTGTCGGCGTGTATTTTCAGGTATTCTTATGCAAATTTAGTTGTGATTATGTCACAGTTTTGCATGAGATTGCAATCGGATACATCGGGTCTCGAGGTCACAATTTTGCATGTCATCACATACGGACACGTTCGTCTTTTAACTCAGGTATCGCCATGCGCATTTAGCTAAAATTATGTCACACTCTTGCATGTGAGTGCATTTCGACACATCGGGTCACAACTTTGCATGCCGTAGCATACAGACACGCTTGTCTTATAAACATTTTTCAAATGTGGGAGTAATCTGAATTTTTTGCAATTAATTTTTCCATCATACCCTGCTTGGTTAAGTATTTTCTCATCATTTGGGCACGTTCATTTCTTGTTTGCACAGTCACATTTTACTAAGTCGGTCACTGAAAATGCGTTCGTTTCACTTGGCTTTAAGTCATGCTTCACAGCAAATTGTTGCAATTTTGTTATAATTGATTGTCTTTCTTGCACTGGTTCATTGGTTTTCCCTTGGGAGAGCATCACAATTGCACTTTTGAGCTGCTAATTTTGTTGCATGGTCAGCACTTATCAGTACAGGTTTTGGCATCACATTCATGTGTGATTTGATATGTTCCCGTGATGTTCTGATAGCATTTTCAAACCTTATACTACAGTTACCCCTGATGAAGGGTTTTACCCGAAATGCATTGGGTCTTCATGGAAGTGGGATACCATTGCTTAGGGTGATCCCGAATTGAAATGCGCTGTGGATATATTTTGAGCGGCGTCACATTTGAATATCGAAGATTGATAAAATCAAGACTTCAATACAGGAACACAATTGAAGAATATGAACATATTTGTTTCATTCTGATAAGCAGTAGTTTATTTTATTTACATTTGAAGTCTGAGCCTGAAGCGAGTGCGTCTTGGGTCTGGCTTACCCTTTGGTCACCAGCAATTGACTCTAGATTTTCATGCGTGTTCCGGACATAGCGCGCACCAAGACTGCACACCACAAACATTGATTATCATTGTTGTAAAAAATTATAAAGTTTTTTTGATATAGGAGTGCATTCTATTAATTATATTCTCTTGAATTGCATAGGTCTTCCCATCAGCTACTAGCTTGGTTGCTACATTATTGTAGTTAAACAGCTTCTCATCAATGATGAATGTTAGGCAATGACATTGTCCACATATATCATCCTGAGACAACATAAGTGCATTACCATAAGTCACAATCAAGCTTGCAATGTTCTATTCATTAACCCCTTGGCTCCTAAACCTTTTCTCTCAGGAGTGCTAAGCTCATTTTGACATTTGTGGTAGTTTTTTGCTTAAGCCTTCATAACCTTTTTTACAAAAGGTATCCAGGTCAAATTTGCATCCTTTTGTTAAACATCCTGGGAATTATAAAAGGTACCCAGGTTTATGGATTTCCTTGGAGGGAGCCAAGAAAATGCCAAAATAGACAGGTGAATTTTTGGTTTGGCCGAATTTCTATGCAAGAAAGTTCAGAAATCTGCAGGGATCCAAAAATCCTACCACCCAGTGTTTCCACATTTCTATTGATAAAAACAGTGCTCAACTTGTGTGCCTGGACTTATACCATACAAAGACAGTCCAAATTTATGACTGCGTGAAGCTGTTAGATTAGCAATGTAGTCTGTATGTGCGACAGGCCTACCCACACATATAGAGTCCTATTATTTTTGAGCGATGCATGGGAACCTAGGATGGTAAGATATTTGCTGCTAACCAGTAGTTTGCAATTTTGTCTTAAAAATTTGTAACACTTCATTTTTTAAACACATTCTTTGATGTTTGGAAGTCATGATGGGAAGGAATTAGTGGTGGAATGACCATAAGCCACACCTCAATAGATTCCACAGGGCCTCTTGATTTCACAAACGCTGGAATTGGTAGAGTTCCTTGGGTGCAGGGCAACACTGGGCTCAAATATTACAGATTTTTCACATGGTCAGTAAGAAAAAATATATCTAAAACATATATCTGACATTTGCCGAACAGACTTGTAAGAAAACATTTGATATACCTAATAGGCCCAAAAAAGTAATGTACGAACTGACAGGCTACAATTACATGTCTTAAACAAAAGGAACCAGGAGCTATGTTTAAGCAGGTCCTGCACACAAGCTCCAAGGGGATAATGAGTAACAAAGGAGTGTGCAGTTCCTAGGGAAAGGAGGGGGAAAGGGAGGTCTTTTTAAGAAGTGCCCTCACACACCCCGGAGGATGTCATGCTTCATCATTGGGCCTGCCCCTCGTCGGGCCAGCGCTGCAATGCCCGACGGGCACCCGTGAACGGGGCTCTTTGGCGGAGATCTTTTGATGAAGGCGTTGGGTGTGTGGACTGGGTAGTGTGGTGAATAAATGACCTAAAATAAGTCTAGGGCAGTCCAACTAATGTGTTTATTCTTTGGGAGCGCTAGCCTAATTAAAATTAATGGGCCCCTAGATGGATATGATGGTCCTATAGGGCTAAAGTGGTGCTATGGGTCAACATGTTTTGTGCCAATTGAGCCCCTAACGGGTCTGGTGGCACTTCATCAGGACCAGAAGTGTAGTTAAAAACTGTATTTTTTTAGCACTACCGCAGGCCTGGTTCAGTTATTTGTTACTGATAGCCAGTAGCAGTAGGACACCCCAGGTTGAATCATACCAGGGTGAAAAAGACCTAAAGCAATAAGGTCAAGAACTGACGGGGGAAGCAGAGCACGTAGTTGCTCTTGTTAGCCGGGAGGCAGAACAACTTGCATCCGTCCTACCCTAGCTCTGGGCCCCGTTGCTTCCCCCATCAGTTCTTGACCTTATTGCTTTAGGTCTTTTTCACCCCAGTATGATTCAACCTGGGGTGTCCTACTGCTATATTTCAAGAACACTCCCAGGCCTATCACATCACAATCACTTGCAGCTAACAGTAAAACTCACTTGTCACACATGGATCCACACAAATATTACGTTTGTGTGCAGGCCATTAACTCCATATCTAAAATCATTCTCTTTTGCCATCTACACACAGTCATTACTTGAATCTGCAGACAAAAACTTCTACATTGCAACCAATCATGACACATTTCCACAGTCAATTAAACACCTGCAGTCATGCAGTAACCAAATCTTTCCAAACTTTAAACCCACGATAGAAAGTACCTGACACTCACATTTTTGACACGCTCAATTTAAAGCATGCAAAAATCTGTTGACTATCAACTAGCTCTTCTGCAAGCATTTTCCATCTGCATCAAAACTCACAAAATACTTGCAAGATTTAATACCATCATCATCAGTCACACAGCAACAACAACTATTCTCCTTCTCCCTACATCTTGAGTCACACATCTATGCTCATTGTCCACAGCCCTCTTGAGTCACACATGGCTGTTTCATCACACCCATTATCAAATAATGTAAGACTTAATACCATTATTATTAGTCACACAGCAACAACATCTATGCTACTTCTCCCTACATCTTGTGTCACACATTAAAAAAAGACAGGCCTCCTGCCAGCTTCTAAATCTTAAGAGTGTAGATAAAGTCACATGGCCCACTTAACTGTGGGTAAAAGGAAAGTAAACTACCATTCAAGGCTGTTCCCAATATTACAACGCTGTGGGGTACAGCCTCTGACTAGAAAATAAACAAGACTAGGCAGGGTCCAGTGGCAGCCCCCGACAGCTACCGCCTTAGTGAGCTTTTGGATGTAGAGGCCAAATACTTCACCTCCCTTCTGTTGGAAAATCTTGACACCTGTGCTAAGTCTAGAAATCGAATTCCATTTAATGAAACCGGCTTCAGACCTTTCTCGAGCACCACCAACAATCTGGTGGCTATTATGATGCTTGCAGCAAAACAAATAAGCAAGGGAGAGCTACTCTACTGCAATTTCATAGACTACAGTAAAGCTTTTGACCATGTAAATCTCCAGATGCGATATTATTCCATCTCCATTACTGCATGGTATTCAATTGCTTCACTCCAAAACCTGGACCAGGGTGAAACTGGGAAATAATAACACCATTTCCAGTAAATTCAAGACCATCAGGGTGTTAAACAAGGGTGCATGCTGGCCATTGCACTTTTTAATTTGTACGTCTGCGATCAAGTGCCTGAATCGAACTCCGTTGGCAGCCACGCTCCAAAACTTGCAAACCGCTCCATAACTGTGCTGCTCTATGCGGACGATGTAGTCCTCCTTAGTCAAACAGCTATGGGGCTACAAAGATTGATTAGCGCACTGCACAGACATAGCAGTTCAAATGTAATGAAAGCAAATTTAGAAAAGTGAACATCGTAGTGTTTGGAAGAAGAAGAAAGAAAAAAAGGTGTTTGGCCCATGGACAAACATCATTTGACTCAATCCAACAAATATAAATACATTGGATGCTGGCTGGATGATAAAGGAGGTCAACTAACGCATCTAAACTAGCTGAAACCAAAAACTGCATCCCTTCAATTTGACTTTCAAACCCTGTTAAAAACAATAAAACGGCCTACTTTTGAAACCATCTTGAGGATATACAGCGCAAAATTAATTCCAACGCGGGCATATGGTACAGAGGCATTTCCATGGAGATTTGGCATCTTTTTCAATAAAGTATGGAGTAACATCTTCAGGTCTTAGTTTCAGCTGTCACACTATATATTACCAGCCCAGATTAGACTAGAATTCAAACTAAGTGACCAACAAGTTGTCAAGAAAGCTAGTTTTCTGAAATATATGCATTCAGCTTGAGTTGCCAACATAGGATCCTTAAAGAATCTAATCTGGACTGAAGTACGGCCTGCAACGCACAGGGCCATAATCGCTGATCAAATTCCCTTACAGAGGGTCTAGAAATGGAAGGTGCTGCTGACTTATGAAACCAACATCTGCCCCATCATGAGTTCTAAACAGCACTAAATAAAGTGGTACATTTAGCTTCCATTAGGACGGACCCACATAGCATACAGAGAAGAAAGCATGCCCATGCATCATAAAGAGCTATAAGCATTGAGGGATTCAAAGGTACCCTATTGAACCATTTACTGTTTATTACAAACAAAGGTTTGTCAGATATGGATAGGATGCTTTTCTTCACTAGACCTTCTACCGCCGTGGGTGACCCAACCAATCTCCAACAAGTGTCAACATAGGTCTGCATCAGGAAACTTTAGCACATCTTCTTTGCATTTGTCCTTATCCAATCAGCAAACGTAGATCATACCTTTGATGGCCCCTGATTCACCAGGGAGTACAGTTGGTTCAGGCGACCGTTGACTTCATCCTAAAAGGAGAGTATCAGCAAGAGATAGTAAGACTTATAAGATTCTTGGATAAAGCAGAAAGATCATTAAGGAATGAGGTTTCATCAACTTCTCCTGCAGGAACCTAGTCTAACCCCTACTGGGATGACTTTCCCTGAATGAAGGAGTACATGTGGTCACAGTGGTCAGGCTGCTAGTGGAGATTTGTCATCTTTCTCCGATCTCTGTCTAGGAACAATTTCTTTGGCAACAGTCTTAAGTTGTTAACCCTAGCTATCCTGCCATTGTAAGTAACCCAAAGCACATCCGTCGTTTTGTTGCCTTATGATTGATTACTGTGTTTTGAACAGGCACATACTCGGTGCACCAAGGTTTTGCAATCATTGACATTAGTTTGCACAGACCTCCTTTTACTTATCAGTCAATTCCATACCCCTGCCCTGACTAAAGAAGAATACGACACTTTTAAATCTCACATATCTTCAATCGGTAAAGACAATGGAGGATAGGGCATTGATACATATTTAGGTTTGTGCCCATTTTATGCAGTCTTTAACCTTTTAATAATTTATCAGCTAGAAAAGTCAACTGGCTTTTGAAATGTTTGCTCGTATCATCTGATTTGCACTAGACCTAGTACTTTATTCTGCAAAGAGCATAGCACTTTGTAAATTAATGCAGTTTTGTAAACAACAGTGTTACCTTATCATAATATATTCATCATAAGCAAATCATAAGAGATTATCAACTCCTCAGAGTTAGAATGTGTAATACCACTGTAAATATATATATATATGCGATCATGTGTTTTCAGGAACCAATCAACTGAGCTGGGTTTCCACCAATGGAAATAAAATGGAACATTTGAAAAGCGACTGGTGTGAGATACTGGTACAGGCATATGATTAAGGCACACAAGCCGAAACCGGTCATGCTGTTTTTGCTGAATAAAACGTATCTTCCTGGCTCCCCGTTGTGTCCCTCCGGTCTCTTTCCTTCGGGTGAAGAAATCTCTTGTGTGGATATTTTGCGCGCTGTTCCCTGGTGCGCTTGGGAGACCCGTCTCATTTGTGGCCGGAGCTTCATGGGAAAATGCTTCACAGCTTGTTGGCTCCAAGGGATTGGACATGCTTTGGCCCCCGTATCCAAGGACAGTGATATGCTGCTGTTATTTTCAGGCCGTGACTTCACGGTGAGGCATGCTCATTGTAGCGGAATCTCTGGCATCACAGGACTTGGGCAATGCGGTGAGACGTGAGGGGGCCAGGGAGTAGAGTGTGTTCAGTAATAATACCGGGACATTTTAATCAGCACCTATTTCGTTTTGTCAAGATCACCAGCACTCACTTGGGGTTTTACCAGTCGACGCAAAAACACTTACCCTGTTAGCCAAGATGGTGCTCTCTGGGAATCGTAGTCTGCTGGATAAGGCTGCGATCATGTGTTTTCAGGAACCAATCGACTGAGCTGGGTTTCCACCAATGGAAATAAAATGGAACATTTGAAAGCGACTGGTGTGAGATACTGGTACAGGCATATGATTAAGGCACACAAGCCGAAACCGGTCATGCCGTTTTGCTGAATAAAACGAATCTTCCTGGCTCCCCGTTGTGTCCCTCCGGTCTCTTTCCTTCGGGTGAAGAAATCTCTTGTGTGGATATATATATATATATATATTATCTACTGGCGGTCGCCAGTAGATAGTTATAGTTAGGACCTATTTTCCATAGGAAATCCGCAACATTCTATTTGCAATAACGTTGGTGCCGGTTGACGAATCTTCGCGAAAGCTTCCAACTTGTTGGGGCGCTCCGGTCCGCTCCTATCCTGAAAGTCTCGGGGTGATTCGTCAAGCGGGGGCCGAGAAAAAAGGGGGGGCCCAAAACGCGTTTTCCCCATTCATTTTTCCATAGGAACCTTTAGTCGCAGCTACAGCCCGAACTGCTGAACGGAATTACACCAAATTTGGCAAAGAGGTAGCCCTTAGTTCAGTGTCGTGCCTTTTGCTTAAATGGTGTAAATCCGTTCAGTAGTTCCTGAGAAAATCAAAAGTAAAGTCACATATATATCTATGGCCGAGTAGGGTCTGCGTACCCTCCCGATCATGAGCTGCATGCTAATTGGCTGTCAAGTGGCTGTCAACACTCCAAATCAGGAAGTGTTGGCAGCCATTTTGTCCCTCGGTAGAACCGAGGGACAGAAACAAGTGCGCAAAGCGCAAAAAGGGGGCTGGGTAGAAACACCCTGACCTCCTAGGCCTGCTCAGGGGGACCCAAAAGGACCCAAAAATCGGCAAAAACACGCTGGGTGCGCGGATCCAGCCGGAAAAAAAAAAATCGAAGCGCGGTCTCCCGCGCTTTGATGCTATTTGGCCCCTGGGTGGCCCAAGTCCCGGGGGCATGCCTGCTTTTTTATTTTTATGTGTGGGGGCCTCTAAGGCCCCCAAGCCCGGGGACCGCCACCCCCGGGGCTTTAAAAGATAATGGTGCGGGAGGGCTCTCGGCCCTCCCGCAGCCCGAGGACCGCCACCCCCGGGGCTTCATTTTTAAAAATAAAATGACCTGTGTGGGGGGCTCCAGCCCCCCACATGCCCGGGGACTGCCACCTCCCCGGGGCACTAAATATTTCAATATGGGGGTCCGTTACGGACCCCCGAGCCCCGGGGACCACCACCCCCAGGGCCGGCTCCTGCAGTGTCCCGGGGTGCCTACCCCTGGAACACTGTAGTTTGCTATGACAGGACGGGAGCCTCGCGGCTCCTGTCCTGTCATAGCAAACTGCTTTGGTTTTGGAGAGAGAGCAGGAAACCTGCTCTCTCTTCCAAAACAAAGCACATTGCTTTCCCACACGGGGAGCTGCATCTTAGCAGCTCCCCATGTGGAAAAGCAATGCCGGCTCCCGAAGGACACGGGGAGCCGGCGGGACCGTGGGGGATTGGGGACCCCCACGGACCCCAATGGAGAGGAGCCAGCCCGGGGGATGGGGTCCCCGGGGCTAGTAGTGGCCCAGGAGGGGGCCACGTGGCCCCCTCCCCAAGAAACGAACTTTAAAAAAAAAAAAAAATTTAAAAACAAAGGCCGGCCCCGGGGATGGGGTCCCCGGGGCCATAAGTGGCCTAAGGAGGGGGCAACGCAGCCCCCTCCATAGCATTTTTTATAAAAGAAGGCCATGCCCCGGGGGATGGGGTCGCCGGGGCCGATTAAGGCCTGGGGAGGGGGCCACGCGGCCCCCTTCCAATTTTTTTATTTAACAAAATATTAGGGGGCAGGCCCTGGGGGATGGGGTCCCCAGGGCCAAGAAATTAGAAAAACAAGGAAGGCCAAACAGCCCCCCTTCCAAAAATAATTTTTTTAAAAAAAGACCGGCAACGCGCCGGAGGCCACGCCCCCTGCTTGCAGCACTCTGCAAACGCGCCCCTGGCGCGTTTGCAGATGGAGACGAATTCCCCTTAAATACTGGGGGTCCCTGGGGCCAACTAGCCCACCAGGAACCTCCAGTATGCACCAGGGGCTGCGTTGCAGAGAGGTGTACAGAGGCCACGCCCCTTTACACCTCTCTGCAACGCAGCTCTGTGGCGCTTTTTGGACGTACATGGTGGGCTAGTTGGACTCCAGGGACCCTCAGGATTCAAGGGGACTTAATCCCCCAACTTAAAACGCGCCACGGGCGCGTTTGCACAGTGGTGAAGGGAGGGCGGGGCTTCAGGTGACATGTGTGCAAACAGGCCCCGTGGCGCGTTTTAAGATGGGGAATAAAATCCCCTTCAATCCTGAGGGTCCCTGGGGACAACTAGCCCACCAGGTACGTCCAGAAACGCCACAGAGCTGCGTTGCAGAGAGGTGCAAAAGGGCGTGGCCTCTGAACACCTCTCTGCAACGCAGCTCCCTGGCGCATACTGGAGGTACAGGGTGGGCTAGTTGGCCCCTAAGGACCCTCGGGATTGAGGAGGAATTAATTATCCAACTTAAAACGCGCCACAGGGCGTGTTTGCAGACATGTCACCTCAGGCCCCACCCCTTCCTTCACCATTGTGCAAATATTCCTCTAAAATCAGCCGAACTACGAATTCCGATTTACTCACCTGTTATCAGGAGAGACCTCAGTGCTGCATCTTTGAGCCCAGTACTGATCCTGAAAAGTAATTTTAACCGTACTTACCAGTAACTTGAATTTCCTTCCATAGGCTAACATTGACTGGTTTCACTTGGAAATTCTTCTAAGTGTGGAGTTTTGGAACTTTATAATATTCCTCTAAAATCATGCGAACTACGAATTCCGATTTACTCACCTGTTATCAGGAGAGACCACAGTGCTGCATCTTTGAGCCCAGTACTAATCCTGAAAAGTAATTTTAACCGTACTTACCAGTAACTTGAATTTCCTTCCATAGGATATCATTGCCTGCTTTTTGCTGAAAAAGTTTCTAAGTGTCGATTTTTGAAACTTACAAATATTCCTCTAAAATCAGCAGAACTACGAATTCCGATTTACTCACCTGTTATCAGGAGAGACCTCAGTGCTGCATCTTTCAGCCCAGTACAGATCCTGAAAAATAATTGTAACCGTACTTACCAGTAACTTGAATTTCCTTCCATAGGCTAACATTGACTGGTTTCACTTGGAAATTCATCTAAGTGGGGAGTTTTGGAACTTTATAATATTCCTCTAAAATCAGCCGAACAACGAATTCCGATTTACTCACCTGTTATCAGGAGAGAACCCAGTGCTGCATCTTTTAGCCCAGCACTGACCCTGAAAAATAATTCTAACCGTACTTACCAGTAACTTGTATTTCCTTCCATAGGAATCCATTGTCTGGTTTTCAGCAGAAAAGTTTCAAAGTGTCGATTTTCACAAACTACAAATATTCCTTAAAAATCGCCTGTATGACTTAAACGCATTCTTTCAACTGTTTACAGGAGATGCACCAGTGCTGGATCCAGGATCCACCACTGAGTAAGAAAAAGTAACGATAACACTACTTACCTGCTAAGTGAATTTCCTCCCGTAGGATAACATTGGTGATTCTATGTGAAAAAGTTTCTAAGTGTCAACTTTTAAAATACAATAATATTCCTTAAAAATCACTACTGTAACCAAAACGCTTTTAATCAACTGTTTACAGGAGATGTCCCAGGACTGAATCTAGGATCCAGTCCTGTGGTTAGAAAAGTAATCCATAAAGTAACTAATTGCATTTAACTAGAAATTCACATTGAGCTCAATGTTGCATTGTGTTTGAAATTGTGTTGCCCATTGCAACAACTGTAACTACTGTACTTAAAAGTCTATTGCCTATTTGCAAAGTATTTAAACTAAAGTAAATCATTCTGAGAAAGTATATTTTGTAATGTAATGTTTAATGTAATTACAATGTAATTTAAAAAATAAAATATCTAAAAATAAATAGTTTAAAAAAATGTAGTAAATCAGTATCAAAAAAATAAATATAACAATTAATACATTTAAAAATTGTCATTTACAAAACCTTTGAAATTCACTGAAAAAAACCATAGGTTTCAGACACGTTATAGTTAGGAATTAGCATTTAAAAAACCTTTGAAATTCACTGAAAAAGCCATAGGTTTCAGACACGTTATAGTTAGGAATTAGCATTTAAAAAACCTTTGAAATTCACTGAAAAAACCATAGGTTTCAGGCACGTTATAGTTAGAAATTAGCATTTAAAAAACCTTAGAAATTCACTGAAAAAACCATAGGTTTTAGGGACAGTTATAGTTAGTTGGACATTGCACTCGTACAAAACCCGTGAAATTCCCCGTTATAGTTAGTTCAGGTAACTATAACTCGCGCCCTGCAATGCACTGCTGATGATGTCACATATTACATCACTCATGATATGGTCAGTGACATCACTGATGACATCACTGATGACATCTCAAATGACATCACTGATGACATCACTGATGACATCATCCATAAGATAATTTAATGCTTCTTCTCACACCCTAATATAACTTTTGATACACCCACTGTAAATTACAGACTGCCATTGTCAAAACCATAGACACTCCAACACCAATTACTATATACACACTCACTGATTCTTAGGTCTACACACACACATCTACTCACTCACCCGTACAATCACTCATACTTATAGTCACTCAGTACAGGACTATTATATGCACTCATACACCTATATAAACACTCACACACTGCCACTCATCCATAGAGGTACTCACACACCTAATCAGTCATGCAAAAATTAAGCACACACCCATTTACTCACCTATACAGTTATACACACACCAGCTCACTTACTCATACAAATACTAGCACATTCTTACGCTCTTATACAATCTCTGATACAAGCACACACTCATCCATACAGTCACTCTCACAATCACACACTCTCGCTTATAGCTATTTATATACTCCAACACACATATATACTGCCTTTCACATATGTAGTTACTCACACATGTACCACTGGGACATACATTCACTCACTAACACACTCTTACACACACTTACCCACCCATACAGTCTATCACAGATGCACTCTTGAATCCATCCACCCAGTGAATCACCCACTCACACATCTATGCACAGAGTCGCACACACCCCACCCACACAAACACTCAGGCACACATACAGATACTCAGACATCCAATCAATAACTCATATAGACACTCATGTAGCTATTCACAAACCCATGCAGCCACTTACACAGCAACAGACAGATGGATACAGACATTCACCCAGTTTAGTCACTAACCCATGCATTCAGTAAGATACGTTTAATCACTCACTTATAGAGTTAGTCACGCACCTACTAAATCATCCATTCAGACACTTATACACCCACTCATTCTTCAATACGCCTTTCCCTATATATATTAAACATATTTAAACTTTACAGAAACACACAGTCACTGGATGATGTCATCTGTGATGTCATTTGAGATGTCATCAGTGATGTCACTGACCATGTCATGAGTGATGTAATATGTGACGTCATCAGCAGTGCATTGCGGGGCGCGAGTTATAGTTACCTGAACTAACTATAACGGGGAATTTCATGGGTTTTGTACGAGTGCAATGTACAACTAACTATAACTGTCCCTAAAACCTATGGTT